>CM068721.1:14442568-15642568 GCA_035079005.1 Fraxinus americana | reverse complement strand
AAGAAGCACAATTCAACTGACTCCACGTGGATTATTGTCCACGGCCACGTCTACGACTGCACTCACTTCCTCAAGGACCACCCGGGTGGAACCGACAGTATTCTCATAAATGCCGGCACAGATTGCACGGAAGAATTTGATGCCATCCATTCTGATAAGGCCAAGAAACTTTTGGAAGACTATAGGATTGGTGAATTGATTACTGGTTATAACTCAGATTCTAGTGCTTCATCTCCTAATAATTCAGTTCATGGCCCCTCAGGTGGCGGTCTGTACTTAGCCCCCATAAAGGAAATTTCGACAATGAGAAGCGTTGCCTTGGTTCCACGAGAGAAGATTCCATGCAAACTTGTTTCTAAGACGTCAATTTCTCATGATGTTCGAGTGTTTCGATTTGCATTGCCTGCTGAAGATCAGGTTCTAGGATTACCTGTTGGGAAGCACATATTTTTGTGTGCTACAATCGAGGATAAGCTTTGCATGCGAGCATACACACCAACAAGTGGAGTTGACACAATCGGGTATTTCGAGCTCGTCGTGAAAATTTACTTCAAGGGAATTCATCCCAAATTCCCGAATGGTGGACTTATGTCACAGCATTTGGACTCACTAAAAATTGGATCATTCTTGGATGTGAAGGGTCCTTTAGGTCACATTGAATACACAGGAAAGGGCAACTTTTTGGTGCACGGCAAGCACAAGTTTGCCAAGAAACTAGCCATGCTCGCTGGTGGAACGGGGATTACTCCAGTTTACCAAGTTATGCAGGCTATTTTGAAGGATCCTGAGGATGAAACTGAAATGTTTGTAGTATATGCTAATCGCACCGAAGATGATATTCTACTTAAAGATGAATTGGACGAGTGGGCTGAGAAATATCCCGACAGGGTCAAAGTGTGGTACGTCGTCCAAGAATCCATTAAAGAAGACTGGAAGTATAGTTTGGGTTTCGTCACGGAGAGCATTCTCCGAGAACACATTCCCGAAGCATCGGAAACCACACTTGCATTGGCCTGCGGCCCGCCTCCGATGATTCAGTTCGCCATTAATCCCAATTTGGAGAAGATGGGCTATGATATAAAGGATTCTTTGTTGGTGTTCTAGAGTGATACATAAAGCCTTGAGGAGGGCTCGATAGATAAAATAATAAATTTTGTAAATCTTTCATGGATTCCACAACTTTCAACCACACATTTCAAAAACTTCTATCACAATCTACTAAAAATCTAATTTTAATCTCCACCAAACACTCACTAAATCTAACAGTGACTATAATTTCTCTAACCACTTGCATAGTTGCACTTATCCATAAAATTGTGAAAAAAAGAAATCCAAATTATTGTTCAAAAAATAGTGCAACACGAACTCTATTTGCCACTTGCTGTTGTTACCCATAAAATTTCAAGATTTGCCACACCCCCAAAGATAAACATACAAGTTTCCAAAATCCATCATTTTCTAACAAAGAAATTATAGGCTTGTGTTTGAATAAGTTTAAGTGGATTACAGATGTTTATGTATGTATAAAAATAGCCGTCAAATGAATGGTCCAAAGACCAAACAGAAAAATAATGTGTGTGATCGAGCTTATAGTGCTCGATTGATAAAATTTCTAAGTTAATTGATAAAGAAATATAATAGTGAATAAATAAATTAGTAGAATTCATGAATGTATTATTTAAATTATTGTTCGATTTTGATTAAATTTAGAAATTGTATCTATGTGAAGGCTATAGATACACACACACATAACTGGTCTCTTGTTCACAGTGGATATAAGATAACTTTATTTAAGATTCTTTTTGTTCGTCATACATTCAAAGAATCTTATTTAAAGTTCTCTCTGTCGCATCACCAATGAAAACTTTTTGTAGTGCCCACGGAAAACAAAACATCATTTTTATATATAAGTATGCTCATGGGATCTTGTTTCTTGCAAGTGGAGCCCAGCTAGTCCAACCATTCAAAAAACTATTGGCTGCTGTGAGTCTGGAAAGGCACCCATCCCCCGCCAGCTGCCGCAGCCCTAATTTCTTGTATTTTAATGGCGTTGAAAGGCCATCAAAACTTGTCTCCGCGGCTCAACAGCCTTTTACCCCTATCCCTTTTGCCCTTTCTCTCTTCATATATACACATCTGTGTGTTTGGTACAAAATCATGAAAATATTTACAGACTTTTTCCGGGTTTATATCAAACTGTTTGTTCATCTGTCTAATGACTGTACACATAGCATTGTTATAAATCCTGTTATTCCAAGATTAGGTTTGATTGTTTGTCATTTCCAACAAGTGTCGTGTGTATTTTCTTTATATTTTATCTTCAAAACATTCCTTAATACCATGTTAACTAACATCCGGTTAAGCCATGAAAAAAAAACAACGCTACATTAATTAATCTAACTATCATGGTTAATCCAATGATGTGACTGCGCTGATTGTTACCGATTAAGATACGTAAATTGCAGCGCAGTACGTCATAATGAAAGTATGGAAAATTTACGAAGTCAAGAAAAAAAAAAAACTCTAAATTTATGAACTGGTCAAATTATCTTAAAAAACTAAAATTTAAAAATGAACTTGTCATGTTGGATCTATTCATGAAATATAATTAATTCCGGAAGAAATCAGATACCATGTTCTTTATTAGGGGTTTTCATTATTTTAATTATATAATAAATGAATAATTAATATTTAAATTGAATGTTGTTGTCCAAACCACTTGGAATGCCTCCTAATAAATTGGGTTTGAAAGAATTCATGGTGTACTGTCTTCAAAAGCAAAGTACAAATTGATATATGCTGTCTTTTTCCAATAGAGCTGAGGTTTTTTATATGAGTAATTAATCCAGTTGCTTATTTTATTATAACAAGTAACTAGCAAATTGTCCAAGCATGCAGCATTAAAATATTATGAATAATATTAGTCTTGAAAAATAAGTACAAGATTATATTATTGTTATACATAGCTTCTATAATGAGTTGTGTTTAGGATGTTTATCATATATACTAGGTGCAAGTAATGTGCAATGCACGTTTGCCTAGTTTATATTTAATAGTTTTGTTTAAGAATTAATTTGTTATTAATAAAGATATAATTTTTTTGGTTAATTAAATAATTAATGATGTAATGTTTATGTAATTGATAAATAATTAGATGTGTGATTTTGATGTTGTGATGTAAGTTGGTAAGATTGAAGAAAATAAGCAAAAGTTGACAAATTTGGAGAAATGGCTAAATTGTAAGGGATCCAAAGTTCGGAGGACTAAAATGTAAATACTTAAAAGTTGTGCCGAACCTCACGATGAAGATTTGAGAGTGCTCAGAGTCAATTGGATAAATGAAGACGTCAATGGAATCAAATTTAGTCAAAAGATGATCACAAATCAATTTCCAACTGAAAAGTTATGCTCCGATATTTTAGTCTCATATTGAGACCTATTATTGGCATAGAAAGTGATCGAATTGGAGAATGATGTCTGTAACCAGATGAGTTAGCTTTTCAACGCATTTTGAATTGCTTCAATCGGATATCGGAATACAAAGTTATGATAAAAACACTGAAAGAAGGTGCAGCTGCCTGTTTAAAACAAGAAATTCCGTTACATAATCCATTAAAACAACAAATTCCGTTAGTTTTTCCGTTAAAAACAAGAAATTCCGTTACATAGCCACTTTTAATAAATAGAAGATATATAGATATAGTTGGTACGTTAAGATGAATAAGACTGACCAGTACGATAATAAAATTACATTTTCTTGAGAATAGGGACTAATTTTTACACATCAGTACTTTGAATTTTATGATGTGACAGTTTGCAATTAGACGAACAGCAAATTAGATAGCAAAAAATGAACAACGTATCTCAACTCCTAGAGAGATCCCTTCTACAAAAATATGAAAATGACGGAGGATTGACAATTAAACGATATAACAACTTTCATGAAATTATATTCACATCACATTTTTATCCAATTAAGATTCTCGATCGTTACTCATTATAACATTTATATTCCTAACTTATTTTCGATGCATTCTTAATTTCTTATTAATAACATTTTCTTAATTAGCACTTATTTTCCTATTCTATTTTTAGAAAAAATAATAAATGCAAAAGTGGGATAAAGTATTTTTTCCCCAATTCAAAGCATGTAAATATAACATGTTAAAATAAATCATCTTCAATGACTGAATGTGGTAATTAATTAAAGATTGAAGATATGAATTGACGAAAAAAAGGTTAAAGAGATAAATGTTATAAATAACCAAAGATTGAGGACAATAAGAATAATTAAAATGTGATGCAATAAATAAAAAATTGTGGTATGAATATAATTAATCTTTCATAATAGAAGAAAAATCATGAATGGTCAAAGAGATAGATTTTTCACTATACAAAAAATTGTCACAATCATACAATATTTTTAATGTATATGAACTCTAATTACGCAATTGACAGAGTCAAAAGAGTTGGACGAGAAGCTTTTCGATATCTTATGCTCGTTGACAAATTTCATTTACAATCACACATTCTAATAGATCCATAGTGCTAACCACATAGCAACTTTTTATTTTTATCTATTTATTAATTAAATCTTTTATAAATTCTTATAGCATGTTTAAGCCCCATGTTTTGCCCAAAGTGCATTTTCGAATAATATTTTGATAAAGAATACGTAGTTAAAAAGTAAAGAAATTTTTTAAATTTACGTATAATATTATTTTATAGAAAAATATGTGATTGAAAATAAAAAAGAGAAAAATATATTTTAAAAATAATGGAGACCACACAGGGATTTAGTGTTTTAATTTGTCTAAATTTGTGGACCACCTTGTCAATTTATTCAGTATCAATTTTGCAGAATAGTAGAAAAAGGATTTTGACTAGCGATTGTTTGAAATTTCCACGTTTAGACTTTTAGTTGCTGAGTCGTCTTCAATCAACAGAAGATTCTAATCTTTTTTGGGGTTTCGCTATTCGTCCAGTTGGCCGTGGAGTACATGCATCCCCCCTATTGGCTGCGGACAAACGCTCAGCCAATAGGGGGCTCCATGTTCGCCCCTAGCGTGGTCCCGTCTCTCAAGCAAAATCGTTGAGACGGCTCAGTCCTAGGGACGAGCAGGTCCAAATCTTAGACTCTACTTAACCCTTTGATTTGTGGCTTCATTATTTTTCTTTTAAGATTTAACAATAAGCTCCTGTTTGGACTTTATTAATTCCGAAATAAAATTTTCATTATCTTTTTTTTAACCACGTATTTTTCAATAAAATAATATTATATGTAAATCCAAAACTTTTCTTTTCTTTTTAACCGTACATTTTTAAAAAAATCAGTATTACAAAATACATTTTTCCCAAAAACTAATTATAATGGAGCTCAAATAGGGGCTAAATGTTGGAGTATTATCAACAAAATAAGGATTTGAATTCTTCTCTTCCCACATTGGCGGAGAGATAGTATCCGATCCTACGTTGTAAGGGTTAATGTATTCCGACAGGGGCGGACCCAGCACCTGGCCAGCCCTCACGGTCGACTGTACTGGATCCGTCAGGAGCTTCATGTTAGTCGCCGTCTGCCGGGAACAAGAAGACGCCTGCTATCGTTGCCATGAAACAACCGAAGCTTCAGGTTTGCACATAGTTTTTTTTTTTTTTTCATTTCTTATTGTTTGAACCTTTTTTTTAAAAAAAATAAGGCCCAATCAATGGTGGCTGGACCGTCCATCAATCCATGGATGATAGATTATATGGGTGTTGCTTGCAATTGCAACCCATTACCACAAAACCAATTCCAAAATTGAGGGAGACGACTGAAGAGTGAAGTGACGAGCTGCGCCGCTGTGGACCTGCTACTGTGACACTGTCGCTCGAGGAGACCAGTGGAAGGTGGTGGACGATGGACGCTTGACTTGCACGGTGAGCGCCTTTGCCTTTAATTTTGTTGGTGCAATGTGAACGGTTTCTGTTCCATTTCAAGTTTCCGTCTCTAGTCTTCTTCTTTTTTTTTTTTTTTGGTTTTTGTGAATTTGTGATTTATGAATCATGAGAAATGAGAATTTATGTTATAATATTGTCTAATACTATGAGTTATGACTTATGAGTTATAATTTTGATTTGTGAAGAGTGATTTGGGAATTTAGGTTTTTAGAAAATTAGGGATAAGTGAAAAAAAAAAATTAATAGAGAAGATGTTGAGCTCAATACGCTGTTTTTAATCAATTTGAAGTGAAAAATAAATTGAGGCATTTTGCAAATTATGGAGCGATTTTCTTGTACATCTTCTAGTGCTTTTAGAGAAAGTTGTTATGCAAGTTGTTGTATATATTAAAATTCATTTTCTTTACGTTTTAGAGTTTATTTGATTTGATTCCTTTGTACTTCTATAAATTCAGCAATTGTACAACCATTAAGAAATGAAGACAAGATTGAATTTATACTCGAGTTCTTTGTTGCTTTTTTCGAATATTCATTTGTGCAATTGGTTAGTCTTGCGGTAGCCCACATTCAAAATCTTTGTTATTATGAAGTTGGAAACCTTTGTTTGGGCACATCGCTATTATGACCATTGAATCAACGGTTGGCCTCTGCCCCTAGCTAAGCGCGGGACTTGGGTCCGCCTCTGTATTCCGAGATATATTAGTTTTACATTACCAATAAATTAGCTTCACTTTGTGGACCAAATGAATTTGTGGAAAATTTAAGGTTTGTGCTAGTTTTTCGTTGTCGGCATTTAAAACTTTCTTACGTCAAAACAATCAAATATTGGCCAATCTTTGTTCAATTTGTCATATCACCATCATGTTGATATAAAGGGTCGATAATTTCACAAAAAAGAATGAAAATTACACCACAAAATTTTGGGCCCTGTTTCTTGAATTTTCAAAGCCTAGAAAGTGAAAAGAAATGGAAAAACAATGTGTACTATAGTTGAAAGTTGATCGACATATTCACGTGAAAATGTTGTTATTATTGTAGAAAATTAAAATGACGACAAATTAAACATTATTTCAAAGAATATGCTACATGTGTTAGCTCTGTTTGTAAGTTGAAATTGACTTCACCATCACAAGGGTTTTCTGCTTGCACCATATATAGTACGTTTGTACATATTTTTGAGTTGATTGGCAAATATTAAAAAAAAAATTCTACTAGCTGCTTGGACTCGACTAGTATTTGTCAAAAATAATCACTGCTCACTAAAACTCTTGTGCAGGAAGTAGCTACGTTATCGTAGTTTTTGTTGTTGTTAAATGTCGTATGGAAAGGACTTTATGAATACCAACAACTCCCTTGAAATCCTAACCGAAAATATTGAATTGCTTCATTTGAAATTAAAGGTAAAAGATTCTAAGAGAGAGATAAATTTATTTATTTATGTGTGCGCGCAACATTACGTGTAGAATTTCAATTTCAAGATTAATATGTTCCAAATTTGACCAAAATCAACTTCTTCTCACAAAGAGAGTTACGGCAGGGCGAAGCCAATTGTAGTCCATTGTAGGCATTCGACTGCACTGAATTTTGGGCCAAATCTAACTGTTGACACGCTAAAAGTACAGCCCAAATTAAATGGCCCAAAAAATGAAGCCTAGTTGAGAATCCTAGATGAAAGCCCAAATAAAGGGGAAGCAGTTCACAAACTTAGGAACATTGTCGCCCAAACTTGCAGAACGCCCAGATGTTGAGCGAGTAAAATACCTTATGGACGCCCAAAACGAAGGAGTCGTCGCCCAAATTACTGGATCGCCAGAATCCTAACGATGACTAAACTCTGCGGTTATCTAAAAGTTACGGTTTGAGGCAGTTTGAGCACATCACGATTACATCCCACGATTTGAGAAAATTAGTGATATGCGGTTATGAAGAAAACGTGGTGGTAGGAGTTACAAATGGTAGTTATTGACCAGTCAGCGACTATGAAAGAAATGTGTAGTTACGAGCAGAGTCCAAACGGTCTAGAACTTCCCAAGGAGTATAAAAGGAAGAGGAAAGCAATGAAGAAAGCCCGACAAAATTCACTCTCAAACAAAGAATATGTAATTTACTTTTTTCTTAAGTTAACTTTAATTGTTTCAATTTCCTTGTACTTGTGTGCTTGCGCCCTTTGGAGGCATCTTGTTTGTGTCTAAACTGTAATCTTCATATTCGATAAACACCCCTTTTTGAGACTTTGTTCCAAGAAGTTTGTCCCTAACAATCGTCTGATTCCTTTTTAATTGCTAGCGAGTAACCGCGTGAAACAATTTGGCACGCCCGGTGGGACAGTTGGTGTTTGAAGATGCAAAAGGAAAACATTATGTCTCATAAAAGTTCTGATAAAGCACCAGCAAGTTACGGAGCAGTCCAGTCTGTGATTGAGCGATACAAGGAGCAGCAACATTCTCCTCAGACGGAAGGACAGACTCCAAGCAGTCACAATCGTTATGAACCAATGGCAGAGTTGAGTCCTCGAACCATGCGTGCATTGCTTGGAGAACTCACACAAGATGTCATCGAACAGGTAAATTTACGAAATGTCCATAATATGGAAAAATTTACCCAAAATGGAAATGTTCACTATGATAACATGGCCAAACAATTAAGTGTTTTGGATGATCTTATGAGCAAATTAGTAGGCCAAGTATGTCAACCAGCAATACCCATAGGAAGTCATTTCCAAACCAGGGCGATTATATGACATACTTCACCACACAATTCCCCTGGTTTGAACCCGGGTCCAGGTCCATAAACATTTTTCGGTCCTTCTACCTTAAATCAAGGGGTTAATGGAGCGCCAAATCTGAATGGTGATAATGTGACTACCAACCTGGGGGGTAATCTAAACATAAGAGATAATGTCCTGAATAGTGGACATAATTTACCCCATGTTAATGAGGGAGTAAATACTCAATATAATGGGTACAATGGTTTGAACAATGACACCTTCCCTGCCAATCAAGGACCAAACATCAGGCCGCCTCAAGTAAACCAACAAGTAAACCAACCCATAGGAGTCCCATATGATCCAAATGTTTTGTTGATGAATCAAATTATAGAAATAGTACAAGACCAAATGGCTGTTGGGATACGTCCTGTCATCAGGCCGACTTACACTAAACCATATCCTGATTAGGTAGATCAAGCATATCCATGGCCTAGAGGGTATAAAGTGCCCGAATTCTCGCTGTTCACTAGTTTATGAGAAGTATCTACTCTAGAGCATATAGGGCGATTCACGCTACAGAGTGGTGAAGTGACCGACTACCATAAAATGAGACAATTCCCTAGTTCATTAATAGGAGTAGCATTTTCTTGGTTTATTAACTTGCCAGCAAATTCCATTCAGACATGGCAACAAATGGAGCAGTTGTTCCATGCTCAGTTTTATAAAACAAATCTGAAGTTACATTGGACGATTTGGCGAACTTGCGTCAAATGCCAAATGAATGGGCAGAAGGTTTTCATCAAAGGTTCAAAACAGTCAGGAGTAAATGTTTTGCCCCCCTGCCTGAAAAAGAATTTGTCAAAATTGCTCGAACATGTTTAAGTTTTGATTTAAAGAAAAAGTTCCAAGATAGGGAGTTCCTTGACATATTTCAACTTAGTGCGAACGTAATTAGGTACGAGCGTTTGATAAGAGAAAAAGAGCAAGTAAAAAATTCTAGTAAAGGGACTTATTACAAAGACCCAAACTTTGGTGTTCATACTATAAGCGATGAATTTTACGATCAAACTGAAATATGTTTGGCTGAACTAACCAAAGGGGATGCGTATACTTGTCCCATAATGGCTAAGCTTAGGGATTTAGCCAGAGATGAGCCTATGAAAGGAGAAAACAAAAAGAGCAAAACGTTCTCGTTCGATATAACTAAGGCTGACCTTATATTAGTTAAACTGTATAAGGATAAGCATATAAAGTTGAGCGATTAACATAAATTGCCAAGCTCTGAGCAAATTAAGGGTAAAAAATATTATAAATGACATAATGCATGGTCACATATGACTAATTATTACTTGGTTTTCCATCATGTTTTACAGGACGCTATTGAGTCAGGACAAATTACGTTCGAAGACAAAAAGAAAATGGAAGTAGATGAAAATCCTTTCCCACAGCCACTTGAAGTGAATATGGTGACGACTAGTCTTAAAAATAAGTTGCCAAGATTTAAGTTGGTTATCGACGATGAAGAAGACCCTGAGAAACATGCTAGTGTGTTTGAACGTATTAGAGGAAAATAACCCATGAAGAACGAAGAAGTCTTGTGTGCCAGATGTAAAAGAGAAATGAGAGCAAATATTGGGAAACCAGAAGTATGGTAGAATCAACATCACCCTGAGTTTGTTCCAAACAGGAGGTAATGCACATCATTCTATAAAGGACCGCCTCTGGAAAGGTAGTTTAGGCCAGCAAAGCATGAGAAATCGTTTAGACCACAGCCTCGCTAGCCTAATGTGTTACACTCATATCAGTATAATGCAAGACATGTTGTGCCTTTTAATGAAATGATCAGGACTCAGCAAAGACTATTTCAATGGAATTATGGACGAATGATGAGGCAGCAACAAGAAATGCCACGTCCTAAAGCACCAAGAGTACTGGAAATAGTTAATCAAAATACTCTCGAAGATAGTGAAGAGACTGGCACGGGGGAATCAATAGGAGAAATGCCAGAAAGTTCTTTTGGGAGGTTGAAGTTTCATCGAAGCAAAAGAGACAAAGAAGATACAGAACCACCATTTACTATCCAGTTAGGCACCTTACCTCCCGTCATGGCTAATAATTATCTGTTAGCTAATGAACTCAAGAATAAAGAGGAAGAAGGAGGAGATGAGGAAGAAGCGTGTGTGTTGGAATGTGAAGGTGGTCAGACGTCTCAAGAAATACAAGGCGAAGAGGATGATGGTATGACTGATATTGAAGAAGAAATTGATTTAGAAGAAGAAAGGAGAAAGAGATGAGTATCGCGCAACACTTTGCTGAAATAATTGTATCGAGAATCGTGAAGTAGATTTGTTGGGAGAACCATCTGGGCATTCTTTCGATTTCTACGCACTATATGGAACACCCAAGAGGAAGAAAATGGTACCTCGTTCTGAGAAATACGAATCTCCTCCAAGGATACTGCCTCCCCCAACATGATGGGTAGCTGCTGGAGAAATACTTGAGGATGAAGATAGTGCCCCACTGACAAGTACTCAGCCCAAGGTATTGCAAGTTGATTTATCACAAAGGGATAAGTCGACAAGGGACAAACAGGAAGTAGAAATTGATGCAGTAGAAAAAGTCGTCTTCAAAAAACCCACCATGAAACTGACCAAGCATTTAATGCCACTTTATGTGAAGGCCTTAGTCAATGGCATACCCGTGGTGAATGTGCTTATTGATAATGGGGCAGCCATAAATACTATCCCATTAAGAATGATGATGAAATTTGTGAAGACGGAGGATGACATGATCCCAACGGAAGTCATTCTCACAAACTTTAATGGGGGAGCAACTTCGGCCAAGGGAGTAATGCCACTAGATATAACTGTAGGAACAACTACTAGGACCATAGTTTTCTTTGTCATTGATGGTCCTACTAGTTACAATATACTACTAGGGCGAGACTGGATCCACGAAATTCGCTGTATACCATCATCGCTCCATCAATGCTTGGTTTTCTGGAATGACCAAGGTAAATCAGAAGTGGTATAGGCAGATTATAGGTCTTTTGTTGCAGAAGCTAACTCGGTAGCAAGATTCATGTACGAGGGAAACTATGGACCTGTCAGGATAATCCAAGATGGAGAAGAAACTCAAATCGTCGCACAGAGTGAAGAACCATTTTCGATAGAAGCACTCGCTGAAATGTTCAATCAGATGGGGCCAAACATAGTGGCCCTAGAAGGGGCAGTGATTGGCAAAAGGACGATCAAAGAATAGTGATGAGTTGGCAACCAAAAGAGCATGTGGCCGAGATCCAGCCCTTTAAAGCCAGACTAGTGGCTTTCAATAAAAAATGTCAAGAGAAAATAAAAAAAGAAGTAGCATTGAAAACATTGGGAGACAAATTGATAGTATTCAAATTGGAGCAAAGTGTTGACCAAGAAGTCAACAAGGTGGATTGTTTAGAAGAAGAAGTGCCTACAAGGGACATGGACGATGAAGTAATGAGGATCAACAAGCCTGGGAACGCTCAAGCACAAGACCCTTTGGTTAAAGTAAACATTGGTGATGTGGGAGAGGATCGTGCAACATTTATCAGCCAGATGCTTAGTCAAGAGATTAGTATAACATTAATCGCTTTATTAAAAGAATATAAAGATTGTTTTGCTTGAGAGTATGAACATATGTCTGGTTTAGATAAAAATTTAGTGGAACATAGATTGCCAACTAAATTAAATTTTAAACCCCATAAACAGCCTCCTAGACGTTTTGCTCCTAACGTATTACCTGAAATTAAGAAAGAGATTGAGCGATTATTAAGAGCAGGCTTCATCGGACAGCTAGATATGTTGAATGGTTATCTAACATTGTGTCAGTATTAAAAAAGAATGGTAAATTAAGGGTGTGCATAGACTTTAGAAATCTGAATTTAGCAACACCTAAAGATGAATATACAATGCCCACGGTAGATTCTTTAGTTGATTCCACTGCCGGACATGTCATGTATTCCTTTATGGATGAGTATTCAGGATATAACAAAATATATATAGCTGAAGAAGACATACACAAAATTGCCTTTAGGTGTCCAGGGGCCTTAGGATGTTATGAATGGGTAGTTATGCCTTTCGGGCTGAAAAATGCGGGGGAGACTTATCAAAGGGCAATGAATCTAATCTTTCATGATATGATAGGCAAGTTTGTTGAAATGTATGTGGATGATATTGTGGTCAAATCTGTTAAAGAGGAAGATCATTTCGAACAACTGAAACGCTCATTTAAGGGAATGAGACAATATAATTTGAAGTTGAATCCTTTGAAATGTGCATTTGGCGTCAATGCCGGAAATTTCATTGGTTTTCTAGTGCACCAAAGGGGAATCGAACTCTATAAGAATAAACCAAATGTCATTTTAGAGGTCAAACCACCTAATAACAAAAAAGAATTGTAACGATTTCTAGGTCAAGTAAATTTCTTAAGGCGTTTTATCTCTAATTGTGTAGGGCGAACAAAAGCTTTTTCGTCTCTCCTAAAGTTGAAAAACCAGGACGAACTCGTCTGGAAAGAAGAACATCAAAATGTTTTTAATAGCATAAAGACGTATTTATCAAATCCGCCAGTATTGATGTCACTTACCCAAGGACGGCCAATAAATGTGTATATATCGGCTGAACAAGAATTGATAGCTGAAATGGTCGCGCAAGAAGACCAATTTGGTGAAGAAAGGGCAATATATTATTTAAGTAGACGTTTGACAAAATGCGAATGTAATTATTCTGCCATCGAGAAACTATGTCTCGCTTTATATTTCACATGTACTAAGTTAAGGGCTTATTTACGGCCCGTAACAGTTTATCTAATTTCTAAAGTGAATTTAGTGAAATACATGTTTTCTCACCCTGTTTTACACCAAAGGATAGGCCATTGGACTTTGGTATTATCCGAGTTTGAAATACAATATGTATCACAGAAGTCAGTAAAAAATCAAGCATTGACTAATTTATTGGCCGATCACCCTTACCTTGATATGCCCGAAGAAATTAAATTGGAAATAGACTCATTCGAGTTAAAACCGTGGATCTTATATTTCGATGGATCAAAAACTTCCAAAGGTGTAGGGGTAGGAATAGCCTTGATAAATCCTCTAAGAGTTTGTTATAAATTCGCCTTCACATTGGACAGAATGTGTACCAATAACCAGGCCGAGTATGAAACATTGATTATCAGCCTAGAGTTACTGATTGAAATGGAAGTAAAAAACGTGATTGTTAGGGGTAATTCCCAGTTGGTGATTTACCAACTCACTAGTGATTTTAAATGTCAAAGTGAATCCATCATAAATCAGTATGAAGTCGCCCAAGAATTGCTAGAAGAGTTCGATCAAATAGAACTTCAATATGTCAATAGAATATACAATGACATAGCGAATGAACTAGCCCAAACGACCTCAGTTTATTTAAAATTTTTAGATATAGAACCTACATGTGAATATGGAACAATATTGCCCGTTGTGCAAATGAGGGCAAATAGGATTGGAGTTCATTGCATACAAGGAGACACAATGGATTGGAGGGTAGAGATAAAAGAGTTCTTGAAAGAAACAGGTAAAAAGAACAGTAGAAAGATAAGGCTACGATCGTTGAATTACACATTGATCGAAGGCGAATTACTTAAGAAACGCCCAGATGGGATGCTGTTAAAATGTGTAAGCTTACAAGAAACTAGTGTAGTTATGGCTAAAATACATGAAGGAATTTGTGGAGCCACCAAGCTGGCCAAAGGATGCGGTGGTTAATTATTAGGAATGGATATTTTGGCCTAAGATGGGAGAAATGTGTGTCCACTATGCAAAATGTTGTCGTCATGTCAAAAACATGGGCCAATTCAGAGAGCGCCAGCTAGAGAAATGTCACCTATCATTAAACCATGACCGTTTAGAGGTTGGGCGATAGATTTAATAGGGAAGATTTATCCACCATCGTCCAAGCAACATACGTGCATTATAGTGGCAACAGACTTTTTCACCAAGTGGGTAGAGGCAATACCTTTAAAAGAGATATCTCAGAAGAGTGTTATAGAGTTCATTCGCGATCATATCATTTATAGGTTTGGAATCCCACAAACTCTGATGGTGGATCATGAGACTTCCTTGAATGGGGATCAAGTGAAGGAATTTTTGAGCAAATTTGGGGTCAAGTTGGTAAATTCCACGCCTTATTACGCTCAATCCAATAGTCAGGCTAAATCCTCTAACAAGATTCTGAAAAATATCGTAAGAAAGATGATAAGTGAAAATGTCAGAAATTGGCACGAGTGTTTGAATCAAGCTTTGTGGGCCTATAGAACGTCGCCACGCACAAGCACTAAAGTTACCCCTTTTCAGCTAACATACGGGCAAGACTCAGTGCTGCCCATAGAAATCAACGTGCAGTCAATGAGAGTATGTTCACAAAACAATTTGGGGGACAAGGAATGCACAGAGTTACTTGTCTAAAATTTGTTGGAATTGGACGAATTAAGGTTGAACGTCCTGGATAGATTGCAAATCCAGAACAAAAAATGGCTAAGTTCTACAACAAAAAGGTCATAGCCAAGTCCTTCAATTCGGGCAATTGAGTTTGGAAAACAATACTCCCTTTGGATAGTAAAGACCCAAAGTTCAGTAAATGGTCACCAAATTGGGAAGGATCATACAAGGTGAGAAGTGTGTTGGCTAATGGAGCCTACTATTTAGAAAATTTAGATGGTACTATTCACGTGAGGTTTATCAATGACAAATATTTGAAGAAATATGTTCATTCCTTATGGGAAAACGAACAAATAAAAACGTAAGCATGTAAGTTCTATTGAGCGATGATAGCTAAATAAAATAAAGAACGAAATACGTCCAAACAAAACTTTCATTAAATAAATATTGATTACATCCATGGAATACAAGAGTGTGAAGTATCCTATGAGCAAAAGTATAAAAACTCATATGAGTTACAACTAGGGATGAACAATTATGGTCTTTTTGGCAGCAACGGTGAAAATTGTGGACTGGGACCAGCCGCCTTCCTAAATGCGTCGCTACAATGGTGAGCGTAAAAAGGGCTGAGAAGCATTCTCAACAAGCAAAGTGGCCCAGAAGTATTCCCTCCCACCATTGATGGATGGGAAGAATTTTGCTGCTGGCTAAGAAACATTTCCTATATCTCCCATACCGACAGGCGCAATCAAAGTAGACAACAAATAGGATGGATCAACTAACCCATTTCCATAGAAGACGGAACTAGAGATGAATTATCAAGATGCTAAACGATGGCAGCCAGATAATTCCTAGAGAAAGGAGTAGGAACAAAGATGAAGATGATGAATGCAAGAATGTATATTTATAAGGGCGTGAAGATGGAAACACATATTGCGAAAGGCCACATACATGTGTTAAATGGTCTAAAGTCTTAGAAAAAGGAGATTAAAGGGCCACAAGTACAAGATAACAAAATACTTTAGGGGTTGACGATTAAAGAAAAGAACGTCAATTAGTTCACGAGTAGGTAAAAGAATAATTCATTGATAATAAATATTGTTGTTCCAGCCGAGCTCATTTATGGCAGTTAATTACAAAAGAAAATTAAGACTTTAAAACGTCTCGATTACAATTCGCTCCAAGCAGACCTTAGCTGTTCCCTAAGTTTAGCCCAATCCTCGTCCTGCCTTGAAAAAGTAGTGTTTATCTCCGATACGACCTTGTCATCAACTTCCAACCATTGGTAACGTTCAACCAAAAACTTGGTTCGCTCTACTTTTTGGGAAGCATTACGTTCTTTAGCAGCCATCTTAACCTTACAATCATCTATCCTTGCTTGAAATTCTTTCATTAAAGAGTCTTCAGCCTTAATTTCAGAGGAGACTTCAATCAATTTAGCTTTGACGTTGTTAATCTCCTGAAGCAGAGATTCCTTCTCAGAGGAAGCACGAAGATACTGAGTGCTTTTAGCTTTCAACTCGACACTTCTAGCCAACAAGGAAAGAACTTCAGAGTGAATGGCTTTCAGCGTCGCCTTGAAGTTAGAAGAAACATGGAGCGATGGAAGCGTAAGTGCTTGTGCCAACTTCGTGCTCAAGAGATCAAATTTCTCTTTATGTTTGGCAGCACTGGCTATACGAACATCCATGTCTATGAAGGCGACATACTCAAGCATCGATTGTTTGAGGATCTTCATATTTGCTTCTGAGGAGTCAGAAGGATGGCTGGAGGAGGAACAAGACTTATTCATTTGTTCCCAAGAAGAAAGCAAATCTTGGATAGAGCGCACAACGGCATTAGTGCACTGAAAGAAAACGTCGGTGTTAAAACTGTCACTAAAAGTAAGGCAAAGGACGAAAGATGAATGTGAACTACCTCATCAACAACCTTCGTATGTTCAGGATCATCGTTAATCTGCTCCACCATCCGCGAAGACTTCCCTTTCTCTAAGTAAGTCGACCTTACCACAACGGGCAGGTCCATGGAAACGCCTGATGCACCCAGGGAACAACAAGTCAAAAAATTGCTAAACCAATAAATAGAGTAAAAATACCAAAAGATGCCCTACTTGCTGGTTCAGTACTTGAAGAATGGATGCCCTGGGAAGCCTGCGGTGCCTCAGTAGGTTGGGATGAAGACTCTGGAACTGAAGGTTTCTCTTTGAGAGAAACCCCTTCCTCAGATGATCCGGTTGAAACGGTTACAACAGTAGGAATTGGAGCAGAAGATGCTGAGGATAAAGCCTTTGAAGGAAAAGCTGAACTCTTCTGAGAATTCAAGAAAAACGTGCATGAAAGACAGTATTTTATGAAATAAACAAACCCAGTTACCTTTTTCTTGTGGATGAGAGGCACATCATCATCATCATCATCGCCCTCAGCATCGTCTGACAAAACTGGGGAAGCAGTAGCTGATCGCTTACGATTGGAAGTACCTTTGGTGGCAGCCACATGGATGGGTGAGGAAGCAGGGAGAAGGCTTGAACGCTTCGTACGAATTGAGGACGACGGAGAAGGACTCTTAATAGACAAAGGAGTGACGAGAGTGGGAGAAGTGGAAGAGGCCTCTGACCGACCTAATAGGTGAAAGGTATCATTGGCATTAACAGCAAATAGCCTACATTTCACAGATGGCCAGAGTTGATCAAAAAGGGGATGTGTGACAAATGAAGAATTGAAAGGAGCAAAAGAAAAGTCATGGGCTAAGAGCTTATTACGAGCATCGATACTTTCAACCTCGGTTTTACTTATAAGATGGAAATGCTTTGTCAGGTTCTTGGAATAACAGGGAGGAACATGCCATGTTTGGCCGAATCCAAGTTGACGGGCAAAGAATTAGGGGGCATATATTTCAACCCCAGCCTTGGCGTTTGTTCCGGTCAAAATGTCGTGGAACAATTCCATCCCGACTAGAAATTGAACCCAGACGGGTAGAGATGAACCTACTTCATCCATGGTGGAAGGAGGACGAACAAAAATGAGAATCTGATGAGCAGGAAAATGAAAGAATGAAGGGATTGAATTCAAAGTATAAAAGAAAGTGAAGACATCCCTGGCGGACATATGTACAGGGCTCAATTGATGAATGAATAACCCATAATGGGCAACCGACCTAGGAGGAGAATGTACAACACCAAGTTGTGGGAAGTACGCCCTCAACCAAAATTGGGCTAACCAAAGAGGCCCGCTGCCTGTAGGGAAGGCACCACTCTTCAGTTGGAATTGGAGGGAGGCCATGCCTCTATAAAGAGCAGCCAAAAAGAATGAACATAAATTTAGGGATCGGCCACGTGCTAGTTCATCTGATATGGACAGATAGCTCGTAGAAGGTTTCAGGCTGGGGATACAAAGGACATATTTACAAAGCCAGACCTGAAGGAAAGCTACACGTTCAGCATGGCCGGGTTCAGAAGTAGAGGTAGTATAAGGCTGTTGCAAGTTCGAATAAGATTCAGTGATCTTCTTATCAAACTTTGAGACAGTACCAGTGATTAAGAGGCAAGGGGATATAATGTCGCCCAAAGGGAAAAGGTTTAATAAAGCCCCTACATCCCTCAGAGTAATAAACATTGGACTAAGGGGGAAAACAAAAGTATTATACTCAGAAGACCAAAAACTCAGCGCGATGGGGAAAAGCGTTGAATCATAAATTGGGGGGTTGAGTGTAATTTCTAATAGGTCCGAAATTCTTGCACGATCAAAAAGGGCTTTAGTGGGGCCATGTTTCATTAAACGTGCATGCCAAAAATGGAAAGTAGAATCAGTTTTAGGCCAAGTACGAATACCTCGTTCTTGGATTGATTTCAACGGCAGTGAGTTCAGGAAGGGAAGGTCCTCAGTGCAGGGAAACATTTGACCGACCATCGTTTTCCCCACCGATTCGGCATCTTTAAATGATGGACCTAGATAGAACTCATTCAAATCTGGATTGGCTTGAGAAAGATGGGGTGGATTTACGTATGGTCTAGTGAGGAGGTTTTGGAAGTCTTCAAAACTGAAGGGAGCATCAGATTGAGTTTGTGAAGTGGCAATTGGAATAGAAAAACAAGTTCGCTAGAGTTTGTCTGAGAAGCGTAGCAAGGAAGCAAGAAGATGAACAGTAAATATAGCAAAGACGAAGCGCAAAATGCTGAAACGTGGGGTTAATGGTACGACGAAGTGGCGTATCCTTCGGATGTATAAGGGTTTTGTAAAGTTACACATTTTTAAGTGTAGAAGAAAGTGATGATTGAAATTCTTGGGAATTTCAAGTGTTGCTAGACAAATACGAAGTGAATATGGCAAAAAATTAAATATTGAAAATTAATTCTGCCATATTGGGGGGTAATTGTTGACACACTAAAAGTGCAGCCCAAATTAAATGGCCCAAAGAACAAAGGCTAGTTGAGAATTCGAGATGAAAACCCAAACAAAGGGGAAGCAGCCCACAAACAAAGGAACATTGTCGCCCAAGCTTGCAGAACGCCCAAATCTTGAGCGAGTAAAATGCCTTATGGACACCCAGAACGAAGGAGTCGTCGCCCAAATTGTTGGATCGCCCAGAATCCTAACGATAACTAAACTCTGTGGTTATCTAAAAGTCACGGTTTGAGGAAGTTTGAGCACATCACGATTACATCTCACTATTTGAGAAAATTAGTGACAAGCGGTTCTGAAGAAAACGTGGTGGTAGGAGTTACAAATGGTAGTTATTGGCCAGTCAGCCACTATGAAAGAAATGGGTAGTTACGAGCAGAGTCCAAACGATCTAGAACTGCCCAAAGAGTATAAAAGGAAGAGGAAAACAATGAAGAAAGCCCGCCAAAATTCACTCTCAAACAGAGAATATGTAATTTACTTTTCCTTAGGTTAACTTTAATTACTTCAATTTCCTTGTACTTGTGTGCTTGTGCCCCTTGGAGGCATCTTGTTCGTGTCCAAACTGTAATCTTCATATTCGATAAACACCCCTTTTTGGCACTTTGTTCCAAGAGGTTTATCCCTTACACAATCGTCGGATCCCTTTTTAATTGTTAGCGAGTAACCGCGCGAAACACTAACAATTGGTTTTTTTTTTTTTTTTTTTGGTAGGGGGGGGGGGGGGGGCATGAGTTTATAAGGCTGCATTGAGAATGAAACTATGAGCAAATATGTATTCACGGAATTAAACAAACCAAATGAATATTATGGAGCTAGTTATCTCACATTGGTTAACTCAAGTTTATTTGGTTTTCAACTGAGCTAATGATGAATAGTGAATGAAAGTTTGGTTATTCTAATGTCAGTTCGTTAAAGTTAAAGTATCTGAATGACAAGCTCCACAACGTAGTATTTAAGAATTCTACATTATGTTTTGTCTAGCGCAAATAGAATACGATCTAAATAATTGAGTGTGATTATGATTAATCTTTTAATACTTGAAAACATGGCCAAAATAAATTAATATGAAGTCCATTAACGTTATCATTTCAAAGGTTTATAATTTCAAAAATTGAACAAAAGTTCCTTTTATTCTGTACCCTTTGGCGTGGTCTAAGAAGAAGGTAATATAGTTAGGTTTGTTATTCTCACTCTTGTGCCCATTACATTCATTGTTCTGCTCTTGAACTTCAACTGGCTCTTATAGACGGGACAAAGAAGAATATTTTCATTACTAATTTCTTTCGTGTGGTTAGTGATGTGGTAAATACTATCGAAACTCGTGATCTTCTTCGAGAAAAACAATCCGACTTTATTATTGAGGAATTGAAGAAATGTGGGATTTTAAGTGGATGGAAACTTAATTAAAAAACAACCCTTCAGCCATCTGGTGATACACAGTGGGTTGTACTATAATTCTTTGGTTAGCTTTTAAGGCATTCTTTTGTATTTTTACCATAATTAAATACATGGCGAAAAAATCCGATGTTCTGCCTCGATTGAATTCTACTCGCACTAGACAGTATTTCTGGCTCCGCCCTGGAGTTACGGTGAGACTCGAGCTATTGATTAGGCTGATTTTAGGCTTGAGCAAAGTAAATTAAATCTACACAAAATATATCTCCAATTATTTATATACAATATCAATATCAAGGTAGGTATAAGCCCCATTATTTCAGAAGAATTTTGGGCCTTTTGGAATTAGGCTCAATACAAAAATGTGTCTCAACTCTACAACATTGAAAATTATCTACCATAAAGGAAAATTTATAAGTTATTTATAATTGATCAAACTTCATTTTCAATTACACATTTCAATAGACCTACATCTTCACTCCACACTCATTTGTGAGTTGTAAAAGTTTTATTTGGAATGATTTATTCCTGTTGAATTAAGATTTTAATGTGAAAATATCGCAATTATATGTAATTGACCAGGTGTTTTTTTTTTTTTTTTAAATCAAACTTGGGCTATAGTATCATTTCATAAATAAAATTTATCTTCTATCTCTATCACCCAGTACAAACTAGCAATATTTATTTTAGAAACATGTTCATGACATGTTTGGTGCATTAGATTCAATTCGACTACACCAAATAAGATTAAAGGGTGGAAGTATCAAACAAAACTTGTTAGGTATCCTATCCATGCCATGAGGCAACACATCGAGCTGGGTGAATGCCCTGTCCCTTGGCATTTAAAGATTTGTGGTCGATTTCCTGGTAAAATAAAGTGTTCATTATGTAACATATCATATTATGAACATGTTAGCATGTTAATCAGGTGACGTGGAAAAGTATTTGGTAAATGTACATTTCTAACAAGTTATTGTTTATGAGACGAATAGGGATTTAAGCTTTAGGAAATAGGATTTTGAAGGGGATAACAATCGAAAATTGAAAATGGGAACATAAAAATAAAAATGTAATTAAATTTGGTCAAAAATTATGCGTCCGATCGTAGAAGTCCAAAAAAGGAAAGGTTTTGCGAGACGTCAAGGATTTCAAATTTATTTAGCATGAAGTGTCGTATTGGGTTCGATTTATGTTCATGTATTTTTTTTCCCTTTTACGAGTCAGTATTTCTTAAATAATAATGAAAAAAGAATAGAGAGTAAAATTAAGATTTCTAATATAATTAGTATTACACTATGATCAAGTCAGCAGCAGTAGAAAATCAAAATCAACATCTAGGTAAAATTGTGTCAGCTAACTCAAAGTGTCCAAAAGTGTTAATTTTGATACACAACCTTTCCTTTGTCATGTAGGGGTGTAAGCGGTCCGGTTTTTGCGGTTTTTGACAAATTTTCAAACCAAACCGTTTTGACCGGTTTGAGAAAAGCTCAAACCTAAACCAAACCGTTTTGACCGGTTTGAAAAAAACTCAAACCTAAACCTAACGGTTTGGTCCGGTTTTAAACCGCCGGTTTCGCGTATATTTTTTTCCTGTCTAGTATCTACTTTTATGCCATTAATTCAATATATTTATATCTTACTAGAAATAGATCTAAAACAAACTAAATATATTTACTATAAATTTAAATACCAACAAAATAAAAGTAAAATCACAAAAAACTAAAGTATAGTTTTTTATTCGCCCTTTAGACATTTTAGAATAATACTTTACGATAAAGATACAATACAAGTTCACTAAAATAAATATAAAGTCCAAAAAAACATAATAATGTCCCTTTTCAACTAGCAAAAGGAATAAACGAATTAATTTTGTCACAGAACTCAAGAAACATCAAATTTTGTCACAGAACTCACATAACTAGCAAAAGGAAAAAACATTTACGTACTCAAGAAGTCACAGAACTCATGATCAATTTTATCCTTCATACACAAAAAAAAATTTAATTAGCAAATTGGAAAAAAAAAAAGAATTAAGACACGGATCCATCTAATAATGGCTTCCAAAAGACAAGTTGCAAATATTTTTTCTCCTCCATTCCACTATACATACCCATGTTCATCTTCTGCAATTTAACACGGAATTATACATATTCTCTCATATGTAAACAAATGTCTTTTGCGCACCTGATAGCCCGAATTTCAACTTTAAGCTTTACTCACGATCAATAAATATGTAAACAAATTTCAACTAGAAAGTGACAAAATTTCAATTTTAAATCTTACTCACGATCAAATAAATATGCAAGAACTTGAAATAGTCTAATAATACCGGCGAACGTACACTACCGACGACTGGGAGGTTCGAGATTTCGAGGCCGTTGACGATTTGGGGGAAACTAGGAGGCGCCGCGGGGAGCGAGACTGCAACTAGCGAGTTGCGAGTGAGAGAAATGGAAATTGAAAGATTAGGATTGTGACTTGTGAGTATATGGACTTGGGTTGAGCTATTTAGTGCTACTTCTTTCAAATTTGGGCCTTTTTTTATATATAATTAGGCTTGGGTGGGTCATAAATCTTAATAATTAATAGAAAATTAGAAATTGACAAAAATACCTACAAAATAACAAAATTATTCAATTTTATAAAATTGAAATTTTGGATAAATTTTCAAAAAAAATCAATTTTTTATTTTTTTATTTTATATATTTTTCACCGGTCCGGTTTGGTTTCAAACCATAATTAAAATTCTCAAACCTAAACCAAACCGTTTTTGACCGGTTTGGTTTGGTTCAAAACCATTTCGTTGACGGGTCCACGTGGCACCAAACCGCCGGTTTCGAAATTGCGGTTTCGGTTCGGTTTTCCGGTTTGGCGATTTTTGCTTACAGCCCTATTGTCATGTGGATACCTATTCTCATCTATGTTAGATTAGTACAATGATAGCAATAGACCTCGTTGTACACATCCTATAGGACAAAAATCATGAAAATTATCGATGATTTCTATTACACTTGTTAAATCATATATTGGGTCCAAACCTCGTCATATCTCTATTGAACTTGACATTTCAGTAATCCTATAATAGCCTTGCAGAGTGCGCTCAACCTCTACGCAAGTGCAGAAAGAATAGTTTGTTGTCGATATTATTGATGATTTTTCCATTGGTGATTAGAATCCGAGGCACTATAGGTAATCTCGACGATCTTACAACAACGTATTGGCCACATGTCCGATAGTAGAAAATCAAAAAGAAAAAGGGAACACAACACATGGCAGTTCGACAGCGTGTCGGACCCATAATGGTGTATCAGAGCTGCCAGGAAAACTTCTGTACGGTTGTTACCTAGTATCCTCTTCGAAAAGAAACCAAATCTTCAAAAGTGGAATAGAATTGGTAATTGTATAAAAAAATGTCAGATAAAGCAATGTATTAACGATCAAAACTCGTGACTGGAAATTCTAACTATTTAATTAAAAATTCAAAACAGGAAGATATAGTGGATGAGATGCATTTCTTTTCTATTATTATTAATTTTTTTTTTTCACTTGGCAGCAGATTTTTAGATATGCGCCACCATGGTGAAACGTACCCCGATCATCGTCTGGTTACTAACCTTCCCAAAATGTTAGGTCTCTGCATCAAACGATTTTATTGTATTGGATGAGAATTGAGAACACATAGCAGTTTGTTGATTTGTTGGAAAAGGAAGGCAGGGATTAGTTGTCGTTAGGGTTGTAAGCAAAAATCGTCAAATCGTCAAATCGAACCGAAACCGCAATTTCGAAACCGACAATTTGGTGCCACGTGATAATTTTTTAAATTCAATAATTTTGTAATTTTGTTGGTATTTTTGTAAATTTCTAATTTTCTATTAGTTATTATGATTTACGATCCGCCCAAATCCCAACCCGACCCGCCATCTTAATTTAAAAAAAAAAAAGAACTCAAACTCTCACAAACACAACCATAATCCCTAACCTTCTCTCTCTCTCTCTCTCTCTCTCTCTCTCTCTCTCTCTCTCTCCTGAATTTTCCTCAAATCATCGGTAGTCTACGATAATAATTTTCAGTTGCCAGCGACGAACGCCGGTAGTCTACGGTCAGTCACAACTGATAGCCTTCAATTTTATTGCAAAATTGCGTGATTTTTTGTGACTTGTGAGTTAGTTTTGTGAATTTTTTTTTTTTTTTTTGTGTGAATTTAGTTATATAGTTGCGTGTTCTTGATTCTTGAACATGGAAATCGTCTAAATTATTATTAAATATAGTTTGTCATCTTGATTCTTGAAAATTCCTAAATTAGTGATTTTTTGTGACCTGTAGATTATTTCTATTTTCTAAGTTCTGTGATTTTAGTTATATAGCTGTGTGTTCTTGATTCTTGAACATGAAAACCGTCTAAGTTGTCTCTGGAATTATATGACTATAATTTTAGTTTATTGTGATTTTACTTTAATTTTGTTGGTATTTAAATTTTCAGTAGATATATTTAGTTTATTTTAGATTTATTATCAGTGAGATATAAAATATATATGAATTAATGGCATAAAAGTAGACATTAGACAAGTTAAAAAATATACGCAAAACCGGCGGTTTAAAACCGGACCAAACCGTTAGGTTTAGATTTGAGTTTTTTTCAAACCGGTCAAAACAGTTTGGTTTAAGTTTGAGTTTTTCTCAAATCGATTGAAACTGTTTGGTTTGAAAATTTGTCAAAAACAAGTAAAATCGGACCGCTTACGCCCCTAGTTGTCATCGAGGATAAGGGAGATTAACCTTATAAATATTTTTTGACTGTGTCCAATGGAAATTCAATAGTAGTCGATGCAACGATGATATTTTTCTGCCAAAATCGAAGAGGCAACCAAGAAAGCCTAAGACAACCAGGAGACAAACAATGGTGGAAGCCAGGTGGACGTTGCATCGGGAATAAACACAATAGGGGTTCGTGTAAGCAACCTCTCCCATTGACTCATGTATGAAAGCGTAAACGAGATTCAGATTTATAGTAGGCATGTGATGAATAATTTCATTTCATTATCTAGATGATTGAACAAGCACCGTAACACTGTCCGACATTACTGCTGGATTACAATAATATGCATTGTATCCTGTCATGTTAAATTTTATGTTTCCTGTTGTGAAACCAACAACAGGATTGAGATGTTGAAGTTATATGACACAATAATAAAGTATATGATCAAGGAAAATAATAATAAATACAAGAAATATGATAGATGAATTAAGAAATTTTATTGACTTAAAAATAATAGAGAAGAAAGAAAATTACAATAGATCATATAATTCTAGTAATCTATTTTCTCACACTTGTAAAATTGTATAGAAGAACCAAGTATTTATAGAGAACATGTAGGGGACGTCAAAACCCTCTTAGTAGAGTTGTTGATGAAGTAAGATGCCAAAAAATAGAATTCAAAATGAAAAAAGAGAGAAAAACGCAGAAAACTGGAAACATGTGAGGTGGGAGCCATGGCACCACATCCAGGCGCCCCGACTCTGGGTGTTCTGTCTGAGAATTTTTTTTTTTCAAATTGTTTCTCTATCCCAAACTTTCTTCAAGTATAATACTAATTTCCAACTCCCAATGGATTTTCAAAATAGAATTTCAACTTGACATATGACTCCAATAACATTACAAATTAAATTCTCATTGACGTGCACTTTAATTACAATTCTTTAATATTTCAAACAAGGAATTTGGGTCATACCCAAATTCTAACATATCCACTCCCTGATTTTTATGTTGCTGAATCATACTAGAGATGAATTTTTTTTTTTTAAATACTTGATTAGCAACTTATTAAACATGAACAAATGTAAGACCAATTCAATAATTTAACTTAAATTTATGTTTTGTTGAGTTTTTTTTCTAATGAAGTTTAGCATTTTCAAATACTTTTATATGCATGTGTTCTGAAACAATCATATATAGGTGAACGTTTGATCTCGAATATATACTCTCGATTACTTTGTATCAAAACTTGGTTTGAGAATTAGGATACAAAATGAGGTAACATAATTTTTTTTTTCAAGTATTGTAATCAGTTTACGTGTAGGGTCATTTATTTTGTAAGCACAATTTGTAGTTTGTATGGTGATTTTGCAATGAAGAGATAATGAAAAGTCATCTGAATCCAAACCGTAAACCGGGAGTAATATGGAAGTCACCAGAAGATCATCCAATCCAATGGCTATTAGGGCGACATATCACATGCAATGAATCCATTTGGGAAAAAAAACGCATCAGTTAAAACACACTTTTACAAGAATGACACAGCAACCACCAAGTAATTAAAAACCCGGCTCAATCAGTCCATCAAGTCAGCAATCCAGTCAACAATTTAACCAACAAAACAGTCAGCAAAATGGTAACATTATTGTGCCATTACTCTACAATCTTCACCTTGGTACAATGATTCTAGTTTCACTTATAGTGATTCCTCCAAACATAGCATTATTCACTCTTATTCCTAGTACACAAATCAGCAAGTGTTAATATTCAGCTGACTTAGACAGTTCAGAAACTTGTTGAAAGGCAGCACTTTAGTACCAACATCACCAGGATTAAAATAAGTAGAAATCTTTTCATGTTTTACAACACCTTATGAGATAACATTTCTATTAAAGTGAAATTTAACATCAATATGTTTAGATCTACTATATAAAACATGATTTCTACTCAAATAGATGGTAGATTGGCTATCAAAATATAAAACAATATCTTTAACAAAATCAAATTCATTGAAGAGTCCTTTTAGCCAAATTCATTTTTTTATAGCATCTATTGCAGCTATATATTCTGCCTAAATAGAAGATAATGCAATAATCTTTTGTAGTTGAAATTTCCAACTTACAGGAATTACATAAAGTCTACATATATGTAGAAGTAGATTTTCTGTTATCTCTATCACATGCATGGTTAGAATTTGTATAACCCCTCAAGATAACACCTTTTGATAGTTTTCTATATTGAATTCACAAGTCACAGGTTCCCTCAATGTATCTAAGAAGCCATTTCATAGCTTCCCAATGAGATTCACCTGGATTGGACATATATCTAATCAAGACACTTATTGAATATGCCAAATCAAGTCTAGAATAAACCTAGTGGTGTCAAATGAGCCGAGCGGCTCGTCGGCTCGCCCGCTCGGCTCGTACTGTTCACGCCCACGAGCCGCTCGGGCTCGTCAAAAAACGAGCCCGAGCACGAGTCGAGCGGGCTGGTGGGCTAGACGAGCCGAGTCGAGTCGAGCCCGCTCGGCTCGTTACTATTCACGAGCTGCTCGCCGAGCCGCTCGTGAGACGAGCCCACGAGCCAGAGACGAGCCAGCAGGCTCGTCTAAGACGAGCCCATATATAAAAAAAATAAAAAATAAAAAATAATAAAATTCAGTGACCAGAACGGTCAATGATTTCAGTGACCGTTCTGGTCACCAAGTGACCAAACGGTTACTGATTTTCAGTGACCGTTTAGTCACTTAATTTTAAATTTTTTTTTTCTACTTTTCTCCAATTCTTTTCCTATAAATACCCAACCCATTACAACAATTTTTTCCAACCAAACTTTCATTCTATACTCTCTACTCTACAATTTACAAATCATTATCAACAATATCATTCATTTATTCTATAATTCTCTTCTACATTTTTTTACATTATTATCTTCATTTTACAACTCATTTTATACACTAGCCACTAGTACATAATCTTCATTCACTTCTCATTTCTACATTTCTACATTCTATTTCAACAATTCACAAATGGATCCACGAGTATTTGTTGAAAACTTGTTCGGTATGGAAGGCGAAACACCTGCCCAAAATCAATTTGGGAATGAATTTGTCAGTCTCAACCAACTACCAATTCCAGAAGACATTGACGATTTCGACGTTCGTGAAGCCGATCCGATTGATTTGGATGACGTTGATGTTGATCCTAGTGTTCCTATTGATTTGGAACAAGATGAAGAATCTGCACTAAATATTCCCGATGCAAGAGGGAAGAGAAAGGGGAAGAAGCAGGCAAAATGTTGGGACCATTTCAAATTGGTTAACACTGGTCGTGTGATCTATGGACTTCCAGAAACGAAAGCAGTATGTAAATACTGTCAACAACGACTGGCATTGCAAAAAAGCATTGGGACCACTCGCCTCAACCGTCATTACAAAGCATGTGCGGCCAAACATGAGCTTCTTGAACGTGGACAAACGCAACTACAGTTTGGTACTAGTAGAACCGGTGCTACTACTACGCCATTTTCTACGTGGATGTAATCAGAGGAGGAAGCACGAAAGGGAATGGTGAAGTTCGTTGCCGCGGCGGAGCTGCCACTAGCAATAGTGGACAACGAATATTTCGTAAACTACGTCAAACAATATCTTCAACCAAGGTACGTTGGGGTAAGTCGAAATACTCTTCGTTCTAATACAATTGAATATTTTCTTAATGCAAAGCAATTATTGATTGGGGATTTAGAAAAATACGGGGGTGTCATATCTTTAACTTCGGATTTATGGGAAGTGATTAATAAGAGAGGTTATATAGCTGCAACTGCACACTATATAGACCCACTTTGGGTTATGCATAAAAAAATTATTGCTTTTAAAATTGTCGAGTATCCTCATAATGCTAACACTATATTTAATGCAATTATGTTAATAATTAAAGAATATAAATGCGAGAGTAAAATTCGTTCTTTTACTTTTGACAATACTTCTGTAAATAAAGTAGTTATCGATAAATTGCATAGAATACTTCAACCCGATTTTGGTGGTTATTTATTTCATATTCGATGTGTGTACCATATTTTTAATTTAATTGTACAAGACGGTTTAAAACATGTGAAGGACGAAATTAGTCGAATTAGAAATGCACTTATGTATATTACGATTACACCTAGTAGAAAACAAGCATTTGAAGAATTTTGTGAACAAGTTGGGAACTCTAATACGAAAACTTTTATTACTGACGTAGGTCATAGGTGGAATTCAACTTACTTATTATTAAAATCCTGTGAAGGTTTTGAACCATTTATCACTGAATTTTATAACAGTAGGCATATTAGAGACGACGACGATGATATCTTAAATGAATCTGATTGGAATACAGTTTTTAAAATTAAGAAATTTTTGGAAAGTTTTTATACGTCTACGAATATATTGTCTGGTGTTTATTATCCAACTAGTTGCATGGTTCTTGAACGTCTTTATATAACTGTTAGGGCTTTTAATAGATATCAAAATGACCCTGATTTGCATGCGGTTATATATGCTATGGAATTAAAATTTAGAAAATATTGGGAAGAATTACCTATGTTATTTCCTTTAGCATGCGTCATGGACCCCCGATATAATTTATCGAGTACTAAATTTATAATTGACCAAATTTCAAATGCTTTAACTTTAAATATGCATATTACTTATAGGAATTTGGAACAAACGTTAACTGAGATGTATGAATTATATGCTTCAAGAATAGGTACACGAGTTACTCGTGTACCTACTCCTCCTCCCACTAATATAAACGATGACGACGCTGAAGTAATTAATTTATTAGAAAACATAGACTCAATTAGATATGATTCAACTGCATATGCATATGGTTCCTCTAGTAGTAGTAGTATGTGTTCCACTGTATGTACTCAAACTTCGAGTAGTAGTCCAAATGCATTGCCATCTGAATTGATTGATTACTTTCGTTATACTATGCCTAGTAACAAATCAGTTAAGAAAATTTCAGAAGATGTAATTGAATTCTGGCGAAATAATGAACGTCGATGGCCAATTGTTTCTGCAATTGCAAAAGATCTACTAACACCTCTGGTTACCACTGTAGTTTCGGAGTCTGCTTTTAGTGCAGGGAAGAGGGTTCTCTCTGATATTCGAAGTCGACTAAAAGAAGATATTTTGGAAGCGTTAATGTGCGTGAAAGATTGGGAAGACGCTAATTATCGAATTCAACATAAATATGCCGAAATTGCATGTAATCAAGTAAGTGATATTTAATTTCAATACATTCATTACAAAATTTTATTTTCATACATTTATAATTTTTTAAAAAAATTGTACACGTAAAAATTTTTTCGTGTACAATTTTAACTCCGCCTACACGAAATTGAAGTAGCCGGTCCCAAACCCGGATAAAGGAGGAGGGTTTATCTTTTTTTTTTAAATAAATGTATATTTACTATTTTAAAAATTATAAATGTTTTGACTTTTGACGAGCCCCGATAAATGTTTTGAAAAATATATATTTAAAAAAAATAGACTTGTAGTACTAGTAGCGTTATTTATTATTTAAAAAAAAATTATGCGAGCCGAGCTTAAGCTCGGCTCGCCGAGCCGCTCGCTTTGGGCGAGCTCGGGCACGAGCCGAGCTCGCCCAAATGGTAACGAGCCGAGCTCAAGCTCGACTTGTAACCAACGAGCCACGAGCTCGGCTCGTGCAAGCACGAGCCGAGCTCGTGAGACACTGGGCCGAGCCGGCTCGGCTCGACCCGGCCCATTGACACCACTAAATAAACCATTAGATACATAACAGACCCAACTGCACTAGAATATGATATTCTTGCCATTCTTTTAAACTTTTCTTCAGATTAGGGACATTGATCATTTGAAAGTTTAAAATGATTTGCTAAATGTAAACTCACACTTTTAGCATCAAACATAGCAAAGTTTTCCAATATTTTCAAAACATAAGATTTTTTACTGAGACTTAGTGTGCCTTCTCTTCTATTTCTTTTAATTTCAATACCTAAAATCTTTCTAATATGACCTAAGTTCTTCATTTCAAATTTTGATTTCAATTTGTTTTTGATTAACTCTATCTCTTTTATGTCATAACTAGCCAAGACCATGTCATCAACATAAATAGAGTGAATTCTCACCTCCACTTCCTTCGCAAAAAAGTCAGTATCAAAATTACTCATTTTAAAACCAAGTACAATCACAAAAGTATCAAATCTCTTGTACCATTATCTTGAAACTTGTTTTAAAACATATAAAGACTTTTTAAGAAAACATACTAAGTCTAAATAGTTTCATCAAGATCACCATTTGTGTTGTTTCATATAAATAGTTTCATCAAGATCACCATTTAAAAAGACAGTTTTTACATCCAATTGATCTAACTCCCAATTAAACTGACTTGCTAAGGCCAAAATTACTCTAACAGTTGTAAATTTTACAACTGGAGAAAAGATTTCATTGAAATATATTCTCTCTTTTTTTAGTAAAGTCTTTCGCTACAAATCTAGCTTTATATATAATACCATTCTCATTTTGTTCCCTCCTTTTTATTTTAAAAATTCATTTACAACCAACAACCATTTTTCATTCAGGTTTTTTAGTCAAAATCCATGTTTTAGTCATTTTAAGATATTCTATTTCATCTTACATTGCTTCAAGCCAATGCTTGAAATATTTACTATTCATAGCTTTTTTGAAGGATTCAGGTTCATTTTCAATTAACCCTTGAAAGGTCAGAAAAGACACTTCATCATGAAACCTAATAAGTGGTCTCATCTGCCTTCTTTGCCTATCTCTAGCAAGTTGATTTGTTTCCAAATTAGCTTCAGATTGTTCAGAACGTTCATTACTATGAGTCTCAACATTATCATTTTCAGTCTAAACATCAGGTTGTTGATTATCAACATCAACTTGCTCCACCTTAATTCAGTCTCTCTTTCTATATTATCAGTCCGACTCAGTGGAACTGTGCTATTCTCCTTTTTCAAACAAGGTAGATCATTTTCATTAAGCACAACATTTCTGATTATAATGATCTTATATCCTTTGGTTTTCCTTACCCACATTTTATACCCTTTCACTTCATCATAGCCTAAGAGAACACACTTAAGTGCCTTTGGATCTAATTTCCCTTTAGATTGATGTGCAAAAATTGCACACTCAAAGATTCTCATGTTACTTAATTCAACAGGCTTTCCATTCCACATTTCTTCAGGAGTTTTAAAGTGTATAAGACTAGTAGGACTCTATTAATAAGATAACTTGCAGTTTTTGCAGCGTCCCCTCAAAACAGATTGGGAAGACCAGAACTTAATAGCATAAATCTAAATTTTTAAAGAACAGTTCTATTCATTCTCTCAGCCAGCTATTTTGTTGTGGAGTGTGTGTCACAATTCAGTATCTTAATATACTGTGCAATTTACACAACTCATCAAACTCAAAATTGCAAAACTCTAGGCCATTATCAGTTATTAACACTTTAATCCTTTTATTAGTTTGGTTTTTAATCAAAATTTTCCAATTTTTAGAGGCATCAAAAGTATCATAATTTGATTTTAAAAGAAAAATCCAATTTTTTCTAGCAAAATCATCAATGACCAATATAAAATATTTAAAACCAGTATGAGAAGGCACAGAAGCTAGTCCCCAAGGATCAACATGTAAGTATTCAAGTATAGACACAGATTTATTCATTTCGAGAAAAATGGTAATCTATTATGCTTTTCTAGGATACAATGATCACAAACAATGAGTTTCACAATATTATCTTTACCAAAAGCACCTTGTTTTTTATAAAATCTGTAAAACTTTATCACTAATATGACCCAATATTTTGTGCCATATTTGTGACTTATTATTTTGAACAAAGATTGCTGCTGAAGTAGAGTCAAAAAGTTTTGAGTTTACAAAATGTAAAGTTCATGTCTCTTAGGAGCTTCAACAATCACGTGTGAGTCCCTTAAGATTTTAATATATCTCTTATTAATCATAATGTTATAGTTTAGGTCATCTAATACACTTAAAGAGATCGGATTTCTTAGAAGGTTAGAAACATACCTAGCCTTCTCTAAGACTAGTTGATTATTACCCTTTACTCTTAAAGTGATAGTTTTTATTCCCTTAACCTGACATGTCATATAATTACCCATTAAAACTTGACCATCATTTATATTTTCAAAATTAGCATACCATTCTCTATTAGGACACATATGGAAAGTGCACCCTGAATCAAGAATCCATTCTTGACAGTTTACAACAACATAAACTTCATCAATATTAGCCCCATTGTTGCAAGCTAAAACTGCTTCACCATCAATTATAGACTTATTTCTTTTATCACTAAGTCTTTTAGGATAAGTTTTGATAAAATGACCTTCTTCTTGACTGTAAAAATATTTTTTACTTTTTGTTTTCATTTTATCTCTCTGATTTCCCTTTTGTTGTGTCCTAATTTCTTATTGAATTTACTTCTCTTGGGATTAAACTTAGACTTAACCATCAAATTCTCTCCACTGATAGATTTTTTCTTTTCAAATTTAAGCTCTAACTCCTTATTTCTTAAGTCATTAATAATCACATTAGTAGTTAGAGTTTCCATACCATATTTAATAGCATTTTTATATTTATCACCAATTGAATTTAATAAAATCACAACCAGCTGATCTTTTGAGAATTTCTCATCACAGTTTACTAGGGCACGAGATAATATATTGAATCTATCAATATTAACCTTAAGGTCAAGAGATGAGTCCAATTTAAAACCAAAGAATTGTTTCAAAAGATACACCTTATTTGGAATGGTTATATTCAAATAAATAGTTTCTAATTTTTTCCACAATTCAACAACAGTCTTTGTTTCACCAATTTCTCTAACTACACTATCAGACAAATATAGAAAATAGAACTTCATACAGTTTCATCTTGTTCAGTCACTTTACTAGCTTCAAGATCAGTTGGCCATGACTCATCAATGTCCTTCGCACATTTTTATTAAAGTAAAAATGCTTTCATTTTTTGGCGCCAAATACTAGAGTAACTTTACCATTAAAAACTTCTAAATCAAATTTTGAAGAAGTCATAGATTTGAATGAAGAATCAATGTATGCAGATCACATAGAACACTTCAGAAGTATATACAACTTGTAATAATTCTGATATCAACACACAAGAGACAAATCTAAAAAATACAGAGAATGTAAAGCTATATAAACAATTGTTTAGTATTTCACAAGAGCTTATTCCAAGCAATACAGTCACAAAAACGTCCTATATCACAAAGACATGTACAAATTATAACAGTATGCAATATACAATAATAAAGAACACGTGCAAAGGTTTAGAATCAAGATCTTTGACTCAAAATCAAGACAACCCTCAGATTTTAGATAACTCATAGGGTTTCTGGACAAATGAATTGTCAAGAAAAGTCCCAGATCTAAAGTTTTAAACATATTTGCAACAGACTTTAAAGTATAAGCAACAAATCTGTACTTTAAACCGTAAAACATGAACGAACTCACTAGATCCCTTTATTAGGGTTTCCAAGAAATAAAACGAACAACTGAATCAAGTGTTAAACTTTCAGATCTGCACAGATCGAAGCCAAAAACCACCGTCTGATTGCTCTGATACCACTATTACGATTAGGTTCAAAATGTTAGACACTTTAATCAACAAAATATGAAAATGTAAAGTACGAAATTGAAAGAAAAGCGTAAAGACCACAATAATTTTCGCCCAAAGGCAAGAGGTTCAGAACCGTAGTTTCTAATCCCTTTTGAGCTTTTGCCACCGGAAGAAATCACTATATTAATCGGAATCAATGAAACTGTTCAGAATACACTTCCACGGCACTCAGAAAAATATCACTCAAGATTACATCAACATAGACCTCCCTGATCAATACAACCATTCACTCAAGAATAACAACTATGAATACTATACAAATCAATCAAAATCTATACAAAGCTAGAAGTATTTCAGATCAAAAAGGCTATCCGTTCAGAGTGCGAGAGAGAAAGATGAAGAACACAGAGAGAAAGAGAGTTCGAATGAAGAGAGATTGAAAATTCATCCAATCCAAACCCTAAACCAGGAGTAATATAGAAGTCACTTGAAGGTCATCCAATCAAATGGCTATTGGGGCGACACCTGGCGACATAACATGCAATGAATCCATTAAAAAAAACGCATAAGTTAAAACATGCTTTTACAAGAATGACACACAGCCACCAAATAATTAAAAACCCAGCCAAATCAGCCCAACAAGTCAGCAATCCAGTCAGCAATTTAACCAACAAAACAGTCAGCAAAATGGTAATATCATTGTGCCATTAGTCCACAATTACCATACTAGAGCATCCAGTGAGACATTGGGTTGCCGGTGAAGCATATTAACTACTTGCATGATCTAAAACGTTTTTTTCCATTGTTATGTTAATGTAAACATAAAACCACAGTTCCACTGGTATGCACATGTAATAAATACATTAAATATTTTATAATACAGTCATTAAACATAGACAAGCGCATGTACCTAGGATTTTACGAATTGTGATATAAAAAATCTTTTAAAAAATAAAGATAAAATAATAAACAGTTTGCAAACAACATAACACCATTCTTTGGGATCCTTCATTTCTTCAAACGGAAGGAACAACCTTCACAAGCATTTCTTTGGCCTGAACCTCGGAATATGCTCAGTTACAATTACTGAATTGTGGTCCAATGAAAATATCCTAACGATATTATGAGGTACAACATACCAGTGCCTTTGGTTGGAGCATCCTGAAGTCAGAGTAGTTTTTGGACGTCCTGATTTTTTTTCCCATTTTTGCTTCTTTGTTCAAATATGAAAAAGGTTTTCTGGGCTCATCAATCTATAAAAAATAATAAAATTTCACAATGTATGAATTACATAAAATGTGACTATACATGATCGTTAGTTACATTATGTTATAGGGACGTTCTTGATTCACTAGATGAACGTGCCGAACGTGCCTAAAGAGGTAAAAAATTAAAATTTTATTACATATTATGTTACCTGAAATGCAGCATTCCCTTTTGAGAAGTGAACATTGTTTATAATCTTGTCCACCTGGTTAAGATCCTGCTCCGTCAAATATTTCATCGAGTAAGTCAGGTGCCATCGATAGTTTGATTATAATCTTTCCAATTTTAATACTGGGAATGATGTTGTCCTTGACGGATATAAATTTGTAGCAATGACTTAGTTTCACATTGACATTCGAGATGAATAATGTCGCATTTGAGGTCAATTTGGAAATCAACTATTTGTTCCTGGTTTGCCTCATTTCGTGGACCCAGATTAGCAGGTCCTCGACAAATTTATGATGTTCGACTGGAAAAACATGTTGTGTGGAGATATCACTGTGGAACACGACAAAGTAAAATCTTAATTTTTCTTAGAAAATAAAATCTATCGTGTTCACGAACCTCTATGTAATTTGAGTTAGGGGTGGTCCAATTGGAGCATGGAATAAAGGCGACACTGAAAGTGCTCTCATAGTTGTGATCCTTTGCTTTGTGAACTGGATCGTTGACAAGATCACATCCACTACCCCATCCTGGAGATGATTTCATTGCACGGTCCTTGTGCGTTAGCCTAATGAAGAATTCAGCTTGCATCTCGTCATTGCTAGGCTCGAGGACAACGAATTCAACCTTTTTAGGATGTAGAATGAAAACGTTGACGTTAAAAAAATAATGTGCAAAAATAAGTAGCTTAAATTTGTCATTCCAATGCACAGAATTTATAAATGAGGAAATTTCACAAAATGTCCACTTGCAAAAATGTCCACTATTGCAAAAATGTCCATTTTGAAATAATTTAGACCAAAATATCCTTGTTAACAATTTATAATTCCACATAAACACAAAAATGTCTACTTTATTAAAAAATTTATTGACCAATAAAATTTTGACACATAACCCTAACCTATTTATTTCGAAAGTACAATTGTCAAATCGCAATAAATGCAATTTTTCTCATTGACACAGAAATGTCAAGAACGACTTTTCAAATGTAGAGAAATGTCATGTTCAGAATGAAATGTCATTCTAGACATTTAATATGTCGAGAACAACATTTGAAATGTCGAGAATATTTAATATTGTGATTTGACATATGTACTTTTGAAATATAAATAGGGTTCAAATGTCAAGAACGACAATTGAAATGTCGAGAATATCATTTGAATGTGGCTTCTCATGAAAGCTACTTCTCGAAATTTGTGAAAAATTGGCAAAAAAAAAACAAATTGCCTCATTTTTTTCATTAAGGGCATAATGGATAATTTGGTACAAAATTCAAAATGATGGACATTTTTCAATTGACACCCAAAAAAGTGGACATTTTTGAAAATGCCCCTTTATAAATTTATCAAGAACGTGCATATATGTTTTTGTCGTACCTTCTCATGGTCGAACAAAATTTTATCCCGCAAAAAACCGACCGACCCGACGAAACCGACCGAACCGACCCAAACCGCCCGGTTTGGGTTGGTTTTTTGTTATTTTTGGGCGGTTTTCGGTTTTCGGGTGGGGTGGTCGGGTTGGGTCGGGTCGGTTCGTGGGTTGGCACCGTGAACCGGATAGAACCCGACCCAACCCAACCCGAAAATTAAAAAAAAAAGGAAAAAAAAAATGACGTTAAAAGGGAGGAAAAAAACCCTAAAACGCAGCCAGCATCCTTCAGACCTTCACTCTTTCTTTCTCCTGCAGCGCCTCCCCGTCTCCAGCATCCTTCACTCTTTCTTTCTCCTGCAGCGCCTCCCCGTCTCCAGCATCCTTCACTCTTTCTTTCTCCTGCAGCCACCATCCTTCAAGTGGTGAAGCCCTTTACGCTCGCCATCGCCATACCATTTTTCTCCCTTTACGCTCGCCATCGCCAGCAAATTCAGATTCAGGCAACTTTCGTAACTAATTGTTGTTTTTTTGCCCTTTCCCAACCACTCTTTTGCTGCTATTGTCCTAGGGAAAAAGGGCAGTACAAGAATCCAACCAAAATTGTATTGCTTCTTGTCAATTTAGGTACCCATAATTGTATTTTTTTCTCACAGGCATAAGCAAAAACATATGTTCATCTGCTCACGCCCCAGACACGCACGTATATTTTAATTTAGGTGTTCTTTTGCCTATGTGTGCATTTGTGTGTATTCTTATTTGTAAGTTCATTTCTTATTAGATAAATAAATATTGTATATTTGCTGAAAAATCAAGTCAGCATGTCATTTGTGCATGATTGTTATATTTTGCCCAAACTCATTTTTTTAAATTCTGTTATAAGAGTAATGAAATTCACGGGAATTATTCACGAACTTCTATAATTTTGCCAGTCTCACATTTTTACTCGTTATCCATATCCCACAATGAAATCTCTTTTGAGTGTTTACATGGATCCTAATAAATCGGTGAGTCTTGTATACTAATCTCGCATGTTGCACCTTTTCAGCATTTCCCCTGTATCTGGAGGTTCCTGGAGCCAAATGAAGTTTTTCGTCTTCTATTGCTGGAAAAATTTCACTCTGAAATAAAGTAAATGAAATGAAAAAACAATTGAGCTCTAGATAAGAACGAATTCTTTAACTCATATAGCTTGTCTGTTGTCAATATGTATTGTCGGCTGATTTTGCTTGGGATTCTGTAATTTGACTAGTCACTTGGAAAGAGGCTTGTTTTGGTTTCTGTCTAGTCTATGTCTAGTTTTCACTAAGTCTATCTTTGAAGTTAGGCATTATTACATAGAAAGCAAGCTGTAAAAAATTCTTATGGTAAAGAGTCGAGCATTGCTTGCTTTAAAAATAGTTTTTGGCAACCCGACCAACCCAACCCAACCCGACCGACATTTGGTTGGGTTGAGTTGGGTTGGGTTGGGACATTTACACGGGTTGGGTTGGTTTGATTTTAGATCAAACCGACCATGGTGGGTTGGGTTTGGGTTGGGGCAAAACCCAACCCAACCCAACCCACGCCCACCCCTAGCAATGACCCATGAATCGTTAGTGTACCAATTGATTATGCACGGAGAATTGCTATCAACCCTTGTACAAATTTTAACGAATAGCAAAGGGATTAACTCGTATATTCACATTTTAAATGTAAGGAAGAACCCATGCAATCTATAGGATATTATTCCTTTCGTGCCACCAACACTCGGATTTGGCATGGTCAGAGCTAGCTTCAAGTACGTGAATTTGATTTGAAACAGATCCTTAGCCCACGGAAAGATGTCCATGTTCAGGGAGTCGACTAGTCGTATTGTGACATCCTAACCAACTTAGCCTATGTGATGGAGAAGAGGAATGACGAAATGTGATAAAGAGTCCCAGTTTGACTACGTCTATGGAAGTTTCAGATGAATCATTTCGTCATCTTTCCTAAATGTATTCTTCAGATGATTGAAATACTTATCTTTGACTCGGAAAACACCCATTCTGAACATGTTGGTATTGTCTTCATCGTTGCATTCCAATCCGATGACCAGAGAGAACTCAACAATAGAAAATTTTATGCATTTTCCGGTAATGTTAAATCACATTTCATCATGCGTTGAGTGCCTCACTTCCACATGTAGCATTTTGTGGATGACCTGATGTTACATCCGAATGTCACTCATTTCAAGAATGTGACCAAAGCATTAGCTTCTGAATGAACATCTTCTACATATATAATGTCACATCAAATCGAAATCTTAAGCTCAATAAATCGCATAAGGAACTATGCAAAAGCTCATGATTCGATCACTTTCATAAAATGATTGACATTCGGATACAGCATTAGTCATCCAACAAATGCAGCTTATGGAAGTGAGGCAGTCAACGTACGATGAATTGTGGTTTAACGTTGTCGGAAAATACATAAAATTTTCTATTGAGAAATTTTGTCTAGTCGTCGAATTTAAATGCGACGGTGACGAAAATACCAACATTTTCAGAGTGGGTGTTTTTCGAGTTAAAGATAAGTATTTCTGTCTTCTGAAGAGCATATTTAGGAAAGATGACGAACGAATTTTTATGAAACTTCCATACGACTTACCAGACAAAGTTGTCAAACTGGGACTCTTAATCTCATTTCGTCATTCCTCTTCATCGCTAGACAGTGGACCTCAAAGTGAGGATGGGCCGCACTGGCCGCGAGAGAGTTGTCAAGGAAGCCATTCAAAAACTTGGAGCTATATTTATTCCTCAAAGATATATATAATTGATGTTTAAGTTCCTTTTTGATCAAATCAATTATATATCGATTCAAATAATATTAAAATCTCAAGTTAAAGTTAAAAAATAACTTTAACCAATATAAATTTTGAGAAATTTACGTATATGGGTGTGTAATTTAGCCTCAATATTGTATCTCCAGTCTCTCTCTTTTAATTTGATGAAAGTTTCGTTTTTATTGACCTAAACTTAGGTCTAAAATATAATTCTAAGACGATGGAGAACCATAACTAAAGTCAAACCAAGATATTCCAAATTGTTGGAATTTGTACTTTCACCTGTGCAATTTGATACATGTTTTTTTCATTTGTCCAAATTGAGTCCTTAGACATTGCAATTGAGGTCTTTCAACTTTCAAATGTGACTCATTGGACCCCTACTTTCAGAATATTTTCAACTTTAATCTCTCTATCTTTTTTTTTTTTTTTTAAATAGATTCTCATTCATTTTCATCAGTTCTCGTCAAATACCATATTTTTCTCCTAAAATAATCAATAAAAATGCATTTTGGTCAAAAACGCATTTTTGAATTGTAATATTTTGAAAAATCCGTGGTTAAAAAATAAGGAGAAATTTTAGGTTTACGTGTAATATTATTTTATTGAAAAATGTGTAATTGAAAACAAAAAATAAAAAATGTATTTTTGAAAAATGGATGCCAACCATGGACTACGGCCTCTCCAAAGAAGGCACCAAAATATACCAAAAAATGTTGCAAAACATCTCCAATGTAGCACCAAACTTTGCACCATTTTGGTGCAAAATCAACATTATTCACTTTGCACCATTTTGCACCAAATGGTGTAGAGTCAATTTTACCCTTTGTTTTCATTTTCCAAATAAATTGATTAAAGATATTTGTGTCATTTGTATTACATATTTTTTTAATACAATAAATTATTATTATTATTATTAATGGATATAATATTTTCATTAATTTAACGTAATTATTTATTTAGTCCTGTTTGATACCCATTTTTTGCAAAATACATTTTTCTGTATTTTCAATTATACATTTTTCAATAAAATAATATTATGTACAAATTCAAAAAAATTTCATATTTTTTAACCACACATTCTCCATCAAATCACTATGCCAAAATACATTTTTACAAAACAAAAAAAAAAAAAAAATGAAACTCAAACATGCTCTTAGTAATTTATGTATTTGTAAAATAAATAAAGAAATTATTTTTCAAATAAATAAATTGTTAAGAGTAAAAAAAAAAAAAGAAGAAAATGATTAATCACTATTCATTTTGTGTAAATTTTTGTGTAATGGTTGTAGATGATTTTCTGTTTGGTACAAAGGTTGGAGATTTTGCGTAAAATGATGTAAAACCTACTTCAAATTTTGGTGGAGGGGTGAAGAAGGTCTAAATAATTTTAAAAACTCTTTGAATAATAAACTAGTTGAACTCTTTTTTCTATTATTGGTTGACAATCAATATTCTTGTGCCAAAATAGTCCGTGACAGATTTGGATATTTTGAAGTACTAGTTAGAGTTGAACGTGCAACTGTAATGTTTTATAAGTGCTATGAAAGTAATAGTAGACATTTCATTTGTCATTTTGATTTAAATATGAGACAAATTCATGCTCTTGAAGATAAATGTTAATTATTATACTTACACGTAAATATATAATAAAATGCCTAATTGAATGTGAGTATTATAACTGCAACTAAATGTATAAATGAAGATGGATGACAAATATTGTTATGGCCACATCTTTTTCTTCTCCAACTTGAAAGTCCATGTATTATATGAATAATCATATTTGGACTTCAGGGAATGTTGTTACGCCTTGCAAAATTAGGACCCACACGTAGTCTTAGTTAACTTACGTGGCGAACAGTTCGAGTATGATGAGGGGACCCAGCTACACTTAGATGACCTGCTTTCTCCCGTATAAAAAAAAAGGCTAGACCAACCTCATTACACGTAGACTCCATTGCAGAACCGGTCCAAGACGAGGCAGTGACTATCTTGAATAGATCTTGTACCACGTGATTGACAAGACAACTCACTGCCATTGCCATCCCCGTCGCCGCAAACCTATTTGGTGAAGTCCAAGCCGTAAGCTAAGTTTTATGGATACAAAAACGGTATTAGAATTTAAGGCTGTGATTGATTGACATCTATGACTAGAGAGGTCAGTCAATCAGATGACGCCATGTGCATTGTCATCTAACGGCCTTCATTCATCCTTCCTAAATATAAAAGCTCACGTTTAGTGACGTTCAAATGTAATGCAAATTTATACTCTCGAACCTATATTCTTGCTATACACACATCTTACTTATTTACCTCAAAGCCGACCTCCATTTTTTTTTAACATTGGAGGCCCACGTTTAGGCTCTCCCACACTCATACAATTACTTCCTCAACTGACTTGACAGTCGAGCGCATGGGGCCAACTCCACCCCTTCCGGAGAAGGCTACGTCCGACTAACGATTTATCCAAGTGTACAGAAACCCAGTTTGCATGGACGTGGGTACATTTTTTTGGGTCAACAAATATTATACATTAATTAATGTGAATGTTAATTATTTTAGAATTAATACTAGGAAATATATACATCACAATGAGTGTTAAATCATTTATCCTAAATGAATATAATGTAATTTTCAATTAAGTGAAATTGGATGCTAATTAGCATATATGAACGTGAATGATGAACTACATTCTTGAATGTGAAATTTTATTTAATATTAATTAAATAAACGTGAATGTTAAATTATTGAGAATTAATAACGGGGTGTTAATGTGAAAATCTAATTAATAATAATTAAATGAATGTAAATATTAATTAATTGAGAATTAATAATCGAAAATACATGCATGAACAAAAATTTTGTAGTATTTATTATAATTTGTAAATTAAATACATATTGAAAAATGAAAAATTTGAATACTAAAGAATATATATGTGACAATGAATGTTAAATCATTTATACTAAATGAATATAATATAATTTTCAAAATAGTGAAATTGGATGCTAATTAGCGTACATGAACGTGAATAATGAACTGTATTTTTGAATGTTAAATTTTAATTAATATCAATTAAACGAATGTGAATGTTAATTAATTGATAATTAATAATGGGGACATGAACATGAAGTTCTAATTAATAATAATGAAATGAATGTGAATGTTAATTAATTGAGAATTAATAATCAAGAATACATTCATAAACAAGAATTTTGTAGTATTTATTATAATTTATGAATTAAATACATACTGGAAAACGAAAGTTTGTTGATGGGTTATAATCGTAAAAAAAAAAAAAAAAATGATTTTCGTTTTATATGTTATATATTAAAATGAAAAATAAAATCAAGAAGCATTCCAAGAACAGAATTTATACAATCCGTCCACTGCCTATAAAACTACGCGAAATAAGCTTTAGCGATAAAATTAGTATAGCTGCTGCTGCTGCTTCGTGTGTCGTGAGGTATGTACCATCCACCCATAAGATCTCTTAGGGTCCGTTTGATTGTAATGGTGGAAAATAAGTGAAAAAAATGAATTTCAGGGAAAATAATTGTCTAAAAATTGTTTTACAATGAATTGTTAATTAATTGTGTTTGATTGATATAATTTTCCACCCGAAAATTTTTAAATTTTGGGTCTTATTGTGTTCGTTTGGTTTTGTTTTACATAGAAACTATCCATTAAAATGATAATTTTTTCCACATTGATTATAAAATTTGTTTATATTGCCAATATATATATATATATATATATATTGACAAAAAAATCATTTTTTTGTCAAAGTCTTGTGTTTGTTTGACTTTGTTTTACATGAAAATTATTCATTAAAATGAATTTTTTTTAACAATTGGTTATAAAATTTATTCCAATTCCAAAAAAAAAACAAAAGAAAAAAGAAAAAAAACAGGTGGAATTCCATTTTCCCATCAAAAAGGTGGAAAAATCAATTCAAGCAAAAATGAGAAAATGTGCACGTGTGAGATGTTTGTGGAAAATCATTTCCATGAAAATTTTATACTATCAAACACTACTAAAGACGGAAAATGGAATTTGAATTCCATTTTCCATGGAAAATCCATGGTATCAAACAGGACCTTAAATTCAAAAGGATTTACTTTAAAAGTGGGCTTCATTTTTTACAAAAACTCATTTTCAACTACATTTTTTTTAGATAATTTTACACGTAAATCTAATTTTTTTCTATCTTTTAACTACACATTTTTTTAAAAAAAATCACTATTTCAAAACATAATTATTTACCAAAAATAGTGGCCAAACATGGCTTAGTGACTAATATCTCGAAAGAATTTATTCACTCTGAAAGTAGGACAACTAAACTCTTGTTCGACAATCATTATTTAAAAATTAATTTTTCTACATACTTATTTTCAATCACATTTGTTGACGTTGAAATTTGTATAAACAAATAGTCAAGCCAACTTAATGGAAAATAAAGTTCTTATTAATGGGAAATGATCGCGATATTTCTATATTACAACAACAATCAATATTATGTTTCCTCCAATATAGGAGATATTTGAAATATGATTTAAAGATACTAAGAGATATTGTAGTATCTCCAAAGGAGTTGTTGTCCCCCTCCCTTTTGGCTTGCATACCCTATTTATAATAAGAAATATGTATGTATCCGACCTCCCACGTCTTGTCAGTCGTAAGTCTGAGTTGAAGAAGTACATTTGTTGCCCCAATTGGATTGGTAAACAAGTTTGGAATGTCAGGTAATCATAAATTAATCCTGCAAGTGGCCCCAAGTAATTAATGGATTACTTAGAGAAGAAAGCTTAATCAATTGATTGGTAGATTCTGCAGATCCTGACGCCAGAACTTTACATATGCTCTCAACTGATTGGGTATTGATATATTTCGTCAGTGATCTTCAATCATCACGTTTATTTAAATCTCGATAAACTAAATAAACTTCTCATACAAGAAACAATGGCTGACCTAACTTCAATGACTGTCCTCGGATCGAATTACTGAACCAACCTCACATTAGGACATATTCTGCTTCTACAGTAATCTGAACTCAATCAACCTTGGAGGTCGGACATCAACAGTTACCCCCAGGTCAGTTCTGACCTAACGGAAGGACTGTCCTTATTTGGCACAATTTCCCACTTTTGCAATCATTTAATAAATGTTCAGGGGCATGTGGCACTCCGTAACTTGTGCGTAAGCTGTAGGGCACATTGGGTTCCTTCACCGTGAAGCTTTAAATGAAAGGGTTTAAATGGAATCTAGCCGTTAAATCATTTTTTATTTATTTTATTTGAACTGTTTGGATTTCGCCCTTTCACATTCCTCCCTTTAAATAACATTTCCCTTCTTCATTTCTCACTTTTGCACATCGAATCTCTAAATCTTTACTCTCCAGAAAAAAAATTCCTTCCTTTGTATTTTCTTGAGTGAGGTCGACTTCGTCCATGTATTCCCTTTCTTCAAGAATAACCATGTTTGTCAATACATAAGTTATGCCAAGTACGATTCTCAAGAATAACTTTCATTATTTTTACGCTTTATATATTTTTTCCTACATTTTATGAGTTTGGACGATTCTCAAGTACATTCATGGGGAAATCAACAAGAAGAAATTGTGTCTTCATCATCAACCCTGTCCATCAGTCCTTCCCCTAGTTCAGATTGTTTAGAAGTATCAACTCCCATCCCCATAACTACTGTTTACCCACTACCATCCAAATCCCCCAATTAGCATGGAACAGCGACGAAAAATGAGGGAAGAGAGATAGCAAGGCGTAAATAAAGATAAGAATAAAAAATTGGGGGGGGGGGGGGTCGCAAATTCCTTTAGGTCGGTCATTACGGGGGACGCACTAGCCAGCATAAGAGCTAAGTATAGCATACCTAATGCTGTAGAACTAGTGATCCCATTATCTTCCGACCGAGCTAACACTCCACCTTCGGGGTACGTAGTCCTCAACTCGGCGATCCTTCAAGCTGGGTTGAGACTTCTTTTCCCAAAGATTATTCGCCAATTCTTTGCTTCGTGGGAAATTGCCCCTACCCAGCTTTGTGCAAATGGTTGGAGGACTTTGATAGCGACCTTAATTCTATTCATGCTCTCTCCAATAGGCAGAGGTCTTGTAAGTTCGTAATTTCAGACGCGAACTTGTTCCAGGCAGGTTTACTTCGAACACTCCCACTACTTCTGCCATCGCTTCTTTTCGTAAGCGACTCTTATATTGACTTAAGTATTATATAATTTTTCTATTACTTAAAACTTCTCGAAATGACATTTTTGTCAGCTTCTATGCCAGGTTAAAGTACAAACATGCTAAATTTTGGGGTAGCAAAGGCGACAGCAGTAGCTGAGGCTACTAAGGAAAAAAGGAAAGTTATTGACACCGAGGTCACCGATCAACCCCAGGAGGTCAATTCGGAGCCTAAAGCAGAGCAACCACTAAAGAGACACCATTCCACATAATGGTTAGCTATGCCACCCCCCAGTTCCACCCAGTTCTCATAAACCGATTCCTTTGGCTATTCCCACTGCAGTAGCGGCTTCTTCTTCGAAGTCACAAGAAATGTGTCCCAATCTGTAGAGACCAAATGTGGACGATCTCGTGGGGAGCCGTCCTGAGGTATTCTTGGATTTTCTCCGAGCTCCCTCTCCAGCGAGGGAAACGATTGCTACATTACCGTCCCCTTTGACGGAGTCTACTACTATTATGACCAGAAGTTGGAATGAAAGGGAGCAACAAGTTTTAGCTGAGATGCCCATTGGAGAAAATATCATTTCAACTTAGCTATACAACCATAGAGCGATCCTCCACATGACATTGGTCACTGAGAAGGTAAAACTCCTGAATCTTTGACATCATACTTTTGTTACTTCTATCATGATCTCTAATACAACATTTTCCATTTTTAAAGTTAAGGCTGAGCTCGACAAGATGCTCAAATTGAGGGACCCGGCCAATATCCTTTTTGAGAAAGTAGAAGCGAAAAAGGCGGTCTTTGCCAAAAAAGGAGAGGAATTATGAAGATCGTCTAAACATTATGGGGAAAGAGCTCAATTCTGCCTTACCACATAGCTAAAATTGATGGATGAAATCAAGGCTCTACAAACGTGTGGGGGGGGGGGGGGGGGGAGAGAAGCTGATGCCTGAGCTGAAAGCGAAAAGAAGAGAGCTGATGAAGCAACAACTCGGGGCAACGAAAGTGGTAAAAAGGGTAAAGGAGGCAGAGCTGAAGGCCTTTAAAGTAGTTGAGGATTAGATGACTTTCCTTGAGTTCGACACTCTTGCTCAGGATGCATATGTGGTGGCCTTGGGAGAAATCATCAAGTATATCAATAAGGAAATGCGGACTGGGACACTGCCTTTTTAGCGAAGGCGTATAAAGAGCAGCAGGCTGAACTGGAGCAACTATCTAAAGCGGCTGGAGTTCGGATCACTCCAGCCGAGGAGGACGTGGCTCATGTTTATGTTCCTCTCCAAGACCCCCCATCCCTTAGTTCCATCCTTGTACTTAAGTTTATTTTTTAGGAGGCCTTTGTAATTTCTTAACTTCAATGAATGGAATTTTCAATTTGCTCTTTTAGTGTTTCTCCTTTTTTTTAGTAGTAATTCATTTCCTTGAATGTTTGCATGCGACTTTAGTTTCCATTGTGTTTACCTCTTCATAAGAAATTTTCTCAATGCATATAACTGTAGCTCGATTTTCTTCCTTAGCTCGGCCTGCTCATGAGCAGGGCTTAGGTAATTCCTTATACCAAGTGTTGCAGCACATGCAACCTTAACTCGGACCTGCTCATGAGCAGGGCTTAGGCAATTACTTGTAGGAATTTTCTACCAAATGTTGCAACACATGCAATCTTAGCTCGTCCTGCTCATGAGCAGGGCTTATGCAATTCCTTGTAGGAATTTCTACCAAGTGTTGCAGCACATGCAACCTTAACTCGGTCTGCTCATGAGTAGGGCTTAGGCAATTCTTTGTAGGAATTTCCACCAAGTGTTGCAGCACATGCAACCTTAGCTCAGCTGCTCATGATCAGGGCTTGGGCAATTGTGTTAACAATTCTCCAATTAAAAAACACTTATTTTTATTATATTTCTTATGCATAACTGCGTTACAAAGCATAGTCATTTTACTGATAATACTTTTTAAGATGCTCTGAGTTCCAAGGATGCAGTAAAGGTCTTCCTTCCATATCTTCCAATTCATACTCTCCCTTAAGCAATGCCTTCGTTACTTTGTAAGGGCTTTCCTAGTTCGGTCCCAAAGATCCAGAATTGAGCTCTCTTGTTGCTAGAAAGATTTTTCTTAATGCGAGGTTGCCTACTTCGAATTCTCGCTTTTTGACCTTTTGATTGTAATACCTAGCATTGCGTTGTTTGTATATCACATTTTTTATTTCAGCCTCGTTTCTTTATTCCTACCAAATCTAACTCTCCTCGCAACGCTTGCTCGTTTCCCTTCTCACAATATGTCATCGTCTGAGTAAAGGAGATTCCTATCTCGAGATGAATGACAGCTTCCACTCCAAAGGCTAAGAAAAATGGGGTTTCCCCAATGCTGTTCCTAGGTATAGTACGGTAAGACCACAACACACTAGGGAGTTCCTCTGCCCATCTTCCCTTAAGAACCTCAAGTTTAGCTTTCAGTGTATGCTTGATGATCTTATTAATTGCTACAACTTGGCCATTAGCTTGAGGATGATTTGGCGTATATGTTTATTCCCCTTGACTTGCCCTACTCCATGTGGCGTGGGAAACTTGAAGGAGTAATGATGCATTGACACAATTGCCTTGAGGTCGAATAACAGTGGTTCTCCCATGATGGCATTGTATGGGGAATTCAAGTTCATTATGATAAATTCTGCATTCAGCTTAGTTTGGCTTGGGGCTTCACCGACCTCAACTGGAAGCTTGATCTTCCCTTTTGCTTTAACAAGGGCCCCATTGAGTCCTAGTATCATACTGGGATATGACTGCAAAGAGCTTAATGGAATACCCATCCATTCCAACGTGTGGACATAGAGTATGTTGAGGAAACTGTATGTGTCAACCATGATCTTAGGTACAACAATTCCTGCGATGGGTACTGAAATTATCATTACACCCGAATAAGGATGAGAATTTGCATCATTTTCTTCAAACAGGAGTTGATCGTCAAAAGCACTTTGGCGATGTTTCTCTGAGATGCCGATCTCAGTAAGGTCAGTGACAACTGGCCTTTTCAACTTATTTCTTTTTGCTTGCTCACTTCCTTTTATCATTTGGACTCGATGGCTGGGTAAATCAACATTACAAGCCCTTGGTTCAGCTTGATTCCCGCGTATAACACCCAGTCCACTCGGCATAGGAAATTTCATAGAATAATGGTAGATCGAGATCGCATCCTGTAGCTCATGTAACAGGGGTCTCCCTAAAGGGAGATCTACTACAATAAAATCTACCATGACCCGTCTTTGACAGGGGGATTCACCCAAATCCAGACTTAAAACAATTTGCCCCCGTGCCTCAATAGGGTCCCCCGAGAATCCCTGCAACCTCTTACAATATGGTCGGAGGTAGTGTTCTTCGATTTCCATTTGCTCCAGCGTTCAGGAATATAGTACGTTCACCGAGCTTCCATTGTCAACTAAGATCTGATGCGCCCGTACCCCTGCAACAGTCATTACAATGACTAATGCATCACTCAGATCTTGTAGAACTCTGTATGAATCTTTTTCCGAAAAACTAAATCGTTCCTCACAAAGGGCCAAGCCACCTCAGGTTCTGTTAGTGTCACATTATAATTCTGCCAGGTATGGGCGTTACGCGCCTGCCTCCGTCTGGACCTTCGGACCCTTCGAGACATTGAGTTCTGATTTCAGCTCGGGCGATCGTATCCTGAGCTCGTTTATTCATTCCGGATTGGTTTGGTTGTCGATTATCTATTTGGATTGCTTCTCTAGGCTTGGTGACAAATTCCTGCAGGTGACCTCGACGAATCAAAGACTCCACTTTTTCCTTCAAGTTTCTGCAGTTGTCTGTGCTATGCCCTATAGACATGTGATATCGACAGAACCTCCCTTGAGTCTTCCCCAAGTATTCCTTTTTCCGAGAGGGAGGTCTGTAGAATGCCTCATTTCCCTCTGCCTGTAAGAAAACTTCTTCTAGTGTGGCATTCAAGGGATGATATTCATGGAACCTTTCTGGGTATGGTTTGGAACGTCCTTGGTCTTTCCTGTTCCTCCTTTTATCGCGGTTAAAATCTCTATCTACTTGTTTGTCTTTAGCTTGTTATGAAGTTGGGTGATTTGAATTTGGCTTGAGATCTTCTTGATCTGACGTAGCTTCCTCAGCACAAATATGTTTCTCAACTTGGCTCAGGAACTCGTGGTACGTCTGAGGTCCATCCTCATGTACGGACCACCAGAACCTCGTTTTTGGCCTTAATCCAGAGAGGACCGCTATAAGTGCGGCGTCGTCGGAGATCTTTTCAACTTCCATGGACTGCTTGTTGAATCTACTAAGATAGCTTTTTAGTGATTCAGTCCTTCCTTGTTTAATGCTCACTAGCCGTTCTTTAGGTGTGGTCTTTGCCTTACAACCCATGAATTGGCCAAGAAATTCCGTGGCAAGGTCACTCCAACTTTGTGACAAAGAACCCATGATGTCGTCTCGCTTTTTCCCTTTGTGGGGATTCGACCTCTACATCCTGTGATGGGGCAGGAACCTGACTTTGTTCCAGCTCGTTGACAACATTTGCTGGTTTTCAATGGCTTCTTTCATTGCAATCATCTGAGAATCAATGGTGTCCGTTTGACCTTGTCCTTGCCTTGTACCTCGCGGGTGGCTAGTATGTTCAGGATGAGTATGGAATTGATTCCCAGATGCGATGACTAATCCATCACAATATTTCCTTCGTGAATTTCATGAAGAAAAGGGGTTGCTTTTTCAAGTTGGAGGCCCTCCTTCTAGCGCCAAACTGTTGATGTTGAAATTTGTATAAACAAATAGTTAAGCCAACTTAATGGAAAATAAAGTTCTTAGTAATGGGAAAGGATCGTGATATTTCTATATTACAACAACAATCAAGGTTATGTTTTCTCCAATATAGGAGATATTTGAAATATGATTTAAAGATACTTAGAGATATTGTAATGCCTCCAAAGGAGTTGTTGTACCCCTCCCTTTTGGCTTGCATCCCCTATTTGTAATAAGAAATATGCATGTATCCAACCTCCCACGTCTTGTCAGCCGTAAGTCCGAGCTGAAGAAGTACATTTGTTGCCCCCCAATTGGAATGGTAAACAAGCTCGGAATGCCAAGTCATCATGAATTAATCGTGTAGGTGGCCCCAAGTAATTAATGGATTACTTAGGGAAGAGAGTTTAATCACTTGATTGGTAGATTCTGCAGATGCTGATGACAGAACTTTACATATGCTCTAAGCTAATTGGATATTTCGTCAGTGATCTTCAATTATCATGTTTCTTTAAATCTCGATAAACTACATAAACTTTTCATACAAGCAACAATGGCTGAGCTAACTTCAATGACTAACCTCGGATCACAATTATCGAACCGACCTCACATCAAGACATATTCTGCTTCCACAGTAATCCGAACTCAACCGACCTCGAAGCTCAGACATCAACAACATTCATATAATAAAATATCATATTTGTAAACTCAATTTTTTTTCCTTCATTTTTAGGCTAAACACACCATACCAGTGCCTATTGCTCATGATAATGTAGCATGATTATACTTTTTAATCATATATTCTTTTAAAAATAATTATTCAAAATATTATTCTTTTTCAATGACAGGCTAAACAAGCTCTAAATAACGAGATTGACAGACCATGCCTAGGATCTCATAAAACAGATACAAGAAGATCCCATAAAAAGGGACAAAGGTCAAAAAGTAGAATCTGACCCCTACAGTAGTAAACCATAAAAAACGAATCGCAGTGTTTCACAAATGACTATTTTGCCCACAAACTTTAGATGATAATTACACTACTTAATCTTTGCCACGTGTAGTTTGAGTCAATGTTTTCCATTGACTCAAAATATATGGTATACATTCTTTAAAGACTGATGGGATTTTTTCTTCAAAAAGAAGAAAAATAAGACTATTTTAAGTCAATTTGAAATTATAGGGTGTTTGAAACCCATTTTTTGGAGAATGAAATTTTTGGAATAGTGATTGATGGGAGATTATGAGGTGGAAAAGTTATGAAAAGTTTTAAATTTGTGTATAATATTATTTTATTGAAAGAATATGTGGTTGAAATGAAGAGAGAGAGAAAAATGAGAATGAGAATTAGATAAAAATGGGTGTCAAACAGGGTAATTGTAAACTGATGAGCTAGAAAGAAGAGGGAGTCAGTAAACAAAGTGGGCAAAGAACAAGAAACACCATTACATCTTTATTTCACTTTCTCTCCTTTTCATGTGGTGAACTCAACCCCACCCACCCTCTCTTTTCCTGCAACCAAAAGAAAAGCAAATGGCTAATGTATAGAGGGAGAGAGGGCCAAAGGTATGATTGATACAACTAAAATGAATAAGATTAACTATTCTTAGAATTAGATATCCAAAATGTTTGGAAAATCAACAAAAAGAATTTCATTACCTGTGCAATATTTTTCTGTAAGCTGTACATTTCATTATTTAAAGCCATCTCCCATACCTATCTTTCAGGGAAGTACCTGCTCTTTTCCCTATACCTATCTTTCAAATCTTGGCGTTCCTTGGTAAGCACAAAAAATACTACCAAAAGAAAGAACCCCAAAAATAATATTTTCCTCCCACACCGATCCACAGAATTCAGCCATCTTCAATAGAAAAAATCCCCAATCGGTGAAAACTAGCAATTTCGCGAGTCCAAAAATGTATTATTCCTGCAAATGGCTTCTAGTTCCACGTGTGCTTGCTCTAATAGTCTGGGGTTCAAGATTCAAATATTCTCAATTTATTTACCTTTCTGCTACGAATATTCTACCTACAAAATCTCGAAACCTCTTGGAATATAGCTTTGGATCGACTGCTGATATAGAGGTTGGGTCAGCCTGCAAGGATTTGTAGGCATGCTCGAGTTTCTTGCTGATATCATAATCTTGCAAAATGTCAATGATCCCAAAGTAGAGGACTACTTCATAGATTTCTCTCCTGTGGGAAGGGGCCAAATTGTTAAATCCATACTGATCAAAGTCACTCCTTCGAGCCACTCGCTCTGCTCGTGCAGGCATGTTGGCCCCTAATCTGATCAGAGGTTTCCTGTTAAAGAACCAAAAAGATCCAAACTCAGTGGAATTCATCCAAAGAATAGTAGACAAATAAGTACTATAATCAAACACCTTTAATGCCACTTATAACATTAATCTACTTCCGAGTGTCATCTGACGGAAAGACACCAAACTTTGGAATGCAATATTCAGTCTCATTTTTTCAAACCCAAACAAAGCTGTAAACAGCTTTAACCCCTTGTATCTAATTCAATAACATGCAATTACCAGCTTTCAGCACTACAAATTTAAATATGAGACAGTAGACCATTTCGAGTGTTTTATTAAAAAACAACAAAGAATAACAATGAAAAACTGACGCTTGCAGAATCCTGAAAGGCAACATATACCATTCTCCAATATTGTCCCACAAACAACTGTAATATAAATGAACAAATCAACAATGTTCCAGTAGACAAAGGCTCTTCCAATTGCGTCAACTACCATGTTGATTCAATGGAAGAACAATAATTGATTTTAGGCCCACTAAATCAGAAAACAAAGGCTCTAACAATCATGCAGTTTTTCATTTGTTTATTAGAAGAAACTAATTGGGTTTTACTGATGAAAGAGTCATCAGATCATAAAGATTTATGACCACCGTCTCAACTTTATGATCACAACTTCCAACAAAAATCATTACAAGATAGCCTAAAGAAATAGAACAAATGAATTACGATACTTGCATACCTTCCAGCTAGAATTCGATCCATGTCCTGTAGTTCTGCTTCAAGGAAACGACATGAATCTCTTTTTCCTGAACAGCAATTGGATCACTTAATATTCTTCCTACACAAATTAATCTATCACACTATGATGCACCGACACAAACACGTGTGTCCGACACACATTCACGCGATTTTTAAAAAAAGTACAGACACGACACGTTGATTAAATTCTTAAAAAATTCTTCATTTATATACTATAAATTTAATATTATACTTATTTTTAATTTTTCTTGTTGAAATTTTTTAAACATAAGTACCTATTTGTTAATTGTTAATAATTTTGAATTAATAATATATAATATTTCTGATATAAAAAGAAAAATGATTACGGTAGAGTGTCCGAGAAATGTCGGTATCTACTCGTGTCCGGTGTCCCAGTTCGACACGTGTCGGACACTAACACGCTACCCTAATTGAAGTGTCCGTGCTACAGAGCTATCATATATAGGAAATTGTTTTTAATTACATGATAAGTTACCTGTACGCAATAGAAATGGGGATAAGCCCATCTTCTCCTGAGTGCCATCATCCCGAAAATGAAGGCCAACCAAGAGACTGTAATCCATGATTCTCTCTGCCTCTAGAAACTCACAATCTCTATCAATTTGCCTGTTAAGAGAATTTACCAAATTGACAGGATGCCCAGATGTTAAAATAGAATAAGCATAGAGTACAAGAAGGAAGGGCAATACTAACTTGATTAATTCTTGGTACCAATTTCTTTGTATGCGAAACACAAAGTTAAGGTCGAGATCCTTAAGAGTTGTAGTTTCATCAATCTCTCCCTCAGGCTTATCAGTTGTACGGCCATGGGTTGACCCTTTCAAATCAAACCTTCTATGGATTCGATATTCTGAGCAGAACAAATTTCCCATCACAATGAACCTAGTCTAATTTTCAATCAGGTAACAAGAAATTATTTACATGGCATGCAGTTGTACCACAACTGTAGAATTGAATTTTTCAACACCAACAGCATACCTTGACGCCACCCACTGGTTTGACACAATGGACACCACAAAACTTGGTGACAAGGGAATTTTCATAGCGATAGACATGCTTATAGTAACTATGAAGCATCTTTATAAGCACCTGGAGAAAAAGATGACCACATTTCAATTTGCTAACAAAAATTGACCACGGTTCATAATATAGTCCATCTAAAATTCTAGATTGAACAAGAATACTCATGAGGTGCAAAATCAATATTTTCATTGCTATCAATGTTATCATGATCCTCAATCACAATTTTCCTTTTGTAAATTTAACAAGTCAACGAGGCATGCAACTAACCTTAACTTCGGACTTCTTTACTGTCTTAATCATAAATCGATCATCCTGTGTTAAGTAAAAGCAGCTTCCACTCTTTCCAGGGGAAGAAAACTCTCTTAGAGCATCATTTTCACAAATTGCCAGCATATAATCTGTGGGATCTACTTGAAATAGTTCCCTCAAATGCCTGATAACCCAGTTATTAAATCACCATTTAGAATTCCAATCCAATGAGGAATCAATACTAAAACCCAAATTGTACTATAATCCTTATTAAATAGGTCATATTCAACAATGTGCATGTACATCTATATAACTGAATATTGAAATTAGAATTTTCATACATTCAATTACCAGAGAGGGTCAATACCTAAAGACCACAGGACAATAATCCTTCCATCGGAACTCCGCAGACTGGTGGGGTGGAGTCATCCTTGATCCTTCTGGAGGAAACCTAGTCCAAAACTTCTCGTTAGGATCAAAATCACCTGGCTTAAGATCCCGTAATATGGAAGCATACTTCCCTATTGAATACCTAAAGCAAAATAATCATCAACTATAATACAATCAAACTGGAACAAAACATAGTGCTTATATATCTGCAAAAAATCATCTTAGAAACCATTCTAATAAACATTATCTCACCTAATACCCAATTGGAGATTGAGCATCAGATCATAATTTTTATGCCCTCTCGATATCGTTTGCCCTGGCTTCTTCACTTCCCCACTTAAACAACTGGGATTCCTCCTAAACTTCCAAATCCCATCGCAGTCCAATCGAAATCCATCCCTATACAACATGGAAGCCTCCACGTTGTCAATAATATCACATGTAATGTCCCCATCCTCGCCATCTGACTCCCAAATGCATATCCTCGGAAAACTCTTGTCCATCATTCCTACGTCCACCGATGACCTCTTCTTCCCCACACCCCCTATTACTACATTCACTGACTCGTTCCCAACTACCATCAATGGCGACAATTGATTAAAGTACCTTTTAAACCCCTCCTCATTCCCGTGTTTGTTGTGTTCAGGATAAAAAGTACCATTCAAGACTTGATTACCATTGTTGTTTTTACTCGAGTCTTTAGACCAGCTGCCAATGTAGCAACTCCCATCAGGCCATGTGAAAACTCCATGGCCCTTTGGAATCCCACTCTCCCAATTCCCATCAAACGTATTCCCATTGTTCCAAACCAAAACACCCCTCCCGTTAATCATTCCACTCTTCCACTCCCCTTTATACTCGTTCCCATTCTTCCACACATACCTCCCTTGCCCATCTTGCAAGTTCTTCTTCCACTGTCCCTCGTAGTAATCCCCATTGCTGTAATGCTTCACTCCATACCCATGCTTTCGATCCGCAGACCACGATCCTTTATATATTTCTCCTTCGGATCCTATATAAGTGCCCGATCCCTCCATTCGGCCCGACTTGAATTCACCTTCGAAGGTTGCCCCTGATGGCCAGGATAACTTACCCTTCCCGGAGGCCTTACCCCTTTTCCAGTCCCCCTTATATATGCATCCGTCCTTCCACAAGTACTTCCCGGATCCGTGTGGCGTATTGTTAACCAAAGTTCCGATATACAGATCCCCGTTATGGATGCGCTTTTCGATTATACTTCTCGCAAATCTCCGAGTTGGAGATATAGTGCTTCCGGATGTTGTCCTGATGGTAGCAAGAGTGACCTTTCGGCTAGTGGCTTGGGATTTGATTCCTGGAATAATGATAATTGATTTTGGTGTAGTGGTGGTAGTGACATTGGGGATTAAATCTATGCATTTTCCCGTTTCTCTCTCTAATTTCTTTTCTTCGTGCTTTGTTTTCTCCGAATTCTTCTTGTCATTTTCTTCAAGCGAGGTGGGCTTTGTCCATAATAACGTCTCGGTCATTTTTCTTAGAGGAAATGAGGATCCTAGACCTCTGAAAACTAAAAGATAAATTACAGTTTGTTAAGCTATGGCCGGAAATGATTAAAAACAACCGGAGAATCCATCTCCGGTGACATTCTCCTGCCTAAGCTGCCTTCTATAATTTTCACTTTCAGTAGCTATAATTTATGGCTCGCCAGAGAATTTAAGAATACACAAAATGAGATGTTTCCAGTGGATTGAGGAGGGTGAACAGGTAGGAATCGAGGATTTTTAGAGAGAGAAAGGGAAGTAAACAGGGAACTCTAAAAGCAATTGAAGAGAGAGAGAGAGAGGAGGTGTGAACGAACGAACGAATCTTTCTTGGGGGATGAGAAAAATGTGAGCGAGAGTAGATTTTACATGGGTTTTAGCTTACATAGGAAAAGTTGATAACCTATCCATTCATTATTATGCGGACAATAATTTGACATATTTGGCACGTAATTTAAATACGACCTAACTAAGAAATCGATAAAGTGTTGTAACGTGTTTCTCCTCTATTGTATTCAACTTTTTGTTGGCTATGAATTGGCAATTTTTTGTGTAATGTCGTAACGTAGTTTTCTTTTTTAATTATATTCAGTTCTGCATTGGCTATGAGCTGTCATTGAATTCGAATAGTTCGAGGAGCGTTGTTAACTTAATGGCACGTAATCTAGATAAAAACCTAATTTGATAATCGATAAATGACCTCTACTTATTTCTTCTATAAGCACGTTCAATTTCCGTGTCAACGGCCACGATGAGTTGGCATTGACTTCGTGTAGTTTGGGAAACGTTGCTAATGCACACAGATACACATGCAATAATGACATTATTTGATGAGTCTGTAAAATAGATGGTGAATTTGAATAGTTCGAGGAGCGTTGTTAACTTAATGGCACGTAATCTGGATAGAAACCTAATTTGAAAATCGATAAATGGCCATTACTTTTTTCTTCTATAAGCACGTTCAATTTTTGCGTCAACAATCACGGTGAGTTAGCATTGATTTCGTGTAGTTTAGGAAATGTTGCTAATGCACAAAGATACATACACAATAATGACATATTTGACGTGTATGTAAAATAGATAGTGAATGATAAATTGGCGTCACATTTAATAAATTCAGAATCAATTAGTCGACACATAAATATAAAAGGGTCCTTTGGATGATGGCAACTCATAACTTGAATATTTGGACATGATGAAGCTGCAATGTCATACTTTCAATTCTAATCAATGCTTTGCTTAAATAATGCTCTGTCTACATGGTCTGTAAAGGCAGTAAGACACAAGTTTACAACTCATATGTAGTCTAGTCCCCATTTTGTGACCTAATTGGCAATCAATTCAAATTTTTAATGTCATTTCTCAATTAATCACTTGACCAATATCGTTATCCGGCTTTCAATACATTGTCGTGTATTTTGAGTTATTTGTAAGAGAGTGTCACCCAACGTGAATTGTTAAATGAAAATTATTTGTTGTACGTCACCAATTAAATAATCTTTTACATATTAATCAGGTGTCAAAAGAAGGTGGGGAATTTTTTATTTTTTATTTTTAGTTGATGGGATTTTGATCCAATCAAATATCGTCACATTATCTGTTGGTAAATAAATCTGTAAGTTGTGATGTACATATAGTACAACTGTTTTTAAATGATCTCCAAGACACTCTTTAAAAGTAAAACATTCTCTATTTTAAAGAGTTTAACTCCTAAAATTATGATTCAAGAGACTGTTCAAATTAAAATTTTAAAATAGAAAGTAAGTTTTACTCTAAAAGACTGGAGAGTCAAATTCATTCTTTATGATTAAATGCATTAGAATATTCCAATTTTCAATGCTCAATATATTGATCCAACTAAGCCATTTTGACAACCATTATTTGAAAAAATAGAGTTTTGAATAGTAATTTTTAAAAGATTTTATTGTTAAAAAGTATGAAAAAATTTTGAATTTACGTGCAAAATATTTTATTGTGTAAATGTGTGGTTGAAAATGAATATATAGAAAAAAGAATTTTAAAAAAAATGGCTTTCAAATAGGAGCTAAATAGTATATGTAAAGAAAATAGAAGAAAATAATATAATAATTTGAAGAAAAGCTAATGTAAATAAAAGATAGAGAAAAATAGTGAATACGTATATAAAGTAGTAAAATTAAGTGTTAAAAAAAAGATATTGTTTTAAAAAAATTACTCTCTAAATTTATAGACTCTAAATTATAAAATATGTTCTTTAAAAATAAATAATCTCTTGAAAACGCTATTATATGAAGTAGGTAACATGACATGTACGTTATCGGTTTTTCATGTGATTTATGGATTATTAAATTTTTAGTTACGTGTATACCATATATGTTTGAATAAATTCATTTTTTTTCGACAAATACATTTTAATAATTAGTGGGACAAAACATAATTAACACAAACAAAGTTCTCATTATTTATTTGTCTTAATTGATATCCGACGATGAGAAGGGAAAGGTTTATAATTGGATTCCAAATAAATCAAATTATTTAGGCCAAAATTAGATTGCAAATAAATAAATTTATTTATGAACATGACATTGTTTAGCTCACTTGGGGATTTTTTTTTTTTTTTTTTTGTAACTTATCTTAAAATGAGTTAATTATCAATGTTATCCTTTCGTTTGTTGAGTGATTAAAATCAAAATTTTAAAAATCAATAGGAAATGAATAAATTGCGAAGTAGCACCAATTTATGTAAATAATATGCTTGTGTTATGGAGCCAACTTTCAATTAATCTTCTTCTATAACAATAATCTTTCGAGATAATCATATATAATTTTGGGATGGTTATATTGCGACCGCAATTTTTATTTGATACAACATATTTTAATTGTAGTTAAAATCACTAATATTTGCTCATTGTAACAATTATTTCTTAATATTTTTTCATTAAATTATTGTCTTCAATCTTTCATTAGTACATCTTATTCTTGATGATTAATTATATCAAAATACATTTTTTTTATACATTGAAATGAGGGAAAATATTTTTCGCACTTTTTATTTATTTTTTAAAAATATGATCGAAAATATAATTTATTTTACGCAATTTCAACGGACTTTTGGACATAAAACATTATCAAATGCATAATGTTTTAACTAATAAAAAGTTCGAGAATAAGAATGACATGAAAAATCGTTAGGGACATTGTGTTATGATAAGCAAAAATATTAAGAACTTTAAGTACAATTAAAATGTGATGAAAGAAATAAAAATTGTGGTGTGAATATAAATTACCCATAATTTTATCTGGTCCGAGCATATTTTACTATGTGACATATTTTGTCCTTGTTTGGAAGAAATTAAAAACAATTTTTTAGCAAATTTTGATAAAAGTTGATGGAATGTGTGGTTAAAAAATTGTGAATCTTATGAAATATTTAGTTAAAATTAATTGTTGACTTTGACTTAAATTTTAATTACATTTCTAGTTGTACCAAAAATGGGCTTAATCATTATGACAAACAATTATATATAGACTCGTATGTTATAAATTAGAGAAAAAAAATAAAAAAAAAATAGGCAGGTCAATAGACTGCATGTATTTTATTAAGAATCAATGTCGCATATTTATATATTACAATTAGGATTGTAGGGATATAATTGTCATTCACAAATATTGTTTTATTTACAACATTCCTCATAAATGACCATTTGCACAATAATATGCATCCTTAAAAATCTTGCTCTGCAAAAACTCAATGGGACAATAATATCAAACAAAAGAAAAAAGTAAAAATGATTTAGAATAATAAAATATTGTCTTGTTAAAATATTGTCAAGAAAATCATATGAGACACAATTTGAGAGAAGAAAAAAGAATACAGCTATTCCCCAAATTTCAATTAATGAAAATCCATTGTATTGAGCCATCTATGTCTTTTACGTCAATGATTTCAATAACACAATGTTGATGAAATATGTTTCATATTGTCTTGTTAAAACCCAAATATCAATTTTTACAAGATATTTGTCAATCTTTATTTGACTTTAGTCATTATGATGGTCCTCTAAAAAAAGATTTGATGTCGCTCTCTTCGGAAGTCTCGTATGTAATTTATAACATACGAGAGTGAAACCATAAAGTTATTTGAGGACAGATGACCTTTATGTTAGGGACATTTATTATACAAAGAATATAACTTATTAAAATCTTATTAGGAGAAAGCTGTTACTCCTATAAATAATCGCTTCCTACGTGGCAGGCAGATTTGAGGGCCCATACCCTACGTGGTGACACAGACGACGCTATTATAAGCATGGAGGCGACCCTTTTCCCATGGAATGAAATCTGACCGACCCTATTTGGATAGACACCCCATGTCGGAGCCGGTCTTGACGAGGCGATGGTGAGATCCCTAATAGATCTTGTGGTGAAGTGATTGACATGGCAATTCATTGTCAACGTCGCCTCTGCATACCTACACAATCAAATCTCACTTGCATAAATTAGGACTTATAAATGTGAAAGGAGTCCTAGCATTTAATGCCTTAATTGACTAATTGATGAGTGCGACATGAAGGTTCAACCGATTCGATGAGGCCACGTGCTTTATCATCCAACGGACCTCACTTTTCTTACTCAAGTATAAAAGCTCACACTTAGTACCATTCAAGGTTAATGCAAGTTTAAACTCTCAAACTTATATCTTGGCTACATAAACTTTCAGTATGCTACTCCCAAATCGATCCCCTTTTTCGATTAGCAGCTCACGTTCTAAGCTCTCACGCACCCTAAATTGTTCCTCCAGCGGCTCAACCTTTTAACTAACGCCTGGCCAGGATTTAGCTTAGTGGACGTGATAGGTTTTGGAATCTGTTAGTCACACCATTGATACAAGTTTTGGGGTCAGCAAAATCTATGGAAAAAATTTTTATGAATGAAAGAGTAAATTATATCTGTGAATATAAAATAGAAATTGTTTCATTAAAAACTTCGCCAAAAGAACTCAGTGGGATAAAACCTCTATAAAAAAAGTACAATATTTATTTACTCGTCTCATGATAATATCATTTGTATTATATGATTTAAACATGTTAAATCTTTCAATAATAGTATTTAATAGTCATGCCAAATGGGTTAATATAACCACATTTACTATGTGTACAACAAATTTTATGTATTGTCAGGATTGCATGGGATAAACTTGTGATGCCATTCACCACAGAATAATTTATTTATTTTTACAAGTCTTTTTTCAAAATTTATTATGTTGATTCATGCATTGGATGTTATGACTTTATTTTTCTCATTTACTTTTCGCATTAGTATACATATTTCGATTTTCAGACTACTTGTCCAAAAATTCTAAATTTCTATAAGAAATTAAATTTTGCTAGGATTGTGTACTTTTATTTACCAAATCATTTATTCGATCGATATGATTTGACGACTTTATTTGTATATCCTCCCTAACATAATATGAAGTAGTATAACATGTACAAACATGTTGTCGACAATTTTTTCTTTTTTATTCCATTTTTTTATAATGACATAACTTATTGAAATATTTCCACTTTCAACAGTGAACTTCTTTTAGGATTTTATAATTAGTTATGTCAATATGTTTTTATTTGTTCTGTTTTTTCGAGGATTTTTATCTTTTATAATCGAATGTCACAACGATTTATGTGTGTCATTTACATAATGTAATAGTTTGTCCTTCTAAGATATCGATACAAGATGGAGCATCTATAGTTGGTACATTTGATTTTGTTAATCTCTTATAGGATAGTAAATGCATCTTGCAATGAGTTATCTTTTATATTGTCAATTATGAGGATATAAATAAAATAATAATGCAAATAATACAATGCATTATGTATTATTTTCAACTATTGATTTATCTCCCTAATGTTGAGAAAATAGTTCAACCAAATTGACAGTTAGCGTACCACATTATAAATCACACATTAGGGTTTAAGATATTTTTTTCATAAGGATTGCAAGATACGATATAATTAGATTGGTGATTGCATTGGCAACTCAAAACTCATGACTTATCTTCTAGTTGGACATGGAATCGATCTTCCTCCATGAAGATTTGAAAGAACTGATATTTATCGATCAATTTCCCGTTATGTGAAACTTGAAAATGAGCATAAAGTGTATAGTTTAAAGAAGACTCTATATTAATTAAAACAAGTTTCACAAGTATAATTGTATAGAAAGTTATTTTTTAAAGAAAGGATTTCAAAAATGTCCTTATGAACATACGCATTTCAAAAAAAAAAAAATATTGAAGGAGAGTAAATGTTCATTACTATCTTATATGTAGATGATTTAATTTATATTGGAAATAATAGAGCCATATTTGAAAGTATTAAGAAATTTATTGTGGCTGAATTTGAAATGTCTTATCCCGATATGATCCATTACTTGCTTGTATTGAAGTGGTGCAGTCCTCTATTGGAAGTTTCCTTTCTCAAAAGAAGTATTTGCGAGAAATCATGGACATGATTCAGATGAAGGATTGTAAACATGTGAATACACCACGTGACAACACTCTTTACAAGCAAATAGTTGGGATATTACTGCATTTGACTACAACAAGGTCCAATATAATGCATGATGTGATTGTCATTAGTATCTACGTGGAGTGTTCGACAAAGATTTATCTCTTGATTTCAAAAAGAATTTTTTAGTACTTACAAGGTATACAGGAGTTTGGACCGTTCTACAATAAGGGTAAAAAGTCAGATTTAACTGGCTTCACATATCTTCTATATATTAAAAATGGCTATGTAACGGAATTTCTTGTTTTTAACGGAAAAACTAACGGAATTTGTTGTTTTAACGGACTATATAACGGAATTTCTTATTTTAAACAGGCAGCTGTACCTTCCTTCAATATTTTTATCATAACTTTGTATTCCGATATCTGATTGAGGCGATTCAAAATGCGTTGGAAAGCTAACTCATCTAGCTACAACTTTGATTCAGATATCATTCTCCAATTCGATCACTTTCTATGCCAAAAATAGGTCTCAATATGAGACTAAAACATCGGAGCATAACTTTTCGGTTGGAAATTGATTTGTGATCATCTTTTGACTAAATTTGATTCCATTGATGTCTTCCTTTATCCAATTGACTCCGAGCACTCTCAAATCTTCATCGTGAGGTTCGGCACAACTTTTAAGTATTTACATTTTAGTCCCCAAACTTTGGATCCCTTACAATTTAGCACTTTCTCCAAATTTGTCAACTTTTGCTTATTTTCTTCAATCTCACTAACTTACATCACAACATCAAAATCACACATCTAATTATTTATCAATTACATACACATTACATCATTAATTATTTAATTAACCAAAAAAATTACATTTTTATTAATAACAAATTAATTCTTAAACAAAACTATTAAATGAATGGGAAATGCAAAATGCTTTGTACTACTACATTTTTATCACTAGGAAAAAATTAAACTAAAAAAAAAAATGGACGTGGAGATTATCAGTTTAAAAATGCTAATAATTTATTTGGTAAGGTACATTAAATTTAATGAAGAAAAAATATTTATTTATTTAGTTTTGTATTGTAATTTAATATTATCTATTATTTTATTATGTACAAAAGGTTCATGATTAAATGCAAAATTTGATATAATATAATAGTACGAAACACAAACTTATACATTTTTTTTGTCTTTACACTAACATTCATTGTAAAAATTGATTATGATTTAATGTAGAAAGCAAAATTCTGGATATGGGCGAAAATAAATGTGATTGAGTTTGTCCAAGTATTTTATTACATGTCATGCGTTGACTGTAGTAAAGGAACTGGATATAAATACAATGAAAGCTTCGTTTGTATCTATTGCAAAAGCCAATGGGTCTACAAATCACGATATGTATCTTACAATTTTAATTTAAAATTGATGTCTGATTTAATTTAGAATTTAACACTATTCAAATTAAAATTAATATATTCAACGCATTTAAAGTGTTAGGGGATATGTTCAACTGGACGATAATACTGAAAAACTAGCCGCTACTATGTTTGGTGAAGTAGCAGAACATGCACTTGGTTGTTCAACAGTTGAATTGATGGGACATGCTGGAGAGGCATTTCTTAAATTTTTTTTCATAACTTGATTTTTATTATAATGAGTTATTTAAAAATAATTGAGTTTTTTTATTAATTATGTAAACATATTCAAAATTTATTTTGTAGAAAAATCGACCATATGTTAAAAGTGTTGCAGAGAAATTATCAAAAGAAATTTGGAAGATTCAAGTTTATGTAGATCCAGAGAAACTAAAGGAGAAAAAATATAGGCAGTTTAATGTCCTCTCTATTGAAGCAGTACAAGATGAGGAAAATGCTGAATCGTTATCTTAGAATCAAAATTATCTCAAATAGCTTTCATAAAACTATGAGCGATGTTTATATATAGGGCGATGCTATAGATTCTATTAATGCTCTTTTTTTTAATAAATCACAATGTGTAATTATTTATCAATTACATAAACATTACATCATTAGTTATTTAATTAACCAAAAAATTACATCTTTATTAATAAAAAATTAATTCTTAACAAAAAATATATATATAAACTAAGCAAACGTGTATTGCACGTTGCTTAAACCTAGTAATAATTATATAGGAGATTCAAATGATCGAAAAAGTACACTAGAATATATTTTCATAATGGGAGTAGGAGCTATTGCATGGTCATCAAAGAAACTACCAATAACGGGGGATAATCTCCGCGCGTGTGTGGAGATTACCCATGTTTGAGCTCCATTATAATGTATTTTTGGTGGGGGGAAATATATTTTGTAATTGTGATTTTTTTGAAAAATGTGTGGTTACAAAATTTTTTTTTGAATTTACGTGTAATGTTATTTTATAACAAAAAAAAAAAATTACATTAAAAAATCATATTTTTCTTTTACTTGTACAAATTTAAATTGATCGCTAAACAGATTTACTATTTTCAATTTCTTTTGGCATATGGAACCCATTTTCTTTGAGAAAATCCAAGTAGGTAAGAGAGAAAATTATGGTACGCAATCCTACATAATCAACAAATTTTTAATACCGTTTTTCCTTGATCATATTTAACGTAGTTCAATCAACATATTAGAACATGCCTTGTAGACACGATTCAACTTTCAAAGAGATCGCATTTTCTACATCTTTTTCCATTTACTTTGATGAATCAAAATTAAAGATTAAACATTTATTTTACCCAAATATTTTCACCATAGAAAACCAAGAAATGCTTACCCAAATCTTGTGGCAACTTGCAATGGTTATTAAATTATTAGGATTATAGAATTTGTGAAAGAAAATATCAAATCCAGCCATTTTAAGTCTTTGCCTTGAGTTATCCATCTCCCCTCCCCACCCCACCCCCTTCTATAATTAATATTGTCAGCTCTTTGATGAACTTATTGCAAAATAAAAGGTTAGGATACATATTTCCAACTACAAATTAATGCTCATAATAGATAATGGGCATTTTCCCTCTTGATGTTTTTATTTTGAAAGACAAGGGCTAATTTTTGGCCGGTCAGTATGAACTATGAAAATTACAACGTTTTTCTTTTCTTTTTTTTTTTTTTCAAAATGACTATGGCACAAATCATATTCAATTGTCTGTCCTAGTTGCTCTTTGGGACAGAGTGAAAGAAGGGAGGAGATTCTCAAACGTGGAAAATGATCCAATGAATTCGTAAGAATTGAACGAAGAGCCGTATGAAATGAAAATCACCCATTCTTTCATAAAAGAAATGGTAATAAGACAAACAAGTGAAATAAAATCATTGGGTCGAGACCAAAAAAAAAAAGTGTCAGAAATTAAGATCACTATAAAATTTGCCAGGCACTAGAAGGGGAAGTGACAGAGAGAGAAATCCACTAAATTCTCATGCTAAAAAGAATTACTCTAAGCTACTTTTCTACTAAAGATTAATGATAGGACTTGAGTTGGATGACAATGAAGCTACTTTAATAATAAAAATAGATAAGCAACTATCGATCTGTGTTCTATCTCGACTAAAAAAATTTAGTATACAAAACGCTACAATTTTATTTATTTAAATTTTTTTCAATAATCTCTCAAGTTTATGTTAGATTCATATTTTTTATTGTAAAGCTTAGATGTAGAATTTTTCATAAATGATTGACATGTTATGATACTACGTTCAATCATTTTTCTCAAAACTTAAATTTTTAAAGGAGAAGAATGTCTACATATCATAGTACCACGACACACTCCTAAACACTCCCTTGCATAATTTCACAATGCAATAAGTGTTTTGTTCCAAGTACAGGAGCAAATCCTACAGGGGCCTGCTAGATTACTCACGCTGGCGGGCCCCACATGTTTAAAAAAAAATGATAAAACATACACCCCTTCCCCCTCTATTAGTGGCTTGGCAGTGAACCCACCCCCCTCCGTGCATGGTAAGGTTGACTCACCACCATCTTGCATTTCCACTTCCCAATTGTTAACAAATACTCTTCGAGACAAACAAAATTACATACCAGTGACAATTAGACTATGTTTGGTAAAAACAAAGATTATATGCTGTGAATTCTATAGAATCTTACTAAACGTGGATAAGAAAGATATATATGTATATATATATATATATATATATATATATATATATATATATATATATATATATATATATATATATATGATCATCTTCCCTTGATCAGAATTCGAATCCCTATCGCGTACTTCCTAAAATTTGTTGAGTTCTCAAGAAAATACATCTAACAAACTATAAATCAATCTTGTATATCAGCCACTTGACTCTCGTTTTTGGTATGATAACCTGAGATGAGGTTTCTAGATTATTGATTTATAAATTTAGCGAATCAATGTGTTGAGATGGCCGAGTTGGTCTAAGGCGCCAGATTAAGGTTCTGGTCCGAAAGGGCGTGGGTTCAAATCCCACTCTCAACATTTACGTTTTCTCCTTTTTCAAATCTTTACAGATAATCTATTTATCCATATAGACTGCAAAATAAAATTACTGATTGTCGGTTTTCTAATACTTTTATTGTAATTTTTTTTTTTGTTAGAAAATTGGTAAAATTTCATTTTTGACCACAAATTTTATTCTCATAATTTTTATCCATTTTTTAAATCATACATTTCATAAGACCCTAATTTTTTTTATCAACTTTTAACCGTATAATTAATTCTATTTATAAGTTATTTTGTTCTCTATGATTCAAAAATAGTTTAAATGCGTATAAATAAATATATAGTCATAGTAATTATAAATTCATTTTCACTGTCAAGGGTACATAACATCAGATAAACATTCGTAAAAACATAAAAGGATAATCTATTTTTGGCTCATGTTTATAAAATATTTGTAAACATACAAATTACTTTTTATCCACATATTTCGAGAAATCCACAGATATTATCAACTTTTTCACCACTCCCAAACACGATCACTTACTATTAAAAACTTTTCTCTATAAAAAAACACCTTTTTCCTTGTCTATTTGTGACAATCCGAACTCTAGTTGAATCAAAGTTTCCATATCAATAATATTTCAATTCTTTAGTATATAACTTGATCGGTTTTTGAATTTTTCAACCACATCAATCGGTCGAGTCGGAATTTGTTAATATAGATTAGGAACAGGGAAGGATGACGAGAATGAAAAAATCGAGTCAATTTTAAACATATTATTCAGTTGTAAACAATTCGAGAAAAAAATATTGAATCACTCAAGCTTGTCGATTGAAATAAACAAAATATACATTCTTATCAATTCCGGGACTTGACCTGTCAAATTAAGGTTTTGCTTTTTTGTACTGAAAGAGTCATCATTACTTGTAAGAATTTGTCATTTGCAACCTAAGACTAAGACAGGTACAAAGTTCACATTGAGCTGCACAATTTGTCACGTAATTCCACTTCTAGCAATCACAAAACAAACAACAGCCACCACAAATATTTCGGCAGTACTCTTTTTTATCGTAAGCATATCAGACGCATGAAAATATATTGCACGTTAGATATTATCATCAAACTATTTAAACCAGAAATATTGTATAGAAATCAGATTCATCCCACAATGCCATCATTTGGTATCTTCAACATAACCGTATTGAATTAACGACAAGAAACGCATGAAATATCTTTGAAATTGACACGTTCGATCTTGTTCAGTTCAACGTACTCAAAAGCAAATGAACAATCCACTGGAAAAGTGATGCAAGATAAGCTTGTATGAAAATGATAAACACATGAAAGAGCACGAGCAAACAAATGTGTAACTTTTTGTAGATCCCTAATAATGCCAAAAAAATAGGCTACAAAATTCAAAATTCATTGATTCAAGGAAAGAAAAAAAAAAACTCAATTGAGAAAACTCAGAGAGTCTATTTTAAACTGTCTTCTGAACAACCCCTAGCCCCCATGATATTAAAATCACAAAACTTTCAAATATAATTCCTCAAATTAAAATAATAAGTAAGCATCAAAATTTGGTTCTTGATAACAATCTATGATATGCCAAACATTATCACTGTTCTTGAACATTTTATGATCGTTGAAATAGAAACTATCCGCCATGCAATGTCGAAATGAAAACAATGACATCCTTCTCTTCCAGCACTGTGTCAAGCTGTCCGCTTAGTTCCCAATCGCAATCATTCACAAGGACCAGAACTCCTGGCCTTCTGCATATGAAACAAAAATTCAAGGAAATTTCGTCACTTCAATTCATTTTCAAAATGAGCAAGCTCAATTTGGATTAGCTACCAATTTATATATATATACATACACCAGTTTTCTCCCATTCTTAGTCGGAGAGCGTTCCCCATGTGGTGATATAAACAGTAAAGTGTTTAAACAAGCTCAAAAAACACCGGTTTTCCCCCACTGCAATTGGAGAGGGTTACCCATGTTTTCTCCTTTTGAGTAGGGCTTGGAAGGGAGAACATACCTTTATCTGAATGAAGGTATTTTGTCTCGTTAAGATTTTATCATTTGCAGGAGGTCAGGCTTCGGGTTTCCATAGACTGGGGATTGGTGGAGAGGAGGGGGAGAAGGGCGTTGTTGTGAAAACAACTATGTTTATGGTAACCACATGTTCCAAGATCAAATACAAGCCTTAGAATGTTTTAAGTGGGTGCAAAAAATATAAAATTATCAGATTACATTGAAGAATTTGAAATGGAGTTACCGTCAATTGAATTTAAATATGTTAATTGGCAATCGCAGACTACATTACGAAACTGCATAACAGCATAAGTTATTATGAGTTCTCTAGTCAAAGGATCAAATCAATTTGGAAAAATATTGAATTTTACATGCTATAAGTTGGACCAGGCAAAGTTACACAAACATGCTTTAATTGGATTTTAATTTTGTTCAAAAGACGGTGGGATATGCAGTAGAAAGCATTCAGAAAGATAAGAAAGCTGCAGGTGCAATAATAGGAGATGCAAGATAGGTTTCGAATTGCATTGGAAAATGGGGGCAAAATGGATAGAGTAGAATAGAAGAGCTTTTAGCTCACAATTGAATCTTGGATCGCTGAACTTTCACGCTCAAAATTAGGGCATCTTGAGATGTACAATCCAAATTAATCCACTTACACGGAATCACCTTTCATAAACATTTCAGGCCTCTCCTTGATCAAATTGGTGCAGATCCAAGGGAGCAAGTGTTTCATCGTTACCTAGTGATATAAAAACAAAATACTAACACTAGATCAGTAAAACGTGTAAGTGAAAAGTCAGAACTAAAATTAGTTCAAGTCTTCACTTGAAACGAAATATATTAAGAGATCAAACCTTCTCTTCCTCAGCCTGTGTGTCAACATTGACCTTATGGATTTTTACAGAATCACAGAGAAGCTCCAGTCCTCCACTGAATTGTGATGTTAAAAATTAAAAATATAAAGGGAAGAATGGAACAAAAATCCAAGAAGGTGGAAAATCAATCATTGAAAATAAAGAACTGAACAAAAAGTTGCAAGCCCGAAAACACTTAACCATCAAATAGAATAAGGGCCCATTTGGCAAGCTTTTGAAAAGCCAAAAGCTCTGACTAAGAAGGTGCTTTTGAATATGGTCGGATAATTTTTTGAAAGTGCTTTGTTTTTGCTAGAAAAGCTTTTAGAGGAAGCTACAAATTAAATCTTTAAGAGTTGAATTCTTACGGAACACACACATGTTAGGGTCCTAGAGACGTTAAAGTAAAGGGGACGAATAGTTAACCCATTGATTATGGAAAAATAATCTGCACTTCAAACTTTTCAAATATAATCAGATCGTGCAGCAAGAAAGTGCACAAGTGAAACTTAAATTTGTTGTGTATGAAAAGGTATGAATGTGATTTCTGTTCAATAGGTTTTTGATTAAGTTGATACAAATCTGTTTTCTAGATTTCCATTGTTCAGCTGCTTAACAAATGTTTGAAAGTGTTAATTAATGAGAACTACCGCAACTGATATGGTCAACACTTAAACGAATGTCTCCGAGGTTGTTCCCTGATTGTTAAATGTTACAATCGATATTTGCATAACTAACAAATGAATGCATCACAGCAACATTAAATTAATCTCACTATGTTAAATTTTAAGTCAAATGATGGAAAGAATACATCGGAGATGCACAATATCATACACGTGATCAGAAATGAAGGAAGTTGGAGACATGCAAACTTAATTTACAGCGTTCAGTTCAACAAACTACAACCATTATCAAAGGGCTGCCAATTAGATTTCCAGAATTCCACGATATTGGCATTATCAGCAACCCCATATTCTTCTAGAAGGTCGGTACAGTTACAAAAATAAAAAACATTAATGTTTTCTTAGGCAATAAAATCCAAAGTACAACGATTCTTATTTTAGCTGGAAGGATAAATCTAAACTACTATACAACTGTTGTTGCTAATCTGTAGAAAGACTAAACTTTAACAAATACCAATAAGGTTCTGTTTATGACTCCTCAAATAACTGGCTAGATGTCATACACCAAACATGGAGGATAACCAGTGAAGTACGTGCTGCTGTTGAAACAAGCAATGGTAAGAAAAAAGAAGCTGGAGATCAACGCTGGTATTTCAAACACAGTTTTCTAAGGTTGATTGTATATTGGTATATCCGCATCATAAAAGGTTTCCCATGGGTGCTTATCAAGGGCTAATACCAAGGGATGTTGATCCTTCTAAAATTTTGACCAGATTATCTATGTATTAGTCTTCTTTTTGATGTGGTGAAGTCACCATATGACCTACATGTAATTTGATGGGGCAAATTCATCAACAATCAGTTATCTAAGAAGCTTAGGACATTTTTTAAGAGTTGACTGGTGCAAAGGAAGTTGAATCTTGAAGTAGTGATACCTATCATATTTTTTAGTTACTGGTGAGGAAAACTGTCACCAGAAACCACTTGAAATTCAGAGGAAGAATCAAATGAATAGATGATTTCCAACAAATTAAACTTTTGGATTGGATAGGTTGATTTTATTCCTTTTAGAATTGTTGTTACTATCCATCTATGTCGAATGAGATATTCTCAGGTTATAAATCTTAGGATGCTGTCATGAACAATGATTTCATGGCTTTTTCCACTCTGTGGCATCAAGAGGTCCACTAAGGATAGTAAGCAAGTAATCAATCAAACAATACTTTCCTGTTTCTTATGTTTTTGCAACCACAATCCTATCTTACACGTAGCAAACCTGCTAATTTGAATTAATTTCAAAATAAGTTCTGAATATTCAAATTTCTTGAAAGTTCTGCCTATAGTAAAAGGTAAAATAGTTCTCCCATTAATAATTTACAATTAAAATTACTATATATTCACTCCCTCACCCCCATAATTGAACAATGTCTTGAAGTTCAAAAAAATAAATAAATAAATAAATAAAGGAAATCCGTTCTGACTTGCTTTCTTATCTGCCATGTGTGAGATTTCAAGAATAAAATGCAAAAGAAACGAAGGATTAAAAAATCGGATACCCAGAAGATTGCAATTGGGATATAAATTCTTTAAGAACCCTTGAAGGAGGTGATTAAAAGCTAAAGAATAATGCTATATGTTTTGGGTCAAATAATATGATCAATTCAATGTGTAGATATGAGACGCGCTATCTTGATGCCACCTCACATAGGGATGATCCACAGTCTGTACAAGTATTACTCAAAACTAATCGCCTGTGTTTTTATTACCTTCCATAATTTCCCTACATAAGGGTAAAACCTAGAGATAGCTTCCAAAAGAACAGAATCAATTAGACTGATTCCAGTTCTCCTTTTATGAGTTTCGTCAAAGGTATTTACCAAGATAGAATTTTTTTCACTTTCTTTTTTCGCAACTACAAAATTCTTCCGAACAGTAATTAATCAATAACTTTTCATAATTAGATGCTACTACATACTATGCAGAACATTATTTAAACGAAAAACTAGGAAAAAAATTACCCGAACTCAAGGGTCAGCTGCATATTTGATCAAATTTGAATAGGAAATCTCAAAACCTGTAAAAAAAAACCGCGAGATGGAATTATAGCAAGAAACAACAAAAAATATCACATAACCAAGCACAAATTGCAAACGGAAGGCGATTTTACCACCAGAAGAGAGCAGAGACCGATGTGTTAGCGGAAAGTTGAAATGCTCAGAGAAGCCAAGAAATTTGGGTTTAGCGTTTACTCCAAAAAAGCGCAAAGATTAGAAAGGAGCCTAGCTCTACACGGTTCACGACAATTTAAATAAATTATTTTAATTTCAAAAAGTTTATTTTTAATATTTTCTTAAAATGTTATTAAGCCTCATTATTTAATTTATTTATTTTTTTCGATAAAATAATTTTATACGTATATTCAAATATATTTTCTTCCTTTTCTTTATTAAAAATTCTGGAATTCCTTTTTACCCCTAAAGTCTACTCGAAAAAAAAAAATGAGACTTAATCATGGACTTGATCTTGATTATATTTTTATGAATATTGATTTCTTACAAAATGGACAAACTAAAATATAAAAAAAAAAAAAAAAAGTTCTACTAAATCAAACAATATAAAACATATAATGTATTTTTTACCAGCTTTATTAAATCTAAAACATTTATTTATGTTCATTTGTTAATTACGTGTCAATCGTATTTGAGAAAAAAATAATAATATATGGTATTAAACTTTCAACTAGCTTTATTCTAAAAATATGTTTATGTTAATTTTTAATTATTTGGCAATCATATTCAGAAAAATAAATCATATTTAATAATTTAATAAATGCATTATAAAATCTTCAACTAGATTTATTAAATTATTCTAAAACACTTGTTCATGTTTATTTGTTAATTATTTTATACAGTATTTGAAAAAACTCTTATTTAATAATTTTATAAATTGTATAATATGAAGTATAATGGTATAATTTTGATAACTAAAATGGTTCATCTAAATGAAAAGTATAAAACTTATATCTTAAGGGGAAAAAAATATGAAATTTAAATATAGTAATATATTAAAATAGAATATAGGGGTAAAATAAAAAATGTAAATTTACTTTTAGGTGATGGAGGAAATCTGTTATACAAAGTAAACTCAAGTCAGGTTTTGGAAATCTTTGAAAAGGGAACTGAGTGTCTCTACAATTATCATAAATCTCCCATGAGGTGAAATCTTTATAAAGAAAATGAGTGTTTTTGTTTGCAATAAAATTTGTATCACGAATGCACGAGTCGCGTATAAGTAATGAAATGAACAAATGAGTTCGAATTGTCGATTCTACGAGTAATGTTTTCTTGATTACACAATAATCAATTAAATTCTAACAAGATAATAAACACAATTGAATTTAGCTTTTGTACTTGAAAAAAAAATAGTTTGAAGTTCAATTAAAATAACAATTATAAAAGTTGTGGAAATTTGGATAACAAAAGAGTTGGGATTAATAAATTCACTTAACCATCGTGTAATTAATTTCTTAATGAGTCAAAAAGAAAATTACTTAATTACAATGTTAGACTCAATGTTTTTATTTTAACTAACTACCTCCGTTGAGTGAAATTAGCCATAATTGATTAGCTGAATCTATTACATCTCTCTATGTCGATTAAAATCCAAACAATTTTTCGTGAAAATAATTCAATGAATCACCTAGGATTAGGAGTATATCTTATATATATAAAAAGTGCCTATGAAACGGAAATTCTTGTTTTAATGGAAAATCTAACGGAATTGGTTGTTTTAACGAATTTTTTTTTTCACCGTTAGTTTTATTGTTTTCATTAAATAGCAATTAAGCCACCATTTGTGGCCATTGATGTTGTTGCTGTTGAAATTCCATTATCTAATAATAAATGAATGAGAAATGCAAAAGACTTTGTACTACTACATTTTAGTCACTAAAAAAAATTATACTAAAAAAACAAAATGGACGTGGAGATTATCAATTTAAAAATGCTAATAATTTATTTGGTAAGGTACATTGAACTTAATGAAGAAAAAATATTTATTTATTTAGTTTTGTATTGTAATGTTATCTATTATTTTATTATGTACAAAATGTTCATGATTAAGTGTAAAATTTGATATAATATAATAGTACGAAACACAAACTTATACATCTTTTTGTCTTTACACTAACATTCATTCTAAAAATTGATTATGATTTAATATAGAAACAAAATTGTGGATATAGACAAATATAAATGTGATTGAGTTTGCCCAAGTATTTTATTATATGTCATGCGTTGACTGTAATAAAGGAATTGGATATAAATACAATAAAAGCTTCGTTTGTATATATTGCAAAAGCTAAGGAGTCTGCAAACCACGGTATGTATCTTAAAATTTTAATTTAAAATTGATGTCTGATTTAATTTAGAATTTGACACTATTCAAATTAAAATTAATATATTCAACGCATTTAAAGTGCTAGGGGATATGCTGAATTAGACGATAATACTGAAAAACTAGCTGCTATTATGTTTTGTGAAGTAGCAGAACAGACACTTGATTGTTCAACAGTTGAATTGATGGGACATGTTGGAAAGGTATTACTTAAATTTTTCTTCAAAACTTGATTTTTATATTATAATGATTTATTTAAAAAATAATTGAATTTTTTATTATTTATGTAAACCTATTCAAAATTTATTTTGTAGGAAAATCAACTATATGTTAAAAGCGTTGCAGAGAAATTATCAAAAGAAATTTGGAAGATTCAAGTTTATGTAGATACAGAGAAACTAAAGGAGAAAAAATATAGGCAATTTAATGTCCTCTTTGTTGAAACATTGTAAGATGAGGAAAATGTTGAATCGTTATTGTTGACCTCGAAAAATGACTCCGACACGTGGCCAACAGAAGATGTCTTCAAGTCATCCCTTTCTGCATACGTGGCACGTCGTTAGTCGCTCGTGGCCTCTTCCGAAGGGGTTGGGGAGCGGCCATAAGCACTTCGACAGTCAAGTCATTTTGAAATTCAACCGGAGAAGAGTTCACCAATAGTTGAACACTACTCGCGGGGAAGTGGTTGACAAAGTGTGTATCGAAAAATAATAATATTCGAGGGAAGAGAATACTTAATTTCAAAATGTAGTGGTAGTTTGAAGAGTGTTAGATTCCAATCCTCTTTTCAAGCATAAGGGGGAGAGTATTTATACCAAGGATGGGGAGGGGAGAGCCGTTGGATGAGGAAACACGTGTTGCTAGATCTCCAGAGTTCGCCTCATCCTAGGTATCAATCCATCCCTCCATAAGTTGACTGGTATTGAATATTTCTGACAAAAGCAGCTGATTTAACTGTTTGAGTTCTGCCACACGTCCCATCAGTTAGTGATTCGACTCTGGAAAGATCTTTGTACAAAAGATCTTTGATGAGGCGAGGCGAGGCGAGGCAGGTGAGGCGTTGCAGCGTTATAGAAGCGAAGTGCAGGCCTTTGCATCCGCAATATGTTGGTGGATGGGTCCGATTCGTTCGCTGGCGCTTATTCAATTCGTCCTTGACGTAATCACTTCGGTATGTGCACTCAGATCATCCTATGGGGTAATCACCTCGGCTGACGAGTGTTACGATGGGCAACCTCTGCTGACACGTGGGTCGAGGTGGAGGGTCTGACACCGACCCGTAACAATAGTCCCGCGAGTCTATGTATGAATATTTACATAGTACGAGGACTTAATTTCAGTGACTTGAGTTGGTATGCATGGGGATGAACGCCAGAGATGGATAGTCGAAGTGATACGGACTGGAAAATCGAGGAGGTAAGTTGTAGCAACATCAGATTCTATTCTGACCGAAGTGATGTGTGTTGACAATTCTATGGAGAGCTGTTGCAACACTAAGCTGCAGTGGCCGAAGCGTTATAGGTTGGCAACTCTGTAGAGAGTTGTGCAGCGCTAAGCTGTAGTGGCCGAAGTGATATAGGTTGGCAACTCTGTGGAGAGTTGTTGCAACGCTAAGCTGTAGTGGCCGAAGCATTATAGGTTGGCAACTCTGTGGAGAGCTGTTGCAACGCTAAGCTGCAGTGGCCAAAGCGTTATAGGTTGACAACTCTGTAGAGAGCTGTTGCAACGCTAAGCTATAGTGGCCGAAGCGTTATAGGTTGGCAACTCTATGGAGAGCTGTTGCAACGCTAAACCGTAGTGGCCGAAGTGATATAGGTTCTGAAGTAATTGGGCTTTTGAAGGGACAGCCCTGGGGTTTCGAGTTAATGATTTGAAAGCTTTTGAGTTTTCCTAATGTAATCATGGGGGGGTGCTTACTGGCTTCAAGGCATGTCCCTTTTGCCATAAATGATAATGATGGCGACGGTTTTCGTTTTTCTAGGCGACGTGATTGGGTCGTGCGTGTTTCTTACTGCTTCATGAAGACCGTTGATTCAAATGACCCTTGGCATTAACGGAGATCCTCGTACCTCAATTTTGGACGGCCCGGATGGAAGTTGGGTGATCCGATGGCTGGGGAGAGTTTGGAATGCCTATAAAAGGCCCATTCTCTTCATTTCGAAGTTTTTACTTTCGCGAAAACCTCACATTGCTCCTAAGGACCTTTGCATTTTCCGCCTTCCTACATTTTCCGACGTGCTCCGTTAGCAACTCCGGCGACATCTCCCATTTTCAGTTTCTTCATCTTTTTCTTTGAATTTTCCCAAAACTTTGGAAATCTTTAGGATGGCGAGCGAACAATCTGTTAGTACCTCTGGGTGTGAGGAGAGAAGAGGTGAAGGGAGTTCTGCTTTGATGGAGCCTATATTAGTGTCTTCGGACGAGCTGATCCGGAGAGAATATCTGGAAACGTCCAGCTTCCCATATAGACACTTTGGTTCAATGGAGAGCTTCAAACTATCCTTCAAAAATTTTTAGGATCCCTGAGAACATAGAATTAATTGTACCCGAGCCCCATGAAAGGGCCTGCTACCCAAGGCGGGGGTGTGGCTGTAAGCGAAAATCTCCTTAAGGCAGGCCTTAGGCTCCCCTTCAACCCAGTTCAACCCAAATTCTTGGTCCCAAATAGTGGGCTGGTGGATGCTCTGGTGTCTGTTAGCTTGGGGATAGATATGCCTTTCAGTGTTTTTCATTCCATATTTCTGCCGAAGTGCGTGGTTGGGGGGACGAGATAAGGGGCTGGTACTACTGGTGCCTTGAAGGTCCCATGCCCCTTTCATTACCGAGCTGCCCACCTCCATCAAAGGCTGGATGAGCTCTTGGTTCTGGGTAGCCGAGAGGTGGGACACCATGGAAGGCGACCCCATGACGCCTCTTACTGTTCCCAGTTCGTACTCAACTTACAGTAAGGTCATTTCCTGAGCTGTTTTTACTTTGCATCTTCGCTTATTATTTTAATATATCTTGTTTGCAGGCTCTCTTCCGAGGTGTGAAATATCAAAGGGAGAGTGGGATAAAATAAGTGAGATCTATCGGACGCCTCCGACGGAGAGGAGCTATAAAGAGCTCATTGACAAAAACACCCACTTCGTTCTCCACGAATTGATGTTGAATCAAGGTAAAGATCTCGCTTCGCCTCTGCTTATGTCCTTGCCTGTGAACATACTAATCTGTTTGACTTGTTTGCAGGAGACATTGCGAGTAAGAAAGTGTTGAGGCTTGACTTTGCCTCGATCTATAAATCAGTTGTGGAGGCGAAGTTGTTGAAAGCGAGCTCGGTTGCTTACAAGAAGCAGTCTGAGCGTCTGCAAGGCTCAGCAACCGGCTGAGGAAGACGAAGCGGAGGAGGGAGCTCCGTTCTTAAAAACAAAAAAAATCTGGCCTAGCAGGGGGGTCTACTCCTTCCATTCCTTCTCCTTCATCCGACGTCGGGGTGACAGTGGCAGCCCCTCCTATCGCTTCCTGGGCCATCGTGCCCATAACTGCATATTTCGCTGAGAGGGCAACCAAGAAAAGGCAGAAACGACCTGTCATGCTTCGCCCAAGGGCAAAGTCACGGACTTCCTGGGGAGCAAGGACGATGATCTTTTCGACGCCGTGCTGGAGATGCTTCCCACGGAGACTGCTTCGACCGATAGAGTCCATAGCAAGTATTGGACTGAAGACTGGGCTAATCATGCCGCCATGTGCGAAATCGAGGACTTACTGGCGGCTAACAACACCTATGTAGCCAGGGTCCTAAGTATAGGCGCCGCAGCAGAGCATTTGGTTAAGGGCCTCCGAAAAAGGAACGACGCACTGGATGAGAGGTTGAAGGCCTCCGAGACTTGGGAAGCCGGGGTGGCGAAGGCAAAGAGGGATGTGGAGGAGGTAGATGAGAAATAGATCATGGCCACTACCAAGTTGGATTCTACCGAAGTCCAAGTAAATTAGCTGAAGAATGAGCTTCATGAGTCCATCTCACAAGTAGCGACTCTAACCAAAAAGGTTAACCAGGCCAATGACCATCAGAGAATTGCTTTAAACGCTCTGGTCGAGGCCAACAAACAAAAAGCCGAACTGAGGATGCTGTCTGAGGCTCAAGCAGAAGAGATTGAGTCGCTGAGGACCGAACTAAAAATAGTTGGGGACGCGAAAATCGAGGACTATAAGGCGAACTTCGACAAGACGCCTGAGTACGACGACTTCGTTAGCTACTGGGCTTTTTGGGCTGCTCAGGAGATGATGTCTCGCCTGCGCGAGAAACATCTAGAGTTGAATATTTACTTTTTAGAAGAGGAGTTCGATGGCCCACTGGGATAGGCCAGTGGTCGAGGAGGGGGCCCCCTGGATGAGGTGGGAGCGGGGGCCATTATTAATGTAGATCCTTAGTTCCTTCTTTTCTTTTCTTGTAATGGCTTCGGCCTCTTTTTATGACAAATAAAATTTATTTTCTTCCAAGTGTTGACGCTTCTCTTTACTGTCCCAAATGTACAGTTTCATCATAACATGATTGCCAATACAGTCGCTTCTTACACAACGTATCGGACTTACTCAACCACTTAATAAAATGGAAGAAGCCAATGAATAAGTAATAACGCAACGGACTTACTCAACCACTTAATAAAATAGAAGAAGCCAATGAATAAGTCACCTCGTAATCCAAGCGCGCTTGTTACCGTAAAGATGGCACCCACACCACCTCCGACTAGGCAGACCATTGGGGGTAACCCCTATGGAGGAGCTTGCGCCCAATGTTCCTTGATAAGTGCAAAGGCTGCTTTGTCAGAGATGGCACCCGCATCACCTCTGACTAGGCAGACTGTTGGGGATGACACCTGTGGAGGAGCTTGCACCTTGCCCAACGTTGCTTGATAAGTGTATAGGCTGCTTCGTCAGGGATGACACCCGCACCACCTCTGACTAGGGCTGTAAGCAAAAACCGTCAAACTGGAAAACCGAACCGAAACCGCAATTTCGAAACCAACGGTTTATGTTTGAGAATTTTAATTATAGTTTGAAACCAAATCGGACCAGCGAAAAATATATAAAATAAAAAAAATAAAAAATTGATTTTTTTTGAAAATTTATCCAAAATTTCAATTTTGTAAAATTGAATAATTTGTCATTGTGTAGGTATTTTTGTCAATTTCTAATTTTCTATTAATTATTAAGATTTACGACCCGCCCAAGCCTAATTATATATAAAAGTAGCACAAAACAGCTCAATCCAAGTCCATATACTCACAAGTCACAACCCTAATCTTCCAATTTCCATTTCTCTCACTCGCAACTCGCAAGTCGCAACCCCGCTCCCCACGGCTCCTCCTAGTTTCCCCCAAATCGTCAACGCCCTCGAAATTTCGAACCTCCCAGTCGCCGGTAGTGTACGTTCGCCGGTATTATTAGACTATTTCAGGTTCTTGCATATTTATTTGATCGTGAGTAAGGTTTAAAATTGAAATTTTGTCACTTTTTAGTTGAAATTTGTTTACATATTTATTGATCGTGAGTAAGACTTAAAGTTGAAATTCGGGCTATCAGGTGCGCAAAAAACATTTGTTTACATATGAGAGAATATGTATAATTCCGTGTTAAATTGTAGAAGATGAAGGTGGGTATATATAGTAGAATGGGGGAGAAAAAATATTTGCAACTTGTTTTTTGGAAATCATTATTAGATGGATTCGTGTCTTAATTCTTTTTTTTTTTTTCCAATTTGCTAATTAAAATTTTTTTGTGTATGAAGGACAAAATTGATCATGAGTTCTGTGACTTCTTGAATATGTGAATGTTTCTTCCTTTTGCTAGTTCTGTGAGTTCTGTGACAAAATTTGATGTTTCTTGAGTCTGTGACAAAATTAATTCGTTTATTCCTTTTGCTAGTTGAAAATGGACATTATTATATTTTTTTGGACCTTATATTTATTTTAGTGAACTTGTATTGTATCTTTATCGAAAAGTATTATCCTAAAACGTCAAAAGGACGAATAAAAAACTATACTTTAGTTTATTATAATTTTACTTTTATTTTGTTGTTATTTAAATTTATAGTAAATATATTTAGTTTGTTTTAGATTTATTTCTAGTAAGATATAAATATATATTGAATTAATAGCATAAAAGTAGATAATAGACAGGAAAAAAAATATACGCGAAACCGACGGTTTAAAATCGGACCAAACCGTTAGGTTTATGTTTGAGTTTTTTTCAAACTGGTCAAAACGGTTTGGTTTGAAAATTTGTCAAAAATCATAAAAATCGGACCGCTTACACCCCTACCTCTGACTAGGCAGACTATTGGGGGTGACACCTTTGGAGGAGCTTGAACCTTACCCAACGTTGCTTGATAAGTGCACAGGCTGCTTCGTCAGGGACGGCACTCGCACCACCTCTGACTAGATAGACTATTGGGGGTGACCCCTGTAGAGGAGCTTGCACCTTGCCCAACGTTGCTTGATAAGTGCACAGGCTGCTTCGTCAGGGATGGAACCCGCACCACCTCTGACTAGGCAAACTATTGGGGGTGACCCCTGTGGAGGAGCTTGCACCTTGCCCAACGTTGCTTGATAAGTGCACAGGCTGCTTCGTCAGGGATGGAACCCACACCACCTCTGAATAGGCAGACTATTGGGGGTGACCCCTGTGGAGGAGCTTGCACCTTGCCCAACGTTGCTTGATAAGTGTACGGCTACTTCGTTAGGGATGGTACTCGCACCACCTCTAACTAGGCAGACTATTGGGGGTGAGCCATGTGGAGGAGCTTGTACCCGCCCAATGTTGCTTAATAAGTTGATGTAAGGGCGGAGTTAACAACAGATTTATTTTATTGCAACTTGTAACGTTACATGTTCCCTACTGGTAATACTTCCTCAAATGTTCGATGTTCCAGGGGTGAGGCATCATTATTCCGTTCAGGTCCTCAATCTTGTAGGTCCATGTCTGATTTCTTTGGTGATGCGGTATGGCCCTTCCTAGTTCGGCCCTAAAGTTCCTGTGTTTGAATCTTTGACCGAGGGGAAAACTTTGCGGAGTGCCAAGTCGCCACGCGAAATATTTTCTTCTTTACTTTGGCGTTGTAGTAACGCATTATCTTACGCTGGTAAGAAACGACCCTGATTTGAGAGTTATCTCTCTTATCTTCGAGAAAATCCAACTCGAGCTTTCTCAGTTCATCATTCGTTATTTCGTTGAAGTGGATGCCGCGAGGAGAAAGAACGCCGACCTCTACAGGGCTCATCACCTTAGCTCCATAGGTCATGGAAAATGGGGTTTCCCAAGTCGCTATTTTGCAACTGGTTCTAATGGCCCATAAGACCCAGGGGAGCTCATCAACCTAGGCTCCCTTAGAGGCGTCTAGCTTCCTTTGCAAGGTGAGATTTATGGTCTTGTTGACCGCCTCGACTTGGCCGGAGAAATGCTTTCTGATTCCCAGTTCGTCACATAAATCCAGAATCTTCCTGTTATCGAACTGCTTGCCATTATCTGAGACCAAGGAGTGAGGGATGCCGAACCAAAATATGATGTTCTTCCAGAGAAACTTGGAGGTATTGGCCTCTGTGATCTTGGATAGGGCTCCACTTCCACCCATTTAGTGAAATAGTCAATGGCGACAATGGCGAAGCGTGCGCTTGCCCTTCCCTTTGGTAGGGGACCAATGAAATTGGCGAAGGGCCAGGGGCTGGACACAACAGTGAGCTCTTGGGATGGTTGCCTCTGCACATTGGAGAAGCATTTACACTTATCGCATTTGTATACGAACTCTATAGCGTCCCTTTTCAGGGTTGGCCAGTAATACCATTGTCTAAGTATCTTGTGAGCCAAGGCTGGTCCACCGGAGTGATTCCCACAAATGCCTTCATGCACTTCTCTGAGAATGTAATTCGCTTCTTCTGCTCCTATGCATCTGAGAAGGGGCGAAGAGAAGCCGCGTTTATATAAGATATCGTCTTGCAAGACGAAGTGAGCAGTTGTCCTTAGAAGCCTTCGTGCTTTGATTTTGTCCTCTGGCAAGACTTGTTTTTTCAAGTAGGCCAGAATAGGCAGCATCCAGGGTGGTGTGCTTTCAATCCACATCATCTCCTCACCTTTTTTGATGGAGGATTTAGCTAGGTGATGAATTGGCACTGTTTTGAGCAGCTCGGAATCTTTGCTTCTGGCTAGCTTTGATAGAGCATCCGCATGAGAATTCTCTTGGCGAGGCACCGAATCAGCTCGAACCTCTCAAAGCTTGACAAAGAATTCGTAACTAGCTTCAGATAGGATGCCATGTGTTTGTCTCTGGCTACAAAGTTTCCATTAACTTGATTCACTACCAACTGTGAATCACTGCTGATGACCAGCCTCTTCACTTGCAATTCCTTGGCTAACCGAAGCCCGGCTAAAAGGGCCTCGTATTCAGCCATGTTGTTTGAGGCCTTGAATTCGAGCCTTACGGCGCAGTTGAGCTTGTGTCCTCTGGGCTTTCTAATACAACACCAGCTCCGAACCTGTCTCTCCGGGCGAACCATCGACATAGAGATTCCAGGTGAGGGGCTCTGCGGGTTCCAGGTTCATTTCGATCTCTGGTGCCTTTGCGAATTCTCCGATAAAATCAGCTAAGGCTTGGCCCTTGATTGCCGTTTGAGGCGGGTATGTTATGTCAAATTCACTGAGCTCAACGACCCATTTTAGTAACCTTCTCGAGGTGTTGCAGGACCTGCCTCAATGGGAAATTCGTCAGGACATGGATAATGTGGGTCTGAAAGTACGGCCTCAATTTTCGAGAGGCGGTGACCAACGAAAGAGCCAATTTTTCCATGTCCGAGTAGCAAGCTTCAGTAGGTAGCAAGGCTCTGCTTACATAATAGATTGGTAATTGGTGTGCTTCTTCCTCTCGCACAAGCACTGAGCTTATCGAGCCTTCAGCTACGGCTAAGTATAACAATATGGGCTCTTCCTCCTTTGGCTTGCTGAGGAGGGGTGTGCATCCCAAGTAGTTTTTCAACTTCTGGAATGCCTTTTCGCACTTTGGGGTCCATTGGAACATTTTACCCCCTTTGGGGATTTTGAAGAAGGGCAGGCACTTTTCAGTGGCCCTAGAGATGAAGCGATTTAGTGCCGCTATCCTGCCGGTGAGCTGTTGCACGTCTTTTAGCTTCTGAAGCGACCTCATTTCCATTAGGGCTTTGATTTTCTCTGGGTTGGCCTCGATTCCCCTCTGATTTACAATATAGCCTAAGAATTTTCTCGAGGCCACGCCAAAGGCACATTTCAGAGGGTTAAGCCTCATGTAGTATCTTTTCAATGTATGGAAGGCCTCTACTAGATGTTTGATATGCTCCTTAGCTAGAAGGCTTTTCACAAGCATGTCATCGACGTATACTTCTATTGTTTTGCTGAGCCGATCAGCAAACCTCTTGTTGACAAGTCTTTGTAAGTGGCCCCAGCGTTTTTCAAGCCGAAGGAAGGGCATTACCTTGTAAGTGATGAATGAGGTGTTTTTCTCGTTGCCTGGGAACATGGGGATTTGATTGTAGCCTGAATAGGCGTCCATGAAGCTCAACAACTCATGCCCGGCAGTCGAATCTACCAACTAGTCGATTCTTGGAAGGGGAAAGCTGTGTCATTTGGGCAGGCTGGTTTAGGTTGGAAAAGTCAATACAAACCCGTCATTTGCCATTGTGCTTCTTTACAAGCACGGGGTTTGAAATCCACTTTCGGTAATTGGCCTCACGGACAAAGCCATTGTTGACAAGTCTCTCCACTTCTTCTTTTAGGGCTTTATATCTTTCGGCCCCAATCATATCTTCATGTTTCTATGCGAAGATATGGGACTCGTGGCTCTGCCTCTCTTAGGGAATTAAGATAACATTCCCTAGATCCCATTTGATCACCTCGAACAGTGGCAATTCCTCGTTCTGTGGGGAACTTCATGTAGAGGTGATGTATAAAAGTGACCGCCCATAGCTCCTTCAGGGCGGGCCTCCCCAGAACTTCGTGATAAGAGGATCAGCGATCAACAATTAGGAATTCCATGAAGTCATGTGACACTTGGGGTGAAGCTCCTATTTCCAAAGCCAAAGTAATTTTGCCTCTAGGAATTATGTTGTCTCCGGTGATCCATAAAGAGGCGAGCTCATAGGTGTTAGCTCGTGATCCACTGCCATTTTGTCGAAGGTCATCCCAAATATGATCCACTGCCATTTTGTCGAAGGTTATCCACCAGCATGCGTTTCAGCTCGCTGCGTGCTACCATGGCTCTGACCACCAGGGCGTCGCAGTGAGGGAAGTGCACACTTGCAGCATCTTCCTGAGTGAATGTAATGGGCTCTGAAACCCTGCCATTGTGTGACTGGCTTACTATATAACTGGCCATTGGTGGGGCTCTCACTTCCCTGGTGTAGTTCCTTTGCGCATTTTTTGATTCACTTCCTACATGGGGTCCCCCAGTGATGGTGTCGATCTCTCGAATGGGCTGCTGTTCAATGAAGGGGGCAGAGTCTCTTCTAGGACGTTGCCCGCTTCGGGGCATGTCCCTATCGTTGTTCCTGTTACTATGGGGGAATGTCGCCTCGTTTCGCCTTTTCGAGGGGAGCTTGGCCTTGACGTAATCATTTTGGTATGTGCACTCAGATCGTCCTATGGGGTAATCACCTTAGCTGACGGTGTTACGATGGGCAACCTCTACTGACACGTGGCGTCGAGGTGGAGGGTTTTAGAATCAAAATTATTTCAAACAACTTTCATAAAACTATGAGCGATATTTATTTATAAGACCAAGCTATAGATTCTATTAATGATCTTTTTTAATATATCACAATGTGTAATTATTTATCATTACATAAATATTATATCATTAATTATTTAATTAACCAAAAAAATTACATCTTTATCTCCTATAAGAATTTAGTGCATAATATTGGTTTAAAATGCACAATACTTTCTCAACAATTACACATCATTTAATATATCACAAAATTCAGACTATATATTATTTCTGACAAATTTCTTGTTAGAACTGATGCAAGTACATGTAATTCATTTTTAAGAAACCAGGTACACCCAGATTACAAGCAAAGAAGACTTGTGAGATGTCAGATGTGGTTTAGCCATTATGATTTTGAAATACAAATCATAAAAGGTAAAGACAATTCTTTAGCAGATACTCTTACAAGAGAATTTGCTTTTGCAGGTAAAAATGAATACAATTGAAGATTAGATTGAAGATCTTGAAATACAGATCGAAATTGAGGAAATGGAGATCTCAACAAGACAACAAAAATTGCAAATCTTGAAAAAGAAGTTGGATAGACTTCTTAAACAAAAATTAGCATCAACTTCTGAAAAAAATGGGGGAGGATGAAACCTTTAAAACAAAACCCGAGACAGAAGGAATTGAAAGTAGCAAGTCTACTCGAAAGATAAATACAGTCCCGAGGAAGACACTCAATACTGAAGGTAGTAATACTACTGAAAGTAATACAAAATGGCATAGTCAAGCTCAGTGTTCGCAAAAACAAATGGGAATTCATAACCCAAAAGAAAACATTGACAATAGCAAGACTATTGAAACTGATACAGACGAGAATTTGAAAACTCAGTGTTCGAAAGAATATCAGGGCAATCCAAGCCCACAATCATGGTACGAAAAATGCTTGCAAGAGCAAGAGAGTATTCAAAACTCAAAAAATCTCAAAGGCATTGAAGCCCAAGAGAAACAAAATATTCCAATTGTTGGAATAGATGATTCATCACTTGTTGGTATTAACAATTTGCCTGCAGGTACAAAATTTTATATGATCTTTGAAGGGCTTTTATTCACAATGGAAACAAGTTGAACCACTTGTTAAAAATAAGCCTTACAAACATAAAATTGTCAAAACTTTTTCTGAAGCCCAACAAGCATTTAACCAATTTCATGAAGCCAATAACCACCTTAATGATAATATCTCACTCAGGCCTAGATATTGTCAAGACAATAATCCAAGAGCAAGACCTAGATTACCACTATTTGTACCTCCAAATCCAAATCAAAGATTGAGGATGATATCTTTCAAAGATATGGTCCAAAATAATTCTGAATCAGAAGATCTTCCAAATAGATTCAAGTCTATTGGAAAAATTCCCAAGCCACAAGAAAAACCATTTTTTAGTGGAATTTCATTACAGGATTTTATTCAATGTGAAGAAGAAGCAAGAACAGTTGGAGATTCTGATCCAAGTAAGACATATCTTGGAACGTCTGACAAATGATTTGGACAGTTCATTTTTCTTCAAGGATCTGAACCAACAATTGTGCAGGCAGTTTTTCATCGTGGACTTATCAAAATGATAATTCTCAATGAAACAATGGAAGAGATCAAATTAATTGATGATAAATTATTAAAGGCCCTCAAGGATTTTAAAAGAATTGTCATTAAGGATCCCGATCTTCACATGGTTTTGAAGATAAACAACACGATTCCATTTTGGAATAGTGAAGGACTTTTGGTCAAAGGATATCTCCACATTCAGATAAAGGCAATGAATCAGATCACTTTGAACAAACCGACGCCTGCAAAAATTGAGTGTGTGAATGAACAAATGCTCAATGAATGGAGAAGTTTGTCATACCAAATATTATCAATAGGGTTGAGAACCTTTAATAGTGAATCAAAAATTAAGGTGAATCATTCATCAGATTTCATCATAATGACAAGCAAGACAGGATCAACGATTGATATGAAAGGAATCAAAACTTTGTGCAGTTTTGAGAAAAATTTCTACAATTTATCCAATGTACCTTCAAATTACAAGGGAGAATTGTGCAAATCATTAAGACAAAGCATTGGAAGAGATCATTTCTGCCAATGGTGTGAAACAAAAGAAGACAAGGATGAAACAGAGTCTAGCAGGAGCACTACAGCAAATCAATCAGAGTAAAAGATTGCCAGCAAAAGGAATCTGCCTTTAAAAAGAAAAGATGTGACAAAAAGAAGAGCATCTACTTTTTAAAAGAAAAGACGACAAATTTGTCTAAATCCCTTTATCACTACTTTTGCTTTTGTAAAAGAAAAACTGTGGATAATTGACAAATGGACGATAGAGATGAAAAGGAATCTCAAAATTTCATCTATAAAAGGAAGCAGACTCCAAAAGGGAGGAGGAGGAAAAAAAAAAATTTATGAAAAATTTTTCTTTCTTATCTTTTGAAAATTAATGTACGTGTTTCGAGGCTAATCCCTCAAAGACAGTGGATCTATACTGGATCTAAATACTTGTATCTAAATAAAGTTTAAGAGAGTTTTTGCTCTTAAATCTTTTGCAATAAAATTACATGTTTCCATACTTCTATTCTTATATGCATAATCCATATATGGATCTATAAGGATCAAGGATGAAGGAGTACCATAAGGCAGGAGGTCGTTAGGGAAACAGGAAATCCACTGGATCCATCATAGTAAGGCAAGGACCGCATAAAAGACAGAAGCGAAAGGAACAAACTCCAATCTTCACATATCGTAAGAAGGTTTAAGTTTTGCAAAGTTCTTTTAAATTTTAGTTGATATTTGTATACCCGTAGGAATCCATTGTCCTGAATAATTTTGAATTTTCAAATTCCGCAGAAGGTTTAAGAGCAAAAATTCTCTTAAATTTTATTTAGATACAAGTATTTAGATTCAGTATGGATCCACTGTCTTTGAGGGATTAGCCTCGAAACACGTACATTAATTTTCAAAAGATAAGAAAGACAATTTTTTCATGAAATTTTTTTTTCCTCCTCCTCCCTTTTGGAGTCTGCTTCCTTTTATAGATGAAATCTTGAGATTCCTCTTCATCTCTGTCGTCCATTTGTCAGTTATCCACAATTTTTCTTTTGCAAAAGCAAAAGTTGTGATAAAGGGATTTAGACAAATTTGTCGTCTTTTCTTTTAAAAAGTAGATGCTCTTCTTTTTGTCACATCTTTTCTTTTTAAAGGCAGATTCCTCTTGCTGGCAATCTTTTACTCTGATTGATTTGCCTTAGTGCTCCCACTAGACTCTATTTCATCCTTGTCTTCTTTTGTTTCACACCATTGGCAGAAATGATCTCTTCCAATGCTTTGTCTTAATGATTTGCACAATTCTCCCTTGTAATTTGAAGGTACATTGGGTAAATTGTAGAAATTTTTCTCAAAACTGCACAAAACTTTGATTCCTTTCATATCAATCGTTGATCCTGTCTTGCTTGTCATTAAGATGAAATTTGATGAATGATTCACCTTAATTTTTGATTCACTATTAAAGGTTCTCAACCCTGTTAATAATCTTTGGTATGACAAACTTCTCCATTCATTGAGCATTTGTTCATTCACACACTCAATTTTTGCAGTCATTGGTTTGTTCAAAGTGATCTGATTCATTGTCTTTATCTGGATGTAGTGATATCCTTTGACCAAAAGTCCTTCACTATTTCAAAATGGAATCGTGCTGTTTATCTTCAAAACCATGTGAAGATCTGGATCCTTAATGACGATTCTTTTAAAATCCTTGAGGGCCTTTAATAATTTATCATCAATTAATTTGATCTCTTCCATTGTTTCACTGAGAATTATCATTTTGATAAGTCCAGGATGAAAAGCTGTCTGCACAATTTTTGGTTCAGATCCTTGAAGAAAAATGAACTGTCCAAATCGTTTTTCAAACGTTCCAAGATATGTCTTACTTGGATCAGAATCTCCAACTGTTCTTGCTTCTTCTTCACATTGAAGAAAATCTTGTAATGAAATTCCACTAAAAAATGGTTTTCCTTATAGCTTGAGAATTTTTCCAATAGACTTGAATCTATTTGGAAGATCTTCTGATTCAGAATTATTTTGGACCATATCTTTGAAAGATATCATCCTCAATCTTTGATTTGAATTTGGAGGTACAAATAGTGGTAATCTAGGTCTTGCTCTTGGATTATGGTCTTGACAATATCTAGGCTTGAGTGAGATATTATCATTAAGGTGGTTATATGAAGATGGTGCAACGCCTTTGATTTCATGAAATTGGTTAAACGCCTGTTGGGCTTCAGAAAAAGTTTTGAAACTTTTATGTTTGTAAGGCTTATTTTTAACAAGTGGTTCAACTTGTTTCCATTGTGAATAAAAGCCCATAGATGGACCTTCAAAGATCACATAAAATTTTGTACCTGCAGGCAAATTCTTAATACCAACAAGCGATGAATCATTTATTCCAACAGTTGGAATATTTTGTTTCTCTTGGGCTTCAATGCCTTTGAGATTTTTTGAGTTTTGAATACTCTCTTGCTCTTGCAAGCATTTTTCGTACCATGATTGTGGGCTTGGATTGCCCTGATATTCTTTCGAACACTGAGATTTCAAATTCTCGTCTGTATCATTTTCAATAGTCTTGCTATTGTCAATGTTTTCTTTTGGGTTATGAATTCCCATTTGTTTTTGCGAACACTGAGCTTGACTATGCCCTTTTGTATTACTTTCAGTAGTATTACTACCTTCAGTATTGAGTGTCTTCCTCGGGACTGTATTTATCTTTCGAGTAGACTTGCTACTTTCAATTCCTTCTGTCTCGGGTTTTGTTTTAGAGGTTTCATCCTCCCCCATTTTTTCAGAAGTTGATGCTAATTTTTCTTTGAGAAGTCTATCCAACTTCTTTTTCAAGATTTGAAATTTTTGTTGTCTTGTTGAGATCTCCATTTCCTCAATTTCGATCTGTATTTCAAGATCTTCAATCTGATCTTCAATTGTATTCATTTTTACCTGCAAAAGCAAATTCTCTTGTAAGAGTATTTGCTAAAGAATTGTCTTTACCTTTTATGATTTGTATTTTAAAATCACAATAGCTAAACCACATCTGCCATCTCACAAGTCTTCCTTGCTTGTAATCTGGGTGTACCTGGTTTCTTTAAAATGAATTACATGTACTTAAATCAGTTCTAACAAGAAATTTGTCAGAAATAATATATAGTCTGAATTTTTGTAATAGCCTTTTTCATAGCTAAAATTTCTTTTTCATTAATGTGACAATTTTTTTTTTTTTTTGCTCCTTGAAAAGTTCCTGAAGCATAAGAACATAATTTTTCATTTTGATCTTGATGATCAAAAGCTTTTAAAACTGCTCCCCAAAATTCATGAGATGCCTCAGTTTCAACTATCATTCTATCTCTTAATTTTAGATGATATAATGATGGTAAAGTTTTTACCTTGGATTTTATTTTCTGAACATAAATACTGTCTTCTTTAGTCCAGTTCCATTTAAAATCTTTTTTGAGTTTCTTTTGAAGAGGTGATCTCATTTTTGCTAATTCTTTAATGAAAGATTCAGCACAAGTGAGACATTCAAGAAATCTCATCAATTGTTTTTTATCTTGAATTTCATTTGGAAACTCTTGAATATGAATTAAAATGTGAGGTTTTAAGGTTTTATAGCCATGAGCTATATTCAATCCTAAAAATCCAATTTTTTCTTTAAATAATTGTGCCTTCTTTTCAGATAACACAATTCCTTCTTCTTTTATTTTCTTTAAAACAGTTATTACATGATTTTCATGTTCTTCTTCTGTTTCTGAGAAAATAAAAATATCATCAATGTAAATACAACAATATTTACAAAATTCTTTCAAGAAATATATCCATGTCTTTGGAAAATACCGGGGGCTTGTTTTAATCCAAATTGAATAACTTTCCATTGATAATGTCCTTGAGGACAACTGAAAGCTGTAAGATGTTTACATTCTTGGTCAAGTATTACTTGCCAAAATTCTGATTTACAATAAAATCATGAAAAGATTTTCTTTCCTTTTATTAATTGTAAAAGACTTTGCATATTTGGAATAAAATATCCATCATCTTTAGTAATTTTGTTTAATTGAGAATAGTCAACAACCATTCTAGCTTTTCCACGTCTTTTTTCTGCTTCTTTACTTACCATAAAAGCTGGTGAAGAAAATTGTAAATTGTTTGGTTCAATTACTTTTATTTCAAGTAACTCTTTAATTTGATTAGAGAATTCTTCTCTATCTTTAGGGCTGTAAGCCATAGCTTTAGCTCTAACTATAGAATTTTTGAATTCTTCAAGTAGTTAAATATTTGCTGTCATTTTTCCTTTGTTCTTTTGAGGATCCAAAGGATTTTCTGAGTAACAATTTTTTAAAAAGTTTAAAATTATTTCCCTTTGAGAATTAATTTTAAATTGATGTTGTTCTTCCAAAGTTATGAAAATATTCTTTTTTTGAATAATATTCTCCCCTGTTAAATTTTTGAATTTTTCTTTTTTATTATTAATTGCAATATTTTTCAAAAATTTTTCTTGTAAGATATTATTGCAATTGCTTTTCTTTGCTTTGGAATCCATAATTTGTTACCATTAATGGTAAAGCATATAGATTCAATTTTTTGAATAAAAGGATGATATAATTGACAAAAGTTATTGCCAATCATGAAATCTATACCAGTTTCAAGTTGGTATACTGTAAGAATTTTGAAATAAAAGGTTTTTCATTGGGATTTGTGGAATCCACTTATCTCAATATTTAATCATTTTACTACTTTAGAAGCTTTTATTTCTGATTTGTCTGCAATTTTTAGATTTTTAATATTTTCAGATTGTATTCAAAATTGCTTTGGAATAATCCATTTACTTGCTGTACATCAGTATGCTCCAGTATCTACAAAAGCATGGATTGTAAATTTTCTATATCCTTCAAAACTTAATTTTATAGGAATATAGATTGAATTAGAATTCGTAATATTTTTATTACTCATCTTCTGATGTTTCTTGTGATTCTTCAGAGTCAGATTCAGTAGTTAGATAATACAGATATTCTGTATCACTAGGATCTTCTACCGGATAGAATCCTTGATCTTGGAATATTTCAAGAAGTTTAATTCTTTCTTCATTTCCAAGTCTTACTGGGCATTCATTTGCATAATGTCCAGATTCGTTACAGAGCCAACATCTGCAATTCTTTTTTCCCCCTTCAATGCTTTTCAATGTGGTGTGTATTGAATGTGCGCAATAATGGCTGAAACTTGGTATTTAAATGCCTTAAAAACGCACCTAATGCCCCTCCCTTTGTATTCAAGAAATTGGGTCTTGGGGAAGTGAAATCGACAATCATCACTTTGCAGCTTGCTACATTTCTCACGCACCCATGGATGATCATTAAAGATGTGTTGGTTAAAGTTGATAAATTTATTTTTCCTATAGATTTTGTGTTATTGGACATGGAGGAAGATCAAGAGATCCCATTAATTTTTGGCTGATTATTTTTAGCATTCGGCAGAACACTGATTGATGTGGGCATACTACAGGTTAATGAAGAAGACGTCATGTCCAATATATACCAAGCAATGAGATTCCCTGAAGACACCGATACTTATCATAGGATCAACTCTATAGATGCAATGGTTAAATGAAGTTTATAACGAAGATTTGTTTTGAAGATCCTTTAGAGTGGTGTATTGTGACTAGTACTTCAAGAGAAGATATAGCTACTGCTGAATATTACACGGGACAAGGAATTAGTTGATTGCATATTGGCTCTTGAAGCTTTGCTACTCGAAAATAGCCTGACTAGAAAAAATATCTTCTGCAGCCTATCAACACGGTTGAATCCAAAGAGAATTTGAGTACTAAACCTGAGTTAAAGCCGCTTACTGACCATCAAGCGTTTTTGGAGGAAGATTACACAAAGAAGACTAATCCAGCAATGAAAGAAGTAGTACGAGCAGAAGTGTTGAAATAATTCGAGGCGAGAATAATATATGTTATTTCAATTAACTCTTGCATTAGTCTTGTGCAATTAGTACCAAAAAAAAGTTGGAGTGTATGTATTGATTATAGGAAGTTGAACAACGCAACAAGGAAAGATCACTTTCCACGTCCTTTTATTAATTAAATGTTCGATCATTTGGCAGGCTACTCTCATTATTGTTTTTTAGATGGGTAAGCTTTAGAGAAAAACAAGATATGGGAGCTAGTTGATATGTCGAAGGAGAAGAATGTAGTCGGATGCAAGTGGGTATTCAAAGTGAAGTATAAGACGATTCTCTTGAGAGTAGTGGGTAGCTAAAGGATACTAAACCTATGGGATGGATTATCTAGAATTTTTTCTCCAGTTACTAAGATGAATACGATGAAGCTATATTATTGTCCTTAACTGCTTACTTTATTGGAATCTACTAGAATTTGATGTGAAGAGTTATTTTCTTTGTGTTGGTTTGGGAAAAGATAGATACATGGAAGTTCCACTAGCATTCACAGGAAATCTAGAAAACAACAATTTGTGCAAGCTGAAAAACGCATTGTATGGCCTTAAATCCAAGGCTACCAACCAAAGATTCACGAAGGTATTGCTAACTAATGGGTGCAAATAGAGTTAACGAGAAATAATCATTAAACACTCGACATCAGAGGTGACCGAGAACGATCCCCCTAACAAATAGATTCTAAAGCAGAAGTTGGTGTCAAATTCTAGATCAAAGAAATGAGAAGATTTCAATAATTCTTAGGAATTGAAGTGGCAAAACCAGAGAAGGGCATTTTCATTTCGCAACAGAAGTGTGTGGTTGAATCTATTGAAGGAAATGGGAAAATTGGCATAAAACCCGCAGACACGCTGATCGATCCAAAGAAAAAATTAGAAGAAGCTAGTGAAGATATTGTTGCTGATCGAGAAAAATACAAAAGATTGGTAGGGAGACTTGTTTACTACTCACACATGCAGACTATACAGGATCAGTGATTGATAAGAGATCTACATCCTGGTAATCTAATTTCCTGGGAAGTAATCTTGTGTCTTCGAAGAGTAAGAAATATGCGGTAGCCAGGTCAAGTGCCGAAGCAAAATTTAGAGCAATGGCACAAAGAGTATGTGAGCTACTGTGGTTGAAGATCATCTCAAGAGACCTATGAGAGACAACTCAGTTCAACATGACAGAACTAAACATATTAAGATAGACCGACACTTTCATCAACGAAAATTTGGACGGTGGCTTGATTAGCACATCATACGCGTCTACTACATGTCCATTAGTTGTTTTCAAGCTAGAAACGAAAAATGTCTATTCACCAACTAATATATTAGTTTTTTTTTTTCATTAGTTGTAAAGGCCACTCTTTTCTGATAGAATAACACACAAAATGTAACACCCGAAAATTTCCTAGAATAAAATTTGTTTTATAATTTCGAGAGTTAAGGGACTAAATGTTTTATTTTTAGGGACTTGGATTATTAATCAAGTAAACCCTTTTTCCTCTTTTAACCATTGCCACATACGTGATTTATTTGATTTATTAGTGTAATACAATTCATGTCACTTTTTGAAACCAAGTCCAAGTTAGCCACATGTCCTATTTTCAATGAGGTGATTAGGATTTGATCAAATCTCTCTTCCTTTTACTGCATGGGTATGTGTAATTGTACTAGGAAACCAATAGAGGAGTATACTATTGTATACTAGGAAACCATCAATTCTTATCACATTTGTGGTGGTACATGGTTTTTATATTATTATTGAACTAAAACTCAATTTGCAAATATTTATTTTCACTATAAATACTTCATGAAGTCAATAGAAATTTTCACCACAGAATATTTACCCATAGATCCATAAAGAGTCAAAGCAGAGAGAGGGAAACATAGGAAAAAGGTTTTCACGTGCATTATTTTACATTCCTCCAAAACATTTCAAATCTATCAATGTAAGATACTTTTATGCAAGTGATTCGTTTCCTTATACTCTTGTATTCAGTAAATATGCATGAATTGTCAGTAAATCTTCAGGTTTTTTATAAAAAAGATATGAACTCCTTCGGGAATTTAAGATGGGTACCTTGGTTGGTCATCAATATACTCCATAAGAGAAGAGTGATATGAAGTGTCTATTTTATTGTTATATATATATTTGTGTATGAAAATTGCGTGTATGAAAATTGCATGTATCTTGTTGGGTATTTTTAAATACTCACTCTTACAAAAAGTTTTAGGTTAATTTGGATCAATTGAATTTGTGGCAAGATGATGATGTGAGCTGCCAAAAGGATTTGAAGAAACAAAATTTCTAGGTTTTCTATCTTTAATTGATTAAATAGTTTCATTTATATTCAATGATATGTTTATTTGAATAAATATAAGTGTACAACATTGATTGACAACTTGTTGTCAAAATCCTGCAATGTGATGTAAAAAAACATTTTTTAAAAATGGATGGACATGATGATGCCAAATAGCATCTTGTCATCCAATATTGTAAACCAATGTTGTACATGCATGATTTTGTTTATTTAAATAGTAATTGAGTACGTTTATTTCGAACAATAAAATTTTAATGTTTAGTTTAAGATCATGGATAACCCATATTTTTATTAAATAAATTATTTTTATCGTTTCATATTTAATGTAAAGAAAAGTCGATTTTTGATAACCCTTCAAGGTTTATGAAAATTTGAAGTGTTATACAAAATAATTCTCATTCTACCACACAGCTAATTCTTGAATTCTAGCCTAATTCCTAACTAGCCAAGTTAAGTCCAACCAAGTGTTACAGGTCTTATCTCTTTTAAAGCTAACAGTAAGTAGCAAATTAAGCCTAAGATTGGGCTCAACGTGGCTTAAGAGGGTAAACATTCGAATAAGATTGTCTTAATCTCATTTAAAGTTGTTAAGTGGCTAAGTGCTTGACTTATCATTATAAGAAAATTACACTAAAAGTAATTGTACTAGGACTCAGACTTTGGCATGAGCAAAACTCAACATAATTATGCTCGGACTGGGTCTCAACCGCTATCAGGCATAATTCCTTTTAAGGGTTGAGTCGAGCTTGTGCATTCTGACCTCGTTTGAGGAAAAATCCTTCTTCTAAGGGTCGAGCAAGCCCAAGTTCATGACTGAATTATTTTATTATAAAACAAGGTGCTACAACAATTGGGCTCAACTCGGCATTTCTCAAACGAGGTCAAGACATATAGGTTTAACTCAATCCTTCAAAAAATTTGTGCTCGAATGAGGTTGAGACATACTTGGGCTAGGTTTTGTCCTTAAAGGTACTCGAGCTTTCTGACCCTTACGATTATTTATTCTTTGATTAGATGAGACTTTTTCATGCATCTTGGTTGTAATTTATGATAAAGGTTGAAACTTATTGGGCATCATTATAATAAATTATGGGAAAAGTTCATGGATCAGGGATTAACTTTGATATTTGGAAAAATCAGGTGCTAAAGTTTTAAAATTGCAAAAATCAGGTTTTTACTTTTTATTAATTAATTAAATATTTAATTGTGTAATTTGGTCACAGATATCTTATTAATTAGTTAAAAATTAATATCAGATCACAGATCAAAAAATTTATAGGTCACAATTGACTTTGTTAGTCACAAATCAAGAATTTTATGGCCACGGCTCATTTCTCCACCACGACTTAAAATTTTTTATAGGTCACAGATTGAAAAAATTTTTTTTTTTTACTGGTCATAGTTCTATTACAGTAAGTCACAGTCACAATTTCTAGGTCACAGACACCCGTCCTCAACTCAACTCATCTCATCTCATCTCATCCCACCCAATCCACTACGAATTAAAATTTTTCATAGGTTACAGATTGAAAAAAAAAAAAAAAACAAAATTTTCACTGGTCACAACTCTATTACAGCGAGTCACAGTCACAATTTTAGGTCACAAACACCCACCCTCAATAACAAAATTGCCGACACCAAATCATCTACAAGCTCGATCAGCACCATCGTTCCCACCACCTTAATAACAACACCACTACCACTTGCAAAATCTATGCACAACCCCATCCCAAATCACTGCACAATCATCACAGTCGTACCAGTACCGCCTCCAACACCACCTCAACAAAACCACCACTACCACCTGTAAAAACCATCCCAAATCATTGTTGCTGGCGTTAGCTCAGATCGTAGCTTCGTGGCACCACAAACCGCTACCACTACCACCCAAATCACACTACAAACAGCCATGACAAAGCAAACGCTACAAAAAAAATTGAATCGAAAAATACCACCGCCACCGCCACACCAACACCACTGTTGAGAAGGAGACGGGAGGAAAAGGGGAGAGAGGAAGAGGGAGTGAAATTATTATCCCCAAATTTAGGCAAGAATCATGGCTAAGACCCAAACCCTAATTTTTGTTTCCCAGCCTCCGTGGTCGCCACAACTTATGGGGAAGATTACTTATTCAATTGGTGAGACGAGAGGAAGGGAGGGAGAGGTGGCGACGAGAATAGTGGAGAGGGAATTGAAAAATTAGGTTAAGAATGAGGTTTTAATATACTACCTGATTTTTGCAAAAATAAACTTAAAACCTGATTTTTAAAACGTTCAACCTGATTTTTAAAAAGGTCAATCTAAACACCTGGTTTTACGTAATTTTCCCATAAATTATAACAATCAGTGTTGTGAATGGGCTCGACTGTAGCCTTAGAAGGATTTCTGCTCAAACAAAGACTATGACTCACTTGCGCTTGACTTGGTCTTAGATGGAATTGTGCTCAAATGAGGACAAATAGAGATTGATAAGGTTCAAGTTTGACTCAACCTTAAGATATATTATTTTCAAAGGAGGCTCAACTTGATTTTTTCTTTATATTTGTTAAATATGATTTAACGTGCTTCAATATATTTTGAACAACTTCAAAGTGGAACCAAAGTGTAGAGATCGCCTAATTAGGATTTTAGGAATACTGGTTGCATATACTTAGAAGATATGAAATTCAATCATTTATATTATCAGGCATATTTATGAGGTTATACTAAGAAACGAAAGAAATTACTAAATGAGTTAAAAAAAAAAAAAAAAAAAATCAGCTAGAGAGAACCTGGCAATGGAGAACTTGGCAGTGGTTATAAAGAAAATATCTTCGAGATTGACGTTGTTATTTGCAGTCCATTAAATGCTTTCCTAGAACTTTGATTGAGTTCTTGAGGTAAGGGGTTAAGTTTCTATGAGAAGCAACACATTAATCAGTGAATTAATTACTTACCATTTCATGGCAAACAACCAAGCATGAAACAAAATACTTCATCAAGCACCACTTGCATATAAACGTATTCATTCCTGGGAAAAAAACCCTTCATTCAGTAACAATGCTTCAGGGAAATGGACGCTATTAAAGTTATATTTCGTGTTTACATCTGGAGAAAATATAAATTTGAATTACACAATGTCTTCATGAGTAATAAATACAAAAATGTAATAAAAAATAGTTTAAGGCACAAAGGCTTGAAAATGAAAAACGTTAGCCACGTGGTGTACCCAACATCTGGAGCAGTTATCTGTTAAGTTACAAAAGGATTGAAAATGAAATATGTTAGCCACAAGGAGTACCTTTTTTATCTTTTGTCCTTGCCCATAACATTCAGTGTCAAGAATTGCGGTTCCATCTTAAAAGGTCAACCTTGTTAAGAGGAGTAGCCCAACATCTTTATTAATTGGTATGTGTCAACATCATTTATCGATGTGGGATATATATTCCTTAACATGCCCCCACAAGATGGTGGCTCATTTGAGCAGACCAATCTTGAAATCCACATGTTAGGAATATTGGTATGTGTTAACATCATTTATGGATGTGGGATATATATTCCTTAACATGTTAGGAATATTGGGCTTAACTTCACCTAATAAAACCGGTTTATTAGGGGAGGATTGCCCTTACCTTATTAAGTGAATCATTTATATTTTCTCAAGTAATGTGGATTCTAATAAACCCCCTCACGCACAGCGTGAACCATGCTAAACAACTGTGAACAAATCGATATTGTGAGGCACCCAACATTGCATAATTGGACCTAACTCTGATACCATGTTAGTAATACTGGGCCTAACTCCACCTAATAAAACCGGCTTATTAGGGGAGGATTGCCCTCACCTTATTAAGTAAATCATTTATATTTTCCCAAACAATGTGGGATTCTAATATTCAGCAACCTCCCCAGCTCTTGTAAGTATAGTGCTGCTGTTTACCTTCGTGAGGTACAAGTGCTTTTCCCCACTGCCTTGGGCATCAAGTTTTAAGGGGCCTCTAGAAAAAAAAAAAGGCCGAAACCCTTCATATTCCTTAAAGCATAGAAGAATTAACCAATTGTCATATTCTCGACTTCCCCAACCGTCTTTCTCTCGCCCCTTTTTTGCTCAAATTCTTCATTCAGCTCCTTGAATACACAATTCTTCATGCGCTACAAATTTCAATACTAGAAAATTAGGCCATGCAACAATTCAATTTCGGCTATTTTTGTTTTCGGAGATTCCAGTGTTGATTTTGGAAAACTCCTTTTAAAGCTAATTTTCCACCTTTTGGAATGCATTTCATGGCAGCATGTGATGTGTCATGACAGGTAGTTGAGACTCCACCATTATATATTTTAGCATAACTTGGTTTTGGTGTTTCTAAAATTTTAATGTATTTCATTAGACATTTTTCTTTTTTTGCATGACATTTTCATTAAATATTTTCTTGAAATCATGTTAAATGTTGTTACAGATTGTAATTATTAGTCGGCTAACTAGCTTAATTCTAGGTTTTCCTAATTTGTATACACCTAAGATAGTTTCCTAGGTTTTGTATATATACGTGTATTATCTTTACCAATAAATTAAGGAGAAAGTATTCTCTTCTTTTTCTTTCTTCGTTCACATGGTATCAGATCATCAATTTTAGGGTTTGGTATTTACCTCCGCTGCTACTTCTAACCTCTTTTTTTTTTCACCATATTCTTTCTTAAAGTGTGAGTCTTGGTGTCATGGACGGAAATATGGTTTCTGACGTTCAACAATCGGGAATTGTGAAAGGTGGCGACATTCATGTTTGTGGTAGTTTCCGTCAAGTGGGTTTGAATTATTAAACTGAGAGTTCTATAGTGAATTTTCAACCAGCCTGAGGAGGAAAGCCGGTTGAATTCTCCAGCAGTGATAGGTGACGTCACGATCTCAAAGGTAAACGCTGGGCTGAGCTTCATTGAGTTAGGACGTCATTGTGTGGTGGTGGCTTTCAATTGAAACATGCGAGCTTTGATTTCGTCTTCACCGGGAAATTCATCGGAGGATCGTGTGAAATTCGAGGCCATTGTGAGTTTGTTTTGTGTTGGGCTCAGTAATCGTTCCTCAGTTTTTTAGTTAATGGGCTTTTGTGGGCTTCTTTTTATTTGGTGGATTGGGCCAATTATATTTATTTGGGCTCCATTTGTGAATTCTGTGTGTTGAGCTCGAATTTGATCTTGGGCCTCAATTATTTTGTTGAGTTACTTTAGTTATTGGGCTTGTTGGGCCTTCTTGCATCCCTGCTTCGACGATATGGATGAGGATAAATCCATTGTTGTGTCGGAGATGACGAGGGAGAAAAGATTATGGGGATGGATATGGATGAAAAACACTCAGGGTATGAAGCATCTCGGGAGGTAGAACCTTCATCGAAGAGAAGGGAACAGAGAACAAAGAGTACGGTTGTGATGACACTGAATGAGCCTTTTGAGAAGAACGAGGCAACTGCGATTGAGGGAGATATGATCACAACTGTAGAGGGAGTTGGGTTGATAGAGAAAGTGATCGGATTAGTGATGGCAGAGGAATCAAGTCTGGCACTGACACAAGAGCAAGTGGTGAAATGTTCGACTGCTATGATTGTGAACACTTACATTAGGAGGCATCCTAAGTCTCTTAATGAAAACGTATTGGGGAACGGCAAAGCAATAGTAATGTGGGAGGAGTATGACAAAAAAGGAATAATGGACAAGAGTACAGCACGAGTGGAGGAGGTAAAATGACAGATCTTTGAGCCAATTGAATGTTGCTATGCAGGGAAGATAGTAAAAGTTACTGCGCTTGATGTTAGACCTCCAGTTTCAAATTGGGTTTTCCATAAAATTCATGAATTCAGCAAGATGGTGGGTGTGTCCTGTGATGGGTATGAAGATAACCTTATACACTTGTTTGAGGAGTTGGAGACCCGTAGGGGACATGGGATGTGTTCACCAGGAGGAAGAGCAAGATAAACTATGACGTTAAAGGGGGTGAGTTAAAGAGAGGGTTGTCAGGGAGGAAGGAAGGAGAGTTTAGATAATCCTAAAAATCATTAGCTGGAATGTGCGGAGGCTCAACGAAGTTGGGAAAATGTTAGGTGTACGGAACTTGTTAAGGGGATGGCGGGCTCATCTTGTCTGTTTACAAGAAACGAAGTTAGAGGTCATTTCAAGGGCTGTTGTGAGTTCTTTATGGGGGGGACAGCATGTTGGGTATCAGTTTCTTGGAGCTTCAGGGGCATCAGGAGGCGTGTTTGTCATGTGGGACACGAGAGTGTTTGAATGGAGGAGGTTAGTGTAGGGTTATTTTCTCTATCACTTTCCTTTAGTAATAATGTTGGAGATAGATTTAAGTGGATGTTTATTGGAGTTTATGGGCCAAACTCAGATGTGGATAGAAGGGGCATGTGGGATGAACTGGCTGGTTTGATGGCTTGGTGGAATTTACCAGTGTGCATTGGGGGTGATATCAATGTGGTCAGGTTTCCTTCTGAGAAGTCGAGCGGATGGAGATTAACAGGGGCTATGGAGGATTTTTTTCATTTTATTAGTGAAAATATGTTGGTGGATTTTCCTATGATGGGGGAAGAGTTTACTTGGTCATCCAATCGCGATCAACTTGTTCAATCTTGGATTGATCGATTCTTGATTAATGGTGAGTGGAAGGCTAAGTATGCTGATGTCACTCAGACAAGATTGGGGAGAGTGTATTAAGACCATTTTCCTATTTCGTTATCTGGGATTGGAGGGGTAGTGGAAGAAGACCTTTTAGGTTTGAGAAGATGTGGTTGAAAGTTGAGGGATTTGGGAAGCGAGTTCGAACTTGGTAGGCCTCTTATAATTTCAAGGGATCTCCTAGTTATGTTTTACATCAGAAACTAGAGGCTTTGAAGGGGGATTTAAAGAAGTGGAATGGGGAGGTGGTGGGAGACATAGACGTTCGTAAGAATCAGTGTTTACCAGACATAGGAGACTTGGATAGGCAGGAGGAGAGTCGACGACTGGATGGGGAGGAAAGGGAGAGGCGTGGAAGGTTAAGGGGAGAGTTGGAGAGTTTGGTGGAGATGGAGGAGATCGCGTGGAGACTTCTGTCTAGGGTCTTGTGGTTGAAGGAGGGTGACAAATGTACAAAGTTCTTTCATCGAGTCGCCAATTCCAACTGGCACAATAACTCTATTATAATGTTGGAGGTTGATAGGGTTATGCACGAGGATCCACAAGATATTATGACTCAGCAGGTGAGATTTTATCAGAATCTCTATCGGGAGCAGTTTGCGTGAAGGCCTAAGTTGGAGGGACTAGATTTCTTCACTATCACTGAAAAGGATGCTAGTTGGGTTGAGAGACCATTTGAGGAGGATGAAGTTCGGAATGTGGTGTTTAATATAAATGATGATAAGGCCCCTGGACCGGACGAGTGCTCGTTCTCATTTAATAAGGCTTGTTGGGAGGTGGTTAGATCAGACATTATGGATACAATCAATTATTTTTTCGAACGTGGCAGGTTTATGAGAAGTCTTAATTCCTAAGAAACCGGGAGTGACTTATTAAGGACTACCGTCCCATTAGCTTGGTTAGTGGGGTTTACAAGATCATTGCTAAAGTGTTGGCGAATGAAATAAAGGAGGTTCTGGAAAAAGTGGTATCGAAGTTCCAGAATGCTTTTGTAAAAGGGCGTCAGATTTTGGATTCAATTCTTATAGCGTCAATTGGGGATTTCTTATGTATATGCTCAGGCGATGTAGCTTTTTGTATCTCTACGGTTTCGTTTTCAGTTTTAGTTAATGGCAACCCTGAAAATTACTTCCGGAGTAGTAGAGGTTTGAGGCAAGGTGATTCGTTGTCACCTTTGTTGTTTATTATTGTGATGGAGGCATTCAATAGAATGATTGAGAAAGCTGTGACGGAGGGTTTGTTAAGAGGTTTTGCAGTTGGTCATTTACAGGTCTCCTATTTGTTATTTGCAGAAGACACACTGATCTTTTGTGATGCAGACGATATGTAAATTTGGAATTTGCCCCGCTTGCTTCTGTGTTTTGAAGCAGTCTCCGGTTTGATGGCAAATCTGGGAAAATCGGAGGTTATTCCAGTGGGGGGGAGGAGGTTGCTAATGTGGAGGAATTAGCAGTCACACTCGAATGCAGAGTCGCACAATTGCCTATGTCATATCTTGGGCTTCCGTTAGGTGCGAGGTTTAAAAGTAAACATATCTGAAATGGTATTCTTGAAAGGGTGAGGATGAGGTTAGCGGAGCGTATTTATCTATCAAAAGGAGGCCTACTTACTCTCATCAAATCTACGCTTTGTAATCTTCCAACCTATTTTCTATCTTTGTTTCATATTCCCGTTGCAGTGGCAAATAGTTTGGAGAAGATGCATAGGGATTTTCTTTGGACAGGGTTGGGGGAAGAGATGAAGTTTCATTTGGTCAAATAGGGTGATGTTTGTTCTCCTGTTAGGGTGGGGGTCTTGGATTGAGGAGCCTTATTTTAGTTTAGGGTGGGAGTCTTGGTTGTGGCGATTTGGAATGGAGAGGGAGAGCTCATGGAGAGAAATAATTGGGGTGAAGTATGGTATCTTGGAGGGGATAGCGCGGTGAGGGTCGTGGTTCTTATGTGATGAGCTTGTGGAAGTATATTAGGAAATAATGGAGCGATTTTTAGAATAGATTGGCTTTTGTGGTGGGGAACGGAACGAATATCAAATTTTGAGACGATTGTTGGTGTGGAGATCAAACATTAAAAGTACGGTTTCCTTCTTTACATCGCATTGCCTTGGAGCCTTTAGCCATGGTGAGTGATACTATGGCTATATCTAAAGGAAATCCTAGCTGGAACATTGCTTTCGGGATGGGCTTACATGATTGGGAACTGGATAACTATGCATTGTTTTTTGCCTCTCTGTATGATGTGCATATTCAAGTGGGAGAGGAAGATTGTAGCAGGTGGAGGGTGGCACTGAATGGTTTGTTTTCTGTTCGTACTTATTTCAGATCCTTATTGGAACCTATTGAGAGCTCATTCCCCTGGCACTCCAATGGTGGCTTTTTTACTGTGGACGGTAGTGAGAGGACATGTGTTAACAGCGGATAATCTTAGAAGAAATGACTATTGTATTACGGAGTGGTGCTATATGTGTAAGAGGGATGGCGAGACGATCGATCATTTGTTCATTCATTGTGACGATGTTCGTTGGATGTGGAATGATATTCTAGCTTCGTAACATATGAGTTGGGTGTTACCGAATTTTTTTATCGTTTCTATCTTGTTTAAACTGATAATGCACTCCTTGTGTATTATCGTTTGATTTTATTTATAAAATTACATGATTACCTATAAAAAAAAGGTGTGCAAAGCATTTTACCATGCAGAAAAACAAGATAAGTCCCTTACAGCTTATTTTATGGAGTTTAAGAAGATTTAAGAGGAGCTTAATATGTAGCCTTTAAGCCCTTATATAAAGGTTCAACAATGTCAACGAGAACAAATGGCTGTTATGAGTTTTCTTGCTGGTCTTTCCTCCGAATTTCAGACTGCTAAGTCTTTTATGGTTCTGAGATCTCATCTTTACAAGAAGTATTTAGTCGGCACTGAAGGTACTCCACCTGTTCAAATCAGTGTCGATTTCCAGTAAATTAGGAAAATATGAATACGAATTTAAGAGATTTAATTGTATGAAAGGTCCTCTAAGAGAAAATGATGTGATTTTTCCTAAAGATGTAACAAATCGACACTTCTCATCTACACATTACGTTCGATGATTACCTAATTGAGAGAAGTATGATAGAAAATGATTGATATATTCAAAAAGTTTGGATAAATTATTTTGCTTTTGTTGTTGTAAGCTATTAAAGAATCATGGGATCGGAACTCAACTAGCACATAATGGAGTAAATGATTGGAAAAATATTGGTGAAAAATTAAAATGCATGAAGTTGTGACCACATTAATAACATGAGTAAATGGATTGAAATGGAACTAAGATTTAAAACAATTGATAAAAAGTGTGGTCAAATCAATAGAATAGAGAACATTGGAGATAAGTATTACTGAGAATAGTATATGTGGTGAAAACTTTTGCTGAAAATAATTTAGCATTTCGTGATGATAATGAGAAGATATACTAAGAAAATAATGGTATCTTCTTAAGCATAATTCAAATGATTGTTGAGTTTGATCCCGTAATTCAAGAACATGTTCGTCGAATCCAAAATAAAGAGATTTATTATCATTATCTAGGACATAAAATTCAGAATGAGTTGATACTTATGCTAGCAAGTGAGATAAAAAAAAAAAATCATTAAAAAATTTTAAATATTTTTCTGTATACTTGATTGCACCCTTTTAGAGTTTTTATTGGTGGATGACATATCTGGTAAAGAACTTTTGGATGAACTTGTGGGTGCTTTGAATAATCTAGAACTTGATTTTGATGATATAAGAGGTCAAGACTATGATAATGGTACTATCATGAAAGGAAAACATAAAGGAGTCCATAATAGTCTATTACAATATTTGTACTTTGTGATATGACCACTTCTTGTTCAAAAGCTAAATCTTTCTTTGGGGTGGTGCAACGTATAAACACCCCAAAGAGAATGTAAATGGTATTTTTTCTTAAGCCTTTGTCACGAACTCATTGGAAAAAAACCATATTGAAAGTGTTAGAGCGATAAGATTTCAAGCTCCACAGATAAAAAGAGCTTTACTTCAATTGGCAAATGTTAACGATCCTAAGACAAAGAGTGAGGCTGAGTGTTTGGCAACATATGAAATTGAGAATTTTGAATTCTTACTTGGAATGATTATTTGGTATGAAGTGTGAATACAACAAACATTTGCAAGCAGAAGACATGCTTTAACGTTGCTATAGACCATTTAAAATGTCTCATTTCGTTTTTCAAAAGTTATAGAGGTTTGAATCGGCCATAGTTGATCTTAAAGAGATTGCAAGTGAATTAGAAATTGAACCGATATTTTGTGAAAAACGAGTTATACATAGAAAGAAACAGTTTGATGAGAGTTCTTATGAACATGTATCACAAAAGTTGAAGAATCTCTATCATCACTTCAGAATAGATTTGAGCAATTTCAAAAATATGATGTTATTTTCGGATTTTTATTTGATTTGAAAAGACTTAAATCTATTGATGGTGATAGTTTGAAGTGTTCTTGCACATTGAAAATTATTTGAAGTATAATATGATTTCTAATATTGATGGGATATAATTATTTTCTGAGTTGAAAGTTTTAAGGGAATTGATACCTGCAATAATTATTAGAGCAATTGATGTATTGGATTATATTAAGAGAATAAACTGTTATTTTGCAAATGCTTGGATTGCTTATAGAATATTATTATTCATCTCACAGTTGTCTCTGCTAAAAGAAGTTTTTCAATGTTGAAGTTGATTAAGTCTTATCTTCGATCAACTATGTCACAAGAGCGATTGAATGAATTAGCTATGATTTCTATTGAGAAATATGTTGGAAAAACTTGATTTTAGTAGTTTGATTACTAATTTTACATCTCAAAATGCGCGAAGGTGAAATCTTATGCTAGCCTAATCTCTCGGTTGTGAGAGAAGTTTTAATTTGCTACTATATCTTTTGAATTATATAAAGTCTTCTTTTTAATATAAAAGTGTTAATTATTTAAATATTTTGCTACAATTGTGAAAAAATGATTATATTGAAGAGCCTCATAATAATTAGTCGCCTAGCGCATCTAAATTTTTAGGGCCGGCCCTGCCCACTGATATGCATCTCCACGACTCTAGAATTTTTTGAAAGAGTTTTGCAATGTTGATCTCGAGATAGTTTGTTAATTAGTACAATGTAACTACAAATTAATGCTTAAACATAACATAAAAGATATTAACTCACCCGATGTATTACCCTTCCAGATGGAATAGTGTCACGTTGGAGCATGCCAGGGATCATTTTAAATTTGATGAAAGAAACCAAAGACAAAAGAAAGCAACAATTAGGGGTGGGCGCGGGTCGGTTCGGTTCGGTTTTTTTCGGTTCCAGAAATTTTCGAGTATTTAGTAAATGGAACCGTCGGTTCCAAATATAATTTTGGAACCGTTCGGTTTCGGTTTCGGTTCGGTTCGGTTCCATTCCGTTCCGTACTACAATTAAATTTTTTAACATTTAAAATAATATTACATAAATACACCTGAAAATGGATACTAATATTAATAATAAAAAGTAGATACAAATACCAAATTCAATCTTAACTTTTACAAATTAACGTAATCTAATTTAATAACATATAAATAATAAGTTGTCAAATACAAATACCAAAAAGTAAATATTATTAATAAAACTTCGATATTCATATCAATAATTCATTTGTTTCAAACCTTCAAGTTTACATAAAAGTGAAATATAAATTAGAAGTCACAAAGATAAAATATTTTAAAGTATTGATAATACTTACCAACTATTTAATGTAATCATCAGTTGGTTGACTTTCCATACTAACTACTAAGAAACTATACAAGAAAAAATTGAAAAAAACACAACTAACAAACATAAATAAACTCTAAATTGTTCAACTAATAAGATTTAATAAGAAAAAAATTATTAATTTGTTTAGAAAAAATAAAAGAAATTGATTTATCCAATATAAAAAAAAAATTCGGTTCTTATTCGATTCTACGTCGAGAACCGAGAACCGAACCAAACCATTCGGTTCTCGATTCGGATACCCGTTCGGGTATTTTATTTTAAAAAACCCGCTCGGTTCGGTTCGGTTCGGTTCGGTTCCGGTTCGGTTCGGACATTTTGCCCAGCCCTAGCAACAATGCTGATCTGATTACCACGCAACAAGAGCTAGGATTGAGTAAATGCTGATAAACAAAGAAATGTTAAAAATATGGTCTTTAAAAGTCTCACATCCCAGCTAATAATCACTTTCCACACATGAAGACGGGTACATTAACAGATGTAATTGTGGCAGCTACAACTTCCCACCATCCACTTATGCTGCAAGCTACACAGCTCATCCTCTGATCATAAATTCCCTCCAAGGATCAAGTCCAGCCCATGTGAATCTCAATCTTGATCGACCATAATTTATATTAAAGCCAAGTCTCTTGAGCGAGTCACAACCACATTCAAGCATAAATCCTCTCTAAAAGTTATAGTTGAGCCCAATTGAGTTTCGACATTGACCAATTATGATTTATCATAAAGGCTGAGGAGTTGAGACGAGATTGTCTCAACCCCAATCGAGCATGATTTATCCTCACGTCGAGTCCAACCCAAGTAACTCTCAATTTTCTTTGAGCTTAATTTTTTAAAATCTACGTCTAGCTCAAATCTCGACCTTGTTAGTGAACATTTAATTTTTGGATTGAAACAAGCTCGAGCGAGTCTCGACCTAGTTCACGTACAACCTAGTTTGAGCATATTCTTTCTAAAAGTAAGTCTCAATCTTGTTCGATCAACACAAAGGATAGAGTCGAGCATTAGGGACTTTCAACCTTGTTAATTCATCTTAAGGTTAAGGCGAGTACAAGCAAGCCTTGAACGTAATTTGAGAATAATCCCTATTAAAGAGGAAGTAGTCAAGCTCGAAGAGGCTAGATCTTGTTCAAGCATATTCATCCTAAGGGCAGAATCGAGTCCTGTTGACTTTCAACACTGTTCAAGCATAATTAGTCCTTAGGATAAGTCGAATGAGAATATGAATAATGTTTAAGTAAGATTTTAGGAATCCTACCAAACTAACTACTTTATACGCTTAATTATTTGTTTTTTTTAATCACAGATATACCAGGTTGGACTAGGAAATCCAATGAGAATTGCAAAATGCTTTAATTAAGAAAGAAATTACTTATGAGATAGAGAAAGACTATATAAAATAAATTAAAATTACCTGGCATAGATGCAAATAGAAGTTGCTTCGAGTTTGACGATGTTGTTCGCGGCTGATGCTACAAGTATGCTTTTCACAACGATATTCATATAGTATGTGAAAAGATTAAAGATTACGTACCATAACTAATCATTCATTCCAGCGGGTTCCATATTTCGTTATTACAGAAACACCACTCACCAAGTTCATCAAGCACCAGTTTCATATAAACAACGTATTCCTTAATTTTGTTGTAATCTGCATACATATATGCAGTATCAAAACAGGTTTTATCTCAAACTGAAAATGAAATGTCACATAAATTTGGTGGAGGCTAAATTAAAACAGTCTTGTGTGAGTAAAAAACAAGGGGGGTGGAAAGAGGCTGATGATTATGAGCAAAAACAACAATTAAGAGCACCATACTATTTTCAATGTAAATAGAAGAAGTGAAAAGAGGAGTAGAAATGCAGAGTATTTTTAGCGTGCATATTACGAAAATCATATGCTCCTTGACGTTTTAACATTATGTTTAATGTTTGCAGCTCTAACAAACAAAAATATGGTCTTTTTTAGTATATAAATGTATTAAAAATAATGACAGTGAAGGTAGAAATGCTTGAAAAATATTAATTGTAGGCAGGGGCGGAGCCAGCCCTTCAAACTTGGAGGGTCCCGGAGTTGAAGGGGCGGGGGCTCACGGGGTTTCGGGGGCAGCGCCTCCGAAATTTTTTTTTGAAACATTATCTGCTAAAATGAGGAAAATTGGTACTTTGTGATGGAGAAATGAAATAAATGAACATAAATTAATGTACGAAGACTTCACAAAAAAAATCAAAAAACATATAAAAGAAACTATTAATTTTTTGAAATACTTCTCCATCACTGAGCCTGAGAAATGAGGAAACTCTTTCACTCATAATTGATAAATAATACAACTTCACAAACAATTGAATTGGCTGGATTAGGAGATAAAAAAAAAATTTTGAGGACAAAAAATTAAAAAAAAAAAAAAATTTTTAAAAAAAAAATAAAATTGGGGGGGGAGGGGGTCCAGGACCCCCCTTCCCCCCCCCCCCCCCCAGGAACCCCTCCCCTCGGCCCCTGATTGTAGGTAAACAAGGACATGTACTCAATCAAGAATGTGTCTTAGCAGGCTCAGAACTTTTTGCAGCTTTTATATATAACATTTTTAACCAAGAATAATTCTGTATCATATTTATGCAAATGTTAAACTTAGCCTTCCAAAGATTAATCTAATTCGTATGATTAATTCCTCTTTTAACATTCTGATTTACAAGATTTACATATTAGGTCACTTCAAAAATAGAAATATGAAAATTAACATCTTAAAAGAACTATGAGATAAGAATTAACGTAATAGGAAAAAACCTCAACCTTTGGCAAGAAGTTTGAACTGTGCTTTCAATCTCTTTAGCTGATGTCGAACTGATGAATTGACCCACGTTAGGGATGGACAAAACTTCTGCTGATTATGAAAGTTGGTTCAAATTGCAGAATGTGTAAAGATATTGATTGAAAAATAAATGGAAACATTTATGGGGAAATTTTGAATTTGACTCATCGAGGGATGAAGAAACAATTACCCTGAGAAGTATCAGCCTTTTTCCGAAGATAACAGTACTTGGTATCACTTAATGAAGTCTCTATTGCACTTTCAATATTACAAAGAGCAAACTGACCCTGGCTAACGTAGTTTAGAACACCCATACCACTTGAATAAATGTCAAACCACATAGCAAAACAGAGGTGAAATCAATGAACCTGCAATTAAACAGGTCTAGAAATACACAAATTAGAGCGCTAACTGTGAGCGCATGCAGAAAATATTATTAGAAACCAGAGTGAAAAATACATTCAATAATTTTATATGGTACTCAATGAAATAATTTCGTGGATTTTTAAGATTAGCACTTGGAATGTGTATATAGATGTAACTTTTTACCATTGAGAAATAAGAGAACTTTCTCTCCAAAAGTTTCATGGTATTAGAGCAGGATTATTCCAACTGTCCACTCGGGTTCAGTTTTCCTGAATCTATCTTCTTCTTTTTTATGCCCAGCCTCCGGAATGGCTACCAAAAAAAGTCACGGCTTCGACCAAGCTGAATGGGAAAATTATTTACAGTGGTCCCAATTCATAATGATGTATATTTGCAGAAAGGGAAAGGAGAATATGTCACCAGGACTGCCACATCTCCAGCAATCATTAATCGAAAGTTCAAGAGCTGAAGCAGAAAATAATATGCTAATGTCGTGGCTAATCAATTAAAAGAAACAATTATGTTGTAGAAAATTTCCTTCTCTATCAGACTGCAAAGGAAATTTGAGATGCTACAAAAGAAATAAATTTAGACCTTGAGAATACGGCTGAATCATTAGAGATCGAAGGTGTCCTTCACGACTACTGTCAAGGAGAAACAAGTTGGAATCCCAGGACATGCTGCAACATACAAGAAAAATTTGGAGAAGAAAAAAATCTATAAATTTCTTCTAGGGCTCAACAAAACCCTGGATGAGGTTCGTGGAAGAATCCTAGCAACAAATCCTCTTCCTAATACCATGAAGCACAAATAAAATAAAAAAATGCGTTTTTACATCAATACTTTAAAATGAACATAAAGAGCAAAACGAGTTCAAATCTAGTTGGTCCTGTTGTTTCTAACCTTTTTCCTTCCACATTTGAGAGTGCAAACAAGTTCTTTCTCTTGTTAAAAACAAACCACAAACATAATACAAAAGCACATATTACATTGAAGATTCAATTACCAAAAATTCACATAAAGAAATCCAATGAAACTCAATATTGATCATCGCTCCAAAGAATAAAATCCAAAGATCCTTCAAAATTCATCCAAATGCAACATCGAAGAATATAATAATAAAGACAATGGAATTATAGAAACAAAGAAAACACTGTGACTCTGAGAACATAATTTCTAAAATAACCACTTATAAAATGAAAAAGGAACCATCAACCAAACACAAAAGCACAAATTACATTAAAAATTCAACCTACAAAAAATTCACAGAAACAAATCCAGTGAAACCGAAGATTGATCAACATCCAAAGAACAAGACCCACAAAGATCCTTCAATATTAATCCAAATGTACCAAAAAGAACTTAATCATAACAAAACAGGAATTACTTAATGAAGAGAACATTATCGCAATAAGAAACAAAACTGTTAACATAAGCATACACAAATTAAAAAGAAAAACCACAAATTACCAGTTATCCTTAATCATTCCAAACACAAAAAAGTACAAATTTTGTTAAAAATGCAGTGAAAATGCACAGAGAATTCACATAAATAAATCTGGTGAACCGAAAACTGAACCCAAGAATAATCCTTTAATATTCTAGCCAATGCACCAAAGATATAAAAATTAAAAAAACAAAGAGAACAAGATACACTCAGAAAATTATTACTAAAAGTAACCAGACATAAAATGAAAAGTGAACCCAAAAAAGAACAAAATCCAGAAAATTTTCTGGATCCTTCACAATTCATCCAAATGCAACATAAAAAATTGTAATCATAAAGACAATAGAATTAAAGAAACAAAGAGAACATTGTCACTCGAAGAACATATTTTCTAAAATAGTCAAACATAAAATGAAAAAGGAACCATAAACCAAACATAAAAAGCACAAATTACATTAAAAATTCAACCCACAAAGAATTCACAGAAACAAATCCAATGAAACCCAAGATTGATCATCATTCAAAGAACAAGACCCACAAAGATCTTTAGTATTCATCCAAATGTGTCAAAAAGGACTTAATCAAAATGACATGGGAATTACTTAATGAAGAGAACATTATCACAATAAGAAACAAAACTGTTGAAATAAGCATACATAAAATAAAAAGAAAAATCACAACTTATGAGTTATCCTTATTCAGTCCAAACACAAAAGGCAAAAATTCTTTTAAACAGTGAAAATGCACAGAGAATTCACATAAATAAATCTAGCAAATCGAAAACTGAACCCAGGAAAAATCCTTGAAGATTCAAGCCAATGTACCAAAGATATAAAAATTAAAGAACCAAAGAGAACATGGTACACTCATAAAACAATTGCTGAAGCAAACATACATAAAATGAAATTTGAACCCAAAACTTATCAATATTCAAACCAAATACAAATTCCATTAAAGATTCAGCTTATATTTAATTCACATAACAGATACAAATACAGTAAAATCCAAGATTGATTATCAGTCCAAAAGGACAAATACTGCAAGATCCACCAACGAAGAAAGCAATTACAAAGACAAAGGAATTACACAAACAACAGAGGACATTATCCCCTAGTTACACAATTGCTGAAATAGCGTAACATTGAATGAAAAGGAACACCAAACACAACCATTAAAGATCCAGTAAAACTCACATAGATTTCACAAAAATAGTTATACTGAAACACAAAATTGATCATCAATTCAACTCAGAAAATATCTTACAAGATTCATCCTAATGAACCAACAAAGAATTTTATTGTAATGGAAGCAACACAATTGCTGATCTCAAAACTTAAAGAATCAATGAAAATCGTCAGAGAATTTACAAAAACAGAATCCACCGAAACCCGATTTATCATCATATAGCTAAAGAAACTATAGAAATTAACATGAAAATGTGACTGACCTGTTTTTTAGTCAAGTACGTTATTAACTTACTTCTCGGTTAACCTGGAACAGCACTTGAATCCATCTTTTAAAATCCTTGTCGTCTAGGTCTTCTTGATGGAAAAATCAGGAGACAACTGTCAGAATTGCAGAAGGAACAATACATAAAATGAAAACCCTCGAAAATTCACAAAAGCAAATCCAGTGTTTAACCCAAGTTGATCATCAGTTGGATCAAAGAACAAAAACCCTGAATTTAAACTATCCTTCAAGATTCATTCTATGCATGAATAAAAAACGTGATAATCATATAGCAAAAGAAATTATAGAAATTATCTTTAAAAAGTGACTCGCCTGTTTTTTTATATAGTACTTGAATCCATCTTTCAAAATACTTGTCAAATTTTTCATGACGGAAAACTCCTAATATTCATCGCTCAAAGCTCTGTTAGAAAAACCCCAGAGACTCATTTCCTCTCTTTGAAGATAAAGAGGTTCTGTATTAACGGTCATATTTTCATCAATTTCAAATTCCAAATATTCAGATTTTGGGAACTCGCCACTTGTAAATTAAAAGCCAAATTTTACTGTTGGATTTTAAGTTTTATTGTTTCAAAAATACAAAATTTAATTAATTTCTTTTCTTCATTTTGTGTCATTATAATATGCATAATCTAAAAAAAAAAATTAATTTGTGGAAAAATTACCATTATTATTTCAAATCGGTAGCGTATTGTGCTCAATTTTAAATTATTGTTAGAGAGTGTTCGGTAGAGATTAAAATCAGATTAAAATTGAAAAACTAGCCGTTATTGTTGACTTTTATTAGACGAGTGAGACCCAATAACGGTCATATTTTCAAAATTTTAATTAAATTTTAATCGGAAACAAACAGGCTCTTAATACAATTCTCTAAAACTTGACAATGAAAATGAAGTATTAATACATTTTCAAATTAATAAATTTATTATTTTATAGCACTATTTTCTTTCTAGGGGTTAGATCTTGAATTGCACACTAATATATTATTATCATGTTTTTACCTTTTAAAGTATTTATTATTGTCACAAACGTGGACATCTTTAACTACAGAGGAAGTTGCTCGTGACGATCTTGGTTAGATAGAAAATATGCAAAATAAATTTGACATAAATGTATAGTTTATTTTTTAATAATCATTGTTTATAATACCGGATTGAAATTGATAAAAAGATTTTAAAATTAATTCAACTGTGTGGAAAATGATAAAACTTGTTTTAGCCATAGTAGGCGAATTTGAATAAGTTAAAATTATTAAGATCCTGTTTGGTAGAAATTAAAATTCAGATTTTAATTTAAGTCAAAGTCAACAACTAATTTTAATCACACATTTTATGGGGCACATGACTTTTAAACCACACATTTCATCAATTATTATCAAAATCTACTAAAATTCTAATTTTAATCCCCAACAAACAAGGGCTAAATATCCTCTTTATAATTTCTCTTGAATCCTTTAAAAAGTTGCTTTTATTGGTGAGGGTAAGATAGGTGGCGGCGGCGGCGGTGGAAGGAGGCAACGATGGTGGAAAACTATAATAGGCATGATGGCGTTAGATTTTTGGGATAAGAGTAATACATATGTTACTCTACAAATCAAAAAATGAGTATCCTTTTGAAGCCACTGCAAATAGAATTTGCTCTTGTAGAGATAAATGGAATCAAAGTCAGTTAATCAGTTAATGTAGTATTAGATAATGGCCGTGAGAATATTGTTGTTGACTCGAAGAAAAACTGGGCAGATGGGATTGGATACTTAGCCACTGATTTTTTGTTGGAATCAACTTGATATGTTTTGGATTGATTTTCATATTTTCCATGTTTGATTTATGTAGAATGATTATGTGTGGAACTTACTCATGCAATAATTTCCATTTGTATGGTGAGATTATTGATTTTGTGAGGTTGGGTTAACAAAAAAGGTTATGTCCAGCAGGCAAGTCTGTCTTTTGGTTGGATTTATGTCTATGATAATGCTTGGAATCAACTTAGCTACCGATAGGAAAAGGAAAATTGCCAATAAATAAATAAATAAAAGGTGCAAAGGCAACTGGGGCAAAAATGTCGCGAAAAAAGGGACAAAAGCAAAGGCAAGATGCGGAAAACGTAGCAAAAATTTGTAAAGACAACAATTATTGAATGTTGCAAAAAACTTAGCCACAACGTTTTTTGACATTGATAACGGTTGTTGACCGTTGCAAAAGGTAAAGAAGACAACGGGCGAATCAGTGCAAGAATGACAAGTAATCATCGATCTTTCCTAATTGGGGCCGTTTTTGGACACATTTCTATATTTTGGCCATAACTTTGACTACGGTTGTCAGAATCACGCCCCTGACCCCAATTCAGAAAGCTCTTTCCGGCGCGCACGTCGTCGACCCCGAGCATATGCATCGGTTTCGAGGCCAAATTCAGCTGTTTTCCCGTCCGAAACATCAATTGAAGTTATTTTTTGCCATTTTTAGTAATATTTCGATTTTCTTTTTGACATAGATTACAATCTCAAATTTAGCCAGATTTTGGGATCTTCTTCCTTTCATTACGTATTTCGTTTTGATATGAATAATAGAATTTTGCTATTTTTGACAAAATTTCGATAATTAATATTTTCTAACTATTTAACCCGGCTTGTGGGTTATTTTCGTTCAGTTGTTGAATAATAAAGAATTTTCTCGTTTCTCTTGGTGTTTCTCTTGCGTTCTTCTCTGTATTTGACAATTGGTTCCAACCTCCAGAATAATCACTATGCTGCCCGGCATCAGTTGGTATCAGAGCATCAGCATCTTCTTGGGCTAGATGTCATCAGTCAATCATGGTTGGTGGTCGTGGTCGTGGTCGTAGAGGATAGGTTCTGAATGAAGAAGTTCCACACCGTGATCGTAATGTTCAAGAGGTGACGATTGAAGACTTACAGAGGCAAGTAGCAGAGTTAACTTAGAGTCTGGTGGCGTAGGATCTCAGTGACCTCGAACTGGAGGGTCACGAGTCCGATACCAGTTATGAAAACCCGTATCACAATCCTGCTCGAGTCTGGGAGCATCGTGGTTGGGAGGATCATCATGTAGATTTCGAATTTCGGGTGGATCTACCAGAGTTTTCTGGTACGTTACAGGCTGCAGGTTTTGTTGATTGGCTTAATAAAGTGGAACGTATCTTTGAGTATAAAGAGGTTCCAGATCATGTCAAAGTAAGGTTAGTTGCCGTCAAACTTAAGGGGAGAGCATCTGCACGATGGGAACAGTTGAGACGTTCACGCAGTAGGCAGGGTAAAGCCAAAATCACAGATTGGGAGAAAATGAAGAAGAAAATGAAATGTCACTTTCTTCCTTTCGGCTATACTCAAACTTTGTTTCAACGGCTTCATTCTCTAAGGCAATGCATAAGGTCGGTTGATGACTACATCGAGGAGTTCTATCAATTGGTAGCTCGGAATGATCTGTCTGAAACGGAAGAACAGATGGTGGCAAGATATTTTGGAGGATTACGACAGTCCATACAGGATGTCCTCAGCCTTTACTCATTGTGGACTGTCTCTGAAGCATACCAGCGGCCATTTGCTGTAGAGAAGCAGCAGAGTAGGAAATCGGTGATCAGAAGTGAAGGTAGCCAGCCCATTCGCCCTCAAGCACCTCGTCCTACTCAACAGCTACCACGGGATAATCGTGGTTCGGATATTAGATGTTTCAGGTGCGGTGAACAGGGATATCGAGCAACTGATTACAGGAAACCAGCTAATCGGACAAGTAAAAATCTCCTAATCGATGAAGAAATTGTAGACGAGACTGAGGAGGTTGGAGAACTCGTATATGACGATGATGAAGATGAAGGAATGCTGTATGGGGACGATCATGAAACTCTAGTCTTGCGTAAGAATCTATTAACCCCCAAAGGCAATTCAGGGGACAACTGGTTGAGAACCAACATCTTTCACACAACCTGCACGGTAGCGGATAAGATCTGCAAACTAATCATTGATAGTGGAAGCTGTGAAAATGTAGTGTCTGAAGAAGCTGTCCAGAAATTACAGTTGAAGACAGATCGGCATCCCAGGCCATATAAATTGTCGTGGTTGAGTAAGGGTAGTGCAGTATCAGTCGAAAAGCGATGTCTAGTATCTTTCTCGATTGGCAGGAAATATTTTGACAATGCTTGGTGTGATGTTGTGTCGATAGATGCTTGTCATATATTGTTGGGTCGACCGGCAGTATGATCGCAGTATTGTTCATGATGGGCAGAAAAATACTTATTCCCTTAGCATCAAAATGAAGAGGGTTGTATTGGCAACACGTAAAGAAGAAATCACTCCTGCTCCAATAGCTACAAGTGCAACCTGCTTTCTATGTCCAATTTTTTGGGAGTGATTGAACATGAAGATGTGGTCTATGCTCTACTACCTCGTGAGACTAATGCCGATGATGAGAATCTAGATTTACTAGTAGAAGTACAGCAGATGCTAACAGAGTTCTCTGATTTGATGCTTGAGGATCTCCCTCTGGGGTTTGCCGCCTATAAGGGATATTCAACATCAGATTGACCTTGTTTCAGGATCTAATATGCCTAATTGACCAGCTTATCACCTCAGTCCTAAGGATTTTTAAAGAGTTGCAGGGACAAGTGGTTGAATTGTTGGAGAGGGGCTACATCCGTGAAAGTATGAGCCCATGTGCAGTTCCTGCTCTGCTAGTACCGAAGAAGGATGGTTCTTGGCTTATGTGTGTTGATAGTAGAGCAATCAACAGGATTACAGTGAAGTACAGGTTTCCATTCCCTGTCTGGATGATATGTTAGATCAGCTTCCTGGTTCTAAAGTCTTCTAAAAAATTGACCTTAAGAGCAGATATCATCAAATCAGAATCAGGCTTGGAGATGAGTGGAAGACGGCGTTTAAGACGCAGCATGGTTTGTATGAGTGGATGGTCATGCCTGTTGGACTGTCCAACGCACCCAGTACCTTTATGAGATTTATGTAACAGGTGTTACGACCTTTTATGGGAAAGTTCGTGGTTGTCTACTGCGATGATATCCCCGACGTGGGAATCACACTTTGATCACCTCCGTGCAGTTTTTGATATGTTGAGGACGGAGCGCCTGTTCATTAATCGGAAGAAGTGTTCTTTCTTTACCTCTTCCGTTACTTTTCTTGGTTTTGTTGTGTCTACTGATGGTGTTCTTGCAAATCAGTCGAAGATAGATGCAATATTGGAATGGCCCAAGCTGAAAACTTTTCACGATGTCAGAAGTTTCCATGGATTGGCATCCTTCTACCGTCGGTTCATCAGGAACTTCAGCACTTTGATTGCTCCCATCACAGAATGTCTTAAGGGACGTGAATTCAAATGGTCGGATGAAGCAGAAGCCAGTTTTCAGTTGGTCAAGCAACGGATGACAAAGGCTCTAGTTTTGGCACTTCCAGGTTTTGAAAAGGTGTTTGAAGTTAATTGTGATACATCTGGAGTTAGCATTGGTGGTGTTTTGAGTCAGGAGGGACGTCCAGTGGTATTTTTCAGCGAGAAGCTATCAGGATCAAAGATGAACTTTTCCACCTATGATCTCGAATTCTATGTTATAGTTCAGTCTTTGAAGCATTGGCGTCATTACTTGATACAGATGGAGTTCATTCTTATCACTGATCATGAGGCGCTGAAGTATATCAATGGACAACACAAACTGAGTAGAGGACATGCCAAGTGGGTGGCGTACTTGCAGGAGTTCACTTTTTTACTAAGACATCAAGCTGGGAATTTGAATCGTGTCGCAGATGCCTTGAGCCGTCGTACCTCCCTTCTCACCACCATGAGCACTAGCGTTGTCGAATTTGAGGCCTTTTCGGATATGTATGCTGCAGACCCTTCCTTTGGGAAGATAATTCAGGAGGTAGCTAACAACCAACGACGTGATTTCATTTTACATAGTGGCTATCTGTTTCGTGGGTTACAGTTGTGCGTTCCAGATTGTTCACTAAGACATCATATTGTTAGTGAACTTTATAATATGTGGCATTTCAGGCGAGATAAGACATTGGCGTTGGTCTCCTCTACCTATTTCTGGCCCAAATTGAGTAGTGACGTGGCTCATCATGTTGGGCGTTGTTGTGTGTGTCAGCGGTCAAAAGGGGCTCTTACTAATGCGGGCCTTTATACACCTCTACCAGTACCTGAAGCTCCTTGGATTGATGTCAGTATGAATTTTGTTTTGGGACAACCTCATACCCAACGGGCCTCGGATTCTATTTTTGTTGTGGTTGATAGGTTTTCGAAGATGGCCCATTTCATAGCATGTCGAAAGACAATGGATGCTACCTGGATTGCCCATCTTTATTTTAAAGAAATTGTGCGTTTGCATGGTGTGCCTCATTCCATTACTTCTGATCATGACACCAAGTTCATGAGTCATTTCTGGAAAAGTTTATGGGAGAAACTGAGGACGCGGTTGAATTTTAGCAGCGCTTACCATCCCCAGACAGATGGACGGACCGAGGTGGTGAACCAGAGTTTGGGTAATCTTTTGAGGAGTCTGGCAGGAATGAAACCGAAGGATATAGTGATGCTAACTGGATATTTGATATAAAAGACTCAAAGTCTACTATTGGATTTGTGTTCACATTGGGAGGTGTAGTCATATCTTGGAAATCCTCTAAGCAAACTGTTATAGCAAGATCTATAATGAAATCTGGGTTTACAACTCTAGATAAATGTGGTGAAGAGGTTGAGTGGTTACACAACTTTTTAGAGGATATTCCAAAACGGTCAAAACCTGTGCCAACAATTTGCGTATATTATGACAATCAATTAGCAATTGAAAGAGCACAGAGTAACATGTATAATTGTAAGTCTAGACATATATGTCGTAGATACAATACCATAAGGCAGTTACTCTCAACTAGAGTTATCACTATTGACTACGTAAAGTCAAAAGATAATATTGCAGATCCGCTAATTCAAGGGTTAAATAAAGAGTTAGTTGAAAAATTATCGAAATGAATGTGACTTAAACTCTTGAATGGATAAGTTAATACAAATGAAATTTAATCTAGTTGACTGAAGATCCCAAAATATAGGTTCAAAGGGATGACCTAATTGTAAAGACTTAATTGAATCACTGTGGAGATTGTTAACTTTTGTCTATTCCTATGATACAACAGTGATGCACGTAAAGATGAAGGATAAACAATAGGCTTTTAATGATTCTCATGCATCAAAATTCGAGCCAAGTAATGCGGGTTACTTGCAATAAAAAATACCAATGTAAGAGAGAAGTGTGGCCGCTTCTAAGAGAATTGTGTGGCGCAAAATTCTTGTGAACTCTCATAGAACCAGGTGTATGTTCATGGCCAAAACGAACATAATAATGAGAACTGAAATATGTTAGGAAGAATCATGTGGGGAGTGTATTATCGTTTACACAAACGGCAGAACAGTTCAAAGATATTGCATCTACTGATTAGCTAGTAAAGTAAATATGGTTTTACAAGGGAAGGTTCAAAGGGTAATACCTACCTATCCTATGCAGGTTTCAACCGTTGAGTTTTATCACCAGATCTTTTCTCCCAATTTTCATTCATGTGGAGGTTCTTGGAAAAAAATGATATTGGCTAACTTTGGCATGAGTTTTGAATGAGAGCCATTTTGCTATTTTGGAAGATAAAGATTGATTTGTGTTCTTGTGGGGGGTTGTTGAAAAAAATGAGATATTGGCTGATTTTGGCATCAGTTTTAAGTGGGACCTATTTGAATATTTTGGAAAATAAAGTCTGATTTGTGTTCTCCTCCGTGAGTACATCGAAATCATATATGTATTTGTCAAAATTGATGCTAGGGTGAATGAGAAATTGAAATTCAAAGTGTGCCACTTAAAAGGAGTTTATATTGGTGGAAAAACTGAAAAAGAGTTTGTCCTAAATAGGAGGTGGATGAAAACAAAAATAACTTTGTAAAGGATTACACTTTAAAATGGTGTAATCACGTGTAGTATAAGGCTATCTCCACGTGTGCGCGTAGGGGTGCAAATCATGAATCGAAATAGGCTTCGGACTTGGAACTTGTGTGCGGCTCGACCTACGTACACGAATATTGGACCGAAATGAGCAAAATTGACCCCTTAGGAGTGTCTACATTTTGCTACATTTTTATTTTTCAACCGACTTTTCATTTTTTGAAACTATTGAAACTCATGTGGTAATTGTCATGATGTGAATGACAAATTACAAAATACAAGTCTTTATATATCTCAGTTTTTTCCAGTTTTCAATATATGAATTTCATTTGAAAATTTATTTGCATACAGTTCGAGTTTGTCTTCGTTTTCAGTTTCTATTTCAATCTTTGTGGGGATATTATTCAGGCACTAACTCAATTCGTCGGAGTAAAATCTGTGGTGCTCAGAATCTACTATTCTGTCGTTGTATCCTGGGAAGCAGACGCTTAAATTATACCTCAAGCATGTATGGTGAGGGGGCGAATCTTTTTTAAGAAAACTATGTGTAACACAGGCCTCGAGTTAAAAATTTATTACTGTTTCTTCATTATTATTATTTTGCTTGCTATTTTTTTACTGTAATTAACAAATCATTTTATTTGTTATATATATAATTTAATCTGTTGTAATACGAAAAATGTATGTGTAAATATAGTGTTTTAGCCTAGTGCATATACGGTATTCAAACTCTCAAATTCGATATCAAGCTGTATATCCGGTATCCATTCTGCATATATGGTATTTAAACTGTAAATTTGGTATTTAGTGTGTAAATTTGGCATCCAGTGTGAAACCATTATCTAAGTACTTGAAACACTTATATAACAATAAGAAGTTAGCAAAATCTGGAAACTTCCAAATAAGTCGGTGATGATTCTTCAGTTAATTCTATGACCTACTAAACACGAAAAGGTTTAAGAATATTCTTGATGCATGAATGAAAGAACAGTAAACGATTGATATTAGACAAGTTGCTCAAGGGAATAAACCAAGAAAGAATGGAACTTAGTTATAATTGGAAAGTTCAAGGTTTTTAGTGTATTATATAATGATTTAAGAATGGCATAGGAAGGTTGTTGCAGTAGACAATCAGGCAATAGAAAACATTTTGGGTTATCAAAGGTCCAAAATATAATCTAACTCATATTATTTTATAGTTTATTATTGTCCATAGTTATAAAACCGACTCAAATATTGATCCAATCAAAAAAGAAGTTATCCGATTCAATCGTCGGGCCAGTGATTGCATCCATCCGTTGAACTGGTGAATTTTCTAATTTTAACATAATTATTTAAATATACAATTAATTAATCACAACCATTACATATAAAATAGTAAATCTCACGAATTTATAATAAAAAAATAACTAAATGTCAAGTTGGAATTGAACACAGTTTTATTGTTCAAAATAATATAGTTGTAATAATAAACTCGAAAAACTATGCCAGTGTCCAAAGATTTTAATTCTTAGAATCACATTGTTGACCTCAAAAATAGATTGAATATTTCAAAGTCAGCTGTGAATTTCTCAAAGAGTTTTTCCTCTTGCATTTTAGCATTTCCGAATTCCATTTTTAGATATTCAAGAGGGAGACAGAGTGTTTCATTTTAGAGATCAATTATTTTTCTAAAAAAATCTTTTTCAGTTGTGCAATGACCTATTTATAGTTTAATAAGGGTATTTTAGTCATTTTATGACTTGACCTTTGTTTTATTATTTTGTTGGAATTCATAATTAAAATTTTCATTTTCAATGCGTATTGATATTTGTGCTTTTGCTACACTTGTCCACTATCGGTGTATTTGAACGCAAAGGCATGTGGCACTAATATTAAAATTGGTTTGTTATAGTTCGCACTGATACGAGTCTAGTCTATTTTCAAGACCTCTAATTATATTTCAATCCATGTTGAAGTTGTGTACATTCCTTTGTTCAGCAAGCCTCGATGATTGAAACATTTTTTTTCTTAAGCAGACATCGGTGATTGAGGCATAAATATTCATTTTATGACACGTGTGTACACGATATGTTGTGGTTGACATAGCATTCAGGTGGATCATAATGATTTCTGTATATTACATTAGTCCCCAAATTCAAATTTATATGAATTGAAGGATTTCTAATATTCTTTGCTTCTATTATTGAAGCTTTCATTTGTCTAAGATTTTATCTTATTCGTTGCACGACTTTTCTTTCTTCTTTGAAATATAATAAGAATTATTCTAGTTGTACATCAAGAATTTACATAATGGTGTACACCTCCCTCACATAAGGTGGGACCCACTTGTATAAAATTTTTTTTTATTTAAGCGGGTCCCACCCCCATGTGAGGGGGCAGGGGCGGATCTAGGAACGGGCTTGCCAGTGCTACAGCCCGTCCCTTCCAGCCCAAATGCTGAAGAAAAAAAAATTTTAAGTAAAAAAAAAAAAATTTATGTGTGAATTTTTTTTTCTTTGTGTATTAGCCCGTGCTAATTTTTTTCTGGATCCGCCATTGTGAGAGGGGTGTACACCCCTATGTACATCTTGATGTACCGCTAGCAAAATCGATATAATAATATTGTACAGAGACCAAAACATAAGTGTTTTGAAAATCCATGAGGGACTTTCAGCATTTGTTCAAGACCTCGTGAGTTGGAGCATTTTCTGGGTCTTTTACATGCAATTCCCAGTAAATAACATACTGTCCAATGCTAAGACTAAATAACACATTTATAAGTATTTGCATTTCTCATGTAGACTTTTGCAAGCATTTTGAGCCGTAATGACGTGTCATTATCATAATATGAAAATGGCAATGCAATCATTGATCATTATTTGTACATTTTACACTTTTCACATCTCAATCAAAATTGCAAAGGATAAAAAAAATGTGAAAATTGCAAAAAATGTCCACTTTCTTCTAGCCACTTGCAAAAATGGTAACTTTCAAAAATCCTTACAAAAATGACCATTTTGGTATATTTTAGACCAAAATACCCATGGTCAACAATTTATGATTTCATTCAAGGACAATAAAATGGACATTTTTGCAAAAAAAAAAAAAAAAAAAAAATGGGCTAATGAAATCTTGACACATAACATGCTCCATTTATTGTAAATGACAAGATGTCAGATCACAATTAATGCTATTTTTTACATTAACACAGAAATGTCGAGAATGACATTTCAAATGTAGAGAAATGTCATGTTTGAAATGAAATGTCCTTCTAAACATTTAATATGTCGAGAATGACATTTTGAAATGTCGAGAACATTTAATATTGTGATTTGACGTGTGTACTATTAAAATATAAAACAGGATTCCAATGTTGAGAATAAGTAGAGATTCAAATGTCCTTTTTTTTTTCATTAAGGGCATAATAGACACTTTAGTATTAAATTTGAAAATTGAACACTTTTCAACCCACACCCTTAATTGCGGATATTCTTGAAAATACCCCAAAAAACATTTGCTGGAGTTTGCATTTTGACTTGCATTTGATGCCATATCAACATGAGTGTCGCTATCCTTCACTAAAATGGCAATGCATTTGTGATTATCATCACATGCACATTTCACACTTTTTACGTATTGAAACAACACTATTACAGAAGAATATCATTTTAAGTCGTGTTCATTGTTCATATCGCTTGTGCATGCATTTTGAGCCATTACAACATGAGTTTCGTTACCATATTATCGACAGTCCTTTATGACTCTTACCTACACATTTTGTACTTTTCATGTCTTAGAACTAGTGTTCTAAAATACGTAATGCGTTGCGAAGCGTCGAGGCCGAGAATCAAGAATCACAAGTTTAGGCGTGTCAATGCGAAGAATAAGCGTCATAATGCATTTCGTATTTTTAAGGCATTAAATATATTTTTATATAAAAAAAATAGATTTTTTAATATATAAAAAAAACAGATTTAAAAAAAAAAAAGGGATTAGACGGATTAATGCGCGCCTAGGCTCGCATTAGTCGCGCATTAGGCACGCATTTTAGTTGGAAAACGCATTTTTCCTACGTTTCCCGAATTCGACACGTTTTGGTTGCGCGTTGCGCCTAGGCGCTCCTAGGCAGCGCGTTTTCCCATTTTTTAGAACAATGCTTAGAACAACATTACTTTGTAAAATAACAAATTTTAGAGATTTTTTATTTGGCATGATAGAAAATTTAACATTGTTGTCAATTATTGTTATTTTTGTTAAAAAAAATAAAAATAAATAAATCCTCTATCATAGAATGACTCAAGATCGTTTTCTTGTATTTTATCGATGTAGGACTGTGAACACCTATTCTCTAACCCCATTCAGACTTTTTCCAGCATTTTTATGTCTGCATTGATAATATAGGCATGTGTAAGAGTTTTGATGTCATAACGACATGAGTGTCATTTTCGTGGTATTAAAACGACAATGAAGTATTTATTATCATCACACGCATATCCAAAACTTCTCAAGTTTCGAAATTACATTACGAGAATAAATAAAATTTTCAAACTTTTGCACTGCTCAAATACGTCGTACAAAAGTTTCGAGACATAACATCATGAGTGTCGTTGTCATAGTACTTAATAATGGTATCGTTATGATAGTTGCAAGCACATTTTGTATCTTCGACTTCTTGAAACAACATTACTCGCTAAAAGTAACATATTATAATAGAGATCCACTGATTGAGTGTTATTGAAAACTTTAACAAACAACATTATATATCAATACATTGAGACGATCGTTATCTCTTCAAACTTTCAACTTCACAAACAATGTCATATTTACTTTCAAGTAGCTTGTGTTGAATGACTTGATTATTTGCCCTCCAAAACGATGCTACCTCAGTACGATATAGTTCAATATCATTTGAAAATTTGAGACATTTATTTTCTCTCGAGATAGAAACTATAAGGGATTGTTCTCTTTATATTTCCGTTTTGTATTTTGTGTTTTAAGTGTCCATTTTGAGATTGTTGAAAATGTGTTCGTTTTGACATTTTGAAAAATTGTTTTGAAAACACCTAAAATGCATTTTGAAAATTTTGACTTGATTATAACTGAACACACTCAAAACGACAAATTTGTCGTTTTGAGTTTTTTTTGTAAATTTTTAACTTATTTTTAAAAATGCGTTTTCGAAAATAGGAAAGAGAACGCGTTTTCACTATTTTGAAAAATCGAAAACAGAAAACGATTTGAAAATAGTATAGAAAACAAGCCCTGATTGTCTCTCAACATGGGTGTTTTCAAATTTGATGCATTTTTCACACAAATCCTTCTCAACATACACATTTCAACTTCAACATGAACGACGTTTAAAACAATGCTGCACATAATTTTGGAATTCTAATTGAACATTGAATGCATTGCATCCCAAAACATATTCAAAATTTGAAAAAGTACTACTATTCAAAACATTCCACCCCAAAAATTTCTTCAGCATACAAAAAGTACTATTGCATCCATCTCTCAAATACTCAACAATCTCCTTTTTAAATAATATCATTATTTCCTCATAAATATTATTAATAAGCCCCTGTTTGTTTGCCATTTATTTCTCATTTTTAGAATAAATCTTACCATTGTAGCCTGGAGGAGTAGCATTTTTTGACCAAACATGTCATGGTGGGTCCCATCCAATTGAAAATAACAGTCAAAATTTTCATTTTTTGCCAAAAATAATGGCAAACAAACAGGGGCTAAATAATGTCTTCCTTGAATTTCATTATAGGTTCTAAAGTTAAATAGAACGTTTGGTCCTGAATTGGAAGAATAATCTACAAGACATATAAAGGCATATGATTAGACAAGCAGGATGTTAGATTCACACAAGCCGAATTTCGCAATACCGAAGAAAATAAAACCAACAATTCCAGCTGACGTTTCTTAATAAAACAGAAAAGTGTGGTATTAGAACACATTAGATAAAAAGAATGTAACGAAAATAACATAGATATAGAAATATGAAAAAAATACTCAACAGTCTACCATTAATCCATTCACCCATACGTCGAATCCAACAATACCCAAGAAAATAAACCAAAAATTGCAACTGAAATTCTCAAGAAAACAGAAAAGCATGGGATTAAAAGTTAAAACACACCATAATGTTGATTATTAACAAAAACAACATAAATCAAGATATATGAAAGAAGACTATTCAAGAAAAGTTGATCTCAAGTAAAAGCTAACGAACTCAGCCCTCCAGAACCCAAATCCAAATGGACGCTAGTATTCATATTGGGTTGTGCCAAGTTTTACACCAATTTAAGGGCACACAAACGATGTGCACGGTCTATAATATGACAATAGGAGTATATTAATGACCGAAGAAGGACGTTAGTACCAAATTGGCGCAACTTTCACACAAAATCATCTCCAACCATTACAACAAATATTGTTTCCTTTATTTCCTTATAATTTAATTCTCAATAATTAATTTATTTCAAAAATTATTTAATTATATTTAATACCACAATTTAAAAAATTACATATAATAAAAAGACATTTCACAAAAGAAACACAAAAATTACATTTTACTTTATTACAATTTACTATAAATGTTAACTAAAAATAATAATCAAATTAAAATAAACGTAGATAAAGTTATATCATTAAATGATAGAAGGATATAATAGGAATTGAAATTTGTTGTAATATATAATGAAGAGAAAAATAAAATTTATGAAAAGCTCTAAAAATCGCCCAAATGAATAGTGTTGCACCAAATTGGTGTAGGGATTGGGATTGGCATAGAGTGAATTTTTGCACCAAAGTAATAATTTTACGCCAATTTGGTGTATAGTTGGAGATTTCAAGGTCTTCGCCTATCACACCCACGGAGAGAGAAGGAGAGGTCATTGCATGTAAGTTTGTGAGAAGGGAGACTTGGAAGAAAGGGGGAAAAAGTGAGTATTACTAAACTCTCAGGATTTGAATTTTGGGTTACTTTTTAGGAGTATACTGAAAATCTTCCCACATGAAAAGGTGCTGGGTAATCTGCTGCGTGACTGCCATAAAGAAAAATCGAATTAGTGTATCACAGTTGACACTGGATATATAAGATTTCTTTATAGAATTTCACCCAGATTGTTGTTCTGTAAAGAATGATGACGGTCATGTTGCAAGGAAAGCTTATAAATTGGCTTATATCAATTGGAGTTCCCAAATTAAATCCACAACTAAATGTGTTCATAATCAAATGGCATAAGCAACCATTCCAGTGACTTATTATAGCAACAACCGCCACCAAGCTTCTATACAAGTCTTTCAGTATAGGGAAACCCAAGTACCCAACTGAGGAAATTAGAAATCACCAAAAATGCCGTAAGCTTTCCAACTATAACTAGCAACTAATTTTAGGGTTCATGGAATATTATTCCGAACACCCTCTCAACCAAATCCTATGACGAAGTAGAGCTTTCCATAAATAAAGAAATCAGAGTCCATGGCACGAGGTATGTAATTCACATTTCGTATGATTTTTGTGAAGCCCAACCCACCACCACAAAATAGAAAGAAACTTCCATAAAGCATACAACAATAAATCATGTCTATAACTTTTCAAATGCTCTTATTTTTTTCTCTATTAAATCAAAGTCCAACCATCATTCATTTCAGTTTAGGAGTACAACAATCTGGATATTCAACCACCCAACAACTAATTGAGAAACTATCACTCAAGATTTGTGTAAAAATGGAAATTGGATAATGATCTAGATAGATGTAAATTTGACCTTAAGATGAGGTAAACCATTTTCTATCTGAGCATTAGATGACCTCCAATAAGCACCAACCCTATCGCGAGGAATCAAGCGCAATTCCGAGCCATGTTTGAGAAATACATTACCTGAAAGATCCATTTGTTTATATTGGTTAAGGAGTCAGAATTTTAACAATCAAATTGCCAAATGATGTCCCAACAGCTACACATTTCTAAAAAATGACATATTTCTAAATTATGTTTCTAACATTTTCAACAATATCAGAATTTAGAATTAAGTATAGATACCGGTATAGCATTAGAACTCTGTAAAAATTAACATTCACAAAAACATGTCACGGAATAGCAGAATTATGTTATACCATTAACAAACAGAAAACAATCAGAGAAGATCTAGTATAGAAGTTGAAAGAAATGGTATCAAAATACCTGAAATTGTGTTCATCCATGAGGACAAGTTCATAACATTTGGTCATGCATCTTACTTTCTTTCACCATCTCAGGAACAAATGCAATTATATAAACTTCAATATCACTCCTTTTACATTTATTCAACAGGTATTTAATGCATAAAAAGGTAAAATCAAAATTTCTTCAGAGTAGAAGTTATACATTTGAAACTTAAACATCCAAAGCTGATATATATACATGGATGAACCATGGAAATCACATTTATCACCAATATTTTGTGCATAATTTTTGAGAAGACAACTTACAGATTTACTTAACTACTTAAATAAAAATAAAAAATCACAGAATACTTCCATTTTCTTTTATTCTTCTCTAGAGTACTTTTGGAAGGAAGATGTGTAACATTGTCGGACAAACGCAACCATTATGATTTAATTAGAGGACAGAGAACCCCTCCACTGGACATCTAACAAATTAAAAGAACACTGTATAGCGTGATGCATATTATTTATGGTGGTGGAACAAGCCAGAATCAAAAGAATAGCCCCACAAGTCCCGACATATCATGGATGACGTGTCCCCAGTTTCCTTGGAACAGGATGTGTAATTACTTGCTCGAATCCAAATTATAAAGAGCATATCAATGCACATTCTTGTAACTTTGAACAGGTTTACTGACTTGAGAATAATGATAACAGAATTATGCAATGCATAGTGTAATCCTTAAATGTGAATTCACAAGGTTCTTATGTAATGGTACTTATCTCTCCAACAAATTAAATAAGAATAATAATAACCAATACCACTACTAACCAAGCCTTATTCACAATACATTGGCATCAGCTACGTGAATCATTTTCCTTCGCCCCTTTCAGCCTGTCCATCCTCACATCTATTACAGAATCCAATAGAATCATATTGTTCAGGAAACGTAACACCCCACGTTAATATTGGTCTATTTCTCCATCTTCTAACCTATTATCGGCGATACGTCCTGATCAGATGTGGAACGACGATGATCCGGTTCGCCGACCTGTTCAAGGCATGGACTAGCACGAATTGAGGCAGCCGCCGAAGTCCAGGCAATCGATATACCAGTGGAATGCCGTTGCCTTGATTGTAGCAAAAACCTTTGACATTGTACTCAAACTTTGCCACAAAATCATGTTACAATAACTAATATTAGTGATGAATGTATTTCATTCATACTTTAGACATTATCTAAACTTGATATTTAACAAATTTCAACGAGTTTTAGAGCGTTTTAATGTGTGTTTTGATGTTGTCATATATGTTACAAAAATTGGCAAAATTGGAGATGATGGCTAAATTGTAAGAGATCCAAAGTTCGAAAACTAAAGTGCAAACAATCAACAGTTAGATCAGACCTCACAATGAAAATTCGAGAATACTAAGAGTCAATTAGATGAAGAAAGAAATCAAGGGAATGCAATATAGGTAAAGTATGATCACACATCAATTTTCAACCGAAAAAGTTATGTTCCGGATTTTCAGTCTCATATTGAGACTTATTTTTGACATGGCAAAAGTTCGAATTGTAAAATGAAATCTAAAGCAAAGTTGTAGCCCTTTGAGTAATCTTTCCAATGCATCTTGAATCGCCTCAATTGGACATCGGGAGAAAAAGTTATGATAAAAATTGAAGGATGCGCAATGCTGAATTTCCATTTTGAAACTTAGTGCTGCAACGCCACCGTTGCTGAAATTCAACAGCAACAGGGAGCCGCAGCGCCACGATTCTGGAGCCGAGGTGCCGCTGGGCGAGAAAAAAGGTTTTGATTTTTTTTTTTTTTTTGGAACTCTTTTCTTGGCCCAATATGACTCCAACCCTTCCAAGACTTCAAAAGACTATAAATACAACCTTTAAGACCTAATTTTAGAGGGAGTACGGTTCAAGAGGCAAGGGAGATTCAACACAATTCTTCAGAAAGGCAAGGAGGAAAACCATCAAGAGATTCAAGAGCAAGACAAAGAAGAATAAGAGAAGAAATTGAAGATCTACATCCTAGTTATTCTATTTTCTTCCTTATGTCTTTTTATATGAATTTAAGTACTTCATAGATTACATTAAGAGTTAAATTCATTATCTAGGATTTGATAGTAGCCAAAAACTTGAGAATATGGATTGATTAATTTTAGTTATTTCTATTAGATTTTCCGCATGTGTTTATTTGTGATATGATTTTAATGCTTTCAATTAATTAGCCACTAATTGAATGATTTGATACTAGTCAATTCCAACACTCGAGAGTAAGGAGTTTAGGCATGATTATAAGAATACCACAACATAGGAAATTATAGGTTTCGAGAGAAAGTATAATTCTTTTGAAGCATGTTCCATTTAAGAATCACGAACTTGACAACTTCTATATTTTAATTCGGAATTGAAATTTTGGAATTGAAATATAAGAATAATTTTTATTCGGCACTCGAGAAAGGGAGTAACATTACGTAAGTGTTCTTGCTTATAAACATCGAAAAATTAATTAGTAATAATTATATAATTCAAAATCATATTTGATAGTTAAGTGAAATCATAACACTAGGCTTTCTCGCTTGATTATTCTTCTAGCTTGCATTGTTTTGTTGAATTCGTCACCATATTAAATTAAAAACATTGATTATAATATCCATTCATCTAGATAAAATAGAGGCTATATAATTATATTACTTATTAGAAATGTGAATTACAATCCCCATGAGTTCGACACTCTAACCCCGTTATTTTATTGCAACACTTGACACCGTACACTTGCTATATAAATCATCACATTATAGAAAACGTGTGACAATTAGCAAATTGGATTAGAACCTGAGCAAGTACAATCTAGTTAAATTCGAACTATACTAAGATCACATTACTCTTATAGCCCATCCTAAAGTTTGGCCTAAAAAATTTGTTCATTTACTCCATAAAGATTGATCATAAAAAATTTAGCCCACTCCAAAAGCCCATGTCTGGCCTAACTTCAGATGTTACCTCACCCTAAAACACAGTTGTATTTCTGCCCATATTCTATAAACATAAGTCTTAAGTCTCTACCTTGCCAAGTCAGAAGCTTTAATGAAGTTTGATTGTGCATCAAAAAATATTTTCCTGCTTTTTCACACTTCAAAATAATAATATTGGCAAGGATTGAAGGGTTGGTTGTAGGTGGCTGATGTCAGAGGAATCAATGATTGTGAAAACAAACAACAGTTAGAGTCTATATGCCACTTCCGCCGTTCAGTATGGCTTTTGGAAATTCAAAAGTTACTTCATTTCTGAGGCTAAGAAGTTGCTTTTGGCCCTATTTGCATATTTTCAAGAAGTGTTTTGACTTTGACTGAATAAAAGAGCTTTTAGAGAAATTTGGCCAAGGTGGTGTTATGGTTTCAGTGGAACTTACAAGGGTTTGAATCTCACATCAGAAGTATGGGCTCCCTTTGCGTGGTTTATATAGACTTGGACTCTCCAACTTCAACAGCTAGCTTTTGAGATATGACTCTCCCAAATTCTATAACATTGGTATCAAAGCAGACATCTCGTCTCAAGACCCTGGTTGGTGTATGGGCGCCTGCCCCGCGTGGGCAAAAGAATCGGAAGCCTGGCGATTTGTTGTGGTTCCAATAGAACTTATGGGGGTTTGAATCCTACATCAGAAGTATGGGCTTCATTTGTGTGGTTTATGTAGATTTGGGCTCTCCAATTTCAACAGCTAGCTTTTGAGGTATGGCCATCCCAATTTCTATGACAGGTGGCTTCCCAGGAATCTCTTCTACAAAACGAAAAACCCCGCCAAGCGAGCCCTTCATATATCCATGAACAGAAAACGAGACAGCTGACAAGGGAAAGATATGGCCACAATGGAGAGATGCCCATTATGGTGTTCAACGACAAATTACTTGATAGAATTGTAGGAGGAAATACAAAAAGAAAGAAAAAAGGTAAGAGGGCAAAAAAAAGTTAAGAGAGGAAAGCTCAGGCGTGAGGCCTAAAAATTAGAATTCAAGTTATTAAGTAATAATAAGTTTGAAATTTTATTTTTAAGAAAGTGGTAAATGGAAAACAAACATTTCAAATGTAGTTGCCTAACCCCGTAATTAAATTTTGATTTTTCAAAAGCTTGAAGCATGGGACAAAGGAATAATTGCTAATTCTTCTTTTTAGGGGGTCTATTAACTGGAAGTACAGGTAACTTTCCATCACAGAGAAGGGGGATATAAGAGTGTAAAGAAAATCCAATGGTGCCGAAGAATATGGAGCAAAATTTGATCCATGCTAAATATGCAAGAAACCTTCCAATGATTATTTGTTATCCCATCCCTATTTCTCCCTCCCATTACTCTTTTAAAACAAAACATATCACATTTTGACCTTTCATAGTTCCTTCAGAAAAAATAAAACAAGAAGAAAAAAGAAGTAAGTTTTATAAGCAACTGCAATTAAATTCCAAAGCAAAAAAGTTAAGCATCACCACACTCTGTACAAGCAAATTGGCCACAGCTAAGTCAAAAACAAACAAACAAACAAAGAAAAAGTACTTAAACAATGTAGCATAATATCTGGCATTTTGGTAAGATGGATTAACAAAACTGGAGAGTTAGAAAAGCTAAACGCTTGTTTATTATAGTGCCAGTTTCATTCAGGCCATGTCTGGGAGCACTAGAAATTGTAATTTCTACCGTTAACTATTCAAACTTGGGTCCCACCTGTCTCACATGTGGTCAAAAAGGGCTGCTGCTTTTCAACTTAACGGTACAAAAAGGAATTATTTTGTGCTGAAAAATCTGTCCCAGACAGCCGCTCAATATTGCGTACCAAACGGGCATGCATAATATCTATAAAAGCCTATAGATTAAACAAACAAATTTATGCCAACCGGAATATCTCATAATGAGCTAAATATAACTATCAAATCTGTAGTCAATCCCATGCTGCAGATCACTCTGAAGGATACAAAATGTCCCAATAACAACATGTTAGGATTTGGAGTTCCATCTTAAAAGGTCAACCTTATTAAGAGGAGTAATCCAAGATCTTTATTAATTGGTCTGTGTCAACATCATTTATCGATGTAGGATATATATCCCTTAACACGCCCCCGCAAGATGGTGGCTCATTTGAGCAGACCAATCTTGAAATCCACGTGCTCATTTTAGAGTTTTAACGGGATCGAATCGCTCGTTGGAGCATAATGGGCTTCGATACCAGGTTAGGATTTGGAGTTGCATCTTAAAAGGTCAACCTTATTAAAAGGAGTAATCCAAGATCTTTATTAATTGGTCTATGTCAACATCATTTATCGATGTGGGATATATATCCCTTAACACAACAAAGCTGAATTCTGATAGATAAATGTAATTATGATGTACCTGCACTTTGTTGAGGATTAATTCCCACACCATCTGCAAATAAAATTTTAAAAAAGGAAATTGTGAATAATCATTAAACGGCCTAAAACAAAATCTTCACGAAATTAATATACATCGGATCATTATAATCCGCCCACACCCCCATAACAAAAAAGAAAATGTTGATCACCAAAAGAAATTCAGTTGAGGATTCCAAATAGAAAATTCCAGGAAAAAAAGAATTCATTTTAGAAGCTCAATCGATCTATTAAATTTTTTTAAAAAAATTACATGAGGAAAAAAAAATACCGTTTGTGATGATAGCACTAGTTTGAGGAGGGACTTTGAATTCCTCAGCGGCAAATTTCAGAACTGCAGTGAATGGTGCTGCCTCCGGAACGCTAAACCTGTTTATGAATTTAATTCAAAAAATAAAAAAAATTAAACATTTTTCTTTAAGAAACGGAAATTAATTTGACATAAAAATGTGAAAAGGAATTAAAAGGGTAATTTAAGAGTAACTAACACTTTAAACGGAAGTTTGGGATCGGAGGTGAGAGTGACCTTGAAAGAGACCTTTCCGCCGCCGGCGCCACTGCTCGCCATTTTCTCTTCGGTTTTTATTTTCTTTACGAATTTCGTTTCTTTTCTCTTAAAAATAAAATAAAATAATTGGCGTTTTAAAGTCTCGAGGAGTAGAAGTAGAACGTAAACAAAACGCACGCAGACGCAGGGCCAGAAATGAAATGACATTAAAAGAAAATTGCAACATTGGTCCCTAACCTATTGCTCTATTGGCAAATGTATCTCAAATCTTTGAATTAAATCAAGTTAAAACTTTTTAATATTTTATTATAATTGTATAATCAGTCCATAATGATGGAAATTGTCCAAATCTGTATTAAATTTTCATATAATCCTCATGTATATTAATTCTATGAAGCTTAATTTTGCTCATATCTGATAACCATTAACCACTATTTGAAAACTTTTTTTTTTTCTATATATTCATTTTCAATCACATTTATACGTAAATTCAAAACTTTTTCCTACTTCTAAACCACACAGTCTTCTAAAAATCACCATCCAAAACAATATTTTACCCAAAATAATGGCTATCAAACAGAGACTCTACGTCAAAATAAAAAAACCACCACCAGTTAATTTCTGACCCTTACCATTAAGTTAGCTCAAACTTTCTGGCAAAAATCCCCCACTTCCACTGGATTATACAAAATTTTCCAAAGCCTTGCCCTATTTCTATTAAACCAAATATTCCAAACTAACACTAACCGAAAAAAAAAAAAAAAGTGTCAAGTGTTTCAGATTTTAGCACATTCTGATTTTACTCTATTCAGTCCCTCTGAATTCGCATCTCAGCACAAGTCATGCCAACACCATAAAATAGGTCCTGCATCATGTTGGAGAAATCAAATCCAAAACTTGCGATTTGAGTTTTTTCATTCTTTGTATAAGGAGTTCATTGACGTGTTCAAATGGTCTAAAATTTGCAAATTTTCGTTCCTTCATAATCAATGGCTACATATCGGTAGTGGTCTATACCTGAACATTCTTTGGTCTTAGTGAAACGAGAAAGGTTAAAGATTTAATTTCCATAAGAGTCGGCAATGTTTGAAAAATCTTAATTGAAGAGTCTGTTTCGAAAGCCCCCAACAAATTTCTTTATTCGGATTAGAGAATCTTTTGTAATTTCAAATGGATTCTAATGTTGAACGGACTCATTGGAGAACAATTAAGAATCACAAACTATTAGAATTCTATATGGATATCAAAGAATTTGTTAAAAAAAAAAAAAAGAAGGGTATTTGAATCATATATACAACGAATTTAGATTATTTTACCATTTAAAGAGAGAGGAATCGAGACATATGCAAAGAAACAAGGGCTAATGGTGTTTCCCTTCAAAACCTGAAAAATCTATACAACTAGTAGTTAAAAAACTGTCCACAAAGTATCGCGGAAGCCAAGCCAATTATCATTATCCACCACTTCCCCATCGATGGTCGCAATCCAGTTGAATCACCACAGATCAAATTGTTGTTATGGTACGTGCACACGGGTTGCCTCCTGCAATCGTCACGACAAAAACAGCAACATTTAGTGACAATAGCACTATGAATCGAGTAATCTTCTAAGTTTTAGCATTACCTCGATGAGCAAAAAGCGACAACATAATCTGTTCCAATGCATGTAAAAATGCTAGTTGGATCATCATACGCATAACTATAAGATGCAGGGCACGCCTGCTTGAATTTTTTTGAGTAGGTCGTAGGTTGACATGTAACCGGGTTCGCATACACGCCTCGACAGCAGTACTCGTCACTATTGAACACATCACACGCACTTCGACACCCCACGGTCCTACCATTGCTTCTAACAGCAAGTTCATTAGGGCAACTGGTCCTTAAATCTGCATCACACCCTGCAATACTACAATTTCCTCTACCATTAAGGGCTGTCACACTTATTGGCAAGTTGAATCCATCGACGAGGCTAACGTCATAAAAGTCCAACGAGGCGAGGGTGAATTCTGCTAGAGTCGCCGGGGGTTTGCCCGTGGCTGAACATTTTAGAGAATTGCCACAGTTGCCAGTTTGACAAGATCCATTGCCATTCCTGTCGAAATTGCAGCCTGTTCGAGCCCATATTCGACCAGACCAACCAACCGGAGCCGTGAAAACGAGAGATTGGCCCGGTCTTAATGCGAAACCACCTCCATCAAAACTCTCTCCCGGGGCAACACCAGGCCAAATTGTCTCTCTACAGTTGTTTACTATGGTGAATATTCGAGCAGACTCCGAGACTTTTGCTCCTGTCATTACATAAGAAAAACAAAAGACAACAAAATATATTTAGATTTTCGAAAGTACAAATATAAATAAATAAATGGACTCGTACTTTCAAATGAGTAACCATTTAATCAATGTATCAAGAAAACTGTGTAAAGAACAACAAATTCCCCTCCCCACTGCCCACCCCAACTTTCTCTTAGCTCCATCGTCTCCTCCGACTCGGACCACGACTTTTCCCCCCACTCAGACTCTCCCCGCCCCGCCAACCGGAATCGAGGCAATGTAGTTACCTATTATAAAAAGATGTAGAAGCAAAAATGTAGACAGAAGAATTTTATGTGTCATTTTTTCTTGATCCCTTTTTTCTGCTAAAAATTCAGGGCTGGGGCCATATTTTTTTGTGTAATTGCATATATAGAGACAAAAAAGCACGCGAGGAATACGTGCAGAGTGTAAATAGAAGCACTGATTGCATGGAAAGGTTAGAATTATTCCTTTCCTAAACTGTTCTTTGAAGATTAGAATATACTAATCCATTCTCTTGTCTTTGAAGTAAAAAAGAAAAAAAATAAAATGAGGTAGGAATTTCCTTCTTTCAGTCTATGATCTATTATTTATGGAAGTTGATAAGATTTATATATCTGAATCCATGATTTCAATGAATACTCGAAACTCTTGAAGTTAATAATTGTGAAGTACTTGAGAAATATGAATCATTTTTATCAAATTATTTTGCGCGATTGTTCAATAGTCAATCATCTACTTTGGTATAGATATTTATATTTATTTATAAGATTCCGAGTAATACCATACCTCGATTACTATCCAACGAAGTGAGTTTTTCAATAATAAATTTGAAATGGATTATAAAAAATCAATTCTTGTTAAATAATTACTCATCTCCTTTTGTGTGTGTGTATATATATACATATATGTAATTTTTTGGCATAAACTGATGAGAACCACGTAGTAATAATAGCTACGTAACCCACAACGAGATTAAAATTAACCCAAGAAAGCCAATAAATTGAGGTTTTGGACTCGATCCAAAATTAATGAACCAAACAACCAACACAATCACCGACAATATATTGACATCTTGATTACACGAATTATGAATCTAGCCCGAGTGTTTGAACGCCACAAGAAATCAATTCATGATAAGTTCGTAATTGCTCAATGAAGAACAATGGATTTGAAAGCTAAAAAAGTGTCACGATTAATTCTCAATAATAATAATAATAATGTACATTGTCCATACAATGAATATAACGTCAATATTTATAGGAAAACCCTAAAACCCTAATTGGACCGTAAATAACTTGCTATACAAAAGATTGCAATAAAAAATAGAATTTTAATGAAATAAGAAAACCCGCCAAAAAGGAAACCCATATCTTTTATGTATTTCGTGTCCCGAATCATATCATCTCATCTCTCTTCGAAAGGATCGTCCTCGAATCCATGCCTTGCGATTCTAGTAAAATAAGGAAAATTCGTAAAAAAGAAATTTTCTCGCATAGTTATGAATTTCAACCTCCTTGTTTCCCGCCTCGATCAACGTGATCCATTGGACTTCCGCCCCCGAGCCCAATATGGAACTCGACGTTTGGCTTGCCCCATTAATGTCTCATCCACCGTAGCTTGAGCCAGCAACCACATCGCTTCCTTGACCCGCTTTGCCCTTGATCGAGTCATCGGCCCTCCTTCGATGATCAACAGATCCTTCTCCGAGCTCACCCTCGTTGCATCCGTACATTGGATCACATCATCCCATCCCTCTTCAGAAGGATTCGTCCTCGAATCTGAACCTGTAGAAAAAAGAGAGAGATCAGTTACATTAAAAGTAGCTGACACATTATACTCATTAGGAAGATCCAACTTGTAAGCATTATCGTCGATCCTTTCAATGACTTGAAAATGACCATCTCCTCATGGCTACAAATTTGACTTTCGTTGTTCTGGAAAGCGTTCTTTTCTCAAATATAGCCAAACCCAATCACCAGGTTCAAATGTAATGATCTTCCGCCCTTTGTTTGCTTGTGAAGCATAGTGCTTATTTTTCTACTCGATTCGTAATTTTACCTTTTCATGAAATGCTTTGACCAATATTGTTTTCTTCTTTCCACCTAGACTACCACATTCATTAACATGCAAGTGAATCAAATCCAATGGTGTTAGTGGGTTATAACTATTAACAATTTCAAATGGTGAAAACGAAGGAGTAGAATGTATGACCATATTATATGAAACTCAATGAAAGGTAAACATTCTTCCCAACTCTTTAAGTTCTTATTAATTACAGTACGTAGCAATTAGATCATAGTCATATTAACTACTTCAGTCTGTCCATCGATCTGTGGGTGACAAATTGTAGAAAATAATAGTTTAGTTCCTAACTTATTCCACAAAACCCGCCAAATATGACTAAAGAATTTAATGTCCCGATCTGACACAATACTCTTAGTAACCCCATGCAAATGTACTATTTCTTTAAAGAACAAATCTGAAATGTTCGTAGCATCATCAGTCTTACTAAATCTATCTACCACCACAAATATCGAATCCCGTCCTTTCTTAGTCCTAGGTAAATCCAAAACAAAGATCATAGAAATTTCAACCCAATGTTAACTAGGTACATGTAATGGTGTTTATAATTCTTGTGGTAAAGCTTTTTATTTAACCTTTTTACTACAAACACGTTCAATATTACTTTTCATCTTAGGCCAATAAAATTGTTCTTCTAACATCTTTAAAGTCTTTTTAATCCCAAAATGACCCATCAGACCCCCACTGTGTGATTCTCTTACCAACAACTCCCTCATTGAACATTTAGGAACACATAACCTATTTTCTTGAAATAGATAATCATCATGCCTAAAGAACTTATCAATAGCCCCTTTACTACATGACTCATATATATTAGAGAAATCTGAATCATTCCCATACATGTCCTTAACTTATTGAAATCTAAGCAATTTCGCACTCAAAGAAGTAAGAAGCACATACCACCGAGACAACGAGTCTGCTACTACATTTTCTTTACCTTGTTTGTACCGGATGACATACAGGAATGTCTCAATGAATTCCATCCAGCGTGTATGTCTCTTGTTTAGCTTCCCTTGGCCCCTCAAATGCTTCAAGGACTCATGGTCAGTATGGATCACAAACTCCTTTGGTCATAGATAATGCTGTCAAGTCTCTAAAACTCGAATAAGCGCATACAACTCCCTGTCCATATATAGGATAATTAAGTACTGCCCAACTTAGTTTCTCACTGAAGTATGCAATTGGTCTTACATCCTTCATCAAAATAGCACCAATATCTATTCCCGACGTATTACATTCAATCTCAAAAGTTTTATCAAAATTAGGTAGCGCTAAAATCGGCGTTTTACACAATTTATCTTTAATAGCTTTAAATGTAAGATCTTGTCACCCCATTTAAATTCTACACTCTTTTTAACAATTTCCATAGGCGGTGTGGCAAGTGTGCTAAAGGTTTTAATAAATTGCCCATAAAAATTAGCCAAACCATGGAAACTCCTAACCTCAGTTACGTTTTTAGGTGTCCGTCATTCTTCAATTTCTTTTATTTTATCTTCATCCACTTCTATTGCCTTAGCATGAACAACATATCCAAGAAATATAACTTTTTCCATGCAAAATATACACTTCTTAAAATTAGCATAAATTTGTTCTTTTTTAGAACCACAAGTACACACTTTAGATGTTCTATATACTCATTCAAGTCCTTACTATAAATCAAGATGTCATCGAAGTATACTACCACGAATTTACCTATGAATGCACGCAAAACATGATTCATTAATCACATGAAAGTGTTAGGTGCATTAGTAAGTTCAAATGGCAAAACCAATCATTCATATAGCCCATATTTGGTTTTAAAAGCAATTTTCCACTCATCCTCTTCTCGTATCCTAATTTGATGGTAATCACTTTTAAGATCAATTTTCCTAAATATGCATACATCATGTAATTCATCTAACATATCATCTAATCTAGGGATATGATGAAGATACTTTATCGGAATGTTGTTGATGGCCCTGCAATCCACGCACATCCTCCAGGTTCCATCTTTCTTTGGTACAAGTAGTACGGTACGACACATGGACTTATACTTTCTCGCACATACCCCTTGCTTAACAACTCATCAACCTGCATTTGTAGCTTCTTAGTTTCCTCGGGATTACTAGGTACCCTGGTCAGTTTGGAATAGGGATTGGCAAAATGTCAGAACCGAATCGAACCGAGCGATTTTTCTTAAATGAAATACCGGAACAGGTATCTGAATCGAGAACCAAGTGGTTTGGTTGGGTTCTAGACTAAGAACCGAAAAATCGATTTTTTTTAATATTGAAATCAATTTTTTATATTTTTTCTAAACAAATTAATAATTTTTTTCTTATTAAATCTTATTAGTTGAACAATTTTTAAAAATTTTTCTTATATAGTTTCTTATTAGTTAGTATGGAAACTCAAGCAGCAACTGATGATTAAATTAAATAGTTGGTAAGTATTATCAATACTTTAAAATATTTTATCTTTATGACTTCTAATTTATGTTTCATTTTTATGTAGACTTGAAGGTTCGAAACAAGTGAATTATTGACATGAATCATTGAAGTTTTACTAATAATATTAACTTTTTGGTATTTGTATTTGACAACTAACTATTTATATGTTATTAAATTAAATTATGTTAATTTGTAAAAGTAAAGATTGAACTTGGTATTTGTATCTACTTTTTGTTATTAATATTAGTATCTACTTTCAGGTATATTTATATAGTATTATTCTAAATGTTAAAAAAATTTAATTATAGTACGGAACAGAACTGAACCAAACCCCGAACGGTTCCAAAATTATATTTGGAACTGACGGTTCCATTTACTAAATATCCGAAAATTTCTGGAACCGAACAAAATCGAACCGAACCGAATCGAACCAAACCGAATCGACCAGTGCCCACCCCTAGTTTGGAATGACAGCTCCAGTTACAAAATCAATTTGATATTCGATACCTCGAATGAGTGGTAACCCACTAGGCGCTCCGGGAATACATTTTGAAATTCCTGCAATAAAGAAGTAGCCAAACTAGGGAGGGATATGTCAGGCACGTCACAGTTGAGGAGTGATTCTTTGCATACCAAAAGAATCATTTGTTGCCTATCGACTATTGATCTTTCCAACTCACTGCCCTTTGGAAAAAAGTTTTCTTTATTTCTCTACTCTCTTTTTCTTTTCTCTCACTCTTTTTGTCTTTTGTCTCGTCTTCTTTTTCTTTTCGCTCTTGTGGCTCAATTCTTTTCCCTCTCTATTAGCCACCTCACAATTTTCTCTCTTAATCTTCTTTTCTTTCACTCTCATCTCCTCATTACCTTTCAACTTAATTTGATCTTCAAACATTTGTTGTGGTGTCAATGGTGCAAGAGTAATTGATTTCCCATCCTTTATAAAGTTGTTCATATTTTTGTACCCATCATCCATCACTTTCCTATCATATTGCCATGGTCTCCCCAACAATATATGTCCAGCATGCATTGGAACTACATCGCACATAACTTCATCTTGGTACCGCCCAATAGAAAGATTAATCAAGACCCTTTGATTCACTTTAATATCACTACTATCATTCAACCATTTGCAATCTATATAGTTTAAGTGTTTTAACAAGGTAAGCCCTAACTTCTCTACAAGTGTACTGGTAGCTACATCAGTGCAATTTCCCCCATCAATAATAACACTACATTCTGTATTGTTAACGCAACACCTTATGTGAAATATGTTCTCACGTTGCTGCTCCAAGTCATTCGCCCTGATTTGAGCACTAAGAGCTCGCCTCGTGACCAATAACTCACCCATGGCATACTCCGTCTTTGCTTCATCGCTAATTTCTTCCAATTCTGGCATGCCTTTATAATCACTATCACTTCACTCACCACATCTCTATTATCCCGCAAAATCATCATTCTTTTGTTTGGACATTGAGAAGCGATATGCCTCGACCCCAAACACCTAAAGCATTTGATGTCTCGATTTCTTGATGGTTGGGATTCCGCCTTGGTTAGAACTTTGTTAGCATTCTTTTCTTTCCACTTTGGAAATTTAGATCTCCCTTTTAAAACAGCCACATCACCCTCGTTATCCCACCTCGATTTCCATGAAGGATTAGAACCCGAAGACCCCGATGAATACCTAGTTGTCCCCTTCCTCTTCAATTGTTTTTCCACCTTCATAGTCATATGTAGTAGGTCATCCATCTCCACATAATGTTGTAATTCCACTACATTCGCTATTTCTCTATTCAAATAATTCAAAAATTGAGCCATGGTGGCCTCCCCATATTCTTCAATATTCGCCCTAATCATCAATATTTTCATGTCCTTGTGATGGTCCTCTATGCTCCGAGACCATTAGTAGAGGCCTTTCAACCTTTGATGAATCTCCCTATAGTAATGACTAGGCACAAACGTCTTCCTTATGATTGTTTTCAATTCTCCCCCCAAGTATTAACAGGCCACTCTCCATTCTGCCTTATTGAAGTCACTATTTGATCCCACCAAGTAATAGTATAGTCGGTAAATTCAAGGACTGCAATTTTTATCCTCTTTTCTTCTGAGTAATTGTGGCAATCCCCTATCGAGCAAGAAGGAAGTGACTCTTCCCACGATAGAGTCACCATTAACCCTATTTATTACGCCATTTAGACACTTGAGCTGCTTCCAAAGACATCTCCTCTCAGATATTAGATTTTAGATCTTTTATCTCGTCCAAGGCAGAAAAGAAAATGTTTCTAATTTCTTTTGTCCCAGCAGCCACAAGATAAAGCATGATCAGATTTACACGCAGGGCTTTGAACCCAAATACGTTACCTACAATGGAAGTAAACATGCTAGTAATAGAACCTTCTTCAAAAAAAAAGATCATAGCTAAAGCATATTCACATATTAACAATGACCTCTTAATTTTGACAAGTCTCAAGCAATAGGAAGTCAAACTTCTTCTTCATCAGTCCTCAAGTTCTATAATTGGACAAAGTTCTAAGATTGCATGAAAGCAATGGTTGTTTACAATGTTGAAATCTTAGCCAAGTTTCATTGCATAATTGAAGGGTCTATAGCCATTTTGCTTAAACACACGACGATAGAAGATTTTGTTTTTGCCAGTTCTTTACTAACTACGCAATAAACATTTTTCAGTGGAGTCATTACATGCTCAATTCTGAAAATACTTTCTTTATGTGATATTCTGCAGCTTATCTATTTTCTAGATTGTACGGTCGATACCAGGTGAGATTCAACAGTACTTATTTTGTAAAGAATGTGATGCATAATTTGTAATATCATGACTGTGGTATCCTATCTTGCTGACTTCTAATACTTTTTGACCATGGACTTGTAAGTTTTATTGAACTTTCCCTAATGCCTACCTGTAAAGTGTGAATTGTCACTTACAAGACAAGTCATGGTTGTAAAAGCAAATGGTGGCTTTTTAGAAGAGAAAGTTTAGCTTGTGCCACAATGCTAGCAGGAACTTCTGTAGCATTCAGTGTCCATTTACGAGGATAGGATTCTATTGGGCTCTATTTTCATGTTTTAGCTTTAGTTTTGGGTGGTGTATAGAATTAATAAGTGTGTTTTTACACACTTATTAGGTACTTTAACAAGCTAATTGTTGATGAAAATGAGCGAATTCATATTCATAATTGTGTAATTGTTGCCATGTAGGCTAAAATCCTAAATTGGAGGAGAAGAAAGCTAAAGGAAGAAAAAATAGGGATGGCAACGGGGCGGGGATGCCCCCCCCGTCCCCCGCCCCGTTAAGAAATTCATTCCCCGTCCCCGCCCCGTTCCCCGTTTAAGGCGGGACGGGGCGGGGCGGGGTGGGGCGGGGTGGGGGGCGGTTATTTCCCAGTTTATTCCCCGTTAATTTTTTTTTTTTTGAGTTTTTGATAATTTATTTTTATTGTCCATATTCATTATATTTAAACAAATAATTTTAGTTGCTATTTTCTATTAGAACTAACAAAAATGTTTATTTAAAGTATTGAATTCTAAAAAAAAAAATTTTTTTTTTTTAACGGGGCGGGGCGGGGACCCCGTTACCCGTCCCCGCCCCGTCCCCGGCTCGGGGAATAATTCCCCGCCCCATCCCCGCCCCGTTACCCGTTTAAGCGGGTTTTCCCCTCCCCGTTCGGGGCGGGTCCCCGCCGGTATCAGGTTTGTCGGGTTTTTTTGCCATCCCTAAGAAAAAAGGACCGAAAGTGCATCAAAATGATTTGGGGGACCAAAATGTACAAGTACTGAAAGTTTAGGGACCTTGGATTGAACTTTGGAGGACGTGATTGAAAGAAATTAAAAAGTTTGAGGACCAAAATGTATACGATAAAAGTTGAGGGACTGGATATGTAATTTCCTAGAGGATCGAAGCTAGAAAAAGGAAGAAAAGGGGGCACCACTCACCGGCACCATGGCTATGCCATATGTGCAGCCTAGGTACCTCGGCTGCTAGGCTATTTGGTTTTTAAAATCGATGGGCCATTTTGCAATTAAGTGGGGTGAAGTTTTTGGCCTTTTTAAATGCCTATTTCAACCATTTTAAGGGCACTCCATCTATTAAGTGGGGTGAAGTTTTTGGCCTTTTTAAATGCCTATTTCAACCATTTTAAGGGCACTCCATCTATCATCTCTTTCTACATGCTTAAACCCTAAGCTTGAGAAAATAGTGGGAGAAAAGGAGGAAATACAAAGCAAAATTTAGGACTTCAAAGGAAGATTCAAGATTTCAACCATTCATTTCTTCAAGGACCGGTTTCTTCTACTATTTTGTATATTTTCATTATTTCCCTCATTTTGTAATGGATTTCATCTCTATTTTCATATTTTATTTCTAACGTATAATGGGCTAAGTGTTTAAAGTTGGGATTTATGATTTAGCTTTATCTAAGTTTCATCAATATCAATATTTACCCTTTAATGCTAAAGTTGAAATTGCCATTGTGCATTGTAATGTCCCAGATTTTATATTCTTAATTTGGTTGGTATAGTCCATTTAAGATATAAATTATGGAATCTCAGCCCATTTAGGGTTATGAAAGTACAAGTCATAAGTTATTTATAAGCTCAATACTTTAAGATATTAAGTTTAAGTAAATTTGATTTCAAAGATTTAATGTATAACTAGGTTGCCACAATGGTCATCTGCATTGTATTTCCTATTGGCCACATAGGTTCGAATCATCATGCAGATGTTTTTATGAAGTATTTTATAAAATTATTTGTTGGGCTTAAAACTCTTCAAATTCCTAGTTAAAGACTCAATTTAATAAGATTAATGATAATATAATTCTCCCATTTAGTTTTCCACTAAAAATGGAGGTTACAAGAAGAGGAAAAATATTTTTTAACAACACCTTTACTCAAATCCGAAATTACACTTATTTTCTCTAAAAAAAAAAATCTTTATGTTAAGTAAAGTTTGAAAGAATGGCAAGGGTGTGAACGAGAAAGTGCACACTTTGATCAAGGAAAAAGATTTTCAAAAAAATAGGAGAGGAGCATATTTCTAAAAGTTCTGATACCGTCGGGAAGCAACAACAATCATTCAACATTATACTTTCAAAAACTTTTAACAAAGGTAGGTAGAGGTGCAAGTGTTTTTTTCGTTTTCGAATTATGATTTTCGTTAAAAGTTTGAATGAATTGGTGCCTTCGGGTACGGTGTTATGACACTACTATAGTTTGAATGATCATTCTCCGGTTCTATGCGTATGTTAAATCATAACTCCACAGAAATTGGATTTTACCGAAAATCCATCTAAGTGCGATGTTATGAATCTATAGTTCGAAATTTTATAATTTGTTAACGAAACGCACCGATGACATCTATTGAGTTTCAAACTCATGGGTTAATTCACTCTCTACAGGTTGATTTGATATGATTTGTTTGGGACGTGGATGATGGTAAAGAATGATGCAACGTGCTATGGGGAAGCCGGTGATTTAACGTTTTAAATTTGATTATGAAATGTTTACGTTATTTTAAATAGATTTCTACGAAATGTCATATTTGGAACTATTCTAATCACATGTCTTTATGAATAAATTGTGTTTAAAGGTAGGTACGTTTCATAAAATTTGCTTGCAATTCACTGTTTACAAAAAAACCAAGTGTTGGCAATTTAATGTTGCTGTTTCATTATATTTTCAGATTCTGCCTTAACTTTAAAAATTCATAACCTAATCATTACTTGAAATTTTTCAACAAAACGAGTGGTATTTGATAGCTTCATAAGTTAGCTACTGAATAAATTTGGAATCATGTCAATCCGATGTTGGTAGAATTTTAAATGTCACTTAGAGTAAACTACGCCGGGTAATGTTGCTGTTTTCCAACTTCCGCCCTTGGATTTGAAAATTCAGAACTCGATCGTTACTTGAAATTTTTGGGTAAAACCAATGGATTTTGACAGTCTCATGGGTTAGCTACTGCATAAAGTTGAAATCATGTTGATTTGATGTGTGTAGAATTTTATATATCACTTTAAGTAAACCGCGCTGGGTTACCTTCCAAACTGTGTCGTTGCGAGGTTTTGAAAAAAATATTTTTATGCCTCATATGTTGTCGACGGGAATTGATTTTTGGATATGTTATAGTATAAAGAGTTTCCTACTTTACTATAAAATTTCATGAAATTTCGGAGATGTTAGCTATGCAAAAGAATTTATTTTTGACTACTGCTGTGGAGATAGAAAGCCAAAAAGCAACATTCATTTTTTTTTTCCACTTAGAACTTCACGTCAGTAAATGGATACATGCATTGGAATTATTGTAAAACATTTTTTTTTATGTGGTTCTAGTATTGAAATGATGTTGTACAGAATTTAATAAGTCTTGAATTAAATTCTTAAATTAAAATTTTATACTATCTGCTTAAGGTATCGTAAGTTATTAAGTTTACGACTAAAGTAAAGCAAGTCTTGTAACGTTTCAACCCATGCGGGTCGGGGCGCTACAGCGTGGTATCAGAGCACGAGTTTAGTCGATTCTGTAGACTTAACTTATTTTGTTTTTAAAAAAAATTATTTTTTTCTACAATGTGGGAAATTTAAAAGAAATGAAATATTTAAAGGCACTCCACAGCATCTTGCATCCATTAGTAGACCTCATTCTACTGCCCAGGTATGTTTAATTAAGAAAAGTTTAAATTCTTGTTATGAAAATGTTATGATTCTATAGTTATGTTTTCCATGTTTCGCTACGTTTTATATTTTTCTTTATGTATATCTTATATGCAAAGATAAATGTACTATGAAAAGAAAAAGTGTTATTCAAAAGACATGTGTTTGGTTAGAACTTAAGGTTGTGGACTGCATATGGCAAGGAAAGACAAATTCTAGGGAAAGGAATCATATTAGTCAATAAGAGATAGATATTCGAGCTTACCTAGATTTTGAGGTAGATGAATCTATAGACCTTGACAATCACATGCGAAGTATGTACTAGTATTGATAAGGGAATGTCTCAAGCAAACCAGAACAACTTGATAAGGGACCTCCTACAAGCGGTTCAAGATCTTGGCAGGCAGAATCAGAATCAAGCCCCACCCTTACCACCAGCTCATGTAGCTCACCCGACCCATGCCTCGATTGTTGAGTTATTTCGAAGGCATAAGCCCCCTACTTTCGATGGAGCATCTGGTCCATAGGTAGTTGAGGAATGGCTTCGTAAGTTGGAACGATTTTTTCGGCTTATAAACTGTACTGATGTTCAAAAAGTCTAGTGTGCAGAGTTTATGTTTACCGGTGATGCAAGTCACTGGTGGGATTCGATGTCTCGAACTAGGACCCCGGAGCAGCAATTGGCGTTAACTTAGGAACAGTTCAAGGAGGAAGTGATGGATAAGTATTTTCCTCAGTCTCTAAGAGATTTCAAGGAAAGCGAATTCCTTCAACTTAAGCAGGGTAATATGTCCTTGACTGATTACGAGCGAAAGTTTGATCAACTTTCAAGGTTTGCTCCACACCTGGTTGACACGGAAATCAAGAAGACTCGAAGGTTTGAGCAAGGGTTAAACCCAGACATAAGCATGATTCTTATGTCACATCGTTTTACATCATACCGTGAAATGTTAGAACGAGCTCACGCTATTTGGTATCAAAAGGCTAATGCGGAGCAACACGGTCAATTGTTCGGCCAGCAGGATAAAGGACAAGTTAGGAAGAGAAAGTGGAATGGTTAAGAAAAAGAAAATGGCAAGTGGCAAAATAAGAAAACCAATATCAGACTTGGTGCTAGTAAGGCCATAGTACCTGTAGTAGCATCATGCCCTAAGTGTGGTAAACATCATCGTGGTGAATGTTTGTTCAGGAAGAATACCTGTTTTCGATGTCGTAAACCAGGGCATATTGCTAAGGATTGTCCCACCTTTGCTCAGAAGAAGGATGATAACAATGATCAGAACAAGAAGGGCAAAGCACAAGTCTTTAAGCTCACTCAGAAGGATGCAGAGGAGAACTCAAACGTAATAGCAAGTATTTTACTTATATCCAATACACCTGCTTATGTACTGTTTGATTCGGGAGCTACTCACTCTTTTGTATCAACGTCTTTCATTACTAAAGCTTGTATTAGTTGTGATAAGTCAGAGAGTACACTAGAAGTTAGCATTCCTTCGGGCGAAACATTGACCACTGATAAGTTAGCCAAGTCGGTGAATCTGGATATTGAGGGAAAAACATTAGAAGCTAATTTATATTTGATAGAGATGAAAGATTTTGATGTGATTTTGGGTATGGATTGGTTGGGACGTAATTATGCAACCATTCGTTGTAGAGAAAAGGAAGTGTCTTTTCAAAAACCAAGAGAAGAACAATTTTCTTTCCCTGGAATAAAGACCAAACTCAATCTCCAACTGGTATTTACCTTGCAAGCCGAGAGAATGTTGAGAGAAGAAACATCTCAAGGGTTACTAGTGAACATCTCAGGAGAAAAACAAGCGACGATAAAGAATGAGGATGTACTAGTGGTACAAGAATTTATAGTTGTGTTTTCTGAAGATCTACCTGGTATCCCACCGGATAGACAAGTAGAGTTTACCATAGATCTGGTTCATAGATCTGGTTCCTGGAGTAGCACCAGTATCTAAAGCTCCATACAGAATGACTCCAAAGGAATTTCAGGAGTTGAAAGTTCAGTTACAAGAATTGTTGGACAATGACTTAATCCGACCAAGTGTATCTCCTTGGGGCACACCAGTGTTATTTGTAAAGAAGAAAGATGGAAGTCTGAGGATGTGTATCGACTATCGGGAGTTGAACCGTTTGACCATCAAGAATAAGTATCCTCTCTCGAGAATTGAGGATTTGTTTGATCAATTAAAAGGGGCAAAAGTATTTTCCAAGATCGACTTACGATCTGGATATCATCAATTGAAGGTTAAGGCTAGTGATATACCCAAGACAGCTTTCAGAACTCGTTATGGACATTATGAGTTCACAGTCATGCCATTCGGGTTGACAAATGCTCCATGATATTCATGGATTTAATGAATCGTGTTTTTCACAAGTATTTAGATCAATTTGTCATAGTCTTCATCGATGACATTTTGATATACTCTAAGAGTACAGATCAGCATGAGGAACATCTTAGAATAGCATTAGAAATACTGCGCAAGGAAAAGTTATATGCAAAATTTAAAAAGTGTGAATTTTGGCTTGAGCGAGTTGGGTTCCTCGGTCATGTAGTTACTGCCCAAGGAATTGAAGTAGATCCAGTAAAAGTGGAAGCGGTAACTAACTTGAAGACACTGACTAACGCTGGTGAAGTTCGGAGTTTTCTAGGATTGGCCGGGTACTATCGGAGATTTATTGAAGGATTCTCCAAAATTTCTGGACCAATGACGCAGTTGATAAGGAAAGGGGTAAAGTTTCTATGGACAGATAAGTGTGAGCAAAGCTTTTAGGAGCTAAAGCAACGATTGATTACAGCACCAGTGTTAACTATACCCGAAGGTTCAGAAGGGTTTGTTATATATAGTAATACATCCAAACAAGGTTTGGGATGTGTGTTAATGCAACACGGAAAAGTGAGTGCTTATGCATCAAGGCAATTGAAGCAACATGAACAGAACTATCTGACGCATGATCTAGAACTTGCAGCGGTAGTTCATGCATTAAAGATATGGCGCCATTACTTATATGGAGGAAAGTGCGACATTTACACAGATCATAAGAGTCTCAAATATTTCTTCACACAGAAGGAATTGAATATGAGACAGGCGATGGTTGGAGCTAGTAAAGGATTACGACTACACTATTCATTATCATCCAGGTAAGGCTAATGTTGTTGCGGACGCTCTAAGTAGAAAGTCGATGGGAAATTTGGCATCCTTACCTACTATTCAGAAGGAGTTGATCAAAGACTTGCAAAATTTGCAAATTGAAGTGGTTACTAAATCAGAGCAAAGTATAGCTCGTTTAGCAACTTTGGTGGTTCAACCAACTCTCAGAGATCGGATCATAGAAGCACAGGATAAAGATCCATTTTTGCAGGAGATTAGGAAAGAAATTGGCACTGATAGGAGGAAGGATTTTGGAATAGCTTCGGATCGGGCACTGATGTTTAAAGGAAGAATTTGTGTGCCTAAAGATGAAGTTTTGAGGAATGAGATATTAGAAGAGGCTCATTTCACCCCGTACACCGCACATCCTGGTGGTACGAAAATGTATCGAGATCTTCGAGATACATTTTAGTGGAGGAATATGAAAAGAAGTATAGGTCTATTTGTGGTAAAATGTATAGTGTGTCAACAAGTTAAAGCAGAATATCAAAGACTAGCTGGGTTGTTAAATCTATTGGACATACCTGAATGAAGTGGGAGGATATTGCAATGGACTTTGTGGTAGGATTTCCGAGGTCAGTAAGAGGACACAATGCTATATGGGTAATAGTGGATCGACTAACAAAGTCAGCTCATTTTCTTTCTGTAAAAATGACATTCAGTCTAAATCAACTAGCACAATTGTACATTAGAGAGATTGTAAGATTGCATGGTGTTCCCGTGTCTATTGTATTTGATAGAGATCCAAGATTTACGTCAGAATTTTGGAACAGCTTACAAAGAGCTATGGGAACGAAATTGGATTTCAGTATGGCGTATCACCCTCAATCCAATGGTCAATCTGAAAGGACCATCCAAATTTTGGAAGATATGCTAAGGGCCTCTGCTTTGGATCTAGAAGGCAGTTGGGAATCGTATCTACCTTTGGTGGAATTTGCCTATAATAATAGTTTCCAAGCTACTATTGGAATGACACCATATGAAGCTCTCTACGATAGAAGATGTAGATCACCCGTCCATTGGGACGAAGTCAGAGAAAAGAGAGTTTTGGGACCAGAGATCATTGAAAGGATAGTTGAAGTCATTGATAATATCTGCACTAGGATAAAGGCTGCACAAGATAGACAAAAGAGTTATGCTGATACCAGAAGAAAAGACTTGGAATTTAAAGTTGGAGAGAAAGTTTTTCTGAAAGTGTCACCAATAAAAGGTGTACTTAGGTTCGACAAGAAAGGAAAACTACGACCTTGTTATATTGGACCATTCAAAATACTTGATAGGGTCGGAAATGTAGCTTATCGATTAGCTTTGCCGCCCGAACTATCAGCAGTTCATAACGTGTTTCATATATCGATGATCCGAAAGTATATGCATGATCCCGATCACGTGGTCAATTCTCAATCTCTAGAAGTACAGAAAGATTTATCCTATGAGGAATTTCTGATTTCAATACTAGATCGAAAGGTGCATAAGTTATGGAACAAAGAGATTCAACTGATCAAGGTACAATGGAGTAATCATAGAGTAGAAGCTACTTGGGAGAGAGAAGAGAAGATGTTAAAGACAAATACCCAACACTATTTACCAGATCATAAGGTAAATTTCGAGGACGAAATTTTATTTAAGGTGTGAGGGATGTAATGTCCCAAATTTTATATTCTTAATTTGATTGGTATAATCCATTTAAGAAATAAATTATGGAAGCCATAAGTTATTTATAAGCCTAATACTTTAAGACATTAAGTTTAAGTAAATTTGATTTCAAAGATTTAATGAATAACTGGGTTGCCACAATGGTCATCTGCATGGTATTTCCTATTAGCCACCCAACTTCGAATCATCATGCAGATGTTTTTATGAAGTATTTTCTAAAATTATTTGTTGGGCTTAAAACTCTTCAAATTCCTAGTTAAAGACTCAATTTAATAAGATTAATGATAATATAACTCTCACATTTAGTTTTCCACTAAAAAGTGAGGTTACAAGAAGAGGAAAAATATTTTTTAGGGTAATTGGCGCAAAACGTCCCTACCTATCACATGTTCTGTGGAAAACATCCTTACGTTTGATTTTTTGGTGCAGAACGTCCCTACCTTTGCATTTTCTTGCGCAAAACGTCCTTTTTACCAATTTTTGACATAAAATGACCATTATACCCTCCTATATAAATAAACCAAAAAAGAAAAGAAAAGAAAAATAAAAAATAAATTACAATATGCTCCTAAACTTTAAAAAAATACAAATTAGTCCAAAAAACTAATTTAATTTCACCCAACATCAGAAACCCTAATTCTCTCCCTCAATTCTCTCTCTTCAACAGTTCAACCCCGTCGCCTCTCTCTCTCTCTCTCTCCGGGATAATTCCGGTAAGCTCATTCTGGAACAAGTACAGTAAATATAGACCCTTTATCTGACTTAACTCCGTTGGAATTTCTCCTGTCAAATAGTTCTCCGAGAAATCAATTTCAACTGCCTGAGTAAGATACCCAATCTCCCTGGGAATTGTTCCATTAATCCGTTCCGGTATAGGTATAACCTTTGCAAAGTTGTTCCATTCAATCCATCCCAAGTTCCATTCAATCCATCCCAAGTTCGGCAGGAATATCTCCGACAAGATTGTTCTGGTATAAAGCAAGCATCTCAAGATTTGTACAATTTCCAAGTTCCTTTGGTATAAATCCAGAAAACTGGTTCTCCTATAGGATCACTTCTCTTAAGCTCTTGAGCATACCGAGTTCTTTAGGTAGATTACCTTCTATTCTATTTTGAGCAAGACCAAGTGTTTTCAGGCTTTGACAATAACCAATCCCTGTTGGTAAGCTTCCAGAGATTTCATTCGACCGACTTCGAAATGTTCTCAAGTTTCTTAAGTTGCCAAGAGACTGAGGCAATGGGCCTGTAAGACTGTTTGTGTATGCCACAAAACTAGCAAGGGAAGAAAGTTTCCCAATTTCCTCAGGAATTGAGCCAGAGACCTCGTTGTTGCACAAATTGAAATCTTCCAGACAAGAAAGATTACCCAATTCAGCAGGAATTTGGCCATTAAAATAGTTATCATTCAAATGTAAATTTAGACTAATTTGCATTTTTTTAAAAGTTTATGAGCATATTGCAATTTATTTTTTATTTTTCTTTTCTTTTCTTTTTTGTTTTAATTATGTAGGAGGGTATAATGGTCATTTTATGTTAAAAATTGGTGAAAAGGACGTTTTGCGCAAGAAAATGCAAAGGTAGGGACGTTCTGCACCAAAAAATCAAACGTAAGGATGTTTTCCACAGAACATGTGATAGGTAGGGATGTTTTGCACCAATTACCCTATTTTTTAACAACACCTTTCCTCAAATCCGAAATTACACTTATTTTCTCTAAAAAAAAATCTTTATGTTAAGTAAAGTTTGAAAGAATGGTAAGGGTGTGAACGAGAAAGTGCACACTTTGATCAAGGAAATTTTTTTTCAAAAGAATAGGAGAGGAGCATATTTCTAAAAGTTCTGATACCGTCGGGAAGCAACAACAATCATCCAACATTATTCTTTCAAAAGCTTTTAACAAAGGTAGGTAGAGGTGCAAGTGTTTTTTTCGTTTTCGAATTATGATTTTCGTTAAAAGTTTGAATGAATTGGTGCCTTCGGGTACGGTGTTATGACACTACTATAGTTTGAATGATCATTCTCCGGTTCTATGCATTATGTTAAATCATAACTCCACAGAAATTGGATTTTACCGGAAATCCATCTACGTGCGACGGTATGAATCTATAGTTCGAAATTTTATAATTTGTTAACGAAACGCACCGATGACATCTATTGAGTTTCAAACTCATGGGTTAATTCCCTCTCTACAGGTTGATTTGATATGATTTACTTGAGACGTGAATGATGGTAAAGAATGATGCAACGTGCTATGGGGAAGCCGGTGATTTAACGTTTTAAATTTGATTATGAAATGTTTACGTTATTTTAAATAGATTTCTATGAAATGTCATTTTTGGAACTATTCTAATCACATTTATTTATGAATAAGTTGTATTTAAAGGTAGGTACGTTTCATAAAATTTGCTTGCAATTCACTGTTTACAAAAAAACCAAGTGTTGGCAATTTAATGTTGCTGTTTCATTATATTTTCAGATTCTGCCTTGACTTTAAAAATTCATAACTTAATCATTACTAGAAATTTTTCAACAAAACGAGTGGTATTTGATAGCTTCATAAGTTAGCTACTGAATAAATTTGGAATCATGTCAATCCGATATTGGTAGAATTTTAAATGTCACTTAGTGTAAACTACACCGGGTAATGTTGCTGTTTTCCAGCTTCTGCCCTTGGATTTGAAAATTCAGAATTCGATCGTTACTTGAAATTTTTGGGTAAAACCAATGGATTTTGACAGTCTCATGGGTTAGCTACTGCATAAAGTTGACATCATGTTGATTTGATGTGTGTAGAATTTTATATATCACTTTAAGTAAATCGCGCTGGGTTACCTTCCAAACTGTGTCGTTGCGAGGTTTTGAAAAAAATATTTTTATGCCTTATATGTTGCCGACGGGAGTTGATTTTTGGATATGTTATAGTATAAAGAGTTTCCTACTTTACTATAAAATTTCATAAAATTTCGGAGATGTTAGCTTTGCAAAAGAATTTATTTTTGACTACTGCTGTGGAGATAGAAAGCCAAACAGCAACATTCATTTTTTTTTTCCACTTAGAACTTCACGTCAGTAAATGGATACATGCATGGGAATCATTCTAAAACATTTTTTTTATGTAGTTCTAGTATTGAAATGATGTTGTACAGAATTAAATAAGTTTTGAATTAAATTCTTAAATTAAAATTTTATACTCTCCGCTTAAGATATTGTAACTTATTAAGTTTACAACTAAAGTAAAGCGAGTCTTGTAACGTTTCGACCCATGCGGGTTGGGGCGCTACATGCATTTTTTGTGGTGTTTACATTTCCATCATTTATGTGGCTAATAGATGATTGAGTTAGGTTGTTTGTGCACTTATTGAGAGCTTGTTGTGCTTTCCAAGACCAAAATACTGTTGTTTTAGGAGATAGAGATATACTCCTAATCTTAGGTGATCCATTGAGTTTTCACTACGATTTAATGCTTCTGGTTGTGTTTTTATCAACATAGAGATATAGTTGGTAAAACTAATTAACTAGAGTTATTTTCGCTTGCTCGCGAGAGGTAACTAATTAAAATTGAAAAATCGGATCTAACATTGTAACTAGGTGATTTACATTTTCAATTTATTGAGATATTATTGAAAAGACGGTTAAGTAATATCGCAAGTCCCAACTCATTTAAAATCCAAAATCTAATCACTTTCACCATTATTAGTTTAATTAAACTCTAAAATTATTTTATTTTCATTTCTGACTTCAAAAAAATTTAATTGCGTATTTTTATTGTTAATTTGAATCGATTATCGTGTAATTGGAAGAAACACTCTTCGAGAGATCACTTGGACTCAAAATCAATTTTATTATTTGTACGCGACCCTTGCACTTGCGGTATATGATTTTAGCGAACAAGAGTATTCTCAACATACATGATACGATCTTCTAATGTAAATAGTGTCGGTATTTAGGTGCAGTTTTCATATTTCGTGGGAGAAAAAATTACTCTAAAGACATGAGAAAAGGTCTTGCAACGAGAGTTTGAAATTTTCTTTGCATAGCCATGTGTACACAAAATTTAGGTTATAATGCTTACCCTATGATGTCACAGTACATTACCAAAGTTATTTGGTCTTCAGTTTGCCTGTGGACCTATTAACTCAATAATAATTATCAATGGGAACACAGTTCCTTCTTTGGGATTTAGGGCTGTTTGAGTTTGCAGGATAAAGAAGAAAAATGAATAGCTGGTCCCTGTACCATTACACTGATTTGGATTGTTGATCTAGTATGTCAGAAAGTAAGCCTATGGAAGAACCTAGTGTCATGATCTTTTACTACCAAAACTCATTGAAAGTTTGGAGCTCTGCACGATTTGCAGTCTTTACCCAACCTAGATAGAATTTCATGTTACTTATTAAAATGAAATTCTAAAATTGTCCTGGCTTTGAACGGTCATCCTTGGACTTAAATTTTTAAGTAAAATGCTGTTCAATTGTTAAATCACAGTTCAAAGAGTGCTAAAAAACGTATCATGTGTCAACATTGGTTTTTCCATGTGAATATGCCAATTCTATTGCTCTTTTTAAACTCTTAACTTGCTTCTTGTGGACCTTTTAAATGGAAAGCAAGAACTCTAGCTGTATTAACGAATAAATTCGCTACTCTCATCTGCTTATTTAGATAGCTAAGTCGGACATACGACAATTTCAGAAATTTTGATTTTTGGTTGCGGAAGGAACATTCAACTGGTAGATCCTCAACTTCATAGCTTCATTCATTCTACATGCACGAAATTAGAAGCAGTTGACTCAGAAAGTATTTTCCTTTACCCCCTATCAGGGACGTAGCCAGAATTTCAATCTTCCGGGGGCAAAAATACGGGGGACCCCCGAATTTTTTTTTTAACTAAGAGGATTGAAAACGACAATTTTGAGTACCAAAATAGGCAAGTTAGATTGACTGACCAAAAAGACAATCAATTTGTCGATACAAAAATAATATGTCCATCTATGTGTCTAACACTATAAAAATTGAAAACATGAACGTTAGATGAACATCAAAAAGATAAAAAGTAAACTGCATATCTATATAACAGATGGTAGAGATGACTTGGACATCTGAAATTGGTCACTTATTGTCCTCATCACTTCAAACTCGTCAATAAGAGAATCTAATGAAAAAGTATCAACAATATAATTCAAATCAGTACTGAAATTCAATGTTCAATTCAATCACTACTGACTATTCTACTACTTAATTCTTAAATTCAAATATTCAATAACTAACACAATTACACAAACTAACAGCAACTACTCTACTTAATTCTTAAATTCAAATATTCAATCACTTACACAATTACACAAACTAACAGCATGCCTATTTAATAACTATTTAATTCAAATCAACTCAAACTAACACAAAAATTAACTAAAACAATCAAACTAACACAAAAAATTAACTCAAATCAACTCAAACTAACACAAACTCAGAGATGGAGTCGCAGCGCAATCGTATGTCGCGCAGAGAAGAGATTTGAGGAAGAATGAGGAGTGCCTGTAGTCTAAATTACATTTTGTGGGCCGTGGCCCGTGGGTATGCTTTTGGGTAATTGATTCATAATGGGTCCTTTGCTTTTGGATTGGATTTGGGCTATTTATTTATTTAAGTAACTATTTGATCTTTTGTTTAGGTCTAAAATTTTTGTATGATTGAATTTTAAAGTGTAAGTTATTGGGTCCATATTTATTAATGGAAAAAAAATAAAAAAATTTCAAAATCTTAAAATTTTGCGGGGACGAGTCAAAATTTTCGTAGGGGCGAAACTGAAAAATACATTACAAATTAACTAGGAATAGACCAGCGGACAATGTTGCGGGGCGGTCGCCCCCCCTATCTCCATCTCTGCCCCCTATATTCAAATTTTATGTTGTAAGCATAATTTTTGTATTGGAGGTAGTGTATTTAGATTGGAAACTCTCGCTAAATCTCATCCCATTTAAATAGCTTTGTGAACAAGAAAGGCCAGAGTTCAAATGCAGGATGGTACTTAATGGGGTCATATTTAATCACCGCCACATGGGAAATTCCTGTGTTGTGATTCTTCATCTTACACTACATGGACTGGACCTTCCCAGTTTGTGGCATAGCTATTTCCGCTTCACCCCTCTTTAGCCTCCTCTCTGTCTTATCTGCTTATCTAGCTGCAACATCTCGGTGCTGCTTCTTCATGCGCACACTCTTTCTATTTGATGGAGGATAGTCAGCTGTGTGAAGCCATATGGAAGAGGAATGGTGGAGAGGGAAATTTCTGAATTTGGAACATGAGCCTCGATCAACTTACAACAAACTGGGAAGTGGTCAAATAAGAAATTAAAATGAGTCAACTTGCTCAAGATTTAGTCATTGTCAAAAAATGGTATGCATACAGTTTGAGACTTGAAATGGGCGTGGACTTTTGTAGGGATCTCATGAATCACATCGAGGTTCTTACTTTTCAGGCTGGAACTTGCAAGAGCAATAAGTTGGGAGGGATGAGAATTATGGTTGGTTTTTTAAGTTTGCGATTGTTGCGAGTCTTGTCAAATCCTGGAGAAATGCTCAATCCACCACAACTGCGATTTTCTTCCATTCCCTCTACAGATGATTCACCTAAGGTGTCATGAGACTTGTATTGTTGCTGGAAAATGAGGTGTGAGGTTGCGCTCACTTGGCTGAGGTAGAAATTGATGCTGATGGAGTAGCCAGTAAGAGTTCGGGCGATACTGGATGTAGGGGTCTCCTATGAGATTCTATTTGGAAAAGGTTACACGCATTTTATAAGTAGCTTAGGTATATGCATAGATGACATCCCAAAGATTTAGAGGGTTGACTGTTATTGTGGAGGGAATGGGGTTCTCTGATGGGCTTATGGACCCTGATTTCCAGGTGGGCCTGTCATTAACTGCAAATGCAATGGATGAAAATCCTTTCAATCCTGCGGTGCTCAGAAAGGAATGGGAGTGTCGAGTACAACACAAGTAGAAAGAGAAAATTGAGCAGTAGATACTTGGTTGGAATGGGAGTTTGTGGTGTTGTCACCTACTTAGGTCCTCTATTTAACTAAAAGCGAAAAAGATCTGCAGTCATATCCCAAATGTTCGCCATCTATGAATACTGTTTCTCATCCCCCTTCACTACCCCGTTAATTAAATTCCAATTCATATCGATTGGCACCTTATTCTCACCATTGACCAGAAGATACACAACGTACCTGAGATCAGGCCATCACCATAAATCTAATGTGTGACACACTTATTGCATAAGAGAAATATAAGCACGAATCTGGTGTGTGTTTGCAAATTTAACCCGCTTATGTGCATAATAAATGTAAGCACGAGTTGGTCCAGATGTGCTTAAGTGCTTGCTTAAATGTAAATATGTTGATTATTGCAAATGATTGCGTTATGACGTATAACATGTTTTACTTTCATGCATAATATACATCGGCACTCTGGTTTTTCCACATTACACCATACTCAAGTCTTGACACCTAACTCATTTCTGAACATTCTCTAATTTATTCTTCTGTTCTTTTTATGTTGCAGAGAAATGCTACATCAACTTACAACATATTGAATGAAGAAGGCAGGATTGTAGCTGCAACTCTTCTCCCATATTGAGTACCTTCTTGAAGCCTATATTCTATATGAACATGTATTCAAAGGCAAGATCAATAGCTAAATGTGGCACTCCTTATAAAGAGACTAAAAGGTCTTCTTTTAGTACGTCTCTTCGTCTCTAGTCCCCTTAGAGTTGGGATATTTTAATAGGTTTATTCTACAATTGCATGTTCGATTCATGCTACTAGCTCAAAAAAGGCTTTCCTAATGCTCTTCTATGATGCATTTTTACTGCGGCTCAATACATAGTTTGCTACAAGTACATGCTTTAGACCTCCATTGGATTGAAAAATCGTAAATTTTATTTTAGGTTAAATGAATAAATGCCAAACAATAATTGAAATTAATATCTTTCTATTTAAATGAAATAGTCTGATAATAAAATGATCATATCTTACATACTAAAATGAAGTTTACTATTGGGTGAAAATATTTGTGAGATTAATTGTCCAGTCATTTATGTCGGTTTGCAATGACTATGAAGAGTTAAGAGTAATACTATCACCACACAATGTGACTATAGTCCAATGAATAAAAATGCATTTTAATTTCATTGGACAACATGATAATGCATGCAGTTGTCACTTCGGATCCAACGGCTATAGGTGAATACAATCTTGTGAAACTCATCACTTTATAAATTCGGTGGAAGATAATTGCGATCCGATACTATGTAATCAATGGAAATGAAAATTAGATCACTATATATCCGATTAAAACGTATCAAAATTTTATGTTCGACTATAAGTAGAGATTGAAACTCATCTCATCTCACATAGAATGTGGTGGAACTTATATATGCAATCTATTTATTTGAAAACGTGTGCGAAAATCCAACTCCACGATAACCTTGAAACTTTGGCGAGCCTCAAGTGTATCTTGCAAACGCTGCTTCCGAGAGAGTGAAGCTAAACACTCCATCGTTGACAAGGAACGATTCATCAAGGGCATGGCTACGCACATATAAATGAACTTAATCTCGCTATCCTCAAAGGTGATGCATGCAGCGAACTTAGTTGCCTCGAAGAAGTCCTTCAACTTCCAGCAAGCACAAATCGTGTGATTTGATATTTCTTGCTCCAAATAGTGAAATAAAATAATATTCTTTTTTCTATGTGGCAAAATGCCTACCTCTACGTGCTTCAATCGTTAAAAAGATAAAATAAAATAAGAAATCAATTATTGAACAACCTTACCAATAATAGAGTAACAAATAGCCATTTAAGTTGAAAGTTTTGAGATATTTTTGATCTTAAGTCCTTGTTTGATGGCCATTAATTTTTTTTTTTATTTAAAAAGGATGTTTTGAATAGTGATTTTTTAGCGAATGTATAGTACGGAACATTTTTTATATGTGTAGGATAATAATGTAAATGTGTGATTAAAAATGAGTAGGAGAATTAAAGAGTTTTGAAATAATGATTGTCAAACAGGGGCTAAGTTTCTTGTAACTATGCCATGTTACGTGAACAAAAAAGTACTATATCAAACCCTTGGCCAAATGTTTCTCCACCACTCAGTTATATATATGTTCTTATTTTTCGACAACTAAACTTATTTGTCAAAGTGTAAATGATCTCCGGATCTTCTCAATATGGTCGACTTTTCTAACTAATAGCATCTAAAGTATATGGGTTGTATCAATGGATGAAATACGCGCCAAAGATTAGCTAAATAATATATCTGAAGGAAAAATGAACAAATAATATTTCTCCTAACAGATAGAAATATTGCCAAAGATTAAGCAACTTAATTATATATGAATCAAAGATATAGTTCCTTGCTATGTGGAGGTTTTTAGATATAAAATGGTCCATATAGAAGGGGGAAAAGAGCCCACTCTTGGGTAAAAGTTTGCGAGATTCTAGTTTAAAAATGGCGTTTCTTTAAAAAATATAAAAGCATGCAACAGTAATAAGCAGCTTGCTCACCTAAATTGCTAGTCAGTTAACAAATTGAAAGGGAATTTTTTGAAATTATGGTAAATGATATGAGAAAAGTTTGCTCATTGAATACTAATAAACGAGTACAAACTATGTGCCAGATAGAAGGAAAACTATATTTAAGGATTTTAACAAAGTAAGTTGACGAAAATTGAAGCTTAACACAAACAAGAAATATTCAAAGTAAAAACGTAAAACAACAAGTTGTTGACCCAGTTCAGCCAACGGCCTAATCTGGGGGGCGGAGAGATTGTTGCCCCGTTCCACTGGTGCAAAATAGCCTTCCAAAAGAGAGTCCAGTGTACATCTGTTGACACACTAAAAGTACAGTCCAAATTGAATAGCCCAAAGAGTGATGCCCAACTGGAGGTCCATGACAAAGGTCCAAATGAGGTTATTGGTAAATGCAGAGGGCACCAACAAACACAGTAATATCATCACCCAAGCCTACATGATGCCCAGAGTTTGGACGAATGGAGTGCCTCACTGTCGCTCAGAGCGACAACCTCGTTTTCGCCCGAACCTTCAAGTCGCCCAGAATCTTAATACGTGATATATTATGGCCATCCAGAATAGCAATTACTGAAACAGTTTTTGAGCCGATTATCACATTCCATGATTTAAGAAGCCCCTTTGAAGGCAGTTGAAAAACGAGGAGTAATGGCAGCAGCTGGAGATGACAGTTTCACGACAAATTAGGCACCATGAAGAAAATGAGTAGCAGTTTACAAGCTGTTTGACACGCGAAAATTATCATGAGAATATAAAAGGAAAGAATAGACATAAAGAAAAGACCCCGAATCAAACACTTTCAAACAAAGAATATGTAATTTCAATTTTTTAGATTAACTTTAATTATCCTTCTTTCAGTATTCGTGTGCTTGCGCCCTTTAGAAGCATTCTATTTAGGTCCAATTGTAACTCTCATCTATAAAGCACCCCCTTTTTAGGACTTTGTCTTAAGAGATTTGTCCATTACACAATCGTCTGAATTTTCTTTTAATTGTTAGCGACTACCCGTGCGAAACAATTTAGCACACCCAGTTGGACATTGGTGTTTAGTGTTGAAGATACAACAAGTGATTCATTATGCCTTATTAACATTTGGATAAAGAACCAGCAAGTCAGGGAGTAGTCCAGTCTGTAATCGAGCGATATGAGGAGCAGCAAAACTCTCCACGAACAGAGGGACAAAGTCAAAGTAGTCATAGTCGTTACGAACCAATGACAGAGTTGAATCCTCGAACCATACGTGGATTGCTCAGCAAACTCACACAGGACGTTGTTGAACAGGTAAATCTACGAAACATTCATAATATGGAAAGATTTACCCAAAGTGAGAATTCACGTTATGATAATATCGTCAAATAACTCAACACGCTAAATGAGATAATGAACAAGTTGGTAGCCAAATGTGTCAGCAGGTTATGCCTGTTGCAAACCATTTTCAAAACAAGACAACTGTGGGACATAATTCACCACATAATTCTTCTGATTTGAACTTAAATCAAGGACTAGAGCCACCCTTTGGTCCATCTACTTCGAACCAGGAAGGTAGTGGGATGCCGACTCGAATGGTGGTAATGGGTTTACCAACCTCGGAGGTAATTCAATTTAAGAGATAATGTCTTGAATGATAGACAGAACACCCTACGTATTAATGATGGTTTAAACACTCAATTCAATGGTAATAATGGCCCAAAAAATGGCAATTTTGTTGCTAACCAAGGACTAAATGTTAAGCCTCAAGTGAATCAACCACCAACCCGTAAGAATTCCATATGATCCCAATGTCATGTTGAGGAATCAAATCATGGAGATAGTGCAAGATCAAATGGCTCTTGGGGTACGTCATGCCATCGGCCTACTTATACGAAGCCATATCCTAATTGGGTAGATCAAGAATATTCATGGCCTTGAGGGTACAAAGTGCCAGAATTTTCATTATTAACTGGTTTAGGGGAAGTATCTACTTTAGAACACATAGGGCGATTCACACTATAGAGTGGTGAAATAACCGACTACCATAAAATGAGGTTGTTCCCTAGTTCATTGACAGGAGTAGCATTCTCCTGGTTTATTAACTTGCCAGCAAACTCTGTTCAAACATGACAACAATTGGAACAATTATTTTATGCTCCGTTTTACAAGACTGAATTTGAAGTTACTTTGGCCGATTTGGAGAATCTACGTCAAATGCCAAATAATTGGGCAGAAAGTTACCTTCAAAGGATCAAAACAAAAAGAAGTAAGTGTTTTGTACCTCTACCCAAAAAGGAATTTGTCAAAATTGCTCAAAACTGTCTAAAATTCGATCTAGAAAAGAAATTCCAAGATAGAAAATTTTCAGACCTTTTCCAATTAAGCGCAAACATGATTAGGTATGAACGATCAATAAGAGAAGAAGTACAAATGAAAAATTCTAGCAATGAGACTTATTATAGAGACCCAAATTTTGACGTTCATGCCATTAATGAGGAATATTTTGACCAAAATGAAAGATGATTAGCCGAACTAATCAAAGGAGATGCATATACTTGCTCTATAATTGCTAAGCCTAAAACATCGGGCAAAGATGAGCCTACAAAAGATGAAGGTGAAATGTTAGAATGTTTTCGTTCGATGTAACCAAAGCTGACCTTATGTTCAATAAATTATATAAGGATAAGCAGATAAAGCTGAAAGATAAACATAAGTTGCCAAACCCTGAACAAGTTAAGGGTAAAAAATATTGTAAGTGGCATAATGTATGGTTACATTTGACTAACAACACTTTGATTTTTCATCATGTGTTACAGGATGCCATCGAATCAGGACGAATTACGTTCGAAGTTAAGAAGAAGATGGAAGTGGATGAGAACCATTTTCCACAACCACTTGGAGTAAATATGGTGACAACTGAGTTTAAAAATAAGTTGCTAAAATTCAAATTGGTCATAGATGACGGAGAAGAGGACTCTGAGCCACTCTCCAGCATCTTCGAATGCATCAAAGGGAAGGAACCCAAGTAGGATAAAGACGTCTTATGTGCCAAATGTAAAGGAGAAGTGAGGTAAAGACAGGGAGCTCAGGAGCAGGGCATTGTTACCATCGCCCTGATTTTATTCCAGACGCGCAGCCAGTTAGAGGACGAGTTACGTCATTCTATAGAGGACCACCTTTTGAGAGGCAGATCAGGACAACGAATAATGTGAGGAAATTTAGGCCGCAACCTCGCTAACCGAATGTATGGCATTCATTCCAGTATAATGTAGGAAGGGTGACACCCTTCAACGAGATGACTAGAACCCAATAAGGGCATTTTCAACGGAATTATGGACGAATGATGAGGTAACAACAGGAATTGGCACGTCCTAAGGCGCCTAAGATACTTGAGCTGGCCAATCAAAATGTCCTCGGAGATAGTGAAGAGACTGGTACAGGTAAATTGAAGGGAGAATTGCCAGAAAGTTCTTCTGGGAGATCGAAATTTAAGCGAGACAGAAGGGATGAAGAAGATCCAAATCAACCACTTACTATTCAGTTTGGTATATTACCTATCGTCATGGCTAATAATTATTTACTACCCAATGAATTCAAGAACAAAGAGGATAATGAAGAAGAAGCGTGTGTATTGGAATATGAATAAGGCCAAACTTCCGAAGGGCCCTACAATGATGAAGAAGATGATAGCATGACAGATATTGAAGAAAAAATTGATCTGGAGGCAGAAAGAAGAAAGAGAGGAATATGGCGTAATACTCCGTTGAAGCAACTACATCGAGAGGGAATTCGTGAGGTAGACTTGTTGGGAGAAACATCTGTGCATTCTTTTGATTATTATGTACTGTACAGGATGCCTAAAAGGAAAAAGAGAGTACATTGCTCTGAGAAGTAAGGATCACCTCCAAGAATATTGCCCCTTCCCACCAGTTGGGTAATTGAAAAGGAAGCTCCGAAATGTAGTAAAAAGGAAGTCCGAGAAGTAGAAGCTCAGTGCGACATATTGCACGTTGACTTATCACAAAAGGATAGTTCAACAGAAGACAAGCAAGAAGTGGAAATAGACATTGCCAAAAAGGTTATTTTCAAAAGACCAGCCATGAAGTTGACCAAACACTTGAGGCCACTATATGTTAAGACTCTAGTTAACAGCATACCTGTGGTGAAAGTACTCATTGATAATAGAGCATCTATAAACACCATCCTATCTAGGATGATGAGGAAAGTTGCAAAAACATAAAGTGATATAATTCTAGCAGAAGTTATCCTTACGAGTTTCAATGGAGGAGTAACTTCAGTTAAAGGGGTTATACCATTGGACATAACTATTGGGACAACTACTAGGACCACAGTCTTTTTTGTGATAGATGGTCCTACCAGTTATAATGTGTTACTAGGAAGGGATTGGATACATGGAAGTCGCTACATGCCTTCATCACTCCATCAATGCTTGATTTTTTGGAATGATAAAGGTGAAGCAAAAGTAGTGCATGCAGATCACAGACCTTTTGTCTCAGAAGCAAACTCCGTAAAAAATTTTCATGTACGAGGGAAATTATGGACCTAAAAGAGTAGTCTAAGATGGAGAAGAAACTCAAATTATTGCGCAGAGCGAAGAGCCATTTCCAGTATATGAGCTCACTGATATGTTCAGCTAAATGAGGCCAAACATAGTGGCTCTGGAGGAGCCAGTAATTGGCAAAAAAGTAATCAAAGAGTTTTAAATGAACTGTAAGTAATAAAGGCGAATGACCGATATTCAGGCCTTCAAAGCCAAGTTAATGGCTTTCAATAAAGAATGCAAAGACAAGACGAAAGAAAAAGTAGCTTTGAAAGCATTAGGAGACAAATTGACAGTGTTCGAGTTGGAACAAAGTATCGATCGAGAAGTTAACAAAGTGGACTGTTTAGAAGAGGAAGTGCCTGTAAGAGACATGGATGATGAAGTAATGGGGATCACCAAGCCTGGATATGCTCAAGCACAAGACCCTTTGGTCAAAGTGAATATTGGGTTTGAAAGGGAAGATTGCCCAACATTCGTTAGCCAGATTCTCAATCAAGATGTTAGTGATAAATTAATCGCTTTATTAAAAGAATATAAAGATTATTTTGATGGGAATATGAACATATGCCTGGTTTAGATAGAAATTTGGTAGAACATAGATTACCAACCAAGCCAAGTTTCAAACCTCATAAATAACCCCCTAGGCGTTTTGCTCCTAATGTACTTCCCGAGATAAAGAAATAAATAGAGCGATTATTAAAAATAGGCTTCATTAGAATAGCTAGATACGTTGAGTGGTTGTCCAATATCGTGCCAGTACTAAAAAAATGGTAAGCTTAGGGTGTGCATAGACTTTAGAAACCTAACATGGCCACACCTAAAGATGAATATCCATGCCTACAGTAGATTCTTTAGTAGATTCAACTGCCGGACACGTAATATATTCCTTCATGGATGGATATTCAGGGTATAATCAAATTTATATAGATGAGGAAGATATACAGAAAACTGCCTTTAGATGCCCGGATCTTTAGGATGTTTTGAATGGGTAGTTATGTCTTTCGGCCTGAAAAATGCAGAAGCGACGTATCAAAGGGCAATGAACTTGATTTTTCACGATATGATAGGCAAGCTTGTTGATGTGTATGTAGATGATATAGTGGTCAAATCTATTAAAAAAGAAGACCATTTTAAACAGTTGAGATGTTCATTTAAGTGAATGAGGCAATATAAATTAAAATTGAATCCTTTGAAGTGTGCATTTGGTGTTAATGTAGGAACTTTCCTTGGTTTCCTAGAGCACAAAAGGGGAATTGAACTTGACAAAAATAAAGCGAAGGCCATTTTAGAGGCCAAACCTCCTAGCAACAAAAAGGAATTACATAGGTTTCTAGGCCAAGTAAATTTGTTAAGACGCATTATTTCTAACTGTGCAGAGCGAACTAAATCTTTTTAAAGTTGAAAAATCAAGACGAATTTGTCTGAAAGGAAGAGCATCAAAAGGCTCTTGAAAGCCTAAAGGTATATTTATCAAGTCCACCAGTGCTGGTGTCATCAATCCAAGGACGGCCAATGAAAGTATATATATCGGCCATTGAAAAATTATATCCTGCATTGTATTTCACATATACAAAATTAAGGGCTTATTTATGGCCTGTAACTGTTTATTTGATTTTTAAAGTAAATCTGATTAAATATATGTTCTCTCGCCCTATTTTACATCAAACGATTGGTCTTTGCACTTTAGCGTTATCAGGGTTCGAAATATAATACATAGCCCACAAGGCAATTAAAAATCAAGCTTTGGCCAACTTTCTGACCGATCATCCATGCTTTGATATGTCTGAGGAAATTGAACTAGAAATTAACTCATTCGAATTAAAACCTTGGGTTTTATACTTTGATGGGTCAAAAACCTCTAAGGGCGCAGGAGTAGGAGTGGCATTGATAAATTCTTTGGGGATTTGTTACAGATTCGCATTTACTTTGGATAGAATATGTGCTAATAATCAAGCTGAATATGAAGCCTTAATTGTGGATTTAGAATTAATGATAGATATGGAGGTAAGGTATGTGATTGTTAGGGGCGATTCTCAATTGGTAATTTACCAATTGATCTGTGATTTCAAGTGCCAAAGTGATTCAATTATAAATCAATATGAAATCGCCTAAGAATTGTTGGAAGAATTCGACCAAGTAGAGCTTCATTGTGTCAATAGGATATATAATGGCATAGCAAATGAGTTGGCACAGATGGCCTCGGGGTATTCAAAAATTTTAAATTGAGATTCTACTTGTAAATATGGAGTAATATTGTCCGTAGTCCAAAGACGGGCAAAAAGAACATAAATTCATTTTATACAGGATGGAGATGCAATAGATTGGAGGACAGAGATCAAAAGGTTCCTTAAAGAACCTAATAAAGGAAGTGATAGAAAATGACGTTGCGCTCACTAAATTACACATTGATAGATGAAGTGTTATTCAAAAAATGGTCTGATGGTATATTGCTGAAATGTGTAAGTTTGCAAGAAGTCAAGACAATTATTGCTGAAGTGCATCCATGTGGAGCTCATCAAACTGGCCAAATGATGAGATTGTTGATTATTAAGAGTGGATATTTCTGACCCAAGATGGGAGAATCATGTGTTCAATACGCGAAGAGCTATCTAGCATGTCGAAAGCATGGTCCAATACAGAGAGCGCCGACAAGGGAGATGACACCCATCATCAAACCTTAGTCATTCAAGGGCTAGGAGATAGACCTGATAGGGAAAATTTATCCCCCATCGTCCAAACAACATACTTTTTTTATAGTTCGACCGATTTTTTCACTAAGTGGGTAGAAGCGATACCTTTAAAAGAAATCACCCAAAAGAGTGTCATAGAATTTATCCGTGATCATATTATTTATAGATTTGAAATTCCACAAACTTTGATGGTAAATCATGGAACTTCCTTGAATGGAGATCAAGTGAAGGAATTCTTGGACGAGTTTGGAGTTAAGTTAGTAAACTCCACACCATATTACGCTCAATCTAACGGACATATGGAATCTTCTAATAAGATTCTAAAAAATATCATAAGGAAAATTATAGATGAAAATGCCAGAAATTGGCATGAATGTCTAAACAAGGCCTATGGGCTTATAGAACGTCGCCTCGGTCAAGTACCACGGTTACCCTTTTCCAACTTACTTATAGACAGGAGGCCGTTTTGCCTAAGAAAATTAACGTGCAATCAATTAGAGTATGTTTGCAACATAACGTAAATGATGGTGAACACGCTAACTCACTAATACAAAACTTGTTGGAGTTGGACGTCGTAGACAGGTTACGAATCCAGAAACAATCAATGGCTAAGTTTTACAATAAAAAAGTTATAGCCAAGTCATTTAGCCTGGGTGAGTTGGTTTGGAAAACAATACTCCTTTTGGATAGCAAGGACTCGAAATATGGTAAATGGTCGCCCAATTGGTAAGGTCCATATAAAGTAAACAGTGTGTCGCCTAATAGAGTCTATCATTTAGAAGATTTAGATGGCACCAAACACATGAAATTTATTAATAGCAAATATTTAAAAAGATATGTCATTCCTTATGGGAAAGTGAACAAATAAAAGCATAATCAATATTGTGTCAAACGACCATAGATAAATAACACTGGAACCAAATACGTTCAAAGAAAGTCCTTTATTATCAAATATTCATTATAAAGTATGAGATACAAAATACTGAATGTTCTAATAGTTACAATTGAGAACAGACCAATTCCTCGGTCGATCACCAATTAAGAGGGTGAAATGGTCTTAATCGCCGTCTTGATCGCACTACTGTAAGCGCAAGTAGAGAGATTGAAAAGCACTCTCAACAAGCAACAAGGAAGAAATGGACCCTCAAAATCGTCTTCCTAATTGCATCGTTGCAATAATAAGCAAGGAGACTGAGAAGTACTCTCAGCAAGCGAAGTGGCTAGAAAGTCATCTAAAATCGCCTTCCATCATTGAACTCTTTATGGAGAATGTGGAGACGATGAGAAGAAATTTACTGATCAAAGAACATTTCCTATACCTCCCATACCAAAGGTAACTCAAGACCGATGACAAAATGGGTGAATCAAATGATCCATTTCTATTTTAGATGAAAATTTTGGATCAACTGTTGAAGTGTCGAAACGATGGCAGCAAATAGTTTTCGAAGAAGAGTATAGAAATGAAAATGATAAGTGCGGAATATGAATGGCCACATTCGTGTATAATAATTGAAATCAAATGACCCAAAGTCTTGGGAAAAGAGATGGGAATACCAAGAGAGAATGTAGATGAATCTTAGCATAAAGTAATTAAATGTTTGAGGGGTTTGACGATTAAATACAACGTCAATAAATACGCATGTAAAAACAATAATTGTTCATTAATGACAAAAAACTGTTGTTACATAAAATATTCACAACGGCGGTTAGCGCGAAATTACTTGAGGAAAGTTAAGGCATTGGATGTCTTAGTTATAGTTCGTTATCAACATCCAATTTTTTGTATTGCTCAACCAAAGCTTCGGCTCGTTCAATCCCCTGAGAAGTATTGCACCTTTTGGCAACCATCTTCGCCCTACAGTTTCTCATCTTCGCTTGAAGTTCCTTCATCTCTGCAGCCAAGCTTATCATCAAAGAGTCTTCGACCATAACTTCAGAGGAGATTTCTTTTAATTCGTCATCGACTTTGTTAATTTCCAACAGCAAAGATTCTCTTTCAGATGAAGCACGAAGATATTTAGTACTCCTGGCCTTTAAGTCTGCGTGCTTGGCTAGTAAGGAAAGGATATCAGAGTGGACAACCTTCAATGTCGTTTTAAAGTCAATAGAAACGTTAAGCAAAGGGAGTGTAAGTGCTTGCATCAATTTTGCACTCAACAGTTCAAACTTATCCTTCTGTTTAGCAACGCTGGCCTGGCCGATTTCCATGTCCATGAAAGACATATACTCAAATATTGACTGTTTGAGAGACTTCATATTTTCTTTCAAAAAAGCGGAAGATGAAGTAGAAGAATGTTGAAATAGGGCGATGTGTCTTTACTTGTTCCCAGGAAGTAACAAGTCTTGGATAGAATGTACAATGTCATCAACACCCTACAAAGAAAGAGACTAATAATAAAGACCTTCACTATGACGAGCAAAGTGAAAAAGAAAGTAAGTTAAAAGGTTACTGTATCATCAATTCTAGGAGATTCATGCATGTCACCAGTTGTTTCCACCACTTGTGGGGAATTCCCCTTATCTGGACGGGAAGAGTCTACCACAATGGGCAACTCCATGGGAGCCTTTGCATAATTCAAGAAAGCAACGAATAAAAACCAGAAGCATGAGCAAAGGTAAAACATTAGAATATGTTTTACCTTCCGACTCAACATTTGGGGGGTCAACAGCCTGGGAAGTAAGTGGTTTTCCTACTGGCCATGACCTTGCTGCTGGTTGCAATGAAGATTCTGGGACTAGGGGTTTATCTTTGAGCATACTCTCTTCATCAGCTGATTTGGACGAAGCAATCTCTACAGAGGGCGATGAAGCAGGAGCTGCCAAAACTAAAGCCTTCAAATGAGAGGCTAAACTCTTCTGAGGAATTCAGGTAAACCATTAGTACTTAAAGAAGTATGTTTGTGAATAAACAAATTCAGTCACCTTTCTCCTAAGGATGAGAGGAGCATCATCATCATCATCTTGCAAAATGGGGGATGCTAAAGCTGGCCATTTGTGGCTGGAGGTGCCTTTAGCTATAGTGGTCTTGGCAGGAGGAGAGGAAGACGGAGGAATAGAACGTTTAACGCGAGTTGGTGAGGAAGGATTCCTAATTGTCATAGGGGCAGCCAAAACAGGAGAAGTAGAGGAAGTGTTTGACCTATCCAGTAAATGGAAGGCGTGATTAGCATCAGTTGTAAACAGTCTGCGTTTCACTTTGGCCGTTCAAAAAGAGGATGTGTAACAAGGGTAGAACTGGAAGGGGCTAAAGAGAAACCTTCGGCCAAACAGTTATTACGGATGTCAGTGGCTTGCGCTTCAGTTTTGCTAATAGTGTGGAAATGCTCTATCAAGCTTTTAGAATAACAAGGAGGAACAGACCATGTCTGGTCGAAATCAAGCTGGCGAGCAAAAAATTGGGGAGTATATATTTCAACCCCTGCTTTAGCATTTCTTTCTGTGACAATGTCATGGAACAATTCTCTTCCAACAAAAAATTGAACCCAAATGGGTAAAAATGTGCTCACTTCAGCTAAGGTACAAGGGGGCCGTACGTATAAAAGTATTTGATGTGAAGAAAAGAGAAAGAAAGAAGGCGTTGAATTCAAAGTATAAAAGAATGTAAAAACGTCCCTACTAGACATATTTACATGGCTCATTTGATGAATGAATAGCCCATAACAGCTAACTGTTCGAGGAGGAGATGGTGGAGTACCAAGTTGTGGAAAATAGGCTCTCAACCACAATTGAGCAAGCCAAAGGGGCCTACTACCAGTAGTAGATGCACCATTTCTCAATTGGAATTGAAGGGAAATCATTCCTCTATAAAAAGCGGCCAAAAGAATAAGGACAAATTCAAAGGTCTGCCACGTGCTAATTCACGCGACAGGGGCAGATAACTCAAGGAGGGTTTCAGGCTGGGGACACAAAGAATGTATTTGCAGAGCCAGACCTGAAGGAAAGCAACACACTCAGCATGGGTAGGCTCAGAATTGGAAGTAATATAAAGGCCCTGTATGCTTGAATAAGATTCGGCAACCTTCTTGTCAAATTGAGGAGCAACATTGGAAATCAAAATATCAGGAAAGATAGTGTCGCCTAAAGGTAGAAGATTCACTAAGGCTCCAACATCCTTTAGAGTAATGGACATTGGGCCAAGAAGAAAGATAAAAGCATTGTACTCAGAGGATCAGAAACTCAGGGCGACTGGGAAGAGCACTAGGTCATGAGTTGGGGGAGAAAGGGTCATTTCTAACAAGTCCAAGATCTTAGTACGATAAAAAATTGATTTGGTGGGACCATGATTCATCATACGTACATGTCATCTACGAAAATTAGGATCAAGTTTTGGCCAAATACGAATACCATTATCGCATATTGGCTTCAATGGCAAAGAGTTCAGAAATGGAAGGTCCTCGGTGCAAGGAAACAACTGGCCCATCGCCACCTGTTTAATGGCTTCGGTATTATTGAATGACGGACCTAAATAGAATTCATTGAGTTCGGCATTGGCTGGTGCGAGGAAGTTGCATCTACATACAACCTAATAAGGATATTTAGAAAATCTTCGAAACTAAAAGCATTATCAGATTGAGTTTGTGAAGACGCCATAGAATGCAAAGTGCAGTTTTGTTAAGGTTAAAACGTAGCAGAGAAGCAAGAAGATGAATAGTAAAATAGAGGGGAAGAAGCGCAAAATACAGGACGTGGTTTAGTGGTGCGATGAAATGGCGCGTCTTTTGGATTTATAAGGGTTTGTAACGTTGCACCTTTTTAAGCTGTAAAAAGAAATGATGATTGAAATTCTCGGGAATTTCAAATATTGCCTAGGAAATACAAGGTGAATATGGCATAAGTTAATATTTGGTATTAAATATGCCATATTGGGGGGTAATTATTGACACATTAAAAGAACAGCCCAAATTGAATAGCCCTAAGAGTGAAGCCCAATTGGAAGTCCAGGACAAAGGCCTAAATGAGGTTTTTGGTAAACGTAGAGGGCACCCATGAACACAGTAACATCATCGGCCCAAGCCTGCATGATGCCCAAAATTTGGACGAATAGAGTGCTTCACTATTGCTCGACAACCTCGTTTTCGCCGGAACCTTCAGGTAGCCCAGAATCTTAATAAGTGAGATATTATGGTTATCCAGAATAGCAGTTACTGAAACAATTGTCTAGTCAATTATCACATTTCACGATTTAAGAAGCCCCTTTGAAGGCAATTGAACAACGAGGAGTAATGGAAGCAGTTAGAAATGGCAGTTTCACGACAAATTAGGTGCCATGAAGAAAATGTGTAGCAGTTTCAAAGCGGTTCATCACGCAGAAGTCATCATGGGAATATAAAAGGAAAGAATAGACAAAGAGAAAAGACCCCAAATCAAACACTCTCAAACAGAGAATATGTAATTTCAACTTTTTAGATTAATTTTAATCATCCCTCTTTCAGTACTCGTGTGCTTGCGCCCTTTAGAGGTATTCTGTTTAGGTATAATTGTAACTATCATCAATAAAGTACCCATTTTTGGGACTTTGTCTCAAGAGGTTTGTCCCTTACACAATCGTCTGAATTTTATTTTCATTGATAGTGACTACCCGCGCGAAACAATATCAAACCACTGAGAACACAGGTTTGATCATCAATCCTTATGGATCTACAAAAGCAATGCATAAATCCTCCACTACAATCAACCTTACCCGTCCTAAACAAACCTTAGAATAACACAGACTACAAATTGCCTGGAGTTTCTGTAGTAAGACTAATCTCACAGGATTAATCAACAAAATAGATATACAAAGAAGGATTTCAGAACCAAGAAGAAATAAAAAACATTCAAAGAACGTAAAGTCTAGAGAGAAAACAGATGAATTCAGTCAAAACCAAAATGACGCTCCAGTAACCATCAAAACCAAGTTAATCCAAAATTGTTTTTATCAAGAATAGATCTCAGCCATCCATTTGATCAAACAATTATCATAATTCCTCAACTAGCACAATTCGTGTCACACCCAATGGACCATTTGGTGGTTGCCAGGGGCTATCTACAATCCAAATAATCGGTTGAGGAAACTTTCAGAAATAGCACCAATTTAATAGTGTTTTGAGAAGCACGCATTTTCACTATACCTAAACAATATTAAGTAATGAGTGTGATATTACTTGCTTGGCAGGTCTAAGCCCAATATTATGTGCGAATATGGTGGCATTATAGACATTGTTGTTTCCATGAATAGCATCAATCCCATAAATCATAGGAATCCAACTAATAAGTGGAAAACTTGTAATTATGAATCGATAAAGTCAAAAGGTGGCAATAAAAAGACATATCAGGGAAAGGTATAAAAATGCATACTGATGCTCATTTAAAGACTGCTAATATGAGATAAAAATAATAAAAGATGAATAAAAGGGATTGAAATGCTCTATATGGCAGTTCTTACTAAAGTTTCTTTGGCGATTCGCAAAGATAAATCCAAGTGAAAAATAATCCAACATTATATTACTTCGTATTGAATTCAATATTTATGTCTTGTTAACATATTAGGTTTGTCAAGCTCCAAGTCAGGTTAACAAGAAAAACCCGTTCATATTTTAACGTTAAGACCAAGCAGAAACTATACTTTCTGAGTTTTGTAAATAAACATTGTCTTGCAAGGACAGAAACCTCTCCGGCATTGTAAATTGGTAATTTCCAAAGTTAAATCAATTATTGCTTGTTTGCTACAGTACATCCATCATTGCCAAAGGTATCATCAGAGGAATCAGACTTTCGGCATTTGGAATTATTTATACATAGCAGTAGTTCCAACATGCAAGATATGTTCTACAAAAAAGGAATTCATTTGGCTAAGCAAAGACATTTTTATGTATAACTAAAAGAAGTAACTTCAAGAACCTATTCAACTGTCTGGAAATAAACTCTTTACAATTCCCATTTCTAATCGAGTAATGCGATTGATAAGTGCATTTTCTAACATGTATTTAGTGACATTACATGACTAATTGTTGACATAAATGCTTGAATATGGCTTAATTCGATATAAATTGTGTTTATAGGACTACATTGATGGATAGAATGGAATGTATACGAAAATGAGGAAAAATGACCAAAATGGAGGAAAATGAAAGTTCAAGTACTAGATTGCAAATAATTAAAAGACGACGAGAAGCACAAAATGAGATGATATATGAATTGAGCTCTAATTTGATGATACATGGGATGATAGAAAGAAGAGAATTTACAAGGGAAGCCAAAACAAGTGACAAGGCAAATTTGAGGACTAAAACGAAAGATATGGAAGTTGTTGCCTTCCATGTGGCCCCATGGCATAAAAACCATGCAGTCGTACACTCACATGTAGGAAATTCCAGTGGTTATGTTGATCATTCCATGTGGTTGCATGGATTACTATCATGCGGCCGCATGGTAGGAATTTTTGGCGAAACATTCTGTTTCCTTATTCCGTTCCAACACTTTGGGTAATAAATCTAGGGCAACTATAAAAGCTAAAAGTCATCTAGAAACGTGAGTTAGGCCACTTTAGAGACAACAACTCATTCAAAAGCAAGGAGAAGGCAAAAACCAAGAGATTTCTACATCGAAGATTGAAAAATTCAAGATTCATATTCAAATTTTGGGTGATGTCTTTTCTTAAACAATTTTTTTGTTCTTTTATTTTATCTATGCTAGACTAGACTTTTTATGAACTAGGTGAACGATGAACCTCGCAATGTGACCTTTTAATTCTCTATTTTGCAATTTGATATTCAAACACGATTGATGGATGTTGAATGATTTATATACACTTTCTTGCCTTCATAGTTAAATGCTCGTGATTATGTAAATTTGGGTGATCTATTTTATACATTCGAAAGAAAGGAAATAGATTCTATAAGGTATAAATCATCGTAGGGCCCGATAGGAGATAGAAATATATCGATATGCTTTACGTGAATCTCGAAGTGTTTAGAAAACATCATACATTCTTGTATATTGCATTTGTCATAAAAATATAGTCAAATGGTATGCGAGAATATGTTCAATTCTACTCGAAAGAGATTTTTGGATAAGTTAGAAACATTAATTCTTCAACCAATTCATCGTGTTATCGAATTGTGAAATAGAAGTTAAAAGTGAACTTACTTGGTGATTCGGGATCCTATTGCGCCTTTCATTCATTAATTTAATCAAATTTTTGCATTCAACATAATTTTGCATTCATTTAGTCACATGGCTTAAATTACATTTTAGTCATAGTTTAGTCATAAAATCCAAATAACCAACCATCATGAGTTTAAAAGATTCGGCTAAGGTCTTGATAATTGGAATCAAATCAAATCAATTCTAGTAGGACGATACTCGAAATTTTACAATTTTTACTTTATTACTTGTTAACGAACAGTGCACTTGCAGTGTTTTACAAAGCGAACATAATTTCATGAACAAGTTTTTGGCGTCGTTGTCGGGGATTGAGTTTTAACTTGATTTTTGTTATTTAGACACTAATTCGAACTTATCTTTATTTTTATTTTACATTTTCAGTTTACTTAGTTTTTCTACTAGTGCTGAGTTAAGTGCTACTATTTTCTTACATTCAGAGCTTGCATAGGAAGATTGATCAGCTGTGGATTACTTGAAGCTTATTTGGAAATTGAGCGAACTTTTCATCATAGACAGAGAGAAGCAAGAGCAGTGCATCAGAAAGATCAAGAACAAATGCAAAAGGCTAATCAACTTTTGGAACCAAGAGTAAATCCTACAGCTCCAACCAATGCAGAGGCACAATATGATGGGAATGCTCTTCTGGGACACTTCTTATTACCATTCATTGCTCAAAGTCAATCTAGCATTGTCTACCCCACATTTGAACAGCCAAACTTTCAGCTGAAGACTAACGTCATCCAACTATTCCAAAATGGGCATCCATTATACGGGCTAGCCAATGAGAATCTGCATACACATGTATCCCACTTCTTAGATATGTGTCAAGACTTCAGGTACTAAGGGATATCAGAAGATGCAATCAGGCCTAAGTTATTTCCACACACTTTGCAGGATAAGGCACTTGAGTGGCTAGATTCAGCCAGAATGAATCTGAGTCGTTTATGGAGCATGGAATAGATTCAAAAATATGCTGAGAAAATGCCCACAACATGGGTTTGACAAACCATCACAAATCAGGTTTTTCTACACATGATTGCTTCCAACTTTTAGGAGTATGGTGGACTCGTCATCAAATAGATCCCTAACCACCAAAATAATTGATGGAGCTTGGGAATTGTTCGAGATAATGGCTAATACTTCAGCCATGTGATCTTGAGATCGAGGAGGTCCAAAGAAAATAGTTAGAGTCTACAAGGTGGATACATACTCAACCTTATCGGCAAAGATTGACTCTCTATTTCATAAAATGGAAAGCATAACACAAACAGTGAACTCCGCACAAGTAAAGAAGTCAAATTGCGAAGAATGTGGAGCAGAACATGGCACAGCTGAATGTCACATCCTTGCACAAGGAAATGAACATGTAGATTAGTCCAATGGGATCAAAGTTAGCCAAACAACCCCCATTCCGACACATATAACCTGGGATGGAGAAATCATCTAAATTTCTTTTGGGGTGGAAATCAGAATCAAAATCACAACCGAGCTCAAGGATAGTTCCAGCAAGAGAAGAAACCTCAGTTGGAAGATATGTTTGCAAAATTCATGGAAACCATAAATCAATTCATCAAAAAGACTGAAATGAACTTCTAAAATCAGGGCGCGGCTATTAAGAATCTGGATACTCAAATGGGACAATTAGCTCTCTCTATGATAGGAAGAGTACTTGGTGCATGCCAAGCAACTCAGAAATAAATCCTATGGAGTATGTCAAGCTATTACTACACGAAGTGGAGTTCAAGTACTTGAGATACATGTTAGAAACCGGGTGCAAATAAAGAACAAGTGGTGCCCTCTGAAGAAGAGAATGAGAAGCAGGTTGACAACATCAAGAAGACATGGTAAGAGAAAGTCCGAAAAAATCACAACAAGTGCCAGATACTTCGGTAAATCCCTATGAGCCACCAATTCCATTCCCACAATGGTTGAGGAAGCAAATGATGGAGCAGCAATACAAAAAATTTCTTGAAGTTTTCAGAAAGCTCCATATAAACATCCTACTGGCTGATGCACTTTTCCAAATACCGAGCTACGCCAAATTCTTGAAGGACATTCTATCAAACAAAAGCAAGTTGGAGGATCATGAGACAGTAATGTTGATTGAATAAGTCAGTGCCATAATTCAGAAAAAGCTTCCACCAAACTAAAGGATCCAGGGAGTTTACTGTGCCATGTACTATTGTTGAAATCTATTTTGATAAAGCGTTGTGTGTCTTGGTGCCAGTATTAATTTAATACCCCTATCTGCCTTCAGGAAACTTGGATTAGGAGAAGCTAAAGCAACCACGATTACGTTGCAATTGGCTGACTGTTCTTTTATACATCTAAGGAGAATCAAAGAAGACGTGCTAATGAAGGTGGAAAAATTCATATTCATTACTGATTTTCTCATATTGGATATGGAGAAAGACAAGGATGTTCTGCTGATACTGGGCAGACCATTTTTGGCTACGGGCAGAACATTGATTGATGTTCAGAAGGGCAGCTAATTTTGAGGCTAGGTAAAGAGTAGATATCCTTCAACGTTTTCAATGCAATGCAATTTCCCCCAGAGGCAGATAGCTATTTTAAAATTGATGTCAATGACAAGGTGGTACATGATACATTTCTACTTCAACATCATTCAGATGTATATGAGGCGTGTATCGCTCATTCTCAATCAACAAATTTAGATTCACTAGAGATTGAGACCTGTGCATGGTTTATGAAAACCAACCCACCATACTTTCGAAAACAGTAATTTGAAGAACTTGGAATAGGCACTAAAAAGTTTGTACCATTCATTCAGCAACCACCTAAACTGGAGCTCAAGCAATTGCCACCGTATCTCATATATGCTTATTTGGGGGGAATCATGCACTCTTCCGGTAATTATCTCGAATACAATCAGTGAGGTAGAAGAAGCAAAATTACTTCGGGTAACAAGACAGCAATAGGATGGACCATAGCATTCTATAAAAAATCGCGCTTATTTTTCTAGCATTCTACAAATGACATGCTTGAGAAATGTGCAGTAAATATTAAGCTTTTTAAAGGGTGATCTAGATGCATGCGGTATAATTGGTCGTTTACAGTATACATTTAAAGCATGTTGTAAATAGTCTATTTTTACGACATACCTCATATGCACGTAGTAAGTGAGTGGTACGAAAAGTTAATTTAATTGTAGTGTCTTCGACTCTTAAACACCACATTTATATTAAAGCATTAATTTATGTACATTACCAAGGTAGTGTTTCTTCATGATATCTATAGTGGCAACAATCCTATCAATCTGGGCCATCTGTCCAATTTTTTCTTCCAATGTCATTCTACTAAGTAGATATTTCACCCTGACCCCAATTGGCTGTTTCGCATCTTTATACACCATATACTTTTCCCCCATTGTTCTTCCGCAACCCCACCACAAAACCATGATCCCCGCCCACACAATCCAAATTCTTCCAAGCATCATATTGTCAACTCCACGGCAAGAACAGCAGCGGTACAAAATGAAATGCTATACATAATGGGTCTGGTAAACAGTCTATGATATGTGGTTGGTGATTTTGTTATGTCGGGGAATGACAGTTATTCTTGTCAACTAAAATACCGTTAAGTATTTGGTGTCGTAAATAAATAATAAAGTGTGATACTTGAGAGAATTGCATATTCAGTTAGATTCCGATTAATATTGACATTAATCGAAATAATACAATTTTGTGAAGGTTGAAGATTGAAAATTAAATTTAGTAACTAACTAAAGATAAGAATTTTAACTAAACTACGGATTTTTATGAAAACTCAATTAATTAAAATTACTAGGACATTGAATCCCTTATATTGCTCCATTTTAATATCATACTCATATAATCGTTAATACTTATTTACTCTTGACTTTCCTTTTGTATTTAATAATATCCCTCGAATAATTATAAAAATATTATTACTCGAGTCTATTATATTGCTATAGAAGATGCGAATATATGAAAACAAATTAAGTCCCAACAACATTTACAATAATATTATGCAAAGTGTAATGATATATCTTTATTTACTATTGGACTTTATGAAGATTGTCACTATGTGCTAAACTTTTTATTCGTTCTCTCAAACAGAATAAAAATCACGAATCTATCAATTATTTATCAAGTAACTAAAACCGTCAATACTTAGGCCCTGTTTGGGAGTGATTTTGATTTTTCTACAGTAAATCAATTCTCATTTTCAACCACACATTCTTCAATAAAATAATATTTTCCATCACATCAATAATTTTTTCTTCTTTTTCAACCACACATTTCCCATCATATCACTGTTTAAAATCAATTTTCCCCCAAAAATCCATCCCAAACAAACTCTTAATAACCATTCAAACCAAACAAGTATTTGAGTTTAAAAACTTGGAAGTAACATTAAACTTCAAAATATAAGGTCATCGTTTTTCTAATTTCTAGACAATTGGTCGAGCATCATAAAAATACTCAAATATGATATGGAATAATAATACATCACCCAAATTTCAATTGTAAAAAGAAAGCGAAAAACAACTTTTGAACTCTTAAATCTCTTCAATAATTTTTGAATGATCTTTTCGTATTCTTTCTTCCTCTTTCAAAAAACCAAGTAAACGTATTAAATTTGTGATTGATTGCATGTTTGCGAATTAAAGCTTCTTCCCTTCTTTTTTATAGTCCTAAGATTATGTTAAAATTCGTATCTCATCTACTTGCCACATAAAACTCTAATTAGACTATGAGAAAAAAAAAAACTTGAGTTTGCCACATCTAACCGTGCGATAGCAAGTTTTGCCCAATTCAAGTTAGTCCATGAATGTCTTCTTTGGTTCAGCTTAAGTCCTTTTTTTATTTGCATCATGTGTATTTCATCTCTTTCATCTTTAGAATAGGCCCCAAACTTTCTAAAAGTTGAATTTCACCCGAAACTTACGATTTTCTTCAAATTGCTCTCTTAAAACTTATCATTCCTGTGCAATCCCCTTATTTCTTAACAGCTCCAAATTAGTTCAAAATTGCCCCTTTTTTGCATTAATTGCATCCAAGTCCGGATTTACCTACAATTGACAAAATTACACTAAATTAAGTGGAAATCAGTTCAACTAACAATAATTTATGAGTAATGTTATTCATCCCCAATGGGGATGAAAACACAGTTTAGGTGGTTGTAAATGATAGGTGAAATGAATGGTGAAATTAAATGACTTATTTAATTTCACCTATCATTTAATGTCACATTAGCGTCACCTAGACTGTGTTTTCATCCCCAGTGGGGATGAATAGCATTACTCATAATTTATTGAGTCTAACAGCACGAATAGTGCGTAAAAACACACTTATAAATGCCCTTTACATCTCGAAAAAGATTTTACATATATTCCATATTTATTTATCTAGGATTTAATTGCCAATTCTTTTGAACATATGATAAAAGTCAAGAAAAGTTTTCAAGTTGAAAAGACGAAGGAATAAAGTGTTGTCAAAGAATAACCTCTTTATAGCGGTGGCAAGGAGCCGAGCCGAGCCGAGCCGGGCCCGACCAAAAAAAATGAGGTTCGGCCCGAGCTTTAGGTCCAAGCCTTAGCGGGCCGAGCCGAGCCGGCTCGGGTATTTTTTTTTTTGGTGTAAAATCTACATTAAAACAAAAAAAAAAAAAAAAAATTGTACATTTTATGCGTAATACGTGTTATAAATTAAAGAGATTATGAAATTTAGAAAGTGGATTTACATTAAAATTTAACAGTGGCATTTCTCATCAATGTGTCGGTTATCTCAGTTAGTGGTGCCATTTGCAATTCATCCAATTTGAACCCTGATGACCAACAGAAATGCAAAGACTTGGATTTGAACAAAGCTTCATTTTTACTTAAAGTATGTAACTATTATTTCTTGTAATGTCATGGTGAAACTTCCTTGAGGGTCGTAATTCCAATAATTCAAGGCAATAACTATTCTATTTATCATTGAAGAATAAAACCCTCCTCTTTTATCCGGGTTTGGGACTGGCTACAATTATCATAGGCGGAGTTAAAATTGTACACGAATAAAATATTTCGTGTACAATTTTTTTTGAAACAAAAAAAAATTAAAAATTAAGTATTTTTTTAAAACTACAATTGTAGCTGCCTCACACAGGCAGCTTTAATTTCAAATTTTGAATTTTTTTTTATTTTTTTTAATAACTTCACACGAGCTGGCCTGGGCTCGGCTCGGAGCCCCCAAATGGGGCTGGGCCCGAGCCTCGGCTCGGTGCGACCGAGCCCGAGCCGGGCCCTGCTCGGGCTTTTCCCGAGCCGAGCCCGAGCCGCCGAGCTTTTTTGCCACCCCTACCTTTTCATAATAAGAAATATTCATTATTCTTTCTATTTACTAATTTTTTTCATGTCATCTAATTTAGTTCTTCTTTTACATAATAATTATGAGTTAGATCCAATTCAATATACATCATAATGTTACGTTTATCTCAACACGAAATTCGTAATAAATTGTAAAAAGGTAGCTCGTGTTGGTCAAATCGAAACTTTTTTTTATCACTCTAATCTACTTGCACTTAATTTAATTCTTGTAAATCAAAAATAAATAGAAAATGCTATGGTAAATTCCTACTATTGTACTCCTATAATAAGCCTAGTGTGGTTATTTTTAATGAGTAATCAAAATAAATATAAAATTACTGAAAACTCCTCTGAAATATGTTGCAATTATTTTAATGTGATCAACCATCATTTGTTCATAAAAATCACGGTTGAATCTTTAATATGTGTTTGTGTAATTTATTCGTATATTATCTCTCTACATATAATGTAACATCATGGGGAAAAGGTGCCACATGGGACTAAGATTTGAAGCTTTTAAGAAATTAAAAATTTATAGTTTTGAAAGTAATTGCAAAACAACTTTTGGATAGTCAAAGAAAACGACTAATTCTACGTTTACTACTTCAAATTGTCGTCGTCTTCTTCTTCTTTAACTATCCCAGCCTCATTTGAGAAGAAAAGTTAAAAAAGAACATACTCGAATCGTGTATGAGCGCTATTAATCAAACACGTACATGGTCCACTTGTCTTCGTCAAATGTTCACAATTATGATTAATAGTGGCAAGAATCCAAATCAACTGATAAGCTTTAATTAAGTAAATATAATCAAAGCAAGTAATTCGTCAACCTCATCACACTTTCATCAAAATTAGGCACATAATTTTGAGACCTGGTGTGCCCGTTTAACTATTTTCTTGACTGTCTTTCCTTTAAAATTTTTGTACTCAGACACGTCAGCTCTTATTAGTAAATGGAACAATGCTGATAAGAGCTGATGTACCAATAGATTAAACATTTAGTGGATGAACAATCAATGAAACAACTAAACGGATTCGTAAGGAATATCTAATTTGAAATCCTAACTAAGATCACGATTCCATGAGGAAAGATATAAAATGAAATATCACCTAAGAAAAAGAAAATAACATGGAAGAATTGTCAATCTACGTTCATGGTCAAGCAGTCACCCTTGGCATCCATAATCCATTGGAAATGCTTGTGGGCTAATCAAAGAATTTTCTGACTTTTCTTTATCTTCACAGTAAGATATCCCTAACATAAACAGGCACCTTGGATATATCAAACCCTATAAAAACACACTACGGAAGCAATAAAATTAGAATTTTCTCTCTCTTAAGAAAAGAAAGCAAAAGAATTGTTTAAATTCCAAGTTTTTGTATACTCCATATAAAGGTTTTGGGAATTAATTTCTCATGATCTATTTCTTTGTGTATTGTGTTACATTTATAGGAAAACTATACATAATTCTAGTAACTGATAAAATAAAAAATATAACTAAAAGATTCAGATATATCAAACTATGAATTAACTAAAACTAATTCCCATATATATAGGATTCAAATTTGACTCCCTGTTTGACTAAATCAATCCGGATCTGCAACACTCCCCCTCAAGCTGGAATGTGAATATTCTTCATTCCTAGCTTGTCTAGAATCCGGTGTAGAGAAGTGCTCGGTACTCCTTTTGTAAGTACATCCGCAAGCTGCTCTTGAGTGGAAATAGAAGGCATACATATCGGTCCATCTTCTAACTTTTCTTTGATGAAGTGACGGTCAATCTCCACATGTTTTGTACGATCATGATGTATTGGATTATGTGCTATGTTAATAGCTGATTTGTTATCACAGTAAAGCTTCATGCTTTCTCTCCAAACAATCCCCAAATCATCTAAAATGATCTTTATCCAAACAAGCTCGCAAGCACCTAATGCCATAGCCCGAAACACCTCTTCTTCACTTGATCTTGCCACTACTGCCTACCTTTTACTCCTCCAAGATACAAGGTTTCCTTCCAGAAATGTACAGTACCTGATGTTGAACTACGATCCACAGCTAACCCTACCCAATTTGCATTGGTGTATGCTTCAAAATTAAGTGATGTCTCTCTATTGTATAGTATGCCCTTTCTAGGTGTGCCTTTCAAGTACTTCAATATTCTATAGACCGCTTCTAGATGTTTCTCCCTTGGTGAGTACAAAAATTGACTTACTACAGTAACTACACTTAGTGCATAAGCTATATCAGGACGGCATGGGTGTGTGACAGATAAATCAATCTTCCAACTAATCTTTGATATTTCCCCTATCCACCATTGTATCTTCTAACTCCTCTCCTAATTTATGAGATTGCTCAATGGGGTTTTCAGATATATTAAATCCAAGACATATTTTTGTTGAGAAATAAATATGCCTTCTTTAGAATGTGTCACTTCTATCCCGAAAAAATATCTCAGCCTTCCTAGTTCTTTAATCTCAAATTTAGCTGCAAATCTCTTCCCAAGTTTCCCAATCTCATCGAGATCATCTCCTATTACGATGATATCATCAACATATACAATTAAAATTGTAATTTTATCCTTACTAGATCTTTTTGTAAAGAGGGTGTGATCTCCTTGATATTGTTTGAACTGCATCTTCTTCATTGCTTGAGTAAATCTACCAAACCATGCTCATGGAGACTGCTTCAACCCATATAAAGCATTTTTTAGTTTGCAAACATGATTTCTACCAAAAAAAGCTATTGAATCCCGGTGGTGCATCCATGTAAACTTCTTCTTCCAACTCTCCATGTAAAAATGCATTTTTTTACATCAAATTGTAGCAATGGCTGATAAGTGCATTTCTTTCACTTATTTAGGTTGTCAAAATGCGGATATTTGTGATTAGTTGGATGGAATTGTGGCTAAAAATGTGGTTTACTTTATATTTAGGTTCACATCGACGAATACAACGAAAGTGGAGGAAAGGATGCAAGAAAGGGAGTTAATCGAGGCAAAAAGGAGATGAGGACTAAAATGCAAATAATCAAAAGATAGCTCGGAGCGAGAAACGAAAGTCGAGAGTGCGAAGCGTCATTTGGACATGAAGAGAAGAGCTAGGACATGATGAATTGGAGATAGAGATGCCAAAACAGGAGCTAGTGGAAAGTTAGGGACCAAATTGCAATTGGTCCCATTGTCGCCAAAATTACCCTAAGGCGCGCCCCCTCGCTTGCAGGCGAGGCGCGCGCCTCACACCAAGGCAGCCTCGACTGAGGCTGCCAAAATACCTAAGGCGCGTGCCTCAATGTAAACCGGGGAGAAAATTGTACTTTTCATATTTTATTTTGGTAATGTTTTAGGGCACTTTTGGAGGTAAAATAAAAGGAAAATTCCATGAATTTCATAGGGGAGCCGTATTTGGAGAACAAAAATAGAGAAAACTTACATTGAATAAAGAGGAATTCACCATTTGGATCAGATTTCAAAGGTTTGAAGCGAAGATTTCTAGATTTTCTTCCTATTTACATGATTCGGGTGATGGCTTTCTTTTATTTTCTATATAATTTTCATATTAATATGCTAGGCTAAGTTTATTTGTATCGGATGGATGATGAAACTACTTGATTTCTAGTTTTTAATTCAAGACTTGTGATTTTTAGTTAATTCTTACATTGTGATTTTATATTCATGCTTTTTCATATTGTTTTAATGTTTGCGCACCATTAGGACAATAAGTTGCTTATTCGTAGTGTTGGAAAACTCACGATAGGTAGAACACTGTATATGGAACACATGAAGAATAAATATTAGGAATAATATTTGTGAAGTGTGCGATCGTGTGTGATAATCCTATGTTTTAATGCATGTTTATCATATGAATGCGGACTAGGGATAAGATCGTGTCGTGGTCAACATATGTTTATTATATCTTGGAAAAGAATAATAAATAAAAGTGGAATTATCGATCGTCACGAATGCAAAGATTGAATTAATTATCACAAGTTGAGAATTGAATTCTAGAGTCAAGTAGTGGATTTGGGAATCCAATACATTCATCCACGCTTGATTTAAAAACCACTTTATTTCTTTTATTGCTTTCATAGTCATAAAACGTAGTTAAATACAAATCAACCATATTTTATTATTGTTACGAATTTAGATACATAGGACACACTAGAATTGAACCGTATTCCCTGTGTGACGATAACTCACTCATCATAATTATTACTTGTACAAGGAACCCGTACACTTGCGGGATATTTTGTCACCAATGGCTATTGAAAGTTTTCTGCTAATGATAGAAGAATTCTGATTGTGTTCATCTTAGCTACATGAGCAACTGTTTCTTGATAATCCACTCTATATGTTTGAGTATATCCTTTAGCCATAAGCCTCACTTTATATCTCTCCAAGGAGCCATTCGCTTCACAACCGACAATTTTCTTTCCTTTTCGCAATTCCGTAATCTCCCAAGTTCCATTCCTTTCAAGGGCTTCCATTTCCTCCTTCATTGCCTTTTTCCACTCTTCTTGTTGCAAGGCTTCCTCTACATCTTGTGGTATCTTATCTGAATGTATCTTGGTGAGAAGTGATCTATAGGAAGAACAATTCTCAAAAGACATAAAGTTAGCAATAGGATGTTGGGTGCACTTTCTAGTTCCTTTTCGAACAGCAATGGGAAACTCAAGATCTGTTGAGTCACTACATACCTCCTCATTACCTGCTATAGGATCAGAAATTTGAACTAGCCTTGGTCCAAGATCAGCTTTCCTTCTTGAATAAACCTACAGTGGCAAATTAGGAATTGTGTTCCCTAGTTTTTCATTAACAGGACTCAAATGACTCGAATTAAAAGGTGGCTCTTTGCTGGCTGATATTGGCTGAGAAACAGTTCGATATTCTGATTGCTGATTTTCTGGTGGTTGCTGATTTTCTGATGGGTGATTTTCTGGTTGCTCATTAATTGATTTGGCTGGTTGTAAGTTGGTAGGACACTCAAGAAATTTATCAACCACCATCTCAATCATCTTATCTTCATCTAAAGACTCCCCCTGAAGAGAAGATGGCTCAAAAAAGAACTTATTTTCAGCAAATATAACATCTTAGTAACAAAATATTTTTTAGTGGGGGGATGATAACATTACCCTTTTTGACTGGGGGGATATCCAATAAAGACACATTTAAGGGCTCTAGGATCCAACTTACTTCGATAGTTTGAGTGAATATGGACATATGAAACACACCCAAATATTTTTGGTGGTAGAGCATGGACGATACTAACACAAGGAAAGAAAGAACCTGAAGAGGAGTCCTGTATTGAAGAACTCGAGAACTGACCCTGTTTGAGAGTAAGTGGCTATTAAAATGGCTTCCCCCAATAGTGTTTAGGAATTTTTCTCTCGAATAATAAGGCTCGGGTTATGTCAGTAAGTGGCAATTTTTCCTTTCGGCTAATCCATTTTGTTGGGGTGTGTCAGGGCATGATGACTAATGTATAATGCCTTCCTTTTGTAGGATTGGAGACAATAGTTGATTGAAATATTCCCTCCCATTGTCTGACCTGATCAGTCTCACATTAGCGTTAAATTGATTTTGAATCATCTTTAGAAAATTAGGAACAATGGTACTCACATCGGATTTATTTTTCATAAGAAATGACCGAGTAACCCTAGTACAATCATCAACAAATATAATAAGCCAGCGAGCACCATTAAGATTTGCAATTCTATTTGGACCCCAAACATCAGTATGAATAATAGAGAAAGGGCACAAGGATCTATTATTGATCGAAGGAAAAGTAGATCGTTGATGTTTAGCAAATTGACATGTTTCACATAAAAAAAAAAATTCATCAACTCATCTAAACAAATTAGGAAACATGTTTTTGAGTACATGAAAAGAAGGATGTCCTAATCTAAAGTGAGGAAGCCAAATTTGTGATTTATTGAATGATATCTTCTCAGACAGATGAGATACAGGTACTGAGATTCCCTTTTAGCCATTGCTGGTATCTAAAAATTACAGCCCCTCCTTTTCCTCAGCAAGCCCAATCGTCCTCCCCATAGCTGGTTCCTGAAAAATACATTTGTCAGCTGAAAACACCACCTTACACTTCAAATCTCTTATTAATTTAAGAATAGATAATATATTTATGTACAATTTAGGCACATGAAGAACTGATTTCAAAGTAAGAGAGTGAGTTATATAGATAGTTCCTGTCCCTGCTATTGCAGCTAAAGTACCATCTGCCACCCTGAACTTCTGATGCCCTCCGCATGGAGTATATGTGGAGAAGTGATGTGATGAGTGTGTCATATGATCAGTAGCACCTGAATCTACCACCCAAGCTTTACTACAGTTATGGTCCTGTGAAACATTGAATGCTTGAGCTGGGTATTTATCTGTTTGTGCCAAGGATCATGATCAGGGTGCTTTGAAATTGGAACTGAAGAAGTAGAAGAAGAAAGCAGCTAAAGGGCCTGGTGAGCTGAATGAAGAGAGGCAATTGCTGGTGAATATGGGGGCGGGACTGCTTATTATTGTTGGACTTAGTGCTTGTCTCCTACAGCTTTGCATCTCAGAATGATAAACATTAACTATATATATATATATATATAAATTAATTGTGTGAAATGAAAAGCAACAAAATTACCATTTTGTTCATTTTTTTTATAATGAAAAAGTTAATTTAGAAAAAAAAAAAAAAATTCATTAAGAGCATATTTGGCATGGCTTAAATTATAACTTAGATTGTCCAAACATACACTGCATCTAAGGTTTTCAGGAAATTTCTACACGAAATCTTTCAATTTCTTATTTTACTCTTATTCAATCAGGAGTTTGAAACCAAACCTCTCCTTAGAAAGATAGGACCCCACAACTTACTATCCACACACATACACAGTTTATAAGCGCTTAAAAGCACAAACAAACAAGCATTAAGATGTAACTTGTAAGCACTCAAAAAAAGAAAAGAAAGACAATAAACCAATTTTGTCTCAACTAAAAACAATGCTCCCATCAAAACCATCTGCAATTTTTCAAAAATTGGCTAAGTTTAGGTTGAGAGAAATTTGTCTCAAGAATTGAACTTAACATGATCTTCAAATACATTAGGACTAAGTAATTATGCAACTGCAGATAAGCTTATATAATTTGATGAGTTACACGACACTTTCATCATTGATGGTGACGTCTCAAGATTCTGTACCTGCAAAACCTACATCACCTCTGAAGCCCTCCTCTTTCTTCCTAAACTTGTTCCTCCATTGTCCTCTGCAGCAGAATGTTCCATTGCTGCAACAGAGTACAAATAAAACATGAGTACCTCAGCATGCACACGATACAGAAAAATGGAAGGATACAGATAATGCACAGGGTATCAGTATTCTTTGGAAGCTTATAACACCCCAAATTCTATTAACTCAAGGCGGTACTAAAGTCGAAATATCATGTACATAAGTATTCTCAATAAACGTCAAAATGAGTAAATAATTTTGTCTTTAAAACTATAGCAAATTAGAACTAAATGTGGAAACGTCCTTTGAATAATTTGTTCACATCCAAGTGTCAATACCAAATATAATAAGCAAAGTGCCAAAATTCGCAAAATACTAAAACTTGAGATTTAATTGACAAAATGGAATCCAGCTACTAAAATACTTATTTCAAAAATTTATAAATTAAATGGTCTATTATTTTATCAAAATTGCCCCGCTCATTGCCTTGCCTTGCCGAACTCCTTAACCTGAAATGGTGGAAAAATATTTGGATAAGCATAACGAATTATACTCAGTGGAGAAACAGCAATCAGTCCAAGTTAAATCTAAACATGAAATCAAGTTATGAATATAATACCAATACAACATACTGTAGAAATGTGTACTTTGGATTTATGGTCCCTGACAACATGTTATTAGCGCTTAACAAATATTGCACTGACAATCCCAAGGACCCACTTTCGATCCCGGACCTATTTACGGTCCCTGACAACATTTTCATAAGTATAAGCATTATATCACAATCAAAATTACACATCAAGAATTATCATGGACAAAATAATCACAATTGCTTAAATGTAAACCCCACCTCAAAGTCCTTAAAATTTTCTTGAAATTGAACGGATGTGATGTTACCGTGCTTTAAACTTTTTCCGTGACCTCGTCTAGCAAGAACAAAATTAATATAATTTAGGATACTAAATCTTAATTAATACTTTAAAACTTTTAGGGACTTGATTGAACTTTTGAAAGTAAAGAAATAAGTAATTTGATAATTCTTAAATCTTTAGGGTCTAATTATCAAAATTAGAATGTTTAGGGCCAATATGATAAAATTAGAAAGTAATTTATATTTAATTTGAAGAATAATCAAACTTTAGGGATGAAGGAAGAGTAAAAATCAAATAGGGGACTAACTTAAACTTTTGGCCAAACCTTAGGATTTAAAACTGAATTTTCCATATTTAATACCAAACCCCCAATTCCCAAACCCATTTTCACGCAGAGAATTGGTGCGGGCTTCGAAATCAAGCTTTTCTAAATTGGTTTTTTGCATTTTGATGATTTCCCAACAAAATTGAGGTCGGGGGAAGGAAGTCTATGTCAAAGGTGGCTCGTGCGACAGTATTCCAGGCGAGAGAGGGAGAATCGAGGTTGGGTTCCATCCTCCAGTGTGCGTGTGTGTGTGAGTTGCCTGCACAGATTTGCCGAGAATGATTTTCTGGTTCGATAGTTCAGTTTGAAATTGGAAGAACTGAAGTAGTGAGTCAATGGATTAAACGATGGTAATGATGAAATCAAATAAAAATAATTGTTCAAACGTTGAGAGATTTACCTAGTTGAAATGCCCAGATTTCTGTGAAGTTTTTGCTCAGCCGTGAGAGTGAATTTTGGAGGTGGAAATGACTGGTTTTGGTTTTGACACTGTTGAACCCTACAATCCTATGCTCCAGAATTTGGGCTACTGATTTGGGCTGATAATGAACTTAAACTTGGGCCAAAGAGGAATATTGGAACAAGAGAAATTTAAAATAAATGTTGGTGTAAAATTCGACCCAATAAGGAAATATTGAATTTTAAGATTAAAAATCGTTTTGAATTCTTATATTAAATGTTTTGCTAGACAACTCGACGGACGTAAAATAAATTCTAAAATTTGACGGAAAAGTCATAGCGACACAACTTAAGTTATAAAATTTGCATTTTAAAATTCGGGTCGCTACAAAGCTGGTCCCAAAAAATTGTACTTGGACCTTAAGTGTTACCTTCCAAAGCCATATCCATTTCTATATGCATGGAAAGGGAGAAAATATAAATTCAATAGCAAAGCCATCATGATCTTAAAAGACTTGCGTTCCCAAAGATCCTACCAGATAGCATTACTGTGATGAGAAGTCAGTACCCAATATTCTGTCTTTTTGTCAATAACCTTTACAGACAGATAAAGGTCTATATCGTTTAAACACCAACTGCATGTTAGGTAAGCAGTATTAGAAAATGACAATATAATAAACAAGATTTTAACTTCTTTTTTCTTTCTTGGTACAGTATAGTATCAAATCCTCCTTACCAAACATGCTACAAGCATATGCAGCGGAGTCAGCAAAATTACAGAAAGGTTGCAATGTGAAAAACAAAGGACAATCTCACTCATGTACAAAAGCAATTCAAACTAAAACGAAAAATGAGTATTAAAGATATAGGGGATGTTTGACACCCATTTTTGTAAAAGAATATGTTTTTGAATAGTGATTGATGGAAGAATGTGTGGTTAAAAAGTAAGGAGAATTTTTAGGTTTATGTGTAATATTATTTTATTGATAAAATGTGTGGTTGAAATGAAGAAAGAGAAAAAAATGAGAATGAAAATGAGAAAAAAATGGGTGCCAAACAGGGGCATAGTTTGATTGCATAAAATTGAAGTAGTTTATTGGATAGGATTTTATCATTTAATAGTTTTAGTTGTTTTATATTTAAGCTCAACACTTTATAAATAGGACGAAACTTATTATCGTTTTTAAACTGGTCAAACTTTATTTTTACCTACACAACCCACAACTTTTACCAACTTTGTAACCACACATTCATTAGAACTGCTTCTAAACAATTATAAGCTTTGACAAACATGCACTACATTTGCAACTAGACTTCGATTGATGATAAAAAAAATTGATATTCTTCCCCCTAAATTTTCTTCTCATTTCTTCACTCTCTTCCCTATTTCTATTTGTGTTAGGCTTCATAAAAAACTAAAGCAAGCCTGTCTAGTTATGGAAAAACCATTCAGGAAAAACTAAGACATCAAAAGGTCTAATAAATAAAATTGTGATAGAAATTCCAGAAATTTGTTGTTCAAGTACGTGATCCTGCATCAAATAACTCATCCATTAAAGATAAAAGAAGCAAATAATTTAGGGAACTAATTACTTGCCGACATGAAAATGAATTCTTGGAGTGGGAAACAAGACTTCTTCATTTCTATAAGAGAACTCTTGCTTTCTTCAAAACGATCCAAGAAGAATTAAAGATAGCTACACCAGAAATGAAGTAAAACATTTCCAGCCAGGGTCTTCACATAGGTTGAAAAGTTTAATCTATTGTTGTTGTTCTTATATCCATAAGACAGCACTTAACTGACGTATACTCAATTTAGAAGTTCCACCTTCAATTATGAGTATAATAGCAACCTCGTCCTTGAAATTCAGTGATAAACACCAGTACACATTTGACTGAATTCACTTGGAACAGATAATTTTACCTTCAAGTCATTAGAAAATAAGCTTACAAATCAGTACATGTCCTTGCACTTTCTGGCAATCAAACCCGCACCCATATCAGTAAGTCTCACACATCAGTTCAAGCAAATAAGCTTACAAATGTTCAGAGATACTCAACAAAAAGGACTCAACATCTCAAGTATTTCCCTCCATTAACCTACTGCATTGAAAATATATTTCAGCCTTGAATATATAACGTGATAGTAATCATCCACAAAACATTATTTTCAGGGAGGGGTAAGTTTCGCTATGTTAATACATAGTGACCATCCAAATTACCCTATTTTTGTAGGACACAACCCTAAACAAAACAAGATTCTTGGTAAAAATAGGACCAATGGACATCAGAATTACATTACCCTATCTATAAAATGAACAAACTTTATAATACAAATCCAGCTACTCACATATAGACATTTTCTACATATGCACAAGTAATTAACTTCTAAGTAATTATAAGCTAAATGCATCTGTTATTATTAGTTTATACAGATGTTTCCAACTAGGTAATTCAATTAACATTAATTTCATCAACACGTGTCAAAAATGCCAAAAATGGCAGAACATGATACAATTAGCAAACAAGCATGTAGATACAAAATACACACGCAAACCAAAAAATAACTTGGTGACAACCAATTTCCTTCAAAAACACATAAATGCATAAAAGAAATACAATTTCTCCAAAATTCCATCTGAACGGAAGGGTGAGCTTGAGCCCACCCAAGCCTGTTTGCATCCTTGATCTCTCTCCGTGCACATCAACATCATCATCAATAATTACTTGTGACAAGTATAAAGATATCAATGATTCAAGGCTCTAAATGTGAAAATCCTGAAGATTATTCTCTAAAGCAGATTGGATCTGTTGAGGCATAATTGGTTATAAAACATTTGAATGATGCTAAAATTCAGTCATGAATTCAAATGATTTGGACAATTCGAAGAAGCTTCTGGATGTTTTAATAGATTTTATTATCGAAGAGCTCTGTGATAGTCGAAATTAAAAAGGATAGGCTCAATAAACTTGTTTCAAGTTGCTTGTGTACTTATACATAGTTTTCTCCTGGGAGCCCTGGATGTTTTTGTGTTTCTGCTCTTCAATTCTGGAGCAGGCAGCCTTGTTAATGGAAGTTCGCCAACTAGTTGCAGTAAGAGCCTTCTACCACTTCAGATTTACCTCTTTTCGTGTATCTGACTGCAGCTGAAATTTGTATTTGTACTAGGGTCCATCTTAACTCCACATAAATTTTTGATATGCATGACAAAAATTAGTTAAAAATGAATGGTTCTCGAATATTGTCATATAAATTTTGAATTTTTCCTGATTTCTTAGTTTGAAGATGCTGGAATGAGTTATTATCCTAGAGCTTTGTGAATTGTGGGTGAAAAATTAATTTATCTTGACTAAGCCCAAGCTTAAGCACAAAAATAAGTTGATATGCTGAGTCTAAGAATAAAAAAATTAAGATACATCTGCTAAGAATCACAATTGAAACTTAACATTTCAGACTTATTGAATAGTACATTGAAGCATTTTACAAATTCATACGATCAAGGCAGAAAGAAATTGAGTGGAGGGTAATAGAGATGACATAATCGTATGATATTGATGACATTATAAATGATTCATCGACAAACAAATTTTACAAGGAAACAGAGTGTCTATAAAGTATTTCATCATCACTCTCATACTCTTCTTCTGATACAATCTCACTCCCGGGAAGCTCCAACTTGCCACTCATAATTAATGTTGGACCGACACTCTCTGCCTCAATATATTCACCTTTCAATCTCTCTTCAAATCTCATATCGCTACAATTGAGAAACCACGAGAGAGAACATCTAATCCCCCTGCTTTGTAACCTTTGGTACCTTGGTTTAATCCTTAGCTCCAAGCTGTAAGTAAAGTACTCGAGGAACTCTACAAGCTCTTTCACTGGTCTGCCCATTTCACTCTTGAAATAGTAATAACTGTTTTTCATGAGCCCAACTTGCAGAGAAAGTGATTGGGGACAAATTATATATTTTCCTGATGGTAATGTCAAAGTTATCTTTGATAAGCCTTCATCTTCAAATACGTTTCAAAGATCTTCATCTAGATCTAATAATGGATCTAGAACAAATTCTTTTCAATCAGCCATATTTTCAACTTCCTCTTTAAAAAAAGTCGATTTTAATCCAAAAATTCCAAAATCATTTTATCAAATTGAAGAATTTGATAAAGAAAAGGAAGTAGAACCTCCTACTTCTCCTACTTTATCAGATATGGTTCCTCCTCAGTCTAAGGGACTTGATCAACAATGTAATGTTATTTGTTCTAAGATTGATAGAAGGAGTGAATTTAAGACTGATCAAACTCCAGGAGTCAAAAAAATTTAGTCATCTTATCAAAAAAAAAATTTTCAAAAGAACAAATTGATTCTTACCGGAAAGAATTTGATAAATTTCCAGGAGCCATTAGTTTTTATGAATGGACTTATTTCAAATTTTTCAAAAGAATGCCTAAGAAAGTCAAAAGTAAAAATTATTCAAAACACTACTTCAAATAAAACTTGGAAAACACCTTCAGATGAAACCATTCTATCTTCCCATCCTTCTTTGCAAGAAATCATTGTTTCTCATGGAAACACGTAAATACTTGCTTCTCCTTTCAAAAAGACTGAACAACCTGATGATTCTTTTGTTAATGTAAAAAACATGAAAAACATTCAATCCCAGAACAATTATACTAATGTTGTCATTCAATCTATGTGCTCTCAACTCAACAGAATTGAAATCAATTCTGAATATGAATCTTTTGAACCTTCAAATAAAGAGAGGTAAAAAGAAGAAAACAGAAAAGTCTATTCCTTCTTTATGCTATTTTCATGATTTTTTCCTAGAAAACTTGATACCAAAGAAAGTGTTCTCAATGAACTTGCATCTCAGCTATCAAAACTAACTTCCGCCTCAAATAATATCAATACTATTGACGAAATAAAATCTCAGTTTGTTCAAAAAACTGATCTACAAGTTAATAGACTTCGTCGACAAAAGGTCCAATATTTAAAAATTCCTAATTATTATCCTCGTCATACTCATCCTGATCTGCTCTTTGAGGAAAGGGACAAAAAACAATTCAAATATGACGGAGACTCCATCATAGAATGGAATCTTGATGGATTATTTGAATATCAAATTATTCAACTCTTAGGAAAAATGGGTATTTGTTTCACTGCTTACATTACTGACGAAAGTAGTAGGCATGAAGCAACTAATAATCTTGCCCTTGGTTTTGCTGGACAACTCAAAATTTGGTGGTTTAATTATCTTACTGCTAAAGACAGAAATAAGATTGCAGCTTCCATCAAAAGTGATGGAACTAATGATAGTTTTGCCTAAATTTATTTGTTCGTTTTGTCCAATAACAGTAGTTGAGAATGCCTAAATTGTTTTTAAAGTCGTGATTTATGATTCAAATTTGAATTTATCAATGTTTTGTTTATTTAGAAAAACAGAATTTTACAGTTCCGCATTTTAAGACATGAAAATCATTATTGGTAACACCTCAAGATGTATGAAATTTTGGGGTATGAAATTTTGGGGCGTTACATTATCCTTGGGTTACAAGGTGAAATTTCATGTGGTTCGGAGAAGGGTGTTCCTTATGTTGCCGGAAAGTATGGAATCTATCAATCAAAAGCATCTTTATGGATAAGATTTAGTTTAACAAGTGTAAAGCGTTATCGATTTATTGGGATAAATTTGAGCTTAATTGTTATTTATTCAACCATTGTGTATTCTTGTTTAATTGTAGGTTACATTATCAGGTCTCTTACTGTCTTAGACAATTGTGATGATAAAAACCTATTAATTTTTGTCTACAGTTTACATATCAGAAATCTTATTCGGTATTCATATTTCATGATGCGTTCCAATCAATATTGACTGAATTTTATTACTTTTCTTTAGTCATTTTCTCAATCTTATTCTTTACTGAATTTTAAAGGTTCAATTGTGGTAGTGCTTCTTTATAACTTGCAAGACTTTGAATTTGAGACTTCCACTTTTGCTGGCAACTTATTTACCTCTTTTTTGTCAAGAACAAGGTAGCAGCTTGTGCAAAGTACTTTGTTGGTGATGGAGGAACAACCAAGGGTATAGACGAAAACAATACCGTGATTGACATGCAAGGATTGCTCAGGATTCACATGTCTGCCTACTATGACACGATGGATAAGGGTGTTGCAACAGTCATGATTTCTTACTCCAGCTGGAATGGTAAAAATATGCACGCAAACCACGAATTGATTACTGGATTTCTAAAGGGCAAACTTCAGTTCAAGGTAGGGTCTCAAAATGGTAATATCCATGCTCAGTTATTTAATTTGCATTCGATAGAGGTGCTATTACTAGTTTAAGGTTTTGCTTAGTATTAGTTTCACCTAAGGTTGATAGACAACTTTGCATTGAATACAATGAAGAACTCACATGCTCTTATTCTAAGATTACACGTGCAATAATAATGTTATCGGTGATAATTCATATGGATTAACTTGTTTTTATATTGTACTTTTTTATCTTACTGCTTTTATCACTTTCGGTATTCTTATGTTGAATCAATTCAAACTTCAAAACAACTCGAAACATTTCTGAGTAGCTCTGCTAATTGACATGGGCGAACCACCAGAGCTTTTTTGGTATCTGATATTAGAATGTGCTTTTCAGTAGAATAGACAAGATTTAGCTTCTTTTTCTTTCTTAATACTATCAAATGTTGTATAATCTATATTACAAAACCTGCCATCAGGGCTTTGTTATCTCAGATTGACAGGGCATTGATCGGATCACCTCTCCACCACATTCAAACTACACTTACTCTGTTCAAAAAAGTGTTCTAGCTGGCATCGACATGGTTAGTGGCTTTTATTAAGCATCCATACATTACTGAAATTGGTCCAACTGTTTTCTTGAAAGTTCAGTATTGAACTCAGGAGGATAGCTTTGATTTTTCACAGATTACGATCCCATACAATTTTACTGAGTTCATACATGACCTCACATACCTGGTCAAGAAAAACTTTATTCCAATGAAGCGTATTGATGATGCTGTTGGGAGAATTTTGCTAGTCAAGTTCACCCTGGGACTCTTTGAGAACCCCCTTGCTGATCTTAGTCTGACCAATGAGGTTGGAAGCCAGGTAGGTTAATATGTTTCCTCTCTGATCCTAGTCAATCTTATTTCTAATGCTATAAGTAATGCTTGCTATATGCTGTAAACACATATACTAGATAAACTCCCTGTTTAGCTCTCTTGAGTTTAAACTATTACTGTGAATGGTCTAAAATCTTCTAATGTAACAGGCACACAGAAATTTGGCAAGGGAAGTCGTTAGGAAATCGCTCATTCTGTTGAAGAATGGAAGCGATTCAGTATTACCCTTGCCAAAAAAAGTGAGCAACATTCTAGTTGCTAGTAGCCATGCTGACAATTTGGGTTATCAATGTGATGGATGGACTATAGCTAGGCAGGGATTCAGCGGCAATAACTACACAAGATGTACATTTAGCTCCACTTGAGTTTGTGTAGATGAAGTTCTAAGAAAGTCAAAAAGTAATGAAGTTTTGAAGTCAATTACTTGGATTCTAGTGAGTTTTGTTTTGAAAGTCGTTGCAAAACCATTCTACAGGACAGAAACTGAAATGGTGAAGTGAGTATAAAATTTAATTAATGCATGCTAGAAATTAAAAGGGAAAACATTTCTATTGGGGTCCATCTAATAGTTCTTGCTTTCATAGCTCTTGCTTCTATCCATGTATTGTGCTCCCCATATCTGAAATCAATAACGCTGATGTGGATTTATGTCACTCCCTCTGATGGAGTCCAACCAAAATCTCGCTATAGGATAAAGAGAGAGAATCTATTCTCTTTTCTATATAGATAGAATAGCGAGAATCACATTTAAAATAGAGATGATTTTATGTTTAAAATAGAGATGATCTTATGTTTAAAGAGTCTTTTCGATATGTTCTTACTTGCCTAAAGTTTGAACTAGCTCTGTTTTAGGATTAAATCGACTACTTATTTCAAAGCTATTTGGAATTCTTATTTCAAAGTTGTCTTCCTATTCAAAAACTTGTGAATTTTTCCTGTACTTGTAACATTTCTCCTCCTTTATTATGGTGAATTAAAAGTGACCTTCAAAGAGAGAAAGACTGTCTTAGCTTGAAGCATTGTTCTTCCATTCAACTTCTAAAACGGCTCATAGATTTTTATTTGTAGACCAATCTACATATCATCATGATATTTGGTTCAGTAGAGCAAAAGGAAGAACTTCCATTGGATGCAATAACTGTAACAAAAGAGCTCATTGCAGAAGATGGTAAATGCAATGAGAAAAATTTCATACACAAAACTTCTTTACCTTTTGCAAGGCATAACGACCAAATGATTTCCAGGAGAGTTTTGATGTGTAATAATATTTTTTTGGGCTATGCTACGTGTACATAAAGGTGTTGACATAACGTGAGTGGGGTGGGGTCCATGCTACAGTAGCGTGGGCCCCACCCCACTCACATTATGTCAACCTCTATGGATTAATCTATGTACACATAGATTAATCATATTTTTTAAGTGGGATTTAGTTCAAAGGAACACTTAAGTTTGATGCTTCATAATTATGGCCTTTGGCCAAAAATAATAGTGTTTTGTCCAAAATACCCTTATATAAAAACAAATATCAAACCCTTCGTCTTTCTCTTTAGATTTTGGGCGGGAATTAAACTCCACAAAACCTTATTCCTCTCCACTCATTTGAAATTTAAAATGAAAAATACTTACAACTTCTATCTTCTGCACTCATTTGATGTTCACTATAAAAAACCTATAATTTACTCAACTTCATTGATTTGCTTAGTAACATTATTAATTAAGCCTCTGTCTGGGAGCAATTATTTCAACAAGAAAAGGATTTTTTTGACCCGTTTTTTTTTTTTCAAAAAAGTGGGGTCCATTATGACACAAAGGGGTCAAATATTGTGGCTCAAGCACTGTAGCAATGGTACAAATTCTGCTTACAATTGGAAACAAAAAGGCGCTAAATAGTATCATTGCATCTCTTTTCTTCAACAACTTACTTTAAATGCAAGGTAAACTCTTACTTCTGCTATTCATTTCCTTTTACATTCTATTTTTAATTATACAGAATTTTTAGAATTTATGATTTGAATATATCAGTTTTCGGTTTCCAGAACGGTAGTGTGACTTTTTTTTATAAATATCAAAATGACACTTTTAACATTTTGGGAAGAGCTATCAAGAAAGAAATCTGCCTTTTTGCGAAGAGCCAAGCTCTTCGTAAAATGGCATACTGTCATTTTGGACTATTCAGAGAAGGCAGAGTTTTGTTTTGTTATGTTTATCAAAACGGAACTCTGCCTTTTTAAATTAGAAGTATTTAAGATTTTTCTTCATGAATTGAGACCTCTTAAACTTAAAAGAGCTGGGCCATTTAAACTAAAGCTTTGTAGACTAGGCTCTTTAAATGGAATCCCCTATTTTTTGTAGCATCAACATATATTAATGGCAAATAAACAAATTTAGCAGATGCATATAAATCTTATTCGGGTACATGTACTCCAGTGCACATGCAGACGTGACGAGAAAGGATGTCCAAATTAAGAAGAGGTACAGGTACCTTCCATCAAACATGTAAGCCAGTGCCAACGCAGACATGAATGTGCCATTTTTGATACAGAAGAAGAACAGAGATGAACTAGGGCAGAAACCCCTCCTTCCTCTACAATACGAAGAGCATTGCCAGGATTAAAATCAAGATTCCAAAGAGCTCCTGCAGCAGTCTCGTGGACATCCTGAAAGTGCATAAATACATAAAGATTAATCCACATCCCGGTCCCACTACAATAAAAAGAACATCTTGACTACACAAACAATAATAAGTGGCATATCAAGCATCATAACAGTGCATTTCATGAAGTGAAGCTGTATACTATGATACCTGTAGTCCATGAATAACAAACCCACTAAAATCGCATGCAAATTCTGGATGGAAAGTGTTAAATAGCCACGAAGTTTAGGTAACCACTGTAAACTGCTGCAAGAAACAAATTTTCCTGGAACTTTGACCCTTGGCAGAGATAGAAGAGAACATTTATCTCTCTTGCAGTATCCAAGAAGAATCAAGCACAAAAAAGAAATATCTGAAGAGAAAGCCCTTTCAATATTATAATAAACAATATAATAGGTCATACCCATTTTTGTTCTTCCAGAGTAAATATAAGTAGACATAATTTTGAGATTAATATTTATTAGGAAAAGATACAATTGTTATAACCCATGAACTGGCTTGCATTATGAACAAAGTTAAATGAATTGGTGATTGGACGACCCACCTTTTGTTAATTTTAAACACCAAAGCTAAAATTGAATCCTTTTGCTATTAACTTGATTAGCACTACAGTGTAACTAAATTGGTTAAAGGAGGAAGATATTGACTTATTTAAACTAGTCTGATATGATTAAAAATAAATAGAGTATGACTTGAAAACAAGAATTTTAGCAGTCCACAAAGCAAAAAAAGAAAAGAAAAAAGAGCCTGCACAAAAAGTTTAGAGTGGCATAAAGGGTATTCTTTACTGGGGCCTGCAGAATGAAAAGAAGGGAACTCATTGATGTAAGAGAAATTGAATTAGTTTCACGATCATATTAGAATAAAAATAAATCAACAAAAGCAGGCATTGTTAAAATTCAAGTGCAAACTCAATTCAAGTTAGGTAAGAACTAAATAATTGACCAGATGTCATGTAAAAGAGAGCGAATGCCATACTTGGCTTGCACAAAAAGAAACCAATAGACAAATGAAAAGACAATAGTGACGATTCACATATAAAATGTATACCTCAGCATCTGATCGTGCCAATGCTATTAGTGGTGCCACGCCTCCTTCACAGCCAATCGCAATACTATCAAAAAAGAAACATATCCATGATACATAAAGTTCTAGGTGTTAGGCAAATGTAACCTATACAATGATAGTCGCAACCATGATCTACCAATTAATTGAACATGAAACAAAATAGACGAGATGGTAGCTGTTTGCAAACAGCAAACTCACTGGTCTAAATCAAACCTAAACACATTTGTGGCAATTTGATGTGTAGGAATATCATTAGTAACTCAACAGCTGCTAAATATTGTTTCTCACGGCTTACTGTTTCTAGCTAAAGAAGTTTCGTCTTTTCATTCAGAGAATTGTGTGACTATTTGTCTTTTGGTATTGAAAGAAAGGCGAAGCTAAAGGGTTTATTTTCCCTATGTGAAAGTAGAGCTGGTTTTTTAGTTCAATTGGGTTGGGTTCGGGTTAGGAAATCAAATTTTAGGTCGGGTTGGCTTCGGTTCCGGGTTATCTATAAAAACCCAATCAAACCCAACCTAACCCAACCCAACCCAATAAAATAATAAATATTAAAATAAAAATAATTACTTAAAACCAAAAACCTAAAAACTAATAATCAAAATTCTCTTCTGCCACACATCTCTTCTGCCTCTCATTACTGCTTGTGCCTAGGCTTCTCAATGACAGGTTTGCTGTGGCCTACATATTTAAGAAAAGAATATGAACCGAGTTTTGCTCGCTGTAAGTAATGATAAAGCTTAAATGATCTGCTGAATATTGATTTATTATTATTTTAACTTTCAGATAAACAGGAGTAAGGACAAAGTTACTAGAAAAGGTGAACAACAGTGACCAATCAGTGTTCAAGCAATGTGAACATAAGAAATAAGCCTGCTGGCTTACAAGTTACAATAGCAATAGTAGTAGAAATCTTACCTTAGCAGCTTCTGACTGAAGACCCTCCCGCCATGACCTAGCAAGATTAAGGAGGTGTATGCCACCATCTCTCATAACTGCTTCGGACCTTCCAGTATCTATACTAGCATTTTCATCATCAATGACGACAAACGTTGCAAGAGCCGTGGCTGCCCTTTCTTGAACTTCCTCCTGGGCACTATGTGTGAAACTAAGCAACAAAGATGAGCCTTGGTTGAGCCAGAAATTATCTAAACCTGGTCGATTGCCCTCAGAAACACGTAGAAGCAAATGGGAAAGGATCCATTCCAGCCAATTCATGATCTCCTCTGATTCCCTATCCTTGGTTTTAAACTTTCTCCAACTCAAGAAAACATTTCTCTCATCCTCTGTAGTATCGGCAGATAGAGCAGGTAGCCTTGTTAATGGAAGTTCACCAACTAGTTGCAGTAAGAGTCTTCTACCACTTCAGACTTACCTCTTTTCATCTATCCTACTGTAACTGAAATTTGTATTTGTACTAGGGTCCATCTTAACTCCACATATAAATTTTTGATATGCATGGCAAAAATTATGTTAAAAATGAATGGTTCTCAAATATTGTCATATAGATTTTGAATTTTTCCTGATTTCTTAGTTTGAAGATGCCGGAAGGAGTTATTATCCTAGAGCTTTGTGAATTGTGGATGAAAAATTAATTTATCTTTACTAAGACCAAGCTTAAGAAGGAAAATAAGTTGATATGCTGAGTCTGAAAATAAAAAAATTAAGATACATCTGCTAAGAATCACAATTGAAAATTAACATTTCAGGCTCATTCAATAGTACATTGAAGCATTTTATAAATCCATAGGACCACGTAATAAATTTCAAAGACAGAGAACGGAAACCGGGAATCCCAGTAAATAATGTGCTTCAGCAACACCACATGGAGGATCAAGGCAAAAAAAAAAATTAAGTGGATGGTATGATATGATAACATTATAAATGATTCATCGACAAACAAATTTTACAAGGAAACAGTGCGTCTATAAAGTATTTCATCATCGCTCTCATACTCCTCTTCTGATACAATCTCACTCCCGGGAAGCTCCAACTTGCCACCCATGATAAATGTTGGACCAAAACTCTCTGCCTCAATATATTCACCTTTCAATCTCTCTTCAAATCTCAGATCGCTACAATTGAGGAACCATGCGAGAGAACATCTAATCCCCTTGCTTTGTAACCTTTGGTACCTTGGTTTAATCCTTAGCTCCAAGCTATAAGTAAAGTACTCGGGGAACTCTACAAGCTCTTTCGCTGGTCTGCCCATTTCACTCTTGAAATAGTAATAACTGTTTTTCATGAGCCCAACTTGCAGAGAAAGTAATTGGGGACACTTAACGACCATTTTTGCCACATCATTAGCGGGAATACCCCGACCAAGAAAGAAGTCAACAGGTTTCATAATCACATTTTGGTTGAGGCTAACAATCTGTGGCATCTTTTCAATCACACGAGCAAATCCATCGGGATCAATCTTGAGCTTCAAGTTGAAAAAGAATTGTTGCGATGACAATTTAGCCTTCAAAGGCAATCCAAGAATTTGTGGATACTGTGCAATAACAGAAGCAAGCGCTTCTTTGCTAATCCCAAAACTCATCAAACAATCAACATTTGGTTTCACGGTTTCTTCAAGATCATACCCAAGTATATATGCCCGCTTCTCAAACATCCTTGCCAATATATTTTTCGGCAAACCCAATGAGACCAAATAATCCACGAGTGGCTTAATCATAGTACCAACCCTCATTCCCAAGAAATACGGATATTGTGTTGCCATTGGGCCTATATCCCTTGGGTTTACCCCTATACTAACTAAATATGCTACAGAAGTACTCATTGTCCCCTCTAGCTTAAACCCTAATAACTCTGGATATTTCATCAAAACATACCCAATATCTTGCTTCTCAATATCAAGTCCCCGTAAAAACTTAACAACAGGTACAAGCTCCACCACCACGCTCGCGTGAAGGCACTGTGGATAATTCTTCAAAAACTCACCCATCCTCGCTCTCAGGATTCCAATCTTCTCTAAGTAGCCTAACACTGGGATTATATTTTTACGTACACTACAGCCAAGCATTAGTGGGTACTCATTAATGTCATCAATGGAGAGTCCTAGTTTCTGCAAAAACTCGACACGTTCGCGCATTACTTCAACCGTTGATGGCAATTCAAGGTCCTCTAGTTCATCAGTAAGTATACCTATCGTTTTCAAATAGTCACAAATAATGACCCTGGATACGAGCTTTTCCTTTCGGCCTTGGATTACACCCCATGTAACAGAAGGCATCTCATATTCGGGGAATTTTGATGACTGGGTCGAAAAGTCTCTTTGCAGCAAGTGTTGAAAACATTGAACTTGAGGGTTTTGGAAAGGTTTAAGAACTGGAAAAAGACACGATCTTTTCGAGGTTTTGAATAAAATAGGCTGTAAAGATTGGATTTTTCTTAAAAGAGAGTTCATTTTTGTCAAATTTATGGAAAATGGATCAAAAATTGACTGGTGCTAAAATTTATCTACATAATACAAACCAAAATCCGAAATTTATTAAATTTCTGAAGAAAATTACACTTACGTGAAGAAATTCCGGCTGAAAAACTGGAGTTGTGCAGAAGGACAAAAGATATGAACGGAGAATTTCAGCTCAAGTGAAATTGGGATTTCAGTTCGATTTATCTGCGAAACCGACGACGACCGGAGGGAATGAATGGGTTTTCACTGGGATTATTGGTGGGATGGCTGAGGGGAAAATTTCATAAATAAGGCACATACAAAAGGGTTTATAATTTGAAAATTTAAAAATCAGGTTTTTTTTTAATTTTTTATTTATGAAATAAATAATTTATTATTAAATATTTAATTTTAATATAATATAATTAATCCATCCCACATGCACCATCCATAACGCTCCGGAAACTATTTTGACAAACCATTTCGACCACCACTCTTCTCCGGCGATCGTTTCGGCTACTGTTCCGATTCCGGCAATTGTTCCGACGACTATTCTGGTCACAGATTTATAATTTACAGTTACAGTTTAAAAATTTTATAGGTTACAATTAATTCGCTGGTCACATATTTCAAAATTAGTTGATCACATATCAAAATTTATAGATTACACAATCACAGATTTCCAAATTAATTGGTCACAGATTTTTTTACGGTCATAAATTATATAATATTTAGGTCACAGATAAAAAAAAATGGTTAATTTCATTGGTCACATATTTTCAAATTTGTTGGTCACTGATTATTTTTCAGTCACATATTGTCAAATTTTTAAGTCACGGTTAAATACTTGGTCACAGATAACCAAATACTTGGTCACATACCATTGTCACTACTTTAACTACCACCACCACACAAAATATCGCCACCACCCACAGCCACCAAACAAAGCACGGTCGCCACCCCAACCGCCGATCCACCACCACAGACGCCACCACACAAAACACCTCAGATTCCATCAGATCCCCCGCCGATCCAACAAAACAAATCGTCACACGGCGCCACCATCTCTTGCAAGACCACCACCTTCGCGACCACCACCATCTACAAAAATATCCAACTCACAACCTCACCAACATAACCGTCTCCACTGTCGATACAACCACTGGCGGAAACCATCACAACCACCAGGACCACCGCCAGATCCGCCATAGCCACCAACACAACTACCTGCACAACCAATAAAAATGAAGGATAAGTTTGCAACGTGGGAAAATAGAGGAGAGTAGGTGGTTGCGTGAGATAATGGAGAAACAAGAATGGTGAATTTCAGGGAATTAAAAAAAAAAAAAGGATTTTTGACGACGATTGGAAATGACGACACGTGTCCCGCCTTTACTTTGGCTCTTTTAATATGTAGTGATTTGTCTACATGTTAAACATGCAAGGATACAATAATTAAAGATATCTATATCACACACACACACACACTGTACTTTGTTACATGACATCAATATTATGGGAAGAAAAAATTAGTTCTGCCTCTAACCTCTATGATTGTTTGGCATCCGTCCTTATCAAGTTGCCGTTGCTATTTACTGAAAGTTTGGATACAAAAATGTAACAAGAAAAAAGTTGGGGAAGAAAAGGTTGGAGAGCAACTCCAATGCGTGCACCAAAACACCATTTTGCACCAAAATCACTCCAATGTGCACCAAGCTTTGCACCAAAATGGTTATGTACAATTTTGCACTTCTCTTTCACTTTGTAAAAAAATTGGTTAAGGGTATTTGTATCCATTTTTGTTATACATTTTTTAATAAATAAATCATCATCATCATTATTTAAGCATTTGTAATAATGTAATCAATAATAGTTAACGTAATTAATTAACATAAAAATACATAAAAAATTCTCGGGAAAGTGACAAACACGATTACTTAATGACAATTTAATATTTTCTTATTTGTGGCGATTCTATTAATTGTGCTATAATTTATCAACACATTAACTAAAGAGTGATCCAAATTGCTCACCATACACCGTTCTCTTACCCCCCCCCCCCTCCCCGCGAAATAGACGGGAAGGGTTATAGGTAATAGCCTCTTTTCTTTGGGTTAGAACACTAGAAGAACTTTTTTTTTTTGTCTTGGTCCCAATTCAATACTAAACAAGTCCGAACTAATTGAATATCTGTCTCAGAAATTCCTCGAATTGGTTTGCCATTTCCATAAAGGATATAATTGACGTCGAGCCTCGGCATTATCTGTTACCGAGGTAAACGTCATGTGGTGAGGGAAAGAACTACTTCGATATTTCTTTTTTCGTTTCTATCCACAGAATCTTTGTGAATCCATAGGACTTTCGTCCTTCCATTTCTTGGTAGCTCCATGGAACAATATGTTACTGCTGAAACACGGAAGAATTGAAATCTTAGATCAAAACACTATGTATGGATGGTATGAACTGCCCAAACAAGAATTGTATCACATAATCATTGCAATTATAAGAAGCAAAATTATTATAACAATAATTCCCATCAGAACAGAGAACAAGAGACAGAAACTGATTTCCATTAAATCTGCTTGGGTACACAAACAAACCCTCCTGCTTATTCCGAACTAATGGAACAGCTCAACTATGTACACAGATTAAAATCTTATTCCACTCATAGAAAACAACTCAACTAACACAAATTAAAATATCTATCAACACTTACCAAATCCGACTTTCTGAAACTTGTACTACACGCGTGCAAAGGAGCTTCCATAAGCCAACATCCCTAAAAGAGATGGTTTTTGCAAGGATCCAAAATGAAGAAAAAACATAAAGAGCGCTGGGGAGGGAGGAGAGGCATTCAGACTCTGGTGAACATTCTTTTCAACAAACACGAATAATATCACCCACACACTTCTCAGCTCACTGTTCCAAGCAGGGCTTCCAAGCTTCTTTTTTGGCACTTTCTGCCATGACTGGCAACGGAGCCACAAGCACGAGAGTCACCCACACTTCTCAACTCACTATTTCGAGCAGAGCTTCCAAGCTTCTTTTTTGGCACTTTCTTCCCTGACTGGCAACGGAGCCATAGGCATGAGAGTCGGCCAATTGCTGCTTCAGGCAACATGTTTTTACTAGGGATATCAACGTGGTTTTCCTCATATCCATCAAGGTTTGATTCAGTTACCAACACCAATGAGTCATCGTCAGCATTAAAGTCTTCCAGGTCTACCTTTTTTGAGGAACCTAAAGTTCTATTTTGGGAAAAGTCCATGCCAATGTCTTTCTTGGGTTTCTTCAGTCCGTGATAGTAATTTTGAACGGGAAAATCTATTTGTACACAATAATTGACCGAATCTGTTACATAATGGTGACGTGGCATGTTTTTAAGTCAAAATATCGAAAGGAGATAAAATCCAAATTATCATGAAATTATCGTCACGTCAATGAATTTGAAATCCACCCACTTTCAAACCCTACCCTCTCCAACTCACACTCCCCTCTCCCGATTTTCCCCGAATCAAACTCAAACCCACTTTCAACTTACACTCCTCTCTCTGTTGTTTGCACCAACTTTGTTGAGCTCTCGCCGGCACATCTACATCCAGTTAAGAAATCTCGCCGGTACATCTACGTTCTCCATTTTATTTTCTCCAGTTTAGAAGCTTGTCCCTTTTCGTTTCGCACGTGAGGGACACCTTACTTTTAATTCCTTCGTCTGCCCCCATCACCAACGGTGAAATCACCCATACCCACCACCGATTAGTATATTTTCTTGCTTATTATGTGTAGATGAATCATTTGGGTGTTACTTGCTATTTCAAAAATCAGCGTGTATACTTGGTATTTTCTGTTTTGAACAAAGTTGGTTTCAACTAATGGTTTGTAGTACTTGTGGAATGCTTTGTTTATGTGGTATTAGGACGCCATATAAATTTATAATTTTCAACTGTCGAATGTATGGAAATCAATTCTCCCTAATCGTCACATAATAGTTGGTTCAGTTTGTGTGGAATGCTTATTATGTGTAGATGTTTATACTGCTTGAGTTTCACACCAACGTTTTCGTTATACTACTTGAGTTCAGTTTCTGTCGACTGTATGCGTAGATGTTTATACTGCTTGAGTTTCACACCAACGTTTTCGGTATACTACAATTAGAATTTTTGAATTGAGTATTTCTTATATTTTCTTGCTTATTATGTGTAGATGTTGCATTTACATTTAATTGGTGATGCGAAGATTATTGTGATGTGGTTATTTATCGTTTTTCTAATAGAATTCTTCGATGGCCGGAAGGAATAAGGGGATATGTCATTCATGTAGACGGTCAGGGCACATGTTATTAGATTACCCCGGAAAGAGAAGATGCCCAAATTGTGGCCAAGGCTATGTTAAATGGACGGAGGTGGAAAAGCAAACCGATAACAAAGGTCGTTTGTTCCATTGTTGTACTCGCAACGTTTGTCGGTTTTTCGATTGGAATAAATCTCCTCCTGATGTAGCATATATCCGTTGCAAAATGAAGGTCAATCAAGTGGCATCACCAATGGTAGTAAATCCATTGATGATTTGTCACGTATGTTGGAAACATGTGCCAACATTGCTGATAAAAAAGATACTGAAATTTCCCTCAACATCATAACAATGCGCAAGCAAAAATGTGGTTCGGAAGATGTTCTATGAACTTCGATGTAATGGAATGTTGATTGATATTTTATCTTTGGTGATTGTATGTTAATGACAATGTAATGCTTGAATATTAATGGCAAAATGCAATGTTCTATGAACTTCGATGACATTCTTGAATATTTCAATGCAATAAAAATTCCCCACATTTCAACCTGAACAAATGAGATACTATCAGCCAAATGTTGGCAAATTTTGAACAAGCAAAGAAGTTGAACCGCATTCAGATTTGGAGTTTGGAAATTGACTATTTTGCAGCCGTTAGTTTGCAGCTTAAGTAGGGCATCTAATTGCCTTCCTCCTATTGGCATTAGATGAGTCTTTCAAGTGGCAGGAAGTAAAAAGTAAGGAAAACTGAAAGCTAGCAAGTGAGAGACCATTGATTTCATGTTCATCCCCAAAGACATCACAAAATTTTCAGCTTAAGTGCCTCCAATTAATTGACTAACAGTCATGTTACAATTGTAAAGACAAAGGATGATACCTTAAGAGCAACTTAAAATGTAACAAATGATTTATATCGTTACACTAGGTGGTTAGAATTTAGACATAACACTCATGTTACAATCCATACGCACACATGAAATACTTGAGTAAATATGCAAGAAGCTTCATTACAATTCTTCAGAAAGTATGTAGCAAAGAATAGACAAAAAACTACAATTCATGTTCTATGTTCCAACAGCCGAACAAACAAGTTTATTACACTAGACTCCCAACTAGCAGCTGCTCATTCCAGATAAATGAAACTGCCAACATAATAGGCTATCCAACAAATCTACAAAAAGTGTCGGCCAATGCAATAGCATAACAAAATAATCATCCAAAAAATGTTGGAACATAGAACGCTATTCTACATTCGTAAATCATAACCTCACACGCTCTCTTGTGTGCTGACTTGTTGATGGCTGTGATGGGGGAAATTGTTTAATCGAACATCCTACAAAATGAAATTGGTTATGTCAATTACGAACATCTCACAACTAAAACCAAGTCACATGTTATAGTTGAATGTGAAGCCGACTAACCTGATCATTGAATGAAGTCGAATCATTATCTTTATGCCTTTTCAATGTAATTTGAATTGTCATGTTCGGATGAAAGAACTTCCAAATATCCTTTCACAAAGAAATTGACAATAACCAATTAGAATAGTTGGCAAAAAAAAAAAACCAATGTTTCTTCTAACCATTTACCCCATGTTTCTCCTAACCATTTCAATTTAAGGTTTCCAGCAAGTTAATCATAGTAACCTTACCATATGATTTTTACGGTTTAAAGAAAAAAATTTAAGGCACAACAGCTAACTATATCTCCATTTCAGAAAGGAGTATAGCACCACTATTTCGTCTAATCATTTCAATCTAAGGTTTCCAGCAATTTAATCATAGTAAACTTACCACATGATTTTTACGATTTAAAGAAAAAAGAAATCAAGGCACAACAGCTATTTTCCTCAAATGAAACGAAAGTTAAGAAGCTGTTACCCACGCTAGCGCTGGCATCGATGTCGCCATTGTCGAAGTATGCTGCTTCACTATCGTCTGCACCTCCATCCCGAATAGGGGCAACCGCAATGGACGGGGGTAGGAACGCTTCATCCACCATCGGGTCCACGACGACGGAGTTGACATTTTCGGCATCATGAAATGGGTTCTCACAATCGGACATTTTTGCTCCTCAGCTTATTTTCAAATGGGTTGAAAATGAATGGAAGGTTCCATGGAGAAGATGAAAACGCTGCATTTTCCTTTGTTTTCCTTTTTTTTTTGGTATATGAGATATTGACATTTTCAATTTCTCGCCACATCAGCACACTGTCAAACATTAGGTAAAAGGGACTGTACATGTAGCACTACTCTCCTTCAGTTTGCATTTCCTCGTAACAGAGAATAGACGTTGTTAGGTTCTAATAACAACCATTATAACCAATGTGATTCTTAAAAGAACACCCTATAAAACAGCAAAGGTCCACGCGAAATAAAAAAAAAACTCTAGTTTAAAGAATCAAGCATAAACTATACTAAGATAATCAACCACACCTGCCACTGGGAAGATATCAACAACACCCTTGGCCTAATGGTCCTCATATAATTGTACGCGGCATCAGGGGTCATCAGCTTGTGTTTAACCTGTTCTAAAGGGAATTTATTAGATTATGAATCTCCAAAATAAATAAATATATTAGATTATGTGTGGTTGAGAGCACCAGGTAACAGAGTACAACTGTAGTGCTGCAGCCTCGACTGCAATGTACATATGTTGTTTTTCCACAATGAGCATTATCTTTAAAAGTCAAACAAAAGAAAGCGAAAAAATTACTCAAGATGCAAAATCCAACTTAATTAAACTTGGAGACAAGAAACAAAAATGAGCACAGGAGCTTTTGTAGTTTTTGTAAAAGAAATACAGAAATTTGGACCTCCGGATAGTATTTTAAACAAAACATACCATGAATGAATTATACAGCTTGGTCAAGATCCCCATACGATGGAGCAAAAAGATAATCTCTTGTAGGAATGAACAAGTGCTCAATGTTATTATCCTACAAACAGATTGAACACTTATATTTACAATCTGTTGCAGAGGAATGAGCCAATGAGACAATGCACCTAATGGTGCACATCAAAGCAGCATGGACATAGTACGTGAAATGATTGGCGTATATTTTGGTGGCTTGTGACCACCTGATCCTAGCATTCTGATTATGGATTATCAATATGGAATCATTATCAATTTAAGTACTAACTACTATTAGCACTGATACCCTTTTAAAATCATGATGGTTAACACATAAGAAATACACATTTTTTGCTACTGTATTTTGAAGCTTCTTGCCCTCGCAATCCGACCAACTTGTCCTAACTACTAGATAGTAAAATAGACTCTCAAAATCATGGTGTTTAACACGTATGAGATACTCATTCTTTAAAACTGTAATTTTAATGCTACCTGCATTTGCACTCCTTCAACTTTGCAATTTCGAGCAAGTGTTACCAAAGCATGGACACCACCCACTGAAGCAACTTCCATGCTGTATTTATCATCTGTTGCCAAATTTGCCAATGCACCAGCCGCACGTTCCTGAAACACGCAAAGAACCAACCACAAGCCCCTTGAGCACCAATAAAATAACTCACTTTTGAAAGCATCTCCTTTTATAGCACATAACACAGGTAAAAGTTACGAATAGGAAGTTAAACGCATCCAGTTCATACCAAAACTCCTTCACCACCAGTGGACCTCCACCAGTAGATGACATGCAAGACCTTTCCTCTTCATTGACCAAGCACTACTCCCACTTCGAAATCGCTGGCATCACATATGAGCTCGAAAGGTAGTTCCCAATCTGTGCCACTATAATAGGTGCAGATGTTAACTTTTCCTTCAAAGTGTTGAAGGCATTTAAACACTCATTAGAAAAGATAAATGACACGTCCTTCTCACAGAGGTTTTGTGATATTTGAGAAGTCTTGGATGAATCGTCTGTAAAATCCTGTATGTCCCAAAAAGCTTCTAATCCCTTTGACTGAGGTAGGTGGCTGCAATTTTTTAATCACATGTATCTTTTCTTTGTTGACCTCAATACCCTGTGAAGAAATTCGATGTCCCAGCACTATACCCTCTTTCACCATAAAGTGACACTTCTCCCAATTGAGCACCAGATTCTTCTCTTCACATCTTTGCAAAACGAGCGATAAAAGTTCCAAGTAGTCATCAAATGAATCTCCAAATACTGAAAAGTCATTCATGAATACTTCTATGTATTTCTCAACCATTTTAGAAAATATTGCCATCATACATCGCTGAAAAGTTGCAGGTGCATTGTAGAGACCAAATGACATTCTTCTAAAAGCAAAAGTACCGTAAGGACGCGTAAATGTTTTTTTCTCTTGGTCTTCTGGAGCAATTGCTATCTGATTATACCCTGAGTATCCGTCCAGAAAACAGTAATGAGAATGACCTGCTAACCTTTCCAACATCTGATTGATAAAGGGCAATGGGAAGTTATCTTTTCTGGTGGCGTTATTCAGCTTCATGTAATCTATACACACTCTCCATCCCGTTACTAACCGTGTTGGTATCAGTTCATTATTCTCATTTTTGTCCACTATAATTCCACCCTTTTAGGCACCATATGCATTGGACTGACCCAAGTACCATCTGAAATGGGGTAGATAATTCCTGCATCGAGCAATTTCAGCACTTCTTTTCTTACCACTTCCTTCAAAGTTGGATTCATTCTGCGCTGGCCCTCCACCGATGGCTTAGACTCGTCCTCCATCAAGATTTTGTGCATACAAAGAGTAGGACTGATTCCTTGAATATTAGCTATAGTCCATCCAATTGCAGTCTTGTGCTTTCGAAATACCCCCAATAACTTATTTTTCTCTTCTGCTGTGATGTCATTAGCAATGATCACTGGTAAAGTTGTAGAGTCTCCCAAATATGCATAACAGAGATGAGATGGTAAGGGTTTTAACTCCAGAGTCGGCGCTTTCTCCACTGAAGGTACTGATGGTGTAGGATTGGAACCAAGAGACTCGTATTGCCAATGTCTCTCTCTAATAGGTTGTTCAGCCAAATATACAATACATTCTGTTCTCTCTGCATTTGTTGCCTCTGATAGAATGGTTGGATGTGCTGCTTCAAATGTATTGGCCACAAGCTCGTCAAGAATATCCACGGCAACACGTATCTGAAGTTAATGGGTGTTTCATTGCCTTAAACACATTGAATAGCACCTGCTCATTGTCCACTCAAAGTATCATTTTTCCATCATATACATCAATAAGTGCTCTCCCGGTTGCCAAGAAAGGTCTTCCCAAGATTAACGGAATATTTGAATCATCTTCCATGTCTAAGATAATGAAATTAGCCGGGAAGATGAACTTATCAACCTTGAAGAGCACATCTTCAATAATTCCCTTTGGTGTTTTGATAGACCTATCAGCCAATTGCAATGAGATTATTGTAGGTTTAGCTTCTCCCAATCCAAGATACCGGTACACAGAGAGTGGCATCAAATTAACATTAGCACCTAAGTCACATAAAGAATGCTCGAAATAATTTGAACCAATGGTGCACGGCATAGTAAAACTCTCTGGATCCTTTAACTTATGAGGTAGCTTTTTTAGAAGAATTGCACTACATTCCTCGTTCAAGCAGACAGTCTCTTGCTCTTCCAAATTTCTCTTATTAGCCAGGATCTCTTTCAGAAATTTTGCATAACTAGGCATTTGTGCAATTGCATCTGCGAACGGGATGTTTATATGTAGTTTCTTGAAAATCTTAGTAAACTTTGCAAATTGCTTGTCTAATTTCCTCTCCTGCAACCGTTGAGGAAAGGGAATTGGTGGCACATAGGCCTTGATGAGACTTGGTGCTCTGACTGTGGATAGTTCTTCTTTCTCTTCATTTTATTTTCATTTGTTGCAGATTTTTCTTCTCCAGGCACCCTTTCAACTTTTACCTCTTTTTCTCGTTTGTCTGGCCATTTCACATGTATCTCAGGTAGTTGTACTCAACTTCTATTCGTAATAGCTTGTACTTGCTCCTTTGGGTTAATCATTGTATTGCCCGGCAATGTCCCTTGTGGGTGTTCTGCTAGCTACTGAGCTATTCGATCAATTTGTGTTTCCAACTTCTTGATTGATGCATGTTGATTTTGAAAATTTCTATCATTTTGCTGGAATACCTTATCTGTCTTTTGCATATACTGGTTGAACATCTCCTTCAAACTTGGTTTTTTCTCTTACTGAACATTATTTGGAAGATTCCCATGCTGATTATCAGACCATCTGAAGTTCGGGTGCTGTCTCCATCCTGGGTTATAAGTTTGTGAATAAGGGTTAAAATTGTGGGAGCCATTCTGAATGAAGTTGACCTATTCCTCGGGAAAGCCCATAGACATATAGTTTTCAGTTGAATGATTAGCTCCAAGGTTTTCACATGATGGGCTGCTCATCACTGCATGTGCTCCTCTCATTTGTGATTTCACCAATAGCTCTACCTGCTTTGTCAAAGCCGCTATTTGTGAGATCGTAGATGCGGTGCTATCCATTTCATACATTCCGGGTGCTCTCGATGGTACCACTCTTTTTGATGAAAACATTGAATGTGTAGTGGCAATTAACTTAAATAAATTCAAAGTTTGTGGTACCGATTTTCCTATGATCGATCCACCAGCAGAGGAATCTACCTGAGATTTTGACAGTGGTGAATGTCCGGTGTAGAAGTATTGCACTTGATTACCAATTGGGATCCCATGATTTGGACACTTTCGCATCAGCTTTTTAAATCTGTTTCATGCCTCATGATAGCTTTCTCCATCCTGCTGTTGGAAAGTTTGAATTTCCAATTTGATTTTAGCTACTTTCGCCGATGGGAAGAATTTATTGCAGAATTTTCTGGTCAGTTCTTCCCATGTAGTAATGCTTCCATGAGGTTTGGCGTTTAACCACTCCAATGCGGCATCTCTAAGTGTATATGGGAATAACCGTAATTTAATAGCATCTTCATTGACCCTCGGAGCATGGAAATTCTGATAATTTCAAAGAAATTTGGAGATGTGTGTATTTGGATTTTCATGAGGCAACCCGTAGAATTGAAGAGTATTGCTCATCAAATTGATCTATTCTGCCCTTATCTGAAAATTGTTTATCCCGAAATCTGGATACACAATACTGGAGCGTGCAGGCGCAGCTATTGGCGTCAAGAACATTGAAACGAGCAAGTCTCTTTCATTTATTTCCCTTCGCTCTTACTGCTGATCCGGTGTGTCTCTACTCTTGCGGCCACTTGTCCAATTAGTTGAATAGGAATAGGAATATTTTGACCGTCAGCCATTTGATGTTGTTTTTGTTTGTGTTCCTTACGTTTTCGTCTGAAAGTACGTCACATTTCCTAGTCAAACGATTCGAGATCGTCGCCTTGGGTACGGAGCATACAACAACCACTTTTTTTTAAAAGAAAGTAAAATCAAATCAAATAACAGTTAAAGATAAAATAAACTAAAACTAAAAGTAAATAGTCCCTGCAACGGCGTCAAAAACTTGTTGCGTTTTTTATATCTCAAGTGTACGATATCGTAACAAGTAATATAGTGGACCTTTGAGTCCGGATTATCGTTCCCACGAAAACTATACTTTAATCTTAATCTACTTTTTCTAATCCTTATTTGACAAAAACAAGTAAATAATTATGATGATTATTCCTAACTACTTTTGACTAATTGAAAATATAAAAAAATTGCGCACAATGGATAATTGAAAATTCAAATATGTGATGAATATTAGGGGCATAACAATTTCATCTATTAATGACCTTTATTCTTAATTCAAGATTCACAACCTAGTGTAGTGTTCGACCGGATTCTTCTATTATATTCAATTTACCCCTCTCGAGTTCTCATTGAGTTTATTTAACTATTTCAATTTCATATCTATATGCGAATCAATTTTAGTTAAACGAAACACTAAATCTAAGAATTCAAATTATGATTGCAATAATTAATATAGGTATCTCTACACGTTATACTAATTTACCGAATTTTATTATATGGTCTAATTCTCAAACTCACTTCTCGATTCGTAAGAAATTCACTTAATCATCAAATTATTGATCATGTAATTTAATGTATTAAATTCATAATAAAATCAACACATAGATAAATAAATCACATAAATCTTGAATATAAAAATAAAAGATCACAAGTCGACTAAATTGTTTTCCCTAGTATAAAAATTAGTTATTCATATTGAAAAAATAAAAACGTGCAAAAGTGGAAAGAAATCACCAAAAATAAAAATTCAAATATGTGATGAATATTAGGGCATAACAATTTCATATATTGATCACATTTATTCTTAATTCAAGATTCACAACCTAATGTAGTGTTCAATCGAATTCTTCTATTGTATTCAATTTATCTCTCGATAAATAATTTAATGCATTAAATTCATAATAAAATCAACATATAAATAAATAAATCACATAAATTTTGAATATAAAAATAAAGGATCACAAGTCGACTAAATTGTTTTCCCTAATATAAAAATTAGTTATTCATATTGAAAAAATAAAAACGCCCAAAAGTGGAAAAAAATCACCAAAAATTGACGAAACATGAAAATTTCTGGTGTTTGTAGTTTTCTTTTTTCTTCTCTCTCTCCTTTTTCTTGTCTGCACGTCTTTCTTCTCCCTTTCTTTCTCTTTCTCTTTCTTCTTTCTCTTTTCTTTTCTCTTTCTTTCTTCTTTCTCATTTTTCCCGGTTTCTGCTGTGTCTTTTTTTTTCTTTCTGTCCGTCCCCTCCTCTCTCTAGGTTTAGGGTTATATATATATGATTTCCACCTTTGAGTTCTAGTCAAATTAGAATTTCAAGTGACAATTGAATTGCTAATCCAATTGCAAGTCCTGGCCCATATGTAGAATTAATGTAATTTAGTCCTTCAATTTCTATAGTTTAGACTTTAATTCCCAAAGTTGTAGATTTCATTCAATGTCGGCATTCTTTCTTTTCCAATTACTTCGAACGAGTCCATGACTAAAACAAAAGAAAATTAACCTAAGTTAAGTAAAAATTAATAATTTGAAAACATAAAAGTTTAGTAATTTGATCCAAATAAGTGCACAAATTGCACTTATCAAACTTTATCACAATGCTAACGTAAATTATCAATCATTTCATTACAGGGTTGAAAATGCACTCTAAAATATTAACTTCTCATTCTTTGGTCTAAGACACCTTAAACAAAACTTAAACCATAATTTGAAGCAAATTGTAAAAGACTTTGAGTTATCCTGAATCAAATAAATACATACATTCTTTTGTTTCAACTTCAAAATCAGTGATGAACTCTGAGAAAAGAAAGTCAGAAAGATTCCTAGAAACAAGTGAAACAAAAGAAAAAACTTTTAACCATCCTTTGGGCAATCACCTATACGAGCTGCAATGTCCCACAATATGAGACCTGAGTCACGTTTAACATATTTATCCGATGTCACTACGTTTACTGAGAAACCTATATATATATATATATATATATATATATAACACTTCGGATATAAGTGAATATAGTTTTCTCTCTTCTCCTGTGGATGTAGGTTTTGCCACACTGACGCCGAACCACGTAATTCTTTGTGTTCTTTCTTATATATTGAATTCTTCATGGTATCAGAACGGATGTATTGATTCGGGCAACAGTTCGAAAAAAAGGAAAGCAGAAACAAATTTTTTTCTCTTCAGATTTTTTTTTCAGTTTTGCGCGACCTCCACGAAAACGGCTGTATCTTTCAAACCGTAACTCGGAATTGCGCAAGGTAGGTGCCATTGGATTCATATCATTCGTATCTAGCTAATGTTTGGTGGGGTCAAAATCGCCCTGAAAGTCAGCTGTTCGTGATTTTTCAATTTTTTTGCAGTTCGAAGTTTCTTTTCGGTTTGTCTCTGCGTTTATAATGACTGAGAAAGCCATTAATCCATCTATAGTGATGGAGAATGATGTTAAATATGGATGGAATTTATCTAATGTTCTCTTGAATTCTATAAATTACGTACCGTGGTCAAGAGCCGTGACGTTATCTCTTGGTGGAAAGAAAATGTTGAGTTTTATCAATAGCACTTCTACTTGTCCAGATTCTGCAGATCTAAAGTATGAAGGGTGGATTTCAAATGATCAACTCGTTAGGTCTTGGCTTTTAAATTCAATGGAAGCACATATTGTTGAAATCTTTGCCTTTTCAGATTCGGCAGAAGAATTGTGGAATTCGGTTGAAGAGCTTTACGGGAATCAAAACAACGCTGCTAGAATCTTTGAGTTGAAAAGGGAAATTACTGCTGCTAAGCAAGGGGATAAGACATTCATTGAGCATCTTGGTTATCTTAAGAAAAAGTGGGATGAATTGAGCATGTATCGCTCGCATACAACCGATGCAAAAATCTTGTTGAAAAGGGCCGAAGAAGATATTTGAAGCCAGAGTATGAGAATCTTAGGAGTCATATCCTAATGAGTTCTACCCTGCCAACCTTCTCTAGTGTGTGTACAATTATACAGCGAGAAGAAACTCGAAAAAAGACTATGAATTTTGAACTGAAGCATATATCTGAGTCGACCGCTCTTATTGTAAAAAGAGATGAGAAAAGGAAAAGCTTTCATAACAATGGAAGATGGGAAGCTCCAAAATGTGATCATTGTCACATGCTAGGACACTCTAAGAACCGTTGTTGGGACTTTTATCCTCATCTTAAGCCATCCACTATGAAAGGAGGAAACATGGAAGTTGCTGCTATTGCTAACACTACCATCTCACTGAATCAATTGACTCAAATGCTCCAACTTGGTCATCTTAGCCATCCTAGTCCGAAAGAATCTACTCCTTCTGCCAGTACTCATGTCTCTAGCAACCTCGTGATATGAATGTAAAATACACATTTTACAACTTTTTTTAATACGTTCGTATGATTATTTTATGCCTAAATGTACTTAGTAATCTCGTATTTTGGTTTAGGTGGCAATTCGATGGGTATGGCGTAATTTGAAAAAAAATAAGTGAAAAAGGACCAAAATGGAGGAAAGTGAAAGTTCAGGGACTAAAGTATAAATACTATAAACTCGTTTCCAACCTTGCGATGAAGATTCAAGAGTGTTAGAGGTCAATTGGATGAAAAAAAGAGTCAAATGGATGAAATATAGCCAAGACATTATCACATATCAACTTTCAAGCTGAAAAATTTTGCATCGGTTTTCAGCCCCATATTGAGACCCATTTTTGATATGGAAAACGATATAATTAGAAGATGGCATCTGAAGTAAAGTTGTAGCTCTTTGAGTTATCTTTCTAAAACATCTTAAATCACCTCAATCGAACATCGAGAGAGAAATTTATGGCCAAAATATTGAACATTGTTCGGAGGGAGTTTCGTAAAGCCTTGCGATCGCATTGCTTTAATTTCGCACGATCGCACAGACCATCACCGAGAGTCTGAGGGTTGAATTCATTTGTTCCTTGTGATAGCATGACTTAATACCTTGCGATCGCATGGTTGTTCCCTGATGCCGAATCTCAAGTTTCCTAAATTGACTCAAACTCCTTTGGCAATACATCTTGCACGACTTTTCAACCCTAAAAACACCCCAAAACACATCAGAACGCCTCCAACCTATTTTCTCTCTATTTTTCTTAGATCTATCATGTGTAACTAACTCTTGGTGCTTGATTGAAGGATACCGAAGCCTTGGAACACATTATAACTATGAGATCCACCTATTTTCATTGTTTAATTTATATTTTCAGTATTGAATATTCTTCTATGCATAATTTTATGATTGTCATGTTTGATTACTAAGAGATCTATTAGTTTTTTCATATATTGCAATCTATAGCTAAGTTAAATCTCAAATTCGTAATTATTTGAATCATTTAACTTGTGAAGCACTAGGATTTGATAATTTTCTGCGATGGATGTTATTGAATCTTAAGAAGAATATTTAAATAGATTGAATGCAACCGCTGGTGCTTGTATTATCTAGTTCATCGATTTCTCTATTATTAAAGCTGTTATTAAATTGAATCTTTAGCGCTGGTTTGAGATTATTTGATAATTAGGGTTGATTAAAATGCTGGTTTCTGATTAACTAAAATTAAGGAGAAATAGAAATTTATTCCAACGATGAATATTGTGAATGTGAATCGATTATTCTTTGTGGATTGATGAATGATTATAAATCTCCAATGGTGGAAGTTGACTTTGATCAAGACTCGTTTCATTGATTTAATACAACTCGTTATTTTACATTGTTATTTGTTAAAAGATTGATTTCGTTATAAACAAAACCCTCCAATCGTTATACAAAGCATAAATTATTGAATTGCACACTCTTCGTAGGATCGACCCTTACTTCCATTACTACATTAGTTTTAGAGGTTTAATGACTATTTTTGGGTACTTATGACAGCACACCACCTCGAAACTTACTTCTCTTTGTGTACATCTAAACATTTGTCTACTTAGATTATTAACTCAGGTGCCACGGATCATATAGCAAATGATGCAGCATATTTAAGTGATTTCTCAAAAACTTCATCAAAACATGCTGTTTCAGTTGCTAATGGTACCTCAGTTCCTGTTTGTGGCTCTGGAAAAACTAATCTTTTTCCTGGTCTTCCTAGTACAGATGCACTTGTTATTCCTTCGTTTCCAACTCAACTTCTTTCTGTCGGGAAAATAACTAACTCCTTCAATTGCAATGTTATTTTTTCTCCTAATGATGTTGTGTTTCAGGATTGAACTTCGTGAAGAAGATTGGTGAAGGTGTCTACTCACATGGACTTTATCTCTTCAAACCATTTAGTGGCACTTCTCTTAGTAGTACTATGATAGAAAATCATATCGTACATCAAAGATTTGGGCATCCTTCTAGTCGTGTATTATCTTTTTTATTTCCATCTATGTCTTTTGTGACACATGTTTGTGATGTTTGTCAATTTTCCAAATAAGTTCATCTACCATTTAATAATTCTTCATTTATGTCTGTTAAACATTTTGAGTTAATCTATTCTGATTTATGGGGTCCATGTCGAATTGATTCATATGATGGTTTTAAATATTTTGTATTGTTTATTGATGATTATTCTCGTGCTACTTGGATCTATTTATTGAAATCTAAGAATGAAGTTTACCCTGTTTTCAAGGATTTTCATAGCATGGTGGTAACTCAATTTGATAGCAAAATAAAGATTTTTCGTTCGGATAATGGAACTGAATTTGTCAAGGGTCCCATTTCCGCCTTTCTTCGCAATGAAGGCATTATACATCCAACTAATCGTGTTGGTACGCCCCAAAAAATGGAGTAGCCGAAAGGAAAAATCAACATATTTTGGAGACTACAAGAACTCTCATGCTTCAAATGAATATTCCGAAGAAATTTTGGTCACATGGAGTTTTAACTGCTGTATACTTGGTAAATAGGCTTCTAAGTCGTGTAATCCATTTTCAGTCACCATTGGAAGCCTTAAAAGGGAGAAAGCTTGATGTGTCTCACCTTCGTGTATTTGGTTGTGTTTGTTATGTGCACCACCAGAGCTTGCATCATGATAAATTTGATCCTCGTTCCATCCGGTGCGTCTTCTTAGGATATTCTTCGACAAAAAAGGGATATACATGCTATGATCACTACACCAAAAAAGGGTTTTTGCAGCGGCCAAAAAACGCTGCAAAAGACCTTTTGCACCATTTTTCCAAGTGTTGCGAAGGCCCGTGTTGCCATAGCGGGAAGACTTTTTTGCAACGTTTTTTCAACGTTGCGGCTGACCCTTTTGCAGCGTTTTTTCAACGTTGCGGTAGACCCTTTTGTAGCGTTTTTTAAACGTTGTGGTAGACCTTTTTGCAGCATTTTCTCAGCGTTGCGGTTGACCCTTTTGCAGCGTTTTTTCAAAGTTGCGGTAGACCTTTTTGCAAGTCAACCTTTTGCAGCGTTTTTTCAACGACGTGATTTTAATATTTTTTTAAAATTAATTCGCATTTTTAATATAAATGCTTACTACGCTACCGAAAATCATATACTTTGTTCTACACATTCAACCTAATTGTAATTTTGCACTTTTTACCATAAATAAAATATCCAGTAAATACAGAGATGTAACAAGACATCAAAAAATATAAAAAATCATAATTAAAATGAGAAAATATGCTCTTGCATTGAAACTAATTACACCTTGCAATATTCAACTCATATACATTGTGCAATATTCAAAATAATTTCATTATACATGTTTCCAGTTTAAAATAGTGACCCAGCAGCAAAAACATCTTTTCCATCATTTCGATGAGTACAAAATCAGTCATTAATTGAAGAGCAAAAAGCCAGGAAACAAAAATGAATTTACCAAAAAACCCCACAACTTAAATACCAAACACTATTTTTTTTTCTCCCAAACTGTGGTTTTAACTTTTCAAGACTAGCGATATTCCACTAAAACACATCATTTCTGTTTATCCCATTTCTTTATCATTTCAATCTAAGGATAGAATAGTTGAAGAAAATTTATAATTAAATCCAATAATTACTTCAAATTGAAAGATTTCTAGAATTATAATTTTGATCAAACGGAACAAATATTTTAAAAGCAAGCATTTATTAAACAGACAGTTCATTGTTAGTTCCACAAAATCAAAACCTACCACAAACAACTGTAACTAAAGATTGATGTTGGCATCTGAAAAAGAAACATGTGCAAGCACAAACCATTATTAAATGTCAGGCAAGAAAGTGGCATACTAACCTGCAAAGGATATATTTCTCAGTCCTGATGTTCTATAAAAAAAAGGTATAATCAGTACAAGAGATTCGTTGACTAGAAGAATGACGAAAGATGACATATATATATATATATATATAGGAGAGGATTATGTACTTAACCCAAGTAAAAACTTGCAATCATTTAAGAAATGAAACAAGATGCCAAGTTTTAATGCCCGACTCCTATACAATTGCAGGCAAAATGTTAGCAACTTACCTCACAGCTGCATGAATTTGCTGTCAAGTTCCAGACACGAATGTTGCCATTTTGGTCCCCAGATAGCAGCTCGGTCTGTAAATCAATAAAGGAATATAAGAAACAAGTAATTGACTGACCCAACCTACCAAGCTATAAATCTAGTGATACACTTAAATTTGAGCCCTAGGTAGAGTTCTTCCACTTCACTGAAGAGGCTAGCTTAGATATTGAAAGGGGTGAGAGATTAAAGGACTTGGAACTTGAGCCTGACAATATGCTGGCTAATTATCATGGTAGGAAAGAAAGGAACACAATAATATAGTTAATGATTCATCTAAATCTTCAATTTGTTTCAAGAAATCATTGTACCCAGCATATAGTTAATGATTCCACTGCATCACATCACACATTCTTCAGCAAAAGTCGAAATTAAAACCTGAAGGTAAGAACTAAAAAAGCCTAGTTTTTCTTTAACTACATGGGCTCAAGGATATAGATGGGAAACGGTGTTTGCTCAAGGATATAGATGGGAAAAGGAGTGTTTCTTGTAGTGCATATCCGTTCTGAGAAAAATGCTCGTGATATGGTTGCTGGAGTCTATTTACTTCACTTACAACACATGAAAAAAAATCTCATGTTGACAATGAAGAAGAATTTTGCATTACATTTTAGAAATAACTTTTTCTACATCAACAACCACAATCGATGAAATCACAAATTTACTATTATCCCCAACTCCAAGAGGCAAGAACCGATCAATTTGAAAAACAAAATAAAACAAGATCTTGTAAGAGAAAATAAACTTAAATTAAAATATTCTTACTGAAGAAACTATGGTTTTACAAAAAATGATACTTGCTCCTCTTCATCTCAGGGGCTCCATGATGCAAGGTTAAAAGTTTATTCAAGACTCGACAAAATTATAATATACTTAAACAAGGACAATGGGAACTAAACAAGTTTCAATACCAAAAAGCCTGATCACCTTTGTGCAAGAGGAATACTTTTGACGAATTCCATAAGTTGGAACAATTCTATATTTCATCTACATCAATCTCAGCATACCATAGCTGTCCAAATCTCCCACATCAAACACAAACTAACACGATGAGAATCATGACATTAAGATAGTAATCCATGTGAAATCTTTAATCTATCTAATGCATATTATTGCCTTCCAAAATAATCAGAATAGTGTTTACCAATTGTTTTAAGTTGGCCTAAGCAAGGTGACATTCAGCATATCCTCTGGGTTTTTTTCATGGACCATACAGAATCACCAGGTTGAAATATTGAGAATTGAGAAGCCTCATGGATTAATTAGCTGATGACTCAATTGTGGGTAGATTATCTTACCTTGTTCTAGATATTGAAAGTGGTTAGCTATCTGTTAAAGATTGCCGAAAGATGAGGACTTGGGTTCCAGCCTTCTAGGAGTTGGGAAGAGGCCAATAATCGGCCACCAAATAGAGAAAATCAAATGGAATACCCTAACAAAGCAATCGTGAAATTTGAAAATGCATTTTTAGGTTCTAGAATTTCATCTATAGTTGGGGGTTTAGATTCAAATCAACTTCAAATTTCATCTATAGTTGAAGTACCTCAAGGGAGAAGGCTGAAGCACAGAGTCACAGTAAGATTTCCAATTTTCCTTCAGATCGACCGACTTTCTACGCAGTCAGCAGATGGAATAGATGCTCCTTCCTTCCACGCGACTATTTAAAGAAGTTTCTATAATCATGTGCATTTGACGGTGTCGATCGACGGTGGGTGGTCGGAGGTCGGCGGTCGTCTCTGTAGTTGGGTGAAATCGTGAAGCTTGATTTGGGGTTGTTGCAATTGGAATTTTAGGTTTAAGGATGAAAGAAAATGAAATGGTGAAACCGTGAAGATCGATTTGGGGCTGTTTCAATTGGAATTCTAGATCGATTTGGGCATGTTTAATTGGGCCGAAAATTAAATTAATAAATGGGCCAAAGATTTATTCTAGAAATATTGCCTTTAGAAACGTTTAATAAACGTTGAGAAAAGATAATCCTTCTGCAGCGTTTAATAAACGTTGCGAAAGGCATTTTTTGCAACACTTACTTAAAAAATGTTGCTAAAGCTCAATTTTACTAACCAATTGCAACATTCACTTATTCAAATGTTGCGATAGACCCCTTTAGCAACATTTAACTACCGAATGTTTCCTTTTATGTGTTGCGAAAGCTCATTTTTGGCGTAGTGGATCCTCAGTCCCAGAAGCTATTTGTATCACGAGATGTGAGATTTGCTGAGAATGAACCATATTTTTCGGCTCAGAGTTCGAACAAGATTTTATCTTAGGGAGAGAATTTAACCGATCTATTTCCACTTCCCCCTATATGGACATCTTCTTTTGGTATTACAAGTACATGCAAAATTGAAACCACAGTACAGACTGAAGGTACAGGAGAAACTGAACAGGATGAAGACAATGGGGACAACAGAAGTCCTTTATCACCAATTGCTCATGATGTTCCAGAATATGTCAGTATTGTACCAGATATTTCCAAAAAGATTCTTAGAAGGTCAAATCGAACATCCAAGGCTCCAGAAAAATTAAAGGACTTTGTTACATATGAAGCTGGCAGTCATCGCATGCAGTCGCATTTATCATACTCCAATGTATCATTGTCTCATTCAACCTTTTTAACTTCGTTGTCTTCAACTCAAGAGCAGAATAATTTTAGAGAAGCAAATTCCAGTCCTATTTGGAGACGAGAAATGCATGAAGTGTTACAAGCCCTTGATGACAACAAAACTTGGTCCATTATAAAACTTCCTCCAGGGAAGAAGACAGTTGGGTGTCATTGGGTTTATAAAACCAAGTTTCGAAGTGATGGATCTGTTGAACGACATAAAGCACACCTTGTTGCAAAAGGCTTTACCCAAACTTATGGGATTAATTACAATAAGACATTTGCTCTTATAACCAAAATGAACACGTTTTATATCTAGCCGTCAATCAAGATTGGAAATTATTTCAGATGGATGTGATGAATACTTTTTTACATGATGATCTTGATGAAGAAGTTTATATGAGTATACCTCCAGGTCATCGGCTGGAGGGTCGTAGTGATCTAACATGTAGATTAAGAAAATTCATATATGGTCTTAAACAATCACCTCGTGCATGGTATGCCAAACTCAGTCATGTTCTTATCAAGAATGGTTTAAAGATGAGTAATGTTGATTCTTCCTTGTTCGTGAAAATAGGTATGAAAGGTACTGTTATTGTTTTGATCTATGTTGATGACATCGTTATTACTAGTGATGATCTTGCTGAAATATCAAGGCTAAAAAATATTCTTCATACACAGTTTTCTATTAAGGATTTGGAGATTTTGAAGTATTTTCTCGGATTAGAAATTGCGTATTCAAAAAAGGGCATATTTCTAAACCAAAGAAAATACGTATTGGATTTGTTAAAAGACATTGGAAAATTAGGTACTAAGCCAGCTCAGATGCCTATAGAGTGTAATTCCAAATTAACACTTGATGGCGATCTATTATCTGATGTGGGTCAATTCCAAAGATTGGTGGGCAGACTAATTTACCTCACAATTACTCGACCTGATACCTCATATGCTGTCAGCTTAGTTAGCCGCTTTATGCATTCTCCACGAGTTGCACATATGGATGCCGTTAATCGGATTTTGCACTATCTTAAGGGGTAACTTGGAAGAGGTATATGGATGAGTAAAAATGGTCATTCTCTTATTTCTGCTTATACAGATGCAGATTGGGCTGGTAGTGCCGTTGATAGAAGATCTACCACTGGATATTGCATTTTTATTGGCGGAAATTTGGTGACATGGAGGAGTAAGAAGCAGAATGTTGTTGCACGCTCTAGTGCTGAAGCCGAATATCGGGCAATGGCTTCTACTGCCAATGAAATTATTTGGCTTCGATCCTTGCTGAAGGATTTGAGATTTGGTTCGTCACAACCCTCCTAGATATTTTGTGATAATCAATCTGCTATACATATTGCTTCCAATCCAGTTTTTCACGAGCGGACAAAACACATTGAAGTTGACTGTCATTTTATACGAGAACAAGTCCAAGCCAAGTTTATTTGCACTCCCTTCATTCGTAGTAGCGAGCAATTGGCTGATATTTTCACCAAAGGCCTATCAGCTGTCAAATTTCATGAGATATTGTCCAAGTTGGGCTCCATCGATATTTTCACACCAACTTGAGGGGAGTATTGGAGAAGAGACATATTTGGTGATTTGAAGAATATTTGCTAATATTGAAGAAAATATTATGGCATGATTTGGAGAATATTGGTTGATGATAATTGGAATGTTTCCATAATTTGTTATATTCTTTCCGTGATTGTCTCATCTTTAATAAGGCAACCTTGTTGTAATTTGACTATATAAATGTGTCATTGTAACACTTCGGATATAAGTGAATATAGTTTTCTCTCTTCTCTCGTGGATGTAGGTTTGCCACACTTGCGCCGAACCACGTAATTCTTTGTGTTCTTTCTTATATATTGAATTCTTCGCTCTATATTCGTTTGTTCTGTTCTAATAAGCGTTTCTCATCATAAGGATTTTGTTTTTTCATCTTTCAGGGGATGGAAAAGCTGGAGATATGCCCAAGCCAACCAGAAAAACTAAGAGAAATCTCCGCCTTACATTCTCCTCAAAGTGCAATACACTTTTAGCATGTTTTCTAGTCATGCAGAATTGTGCATAAGCAACTAAACATCCAAAAAGAAAAGCAAATGCAGAGTAAGAACATATTAAGTAATATTTGATCAAGCTTATCAATGACACCCATTATTTTCCAAATTGCGGCGTGAGCAAGAAGCCACTATGTGATTTTTCCGATCAGAAAACAATCCAAATGCTGGACAGCCTAAAAGATTTATGCCCAAATATTGAGTGCGATGAAATAGAATTATAAACTTAAGAAAATTATGAAACCCTTTTGAATAACATATTACTTTCATAACTACTCCAAATTTTTAACATCTGATTATGTCAATTACAGATGGACTAACTTGGATTGCATCAAACACGGCAGTGATGCAAGAGGTAAAGGAAGACAACGAATTGGAAACATAATTCCACTACAGAGAACAGATGGCATCATTGTTCGTCATTGGAAACAAATCTTATTTGCAATTGAAACTGGCCCTACTACAAGGCTAAAGCCTCAGAAAAGGCTAAATAGGAATGAGTATAACTATAAATTAAAAGCAACATGTATATACCATTTATTCTTTTCACTTTCCATCGTTCATGAGAATAAAAATTGTGCATCATTGTGCTATTTCTGTCATTAGCAACCATCCAAGAATATCAGATAACGAAAGAAAGTATCACTCGAAACTCTTTTGGGACCTCCAGTTATTTTATTAAAAAAACTAAGCTACATTTAAACCGTATGACTTTCCAAGAATATTGAAAAAGAAACAATCATTTAGAACTCGATTTTGGCAGCAGCTGATGATTTTGTTATAAGAGAAATATGAAAAGCTGAAAAAGGGATTCTTATATTTGATAACATGTAGTAACATACCAGCACAACTCCACTTCACTGAACATGCATCAATCAGTAAGGTTTTGGGAATCTTGATAGAAAAATGTAATTCAAGAGCGATAGACTTACAGAGAAAAGAAGCCCTGTTGGAGAGAAGGGGAGAAAAAAACAAGAGCATGATTTTGTTATCTCAAAATTCAAGCTATCATAGCATAATTATATATTGCTTGCCTCTTTCCTTTGGACAAACCAGCACAATTGGTGTTAAATTACAAATACCATATGCTCCATACAATTTCTTGATATTATTGCATACCAATGTATATATGATATATCAACCAGGGACAGATCCAGGGCTGGACTACAAGTTGGATTAATACGTAAAAAAAATAAAATTACACAAGAAATTTTTTTTTACATAAAAAAAGGAAAAAAATTCATTTCTCATATTTTTACTATATACTATTTCAAAAATAAGAAAACAACTTTCAAATTTCTAAAATCAGATATATATATATATATATATATATATATATATATATATATATATATATATATATATATATATATAACCCACCCCACCTTCTCCACCCATACCGCTCTGGCGACCGTTCTGACGACTACTCCGATTCCGGTGACCGTTCCGGGGACTGCTCCAATTCCGACAACTATTCCAGTTATCGTTCCGGCAACTATTCCGATTTCGACGAATATTCTGGTCACTGTTCCGTCATCGATTTACTCCGGCGAATGCTCCGATTTCGGCAATTGTTGAAACTCCGGCGAATATTCCAGCGACAACTCCGCCATATTTTTTTTGTACAGTTGACATGATTTTTGACCTTTTAATTGTTGCTTGTGACTAGTAATATAAAATGTGAACAGTAAATTTGAATCGTGACTCTACCAACACATGTGACCTGTTAATATTGATTTGTGACCTATAAAAAATGACCGTGACTTGTGAACTCAAACTTGTGACAATGATCTATGACCTTAACGACGAATTCATTAGCCACAGTTAACTATCACATTAATTGATCATATTGATCCATGACCCCATCTATATTGATTTGTGATCTATACAAAATGACCGTGACTTGTGAACTCAAACCTGTGACCAGTAAACTGTGACCTTAGCAACTCATTTATTCATTGCAAATCGATCACAATTTATCAAATTATTGGTCGCAACTTATTTTATGGTCACAAAGCAAGAATTTTATAGGTATTTCTCGGTCACAAATAGAAAATTTTATAAGTCTGGGCTTATTCATCGATCACAAAATCAACATTTTTATTGGTCACAACTCGAATACAACTTAATAAATTGTAAGTCACGATAACAATTTTTAGGTCACATATTATCGATTACAAATCCAAAAGTTTATTGATCACAACTCATTTATTTTATTAGTGACATTCTCAAATTAATTGGTCACGCATTATTTTTTGTCACAAATCACATATTTTATAGGTCACAACTTATTAAAATAATAGACTGCGTATTATTGTTTGGTCACAAGTCACAAATTATTTTTTAGTCACAAATTATCGAATTTTAAGGTCACAATTTAACAATATGTCACATCAATAACTTTTCCTTCTTTTTCAACCACATATTAAAATTTTTTATAAGTCACAAGTTATTTCTCGGCCAATGAATTAAATTTTTTTAGGTCACAGATTGGAGAAGCAGGGCACATGTGAATCCTCTGCCAGTGTAGATCATGTCTGATTATCATCTGATGATAATTCCATTAATGGAGGCAAATCTGAGGAGTCTGAATTTTCCCTAGAATTTCTGTCTTTGATTAGTCCTAAGATGTTTATTTTCTTACATCCTAAACTCTTCTTAAAAACTCTGCAGATCACCCATTCTTTCTGCAAGAATAAAAATCTTTCAGACGAGGTCACCAAAAAATAGAGAAAAACAAGGGATAGTTCTTTTACCTTGGAACTTATGGAGAGACTGTGCAAAGAATTATCGCCTTATAATCTGTATTCGTGCATGACCCTATCAGTCTTTTCTCATCTGGAAGCTCTTCCTCTGTAAAATACGAGAGTTTTCTTCATTCCGTCTAGGATTTTTACCCTGAAAATCTCCTTATCTTTGCCGGTAGCCTTCCAATAACCTGCTTCAGTGGCTCTGTTCGTCCTCAATCCAGTTGGGTGCTTTCTATCTCTTACACAGAAGAAATACCATTCTTTTTCACCCATTTTTGCGTGCTCAGATCACATTCCACAACCACCAAACAAAAAAAAAAAGGAAAAGAACAACAGATCTGCATGCTCAGACCATGGTTCGTGTAAGGGCGCCATCACGGCACGGCTGCGCCTCTGATGCCAGAGTGATATTTCGTCGGATCGAAAGAGAGAAGAATGGTGAGGGTAGAGAGTGTGTCGGGGCATAGCAACTGCGAGAGCCTGATGGAGGTGGAGCCGTGGAGGCGCGATGAATCGAAATGGAGAATGGAGAGAGAGACCTGATTTTTGAATATAAATCTTGAAAAGTAGGGTTTCCCGTAATTTCTACAAAAAAAAAAATCTACTAAAAAAATTCAATGGGCTGGGCACCCCAGATTCGTCCATGACGTAAGGTGAATATTCAACTCGATGTAGAGCTCATACATCTGCTTCAAGGTAGAGGTCCCCAAAGCATAGCTTATACTATGATACATTTTTGTTTGTAGGGAGGGTGAGCTTGAGCCTACCCAAGCGTGTTTGCATCCCAAATCTCTCTCCGTCCACATCATCAATAATTACTTGTGACAAGTATAAAGATATCAATGATTCAAGGCACTAAATGTGAAAATCCTGAAGATCATTCTCTGAAGCAGATTGGATCTGTTGAGGCATCACTGGTTATAAAACATCTGAGAGATGCTAAAATTCATTCATGAATTTAAATGATTTGGACAATTCGAAGAAGCTTCTGGATGTTTTAATAGATTTTATTATCGAAGAGCTCTGTGATAGTCTATATGAAAAATGATTGGCTCACTTATTGTTTCAAGCTGTGTACTTGATGAGGAAAAAATATCGATAGGCCCAAGCTCGAGCTACTTGACCCGAACTCGGGCTAGTAGTCCCGATCTTGGCCCACTCTAAATGGGCCAATTCCAAGGTCGGGTCCATGAGGTCGGGTCGAAGAATACTAGTCCTACTTAAGTGCAAACCCCTAGTTCATTACAAGTTTTATCCTAACACAAATTGTGCACTTCTAACACAATACAAACACCTAAAATAACTAGGGTTACAGGAAGTTAAGTCCTTCCAGGACTCCCCCGCCAACACCTATAAATACATAACATGGTCTCATTATTCAGGTATGTTTTTACATTACATTCCAATATACAATTTTTTACATAATTCTCTCTGACTTAAGCATCGGAGGGGCGACGAGGACACACCTCGACGCCTTTGTTTCAGGTACCGAAATGCCTCATTCGTGCTCGTTCTCAATCGTCAAGCTCGAGATCAACAGGTACGATTTTTGGCATCATCATTGGCGCCGTCTGCGGGAAACGGAATATTAACCATGTTTTCATCACATTCAAAAAAGCCAGTGGAAAAGATTATTTTCTGGTCGTCGCCTCCACATGGAAACAGATATTAGCCACCAAAAATGGAAGAATGGCCACTAGAAAAGGGTTGAAAAAAAAAAGAAAACTCTATCATTAAATCAGATCAACTAGGTTCCAATTATTACAACATATGCTTAATTTTACTTGTGTGAAAAAAATTTGGAAGACGACAATGCGCTGTATAATTTAGAAAGAAAACCATGGCTTTGGTTTCCTTTAAAGCCCTTAATGAACAGTTGGTGGGGCTGATGGCCAAGAAACTCCTGTTGACAAAAAAAAATAATAATAATAAGAATCTTGATTCTCAAGATAAGAATAATTGTCAAGTTCCAAGGCAAGAAGAGTCCAATAATCTGAAGGATTTTGAAAAAAAGTGATTCGTACCTGATTATTCAAATTGAATATTAAAGTCAAGGATTCAACTATTTCATTATACAATTCTAGTAGCAAGTTCCGTCACTCAGCCTTTGGGACTGTGTTCTGGTCAGCTAAGTGCTGCTCCATTGTTTCGGCATGCTCTCCTCTTCATCTGATTGCGATTCCAGGCTGGCATTCGGTGGTCCAAGTTTTTCTTGCCGGATCCTGCTTTTCAGCTGTTGGTTGGTGTGTTATGACTATTAGACGCCATCGTTTAGCTGTCATGTGCTGTCTCTTTGCCTGCATTTTTCAGCCTACGGGTTTTCATCAGGTTTGGTCAGTTTATTAGGTTTACCATTGGGACTCTCTTGGGCCAATTGCTTCTCTGGTTCAGCCATTCTATTTGGGCTTTGGGGCCCTTTATTCTCTTCTGGGCCTTGTGGTATATTTTTAATTTATTTTTCTGCTGGTTTGGCTTTTAGTGGGCCGAACTGTTTTATCCCTCTTTCTCGTACATTGGGCCTTACTCCTGCCCAGCCCACTTGCTTTTATGGGCAAGAAAAAACATTATTCAGCTCACAATTGTGGACTTGGGCCTCTTAAACAAATTACCCCAACCCATTGTATCATTAAAAACGTCCAGCTAGTTGAGGGAGCTATGGCTGACCCTTTTTCTTCTGACCAAGCCACTTCTGGCCCAGGTAAGAGTCCCATTACCGTTCCTATAGCAGCTCCTTTGGTGGCTGAATTGCAGTAATGTGTTAACAATTGTACAGTCCCATCCATACCCCTTTTTGGAGCTTCTTCTTCTCAATCGCAGAAACATATGAAGGTTGGTTCGGGACGTGTTGGATGATAAATGATAATATTGCGGCTCCAAGTGTATCAATAACACTTGGAGATGAAGACAATGATACAGACTGCTCTCTGAAGGAACCTCAGGTTACTTGTAAGAATACTAATCAAGGTAAATCAGAACAAGGGAAATCTCTAAAGACACAGACATTGACTTCTGCTTTACATTCCACTGCTGCACCTACTGAAGATGTTGATTCTCGAACCATCTTTGTTAGCAATGTTTATTTTGCTGCCACGAAGAATAGTCTTTCCCGGCACTTCAATAATTTCGAAGAAGTCCAAAAAGTGATTATTCCAACCGATGCAACAACTGGGCAATCAAAAGTGCCTTATATAGAGTTCACGAGAAGAGAAGCCGCCATGGATTCTCAATTGAGGTATAATGGAAATATATGTTGTTCTAATAATTTGCACCATATCTCACATTTTCACTGCTAAACACGTTTTTCCTCCAATTAATCAACTTATGACAAAAAAAGTGTGTTACTGCTTGGCTGTACTATTTATGTTCAATGCATTGAGATTGGAAAATAAATGGAATATAAATAATTGCAAAAATTTGTAATCACATAACAAATGTAGAGTGCATTAGTATTACTAGAAGTACAAACAACTCAAAAATCTCTTATATCAACACTGCTATATCATCTTTAAGGAAACTTGGGAAAAGGTATTAGTTATTTAAGTCATGATTATTGAGATTTTATCACTATCCTAGAGACTCTTTCCTAAATTGAATATTATCTCTAGAATAGTTTTATTTCCTTACATAGCATATTGCGCAGTTTCTAGTTTTTATTCTTTGGAAGTTAAAATTACAATCGCACAACGGGTGGACTTCTATGTTTGTGGGAATTACAAATCTGATGGGAAAAATGACAAGATAAAAAAAAAAAAAATTTAGAAGATGATATAATTATTGCCCCTTTTGCCTACGGCATAGTCTGATTTTCTATGAATAAGGTGTACACAACTGTGAAATTGATTTTTATTTGTAGATACTTCAATATGAATATTAAGGCCAAGATATAACCACATGTTAGCTTTTAATTTCCCCTAAAAGACAAAATGAGCAAACACATTAGTTGCCCTGAGGAGCAAGCCTCATAAATGACACTTGAAGGTCTTGATTCCACTCGTAAGCCTCTTAGTTTTCCTAGACAATGCATGACACTTACAATAATGACAAAAAACTCCCTACATGTGCATGTCCAAACACCAAGCAGACACAATGAATCAATGATAATCATATAGGTCTACATTACTTAACTTTTTTCATTTATTCTCTTGCATACTAGCCTTTTGTTTCTACTCATGACATGGCAGGTTACAAATGGCAAAACTGATATTTCAACCAGTATCACTGTCATTTTAATTTTTTTCATTAACATATGTTCTATCTTTCATTAACATATGTTCTATCTTCCATTTTTTTTCATCAACACATGACCCGTGAAGAGAGACATGCAATGCATAACTTTAATACTACACTCTCTCTTATATATTTATTGTTTTGTCTCTGTTATGTAAAACGTCTTTGAATCGTCATAATATTAACTTAATGCTGTTATGAGTGACATGTCAAAAGTAAAGGCACTTATTTGATCAACGAATTTATTCTCGTATGTTTACATTTAGATCCATGGTTGTACCTAGCACCTATCATAATTTCCAAACAAAAGCCACATCACGGTGCACTATCAAAGCCTTCCCCTTCGTGCCACACAAGTCTTGCCCAGCGCAAGCACCTCTAAGCCTTGCCCCGCGCAAGCACATCAAAACCTTGCCCCGTGCAAGCACACAAGCCTTGCCCAGCGCAAGCACCTCTAAGCCTTGCCCCGCGCAAGCACATCAAAACCTTGCCCCGTGCAAGCACACAAGCCTTGCCCAGCGCAAGCATCTCTAAGCCTTGTCCCGCGCAAGCACATCAAAGCCTTGCCCAGCGCAAGCACCTCAAGCCTTGTCCCGCGCAAGCACATCAAAGCCTTGCCCCGTGCAAGCACACAAGCCTTGCCCAACGCAAGCACATCAAAGCCTTGCCCCGTGCAAGCACACAAGCCTTGCCCAACGCAAGCACCTCTAAGCCTTGCCCCGTGCAAGCACACAAGCCTTGCCCAGCGTAAGCACATCAAAGCCTTGTCCCGTGCAAGCACATCAAAGCCTTGCCCAGCGCAAGCACCTCAAGCCTTGTCCCGCGCAAGCACATCAAAGCCTTGCCCCGTGCAAGCACACAAGTCTTGCCCTGAGCAAGCCCATCAAAGCCTTGCCCCGTGCAAGCACACAAGTCTTGCCCAACGCAAGCACCTCTAAGCCTTGCCCCGCGCAAGCACCTCAAGTCTTACCCCGCGCAAGCACCTCAAGCCTTACCCCGCACAAGCACCTCAAGCCTTGCCCCGAACAAGCACATCAAACCCTTGCCCCGCGCAAGCACACAAGCCTTGCCCAGCGCAAGCACCTCTAAGCCTTGCCCCGCGCTAGCACCTCAAGCCTTGTCCCGTGCAAGCACATCGAAGCCTTGCCCCGTGCAAGCACACAAGCCTTGCCCCGTCCAAGCACCTCTAAGTCTTGCCTCGAGCAAGCACATCTAAGCCTTGAGCAAGCACTCAAAGTCTTGCCCCGCGTAAGCATCCTTGCAAATACTTTGTACATTCAATCAAAAATTAGTCCTAAAAATCATCAAGTAAAATGATCAATTTATAAGTCCCGAAGCTTTCTTTCCAAGATCTATGCGCTCGGGGGCCTATCAACACTTCTTTTACTCGACCTCAAACAATTCACACTCAACTCAAGCAATCTGCATTTCATCTTCGAACTTCGAGCATTCGAGCAAAGATCTCGAGACCCAAACATGGATGCACGGGGGCTAATGATACGATCAATTTTTAATCAAACCCGAATAATAATGCTCGATGTTGTTTTCAGTTATCTTGGGAGTTTCCCAAGGTGTCCTCGGGATTCCTCATTGGGCTTAATTGCCACACATGACAATTCCACATCATCTCGAATTTTTAACTTTCAAGCTTCCTCAACATGACTCGAGCTACTTGGCAAAAACCAGCCAAGTAACACGCCTCGAGCTACTTGGCCAACGGCCCAAGTTACACGTCTCGAAGTGATTACAAAACATGACTCGAGCTACTTGGCAAAAACCAGCCAAGTAACACGCCTCGAGCTCATTACAAAACATCACTCGAGCTACTTGGCCAACAGCCCAAGTTACACGTCTCGAAGTGATTACAAAACATCACTCGAGCTAGTTGACCAACGGCCAAGTTACAACGCCTTGAGCTCATTACAAAACATGACTCGAGCTATTTGGCAAAAATCAACCAAGTAACACGCTTCGAGCTCATTACAAAACATCACTCGAGCTGCTTGGCCAACAGCCCAAGTTACACGTCTCGAAATGATTACAAAACATGACTCGAGCTACTTGGCAAAAACCAGCCAAGTAACATGCCTCGAGCTCATTACAAAATATCACTCGAGCTACTTGGCAAAAACCAGCCAAGTAACACGCCTCGAGCTCATCACAAAACATCACTCGAGCTACTTGGCCAACAGCCCAAGTTACACGTCTCGAAGTGATTACAAAACATGACTCGAGCTACTTGGCAAAAATCAACCAAGTAACACGTCTCAAGCTCATTACAAAACATCACTCGAGCTACTTAGCCAACAGCCCAAGTTACACGTCTCGAAGTGATCACAAAACATGACTCGAGCTACTTGGCAAAAACCAGCCAAGTAACACGCCTTGAGCTCATTACAAAACATGACTCGAGCTATTTGGCAAAAATCAACCAAGTAACACGCTTCGAGCTCATTACAAAACATCACTCGAGCTACTTGGCCAACAGCCCAAGCTACACGTCTCGAAATGATTACAAAACATGACTCGAGCTACTTGGCAAAAACCAGCCAAGTAACATGCCTCGAGTTCATTACAAAATATCACTCGAGCTACTTGGCAAAAACCAACCAAGTAACACGCCTCGAGCTCATTACAAAACTTCACTCGAGCTACTTGGCCAACAGCCCAAGTTACACGTCTCGAAGTGATTACAAAACATGACTCGAGCTACTTGGCAAAAATCAGCCAAGTCACACGCCTCGAGCTCATTATAAAACATGACTCGAGCTATTAGGCCAAAATCGGCCAAGTAACACGCTCGAACATGCTCTTAAACAATACTCGAGCTATCTCTTGCAACAAACTTGGCTAAAACGGCCACGTAACACGGTCGAACTCATGATCGAGCTTATTGACCAAAAGTGGCCAGTAACAAGCTTGACCTATTTATTCAATGCAAAACTCGAGCTTATTGGCCAAAAATTGGCTAAATGCTTGCACTCGAACTACATACGAATTGCAAATCAAACAAATATTAAATTCGTTGTGCCTCTTTGCATCTCACCTCGCAGCTGAAGCATGTAACTTTTAGCTGCGACCTGGATGCACGGGGGCCTATGATGAGGAAAAAATATCGATAGGCCCAAGCTCGAGCTACTTGACCCGAACTCGGGCTAGTAGTCCCGATCTTGGCCCACTCTAAATGGGCCAATTCCAAGGTCGGGTCCATGAGGTCGGGTCGAAGAATACTAGTCCTACTTAAGTGCAAACCCCTAGTTCATTACAAGTTTTATCCTAACACAAATTGTGCACTTCTAACACAATACAAACACCTAAAATAACTAGGGTTACAGGAAGTTAAGTCCTTCCAGGACTCCCCCGCCAACACCTATAAATACATAACATGGTCTCATTATTCAGGTATGTTTTTACATTACATTCCAATATACAATTTTTTACATAATTCTCTCTGACTTAAGCATCGGAGGGGCGACGAGGACACACCTCGACGCCTTTGTTTCAGGTACCGAAATGCCTCATTCGTGCTCGTTCTCAATCGTCAAGCTCGAGATCAACAGGTACGATTTTTGGCATCATCAGTACTCATCCTTAGTTTTCTGCTCGGAATCCTGGTTGTTCTTGTGTTTCTGCTCTTCAATTCTGGAGCAGGCAGCCTTGTTAATGGAAGTTCGCCAACTAGTTGCAGTAAGAGTCTTCTACCACTTCTGACTTACCTCTTTGTGTCTATCCGACTGTAGCTGAAATTTGTATATATACCCATCTTAACTCCACATATAAATTTTTGATATGCTTGGCAAAAATTATGTTAAAAATGAATGGTTCTCGAATATTGTCATTTCTTAGTTTGAAGATGCCGGAAGGAGTTATTATCCTAGAGCTTTGTGAATTGTGGATGAAAAATTAATTTATCTCGACTAAGACCAAGCTCAAGAAGGAAAATAAGTTGATATTCTGAGTTTGAAAATAAAAAAAATTAAGATACATCTGCTAAGAATCACAATTGAAAATTAACATTTCAGGCTCATTCAGTAGTACATTGAATCATTTTACAAATCCATAAGACCATGTAATAAATTTCAAAGACAGACAACGGAAACCGGGAATCCCAGTAAATAATGTGCTTCAGCAACACCACATGGAGGATTAGGGCAGGAAAAATTGAGTGGAGGGTAGGGGTGGGCGCGGGTCGGTTCGGTTCGGTTCGATTTTTTTCGGTTCCAGAAATTTTCGGGTATTTAGTAAATGGAATCGTCGGTTCCAAATATAATTTTGGAACCGTTCGGTTTCGGTTCGGTTCGGTTCGGTTCGGTTCTGTTCTGTTCGGTTCCGTTCGGTTCCTTACTATAATTAAATTTTTTAACATTTAAAATAATACTACATAAATACACCTGAAAGTGGATACTAATATTAATAACAAAAAGTAGATACAAATACCAAGTTCAATCTTAACTTTTACAAATTAATGTAATCTAATTTAATAACATATAAATAATAAGTTGTCAAATACAAATGCCAAAAAGTAAATATTACTAATAAAATTTCGATATTCATATCAATAATTCATTTGCTTCAAACCTTCAAGTCTACATAAAAGTGAAATATAAATTAGAAGTCACAAAAAAAAAATATTTTAAAGTATTGATAATACTTACCAACTATTTAATGTAATCATCAGTTGGTTGACTTTCCATACTAACTACTAAGAAACTATACAAGAAAAAATTGAAAAAAACACAACTAACAAACATAAATAAACTCTAAATTGTTCAACTAATAAGATTTAATAAGAAAAAAAAATTATTAATTTGTTTAGAAAAAATAAAAGAAATTGATTTATCCAATATAAAAAAAAAAAAAATCGGTTCTTATTCGGTTCTTGGTCGAGAACCGAGAACCGAACCAAACCATTCGGTTCTCGATTCGGATACCCGTTCGGATATTTCATTTTAAAAAACCCGCTCGGTTCGGTTCGGTTCGGTTCAGGTTCGGTTCGGTTCAGACATTTTGCCCAGCCCTAGTGGAGGGTAATAGAGATTACATAATCGTATGATATTGATGACATTATAAATGATTCATCGACAAATTAATTTTACAAGAAAACAGTGTTATAAAGTATTTCATCATCACTCTCATACCCCTTTTCTGATACAGTCTCACTCCCGGGAAGCTCCAACTTGCCACCCATAATAAATGTTGGACCGACACTCTCTGCCTCAATATATTCACCTTTCAATCTCTCTTCAAATCTCAGATCGCTACAATTGAGGAACCTGCAAGAGAACATCTAATCCCCTTGCTCTGTAACCTTTCGTACCTTGGTTTAATCCTTAGCTCCAAGCTATAAGTAAAGTACTCGGGGAACTCTACAAGCTCTTTCGCTGGTCTGCCCATTTCACTCTTGAAATAGTAATAACTATTTTTCATGAGCCCAACTTGCTGAGAAAGTAATTGGGGACACTTAACGACCATGTTTGCCACATCATTAGCGAGAATACCCTGACCAAGAAAGAAGTCAACAGGTTTCATAAGAACATTTTGGTTGAGGCTAACAATCTGTGGCCTTTTCAATCACACGAGCAAATCCATCGGGATCAATCTTGTGCTTCAAGTTGAAAATTGTTGCGATGACAATTTAGCCTTCAAAGACAATCCAAGAATTTGTGGATACTGTGTAATAACAGAAGCAAGAGCTTCCTCACTAATCCCAAAACTCATCAAACAATCAACATTTGGTTTCACGATTTCTTCAAGATCATACCCAAGTATATATGCCCGCTTCTCAAACATCCTTGCCAATATATTTTTCGGCAAACCCAATGAGACCAAATAATCCACGAGCGGCTTAATCATAGTACCAACCCTCATTCCCAAGAAATACGGATATTGTGTTGCCGTTGGGCCTATATCCCTTAGGTTTACCCCTATTCTAACTAAATATGCTACAGAAGTACTTATTATCCCCTCTATTTTGAGAGATTGGTGGGATGGCTAAGTGCTCGACTGATGGTGGGTTATTGCTAAGTTAATGAGCTAGATTTTCATTTTCTTTTTGGGCAATTATTTTGGATATGGGCTTGGGCAGCCCTGGACTACAGCCCAGTACTGCCGACCCCGCCCTAGGTATCAACTCGGAACTAATCCCAATATTTTAAATGAAATTATAAAGGGAACAACACATAACCCATGTTTTTATAGTATACACCATTTCAAATTTACAATATATACTTTGTATTTTCAAAAATAAGTTTCTAAATGAATATATAATATATATTATAAATTATATATAGAATATACATAAATTAGGTATGATTAAATATACTTCATGAAATCAAGGATTCAGTTACCTTTTGAAAAACATATTCTTCTAAAAACACATCATCGTCACCTCTCGAAAAGGCCGAAAAGTCCAGAACGACGCCATTGTTCTCTGCAATTGGAAATTATTTGTGCAAGGTGGTCACATATAATCTGAATTCATATGATCAAAATCAGTAGTCAGTGCATTTCAGCTGAAGGATCTCTACACCCTGCAATAGATTCTGTATACAATTGTACGTGTTCCTCTTACACTTCTGGGTTTATATTGCATTATTTTGGACCAGAAAGGTGGTCACAATTCCACATGCAGGCAAACAAATATTCTACGATGACATCTAATACAGTGGAATCGGTGAATGCAGTCACAAAAGCAGCAAAGAACTATCTTATTGTGGTTTTGTTGGAGTTATTGCAACAAACTATACAATCTTGGTGCTGTAAGAATAAGGACCTTGCAAATAGCACTTTCATGAGATTGTCTACTAAATACGAGAAATTAATTAGAGAAATGAGCACAGATTTGAAGAACATGAGGATAACTATTGCATATTTTACATGAAATGCAATATATGTGACCTAATAATGAACCTGAACTTTTTAGCTGTGACCTGACATGTTGGTTTTTCTCTGTGCAGGTTTCTCCTGCCCACTAGACAATATTTTACGTTGCGAATGAGGGCTCAACATTTGTTGTCGACATAGAGCAGCATACGTGCACATGTAAGATGCTCCAAGTTGATTAGATATCGTTTCCACACACTTAAGCAGTGATAGAAACTACGAAGGGAGATCCATATGATTATTGTTCGTACTTTTACACACGATAGGTGTACATGAATGCATACGAAGATTCTGCATACCCAGTTGGTAATCCAAATGACTAGAATGTAACCCAAGAATTAGAAAGCATATTCATATTACCACCCAACCAAAAGAGGAGTTCAGGAAGGCTAGCAGAAAAGAGGAAAAGATCGTCCCGTGAGGGAAAGCAAACAATGAAATGTGGACGTTGCCAAGGAAGTGGACACAATCGTAGGACGTGCACCAACTTGATTCTGTTAAGCCAAGACATACCAACATGAAGTTTATTGTTACAACTAGTCGCGATGTAATTCCCATTATTTTATTAATTACTTATCCAATTCTATTGCATCTGCATTCGAAAATTGACTGAAAAATGATAATTACCTTTAAATGAACTTATCATTTTATTTGTGACCTACTTAAAACATTTGTGACATGTTTTAAATGAATTTTTCATTTTATTTGTGACCTACTTAGAACATGTGTGACCAAACATTGTTATCTGTAAATGTTGAAAGTGATGAATTGATAAATCTGTAACATATGTGATTTGCATACATTGAGTGATATGTGACCTCAGATGTTGAAAAAAATCATTTGTGACTTGTGCATCTCTGTGTTCATAGTATTTGTGACCTATGAATTCAGACATCATGGGTTGAAAAAATTCATATATATGACCAAATATGACTATTATACATTCGTTTCTCACCCGTAGAAATATATTACAAAATTTGTGATATTTGTGACCTGTTTGTATCATTACAAAAAAATGTGTTGTTGTAAGCTGTGAAACTTGGAATGTAACATCTAAATCAAATTTTGACAAATGTGAAATGCATGTCTGTTACATTGACAACAAATGATTCAAAATATTCATGAAATATCACTGTTTCTGACATTCAGAAGTATTTAACATCTACTTGCCACTAAACTGACAATGTACTATCACTCTACTTCGATGCTCTCTTCTTTTGACTTGTAGGTTTCTTAATCTCCTTGTTTTTAAAGATTAATATAGCAATGTCCAACCTAGTACGGCTAGCATCAATCGTCATCGTCATGGACATCATGTCGTTATGAAGCATGTATTCTGCATACTTAATCACAAAAATGCCGCAATCGTGGCTGAAAACAATTCAAAATAGTAATATATCACAAATCAGAATGTAAGTGTAACAGTATGTTTGTAAACAAAAAAAAAGTCACAACTATACCCATTCTGTTGATGCGGAATGTTATCAGCAACCAATATTGTCACCCTCATTGGATCATCAGGATCATCAGATTTTTTTTTCCAGATGTCCAAACCAGTCATCAAATGGGGAATAATTCTACAAATGGATCAATCCCAGCATTCACCATTTTATCCTGATATGTCTTGTAGCTGAAATGGAATAGATAGAGTATATGCTGTCTTATGTCCAGACAATCGAACATCCAATGGACACGATTCGTGGGCAGAATTAGCAACAGCACATAGTCAACTTCTGTCAAATGACGATTAAATTCTATCTGACCACCTGTGGCACATTCAACAATATATGAATATGTCATTATCACATTCGAGTCTTCCATGTATTGGGGAAATAAGTTTTTTATCTTCGCCTAGAACAATGAGTCGGTCGTGGTAGCACTCAATTTGGCACGTTGACTTTTTGTTACAAATTGCTGTAGATAATAGAAACACACGTCCATGTGCGGCCAACAAATAAATAAAGTTCATCAGCATTCATATTTGTGACCTAAGTAGAATCAATTTTGAAATACGATATGTACACACTAATCTGTGACCTGTGACCTATGCATATAACTCTGTGACCTATGACTTGTGCACATAAATGTGACATGCGAACTTTGCACTTAAATCTATAACCAATGCATATAAGTCTGTGACATGTGACTTGTGCATGTATTTGTGACCTATGACTTGTGAACATCTAAATGTATTATATGGAATGTGCATGCACTGTGACTTGTGATCTAGGCCTACAACAATGTGACATGTGACATGCGCATACAAGTCTATGATTTGTGACCCGTGTATATAATCTGTGACATGTGACCTATGCCCAATACTGTGACTTTCTCTGGTTGCTCTGCAACTCCAACACTTTGCACGTCATTTTTGTTATTCAATTTTTCCAATATTTCATCAATCGTACTTGATATCAAAACAGTCACAGAATCAGACAGAAAATTCATGTTAGACCTTATGTCCACCATGTCAGATTTAATCTCATATTGCATGCGAATAATCTAATTTATTTTATTATTCCTATCCACCTTTAATGATAGTAACTGTGACTTGACATCATTAAGCTGCACCGTTAGTTCTGTATTCTTTAATTGGATTTCAGATATTTGCCCACTCAACTCCTTCAACTGGTCAAGTACCTGTAATTGGACATTACACAATCCCTTAATGGACTTACGTCTGTAACATATGGTTCTTAACATGTGACAAATGTTTTGTGACTTGTAAATGTAAATATGAAGCAACTTGCATCTGATTGTGGTCCATCATATGCATGTGTTGCCATCAGCTTCTTCGGGGTATGAACGTCACTTGTCTGTAGCTTCGTAGGATAATTTTCATGTATTGCTTGCGGCTCACTTGGGGTATGAATATCACTTGCATGTGGTTCCATTAGATAATTTTCATGCGTTGTCTGCTGTTCAGTGAAAGAGGTGAAATAGGACGAGGTCCTCTGCCTTTTTGGTGGTGGATCAACAAAATCATCATAGTCGTCATCAACATCACTAGAATGACCTTTTCTTCAATCTGTAATCATTAGCAACCGTGTTTGCGTTGTATCTGATTGGATAGTGTCACTCGTGCCTGCACTTGTGCCTACGTGGCCTGCATCTTTGAAATGTCCACGTTCATGTATACGTGGTTGCACTGGTTTGGTGTATGGAACACCACTCATATATGGACACTCCATCTACTTATTAGATGTCATATACTTCAAACAATGATGGAACAATGTCATATATTTCAAACTGTGACAATTATGCAAATGAAACACTTATTAGTCATGTAATCTTACATGGAGTATCATTGATTGTGACCTAAGTTTATTCAAAGTGGTTAATGTAATGGAACAATGTATGTCTGTGAATGCGTATCCGAGGATTTGTGACCTATGCATACAAATTTGTGACCTTGTGACATGTGCATACAAAACATATTTAAAGACTTACATCAGGATAGAAGAATGTATCTTCATCCAATTTGACTGTAGAAGGCTGTTTATCCGACATCCAATTCATAATACGTGGGAACCTGTTTCCCATTCTACTGGTCATAGGTCCATTAAGTCTGGGAATGGACTCGTATATCCAAACTTGAAATGCAACCAAAAACCCTTCAGTCTATAATGTGGATTTCTGTGACTTAAACCCTCTTTCAAAGATTTTATAGACATTTCAAATAAATCTTTACCCCAATGAAACATCTCCATTAAAACAAAATTTTTTACTAAAGCAAAGAAATAGTTTTCAACCACCTTCTTGTATGATATGGAGAACATGTATGAAATAATCAAATATAGAATCCCAAGCCTCACAACATCGTTATCATCTATGTTTGACACGTTCAGAAAGACATCTCTAATATCTTCGTTTGTAACCAACTTCAAATCCCCAAAGTATGTTTCCTTGATCCTAGATGGAAAATTCTCAATCTGTTTCGAAAAATCATCACCATTGTATCGAAGACCTGTCACTAAACAGAACTCACACAATGAAAATCTCATAAATCTATTCGCAACCTTGACCCACATTTTATTGGGATTCGGCTGCTTCACTTCCCTCATCAAAAGTAATGTATTAGTTGGGGCTGCAGTACAATTTCATTGCATTCCATGAAGTATGATAAACAATTTTTCGCCAGGATAGCCCTCTATTCCTCATCGAATTTTGATGTGAAATTTGTCGGAACATTTTTGGCAACATTGGTGGTAATTTTCCCCGAAAACCATAGATCTTCGGGATAATGTACTTCCATTCCTGCATCACATTAAAGAAATTATGAACATAGACTTTTCACACACTCACCAAAATTCAGAATATTGGTTAGAATCCACCATTCACATATTCTATTCAATACATATTAGTCACATTCTCTAAAATGGTCACAGATTATTATGACACGCAACATTATACATACAATAATAGATATGCGCATCATTTCGCAATCGAAACTTTAGGGCACAAATGGAAAAATAACTGTGACCTGAATAATATTGTTTTTTTCAAATAGAAACTTTAGGTCACAAGTTGAAAAAATTTAGGTCACAAATGAATTACCGATAATCACAAGGTAGCACAAAATTAACTTACATTCTTCGATTTCGGTTTTTGTGAGTAAACCGGAGTTCTGGGGATTTCTTCATGAACTCCCTTTTTCATTTTCGGTCGCGATTCAATCTGCATTTTGGGAATTTCTTTACGAACTCCCTTTGACACAATCGACCTTCTTCCTTTTCCTTGTGCAGTTCCAGATGCATCTCCGGTGTCGGATTGTGCCTTCCGGTCACAATTTCTTGTTAACACCATTTCTTCTATTTTTCGGTCACAACCCTCAGTCACAAGCATTTTCCTTTTCACCGCCTTTTCCTTAGCACTGCCTTTACCTCTTCTTGAATAATGTAGGAATTTAGGTAAGAATCAATTTGGGTTTTTTTGATTGAGGGACGGAGGGTTTGATTATTTAGCGTAATTTTTTTTTTTTTGAATCGAGGCGAGGGTTTGAAGATTAAATGGTTTTAGGCGGTTATTAGAGATATTCTTTACTTATTGAAAACTGTCTCCAGTTTTAACGTAAATGACGGTGGTGGTTATGATAAATAAAAATTAATTTAAATCATTAATTAAAACCTGATTTCTGTATTATTAAAATTGATTCTGGATTTATGAAAATGGTATTTTAAAAACTTGTTAGGCTATAATTTCCTCAATTATAAACTGATTTGTTTATCAGTCACCCTGTAGATTCCCTGGCCAACAATAATATGATTCCAACAATTAAATGATTAACTGCAAAAATCCTTATGATTGTATGCCTTCATCTTCACTGATTATCCATTTAGATTACAAAGATCTTATAGTTTATGGCATCCCAATTAAGGCCAACGATTTATATAAACATCAGAAGGCCATTAATTGTTAAAAAAAAGGAGAGGGAGATCACAATTGTGTGATACTGATAGAACATGGACTCTCTTGTTCTGATGCCTGCCTCCGATCTGTTTACAGATCAAATTCCAGCAGTTTTGTGCATCAGAGGCCTTGGAAATTAAGAACTTACTGATAGGTTCTTGTTAATATTTTCCCTTGTATTTAAGCCACTGCAACTGTGCCTGTCCGTATAACTTTCTTGGTATCAGTTTCTTTAGTTGTGGAGTGATTGCTTCTCTTTGAAGAAGAAATTTTCCATCTTTTTTCGTTGGCTTCATCTGTTTCTATCTGCTCTTGCCTGCATTCCTGGCTACAAAATGGTGTATTCCCTTTGCAAAACACAATATTTCTATCCATATCAGATGCTTTTCACGTCAAAAAATAAAAAATAAAAATGACAAGTTAAAATCTTGTTCACATACAAAAAAAGAGTTATGAGCATAAAATAATGGGTCTTTAACAATATAAATTATTGGCTAACCTATACATGAAGATGTCACTGTTGTGGCCAAGTGGTCTGTGGCAGAGAAAGCAAGAATCAGGAAAATGGGGTTGATAGTGGTTATCTTCACATCCAGCGTAGTATAGAGCAGCTGCAGACCTCATCTTTGGTGTAGAGATATAGAAACTGGTGGTGTCTGAAGGTGGCTGGTGCCTGTTCCCGGTGAATAAAATGGAGAAGTGGGGATTGTGGGGGCAGTGAAGGGAGGAGGAATGGTGGTTTTATACACTGATTAAAGAGAGGGCAAGCAGAGGAGAGAGAGAGAGCGATGCTTAGCCGCTTAGGTGGTGTATGGACCCACCAAAGAAATGTGATATAAACTAATCAACTTTGGGGTACTTACATAAATGCCCTATATTTTGGGGTAATTTTGAAAAAACATGATAAAGTTGGTTTAAATGGTAATTAGGTATATCTAAACGTAGAAAATACACTCAAACCTAAAATCACGAAATCAAGGGAAAATTAGAAGAAGAAAGAAGAAATCTTCCACAAATTCGTTCATTATTCAAAACTTTGAAAATGATCAAGGCTAGTTCAACATTGAAAGCTCTTAAAAAAGATTGAGAAAATCTTCTTGTAATACACAAACAAAATTCCAGTTTTTTTTTAGGTTCTTGTCTCATTGTTTAATTAGTTCCCCAATTTTGTTGTTCTATGATTGTTTAGTATTCTTTATGCATAGATTATGAAGTAACAATCGTAATTATCAATTTCAAACTAAATGCTTAACATTTATGAAGTTTCTTTTTGCTGATTTTGTTATTATAATTGAAAACATGTTTGAAAATAACATTATTGAACTTCATAAGAAATGGATTGTGTCAATACATATGAAAAAATGGTTTTGAATCAATTATATAATTGATGCATGCAAGGTGTTTGACAAAAGAAGAATGTGAATTCTGTCACTTTTCCCCAAAAAAATAAATTACACTATCCTTGGAGCAATTAACCTAAGATGCAAATGTGTGCATTTTTTGGAAATTTGAACATTATCAATTCAAGCCTCGTTTTATGGTAATATATATGAAAAAGAAAATTTTGAATCAATTAAATCATTGATGCATGCAAGGTGCATGCAAGGTGTTTGACACAAAGAGAATGTGAATTATGTCACGTTTCTATGAAAAAATGACATTCTGTCACTTTTCTTAAAAAAAAGTCACAGTATCTTGTTGGAACAATTAACTAGATGCATATGTGTGCGTTTTAAATATTTGAATGTACAAATTCAAGCCCTGTTTTATGTTAATACGTATGAAAAAGAAAATTTTGAATCAATTACATTGATGCATGCAAGGTGTTTGCTCAATGAGAATGTGAATTCTGTCACTTTTCTATCAAAAAGTCGCATTTTGTCACTTTTCTCTAAAAAAAAGTTACAGTATCTCATTGGAGCAATGAATTAGACGCATACATGTGTATTTTTGAACATTTAATATATGAATTCAAACCTTATCTTTATGTTAAATACATATGAAAATCTTCAACTTTTTCTATGAAAAAATCACAGTATTTCATTGAAACAATTAATTAGATGCATACATGTGTGTTTTTTGAAATTTAAATATACTAATTGAAATCTTCTTTTAATCTTGCATTCAATTCATATTTATTTGAATCAACTCAATTGATGCATCCAAGGTGTTGCGAAAATGAGAGTATGAAAAAGTGATATTATGCCACTTTTTTTTTTATGAAAAGTCGCAATATCTCATTGAAGCAATTAACTAGATACGTACATGTGTGTTTTTTAAAATTAAAATATATGAATTCAAACCTTAGTTTAATCTTGCATTCAATTCATTTTTTTAATCAATTCAATTGATACATCCAAGATATTTGCGAAAATGAAAAAGTGAAAAAGTGACATTATCTAAAAAAGTCGCAGTATCTTAGTGGAGCAATTAATTAGATGTATGTGTGTGTTTTTGAAAATTTAAATATACGAATTCAAACCTTATTTTAATCTTGCATTCAATTCATATTTGTTTGAATCAAGTCAATTGATACATTTAAGGTTTTTGCAAAAAATGAGAATGTGAAAAGTGAAAAAATTAGATATTTTTTCTTTCAATTTCTGTTTTGGCATTACCAGTTTTGGCCTATTTAGGGGTTATTTTACTCTTTCGCCGAGTGAGGTTTTTGTTATCGTTTTGAAGTATTCATGACAAACTTTGAAATGCATATTTCGAATTTAAAAATCGACAAACGATGAGTTCATAATAACAAGTCAAAAATACCGCAAGAAACGAAGTTCATAGTTGCGATTTATTTTGCATTCAATAATTCATGCAAAATAATTTTCGACATTTAAACTTCGTTCATAACATATGTATCATGACTACATTGCAAGCTTTCTAACAGATTTTAAATCGCTCAAAATGGATAATCGTAGCAGAAAATACAGTATCAAACGAAAACTTTTTAATAATAAAAATTTTAAAAAAAGTGAAAAATATCATATAGGATGTGCCGCAATTAGTCTTTGGAATGATTTTGCTGGACGTAATAATTAAGATTATTAAAAATTTTAATTTAGTTTAAATTTATTAATCAATTTCTTTTCATTTTTAGAGTACTGTGTCTAATTTCCTCATCAACTTTTTCAATATTGAAATGACAAGATTTTTTCGATGTTACAACCGGGTTTCATTTTAATGGAAATTTAGGTAAAATGAATTTTGGAATAGTGAATTTTTTAAGGATGTATGGTTTAAAATAAGCTCTTGTTTGATCCCATTATTTTTAAAATACATTTTTCTTTCTTCTTTTTATAACACATTTTTCAATAAAATAATGTTACATGCAAATCACAATTTTTTTCTTATTTTTTAATAAAACATTCTCCAATTAATCTACTATTCCAAAATGTATTCTTAGTCAAAAATAGGGCTCAAACAAGCACTAAATTTTTTCCCGATTTACATGTAATATTATTTTATGGAAAAATGTGTTCTTGAAAATGAATTTTGAAAAAATGTGGGCCAAACAGAGGTATAAGGCTCCATTATTTTCAAAATTATTTTTTAACCGCACATTCTTTCATAAAATAATATCACACATAAATTCAAAAAATTTCCTTATCTTTTAACTACACATTCTTAAAAAAATAAATATTTCATCATACATTTTTTTTTCCAAATTCACATTAAAATAGAGCCAAAATATGGCAATGTATCGAATAGGATTGGAATTTGTATCAAAGAGTATTATTATTATTATTGTTGTTGTTGTTGTTATATTGAGAATGACATAATTGTTTGAGTCCAATTTTTGAAAAAATGAATTTTCTAATAGTGATTTTTAAGAGTCCGTGGTTAAAATTATGTGAAAGTTTTGAATTTACATCTAAAATAATTTTATTTGAAAAATATGTGATTAAAAATGAGTTTGAGAAAATATAAGTTTTTAAAGAATGGAAATCAAACATGGAGAATTTTTATAGTATCGTTTAAGTGATAGCATGTGTGGAATTAAATGATTGGTTGAATTAAATAAAATGATATCATATCCATTTATTTAATATATATCACGCCTTGTTATCTAACCATGCATTAAACATCGCTGATTCTAAACAGCAATACCCGGATAAGAGTTTTGAAAGTCCAAGAATAACTAACCAATAGGGTGTAAATTGGTTTTTAAAACTTTTTATAAAATAAATTCAAGTCTTAAACAATATACTAGCAATTATAAAAATTCAAAAAATATGCACAAATACAAAGATAATTAAGCACAATCAATTTGAGCAATATAAAGACGGTAAGTAAAAGGGATAGAGGATGCAAACGATATAATTGTGGAGGTTCGATCCAAAGCAATGATCTACATCCTCCGTTACCAAGCTCTCCTGCACGAGCAAGGCCTTTTCACTATGTTAATTGACTTATGGTGCAATCCAACCCTTTACAACGCTTCCGGTGACTTACAAATAAGGAGCACCGATCCTTATATAATGTTAAGCTTTATGGGACCTCAACACAACCCACACTATTGAGTTTTACGGGACTTTAATATGACCCACACGGTAACTTACAATAAAGAGTATCAATCCTTATACAATGTTGATCTTTAAGGGACTTCAACACGACCCACACTTTATTAAATTGATTTTACAATTAAATTACTCTCTTGATAAATAATACAAACAAATTAAGTACTAATAGATGCTAACACTCAATGAATAGTAATAAATGATAGCTCAAGTGTTAGATGAAATTTTTTGATGAATATGATAGTCAAAAACTAGACTCAATCAATCAAAGTGTTTCAATGAGAAGATGAAGAGATAAATACAATGTATGTTCAAAAATCTTTTCAAGAAATATCTCTCTTTTAATGGATGATAGTAATAAATTAAGTATTAAGAGAGAAATGAGAAACTTTGATAAATATGATGATTTTACAAGTTTAGTTCAATCAATCAAAGTCTCAATATGAAGAAGAAGAAGAAGAAGAAGAAGAGTTTATGCAATGTAAGTGCAAGAATCTTCTTCAAAAATATATCTCCCTTTCAATCAATAATTTGTGATGAAAAGTACTAAGAGAGAAATTAGAAACTTTGATTAATATGATGTTTACAAGTTTAATTCAATCAAAGTTTCAATATGAAGAAGTAGAAAAAGTTTATGCAATGTAAGTACAAATATCTTCTTCAAAAATATATCTCTTTTAAAATTGATATAGATAAATTAAACATAAAAAGAAATGAAAAACTTAGATAAAAGAGATAATTCAAGAAGTTTGATTCAACAATCGAAGTTTTTGTTATGAAAAAATAAATGAAATAAATGTAAAAAAGTTAGTTCAAAGAGGATTTTTCAAATGTGTTTCTCAAGAAAGCATTCTTATTGTGTTTTTTTTTTTTTTTAGAGATGTGATCTAAGTTCAAGTATCACTTTGAAAAATTAATCTTACTTTTAATCAAAAATATTTTATGCAAGTGATATGAAAATAACTGTTTGTGCACAAAATGATTTTTGAGCTATTATCATTCATTACTAAATATCAAAGTGTTATACTTTACAAATGATCTCGAAAGCCTAGTCTTTGGTATTGTTTCGAAGTTTCTTTCATATTTGGCTGTTAAACTCTTGATCTTTCTTGACATTTGGCTTTGATGCTCTGTCTTTGATCTTGCTTCGAAGTTTCTTTCATGTTTGACTCTAAACTCTTGATCTTGATCTTGATCTTTCTTGACATTTGGCTTTAATGCTTGATTTCGATTTTGGTCTTCTTCATGAGCTCAATTTATAATGTGTTGATTTTGACAATGAACTATCATCACTCAAAATCAGTTGTTAGAAATAATAATAATCTTATTTGTTATGATCAAAACATTAAGGACGAAATCAACCATAGGTCAACAAGTTTATCCCTTGATTTGTGTCAAGCATCATCGGAGCATGAAACTGTTTATATTGTCACGTATATTGTTGTTCATTTCAATTAGAGAGTTCGCTATTATCTAAATTCACGATACTCACCATCAACAATGAATAGCGAATAAGGTTGAGACTTTTCAAATAATCATTTTAATTTGACAAATATTTCAATTTAGGGGTTTTTGGACCATTAGAAAATGATATGTTGGTTGTTTTTCCAAATCAATGAGGCTGAATTCTGTGATAGAAGTGCAATGTATCTGTTAGGCACATATGGTGTTTTCTAGTTAAAAATACTAACTAGCAATTAATTAATTTCCTGCATAATAGAATCTTATAGTGTTGCTTCCACTTTGGCATTACCTTCTAGATTTCACCATTTTATAGTAAACAACGCAATCGATGATTGAAATTAAGTGCTAATATGCCGAATCATTATAAGCACCTAAATAAGTACACAAGTACTTTTACTACACATTACTAGTGAACAAGACGGAACATAAAACGTACTGAACCTAATATGCTATTAAAGTAAAGTATTAGAAAGTAATACTATGTGTACACTTGTAGCTTATAATCCAATGCAACAAATATTTTGAAAATCGGCATGAGCATCGCCTCTATAAAAGGTAAATGATCAATCAAAATGTCGAACTAGTTATAAAAAAAACTTTGAGATGGATTGTGTTGACCCCAAAAATTGTACTAATGACGTGGCCAACAGATTCCGAAGGTTTTCACGTCCTCTCGAGCTTGATTTCAATTCAAGTTGGACCAATCGATGATTTGAAAGGGCAAAACAACAAAATAATAACTCTTGGCATAAGGGCGTTTGTTATGCGAGCTCCTATTTCATAAAAGGGGGGTCGGTTTATATGTAAATGGCGTTTGGTAGAAAGAGAGGATTCAAGAGTTTAAACTTGCATTAGCCCTGAATGGTGCTAAGTATGGGTATTTATACTTATGTAGGACAAACGAGGCCAGTTGGATGATGGGGCACGTGTCTTTGTTGGATGAATTGGACCTTTCGGAGAAGGTCAATCAGTCAATCAAAGCATTAAGGGCTAGGATCTTCGTATCCCAGCTTTACTCCTTGCAGGTGGGACGTAACCGTTTCAGGTATATAGGAGCGGCGGTGACAGTGAGTTGTCTTGTCAATCACTTCACCGCAAGATCTGTTGCGGATCTTGTCATCTGCCTCGTCCAGTCCAGCTCGTACTGGGGCCTCTGCTCAAAGAGGGTCAGTTCAATTCCCTTACAATAAAAAAGGGGTCCTCCCATTACATAAAACAGGGTCGCCCGCGTTGTCCTGTATGGCGCGGGTCCCTTCGTTCGCCTGCCATGTGGCCCAATCTGTGGTAATTTATTTATACGAGTAACAACAGTCCCCGAAGTCCATGTATAATTATTTATATAGTGCATGGACTTGCAAGTTGGCAGAGAACTACGGATTGGGCATCGAACCCCTTTATGAATCGAACAGTGTGCAAAACCTAGTGGCTCGAGGAAGGCCTTGGGGAGAGGCATCGAGCCCCTTTAGTGACCAAATCGTACAAGTGGGTGGTTCGAGACGAGGCTTCGGGAGAGAGTGTTGATCCTCTTTCATGACCGAACAGTACGAGTGGGTGGTTCAAGGCGAGGCTTTGGGAGAGAGTGTCGAGCCACTTTCATGACCGAACCGTACGAGTGGGTGGTTCGAGGTAAGGCTTTGGGAGAAAATGTCGAGCCCCTTTTATGATCGAAGCCTTCTAGGTGGCGTGTCCTAATGATTTGAAAGATGATGATTCCCAATATAAAATCGATGGGTAGCATGACGGCTTCCAAAGCTTGAGCTACATCGGCATTAAATGTGCAATGATGATGATGTTGAACCCTGGCGAGCTTCACGCGAGTCCAAGGTGCGTGTGTAGCACCATTCCATCTAGCCCTTGATTTGAATTTCCAACCGGGCGATTTGGTTTTAACGTGAATGACGAGATTACACGTGGATGGCCAAGATCAAATTGGATGAGGATCTAACGGTGAGGGTTCAGCCGCCTTGCCTATATAAAAGGTCGAAAACTCATTTTTACTACGTTTCTTCACCTTGCAAAAATTTTAAGTCTTAAGTGTTGAAACAGTTCTCTTCGATCCCAATCATTTATCTGCTGCTGCCAGTGATCGCCTCCATTTTCTCCAGTTTTCGAACGTTTCGAGACTTAGACATTTTCTTCGCTTGTTGGGTTCATATGGTGTTGTTTTCCTAAGGAGGGTTGTGTGGCGGTGAGGGAGGCCATTCTTGCTGGGGGGATGAGACTGCCTCTGCACCCCTTTTTTAGATTTATTCTTAGGCAGTATAATTTAGCTCCTACCCAGCTAGTGCGTAACGTGTGGAGCCAACTAGCAGGGGCCTTACTTTTCTGGAAGGAGGCCACTCTTGGCGAGGACATGTCTCCCCACGTTTTTCAAACCCTTTTTCAATCTAGGGCTTCTAGTGGGGGTGACTGTAAGGGGTGGTATTGTATGAACCCCTGGAGCCCATATTCTCCTTTCATTTGGGGGACCCCAACTTCTATTAAAAATTGAAAGTCATCTTGGTTTTGGGTCAGGGGTTGCTGGCAAACAACGGAAGGAGATGTAGTTCCAGAAATTACTGTGCCGACCCAATATCATGAATATAGTGAGTCGAGTCCCTTTTCTTGATGTTACTTCATTCCTTAGCCTCTCTTTGCCTATGAACTGATCATGGACTTTATGCAGCTGCAGTTAACCATTTTGAGCTTGAGCCATTGGAGTGGGCCATCATCTGGGCAATTTACGAGCTGCCCGTAGAGAAAAGATATTTCGAAAACGTTGTCAGTACGCGGAACCTGTTTGTCACACACCAATTGATGGCTACCAAGGGTAAGATACGATGGTTCACTTTTCTTTTTCTTAGTTATCTTTTGTGTAGTTTCCTCAAACGTTCCCATTTTGTTTACAGGGTAACACGATAAAAAGGAGTATGTGAAGCCCAACTTGCTCCAATTGAGGAGCTTAGGGGAGGCCCAGAAGAAAAAGCCAATGGCCAGCGGGTCATCAACTTACAAGAATCAACGGGACGAGCTAGCCCGCCTCTCCAAAATGAACCCGCCACCTCCTCCAATGAAGATAGGGAAAAAGGTGAAGGGGGAGAGAGGGAAAGACAAAGAGATAGAAGAGGGCTCTTCGGAGAGGCCCCTCAAAAGAAAGTTGGTCCTGTCAAAGAACACTATGCCCAAGCCTCTCCCAAGTGCCTGACTATCATAGGAGAGTCACTCAGACGACCCATCATGGTCGAACCAATCTCCTCCATTAAGTTCGTGGAAGCGGACGAGGTGATTGATCAGGGAGCCAGTTTAATAAGAAAGATGAGGGGGAAAGAGACGAGAGGTGCCTCATCTGAGAGGAAGGCTCAAAATTTTTTGGGCAGAAGGTCGGAAGAAATTGCCTCCACCATTATCGAGATGTTGCCTGTTGAGGTTCAGGGGCTATGAGGCTTCAGCATAAGTATTGGACCAATAAATATGCTTCTTATGCTGAAACTTGTGATGCAGTCGACATGGTGGAGGCTGGGCTTGCCCGCAGGCTCATTCTCAACGCTTCTTTCTAAATGCCCAAATAGAAGCGAAGCGACTGCAGGGCCTCAACGCAAAGTATCTTCAAAGGGCCCAGGATTCCAAAGCTGCCTTAGCCAAGGCCAAGGCTGAGATCTCTTATGCCATGAGGTAATTAAATCCTCTAAGCTAAAACAAGCCGAAGCGGAGTCGAAGGTGGAAGTGCTTTCCAAAGAGAATGACGAACTAAAGAAAGAAGCCCATCTTTGCAAAGTTGAGGTGAATGCCTTGATGAAGCGGGTGGAAAATTCTGATAATCTTCAGGAGATTGCTTCGTCAGCCTTAGAGGTAGCTAATAAGGAAAAAGAAAAGCTGAAGGCTCGTGTTAAGGGGCTAGTTGCTGAGGTCTCTGGTTTGGGTGAACGGCTGAAAGGGGCAGGAGAGCCAGCCTTGAATGAGTATGTTACCGACTTTCATAAAATCGTCGAGTATGATGGGCTCGAAGTGTATTGGATGAGGGTCGCGTACAACGAAGTCTTTGAGAGGCTGGCTGAGCTGTATCCCCGGTTAGATCTATCCTATTTAAGAGGTAAGTTATTGGCGCATTAGCCCTTGACTCGGGCAATGAAGAAGGGGAGGAGGTGGATGCTGAAGGAGAACCCCAGCGGGATAGTACTTCTATGTAGATTAGGCCATTTTGTAATAACTGTAATTTTTACGTTCATCCTGTAATGTACTAATTGATTTCTAATTCGACCTCGTTTCGCCTCAGTTAAGTAGACCTTTCACCGTAATTTAAACAAATCATTATGTTGTCGTTAATCACTTAGTCAATAATTACTGGGTCTGCCGTAATCAAATTAGGATTGTGATGTGCGAGCTCGTCACCTTATGGGCTTGTCATAAACGAACTTGATTAATCTTACTAAGTCAATTATTAATGGGCTCGCCATAATCAAATTGGGATGCTGAATTGGAATAAAGAAAACGTGTGAGCTCGTCACTGCTTATGGGCTCGCCATAAATGAATTTGATCAACACATAACGTTAATTATTAATGAGCTCGCCATAACTGAATTGGATTAAAGAAAATGTGTGAGCTCGTCACTGCTTATGGGCTCGCTATAAATGAATTTGATTAACATACAAACGTTAATTATTAATAGGCTCGCCGTAATTGAATTGGAATAAAGAAAAAGTGTGAGCTCGTCGCTACTTATGGGCTCGCCATAAATGAATTTGATTAACACATCAACGTTAATTATTAGTGGGCTCGCCGTAACTGAATTGGAATATAGAAAATGTGTGAACTCGTCACTACTTATGGGCTCCCAATAATTAATCTCATATTGGACAATCACAACATATGAGCTTGCCATAACATCAAATTTATAATATGGGCTAGCCATAGTTAACCGTACAATAGGTTCGCAACACAACATCGGCTTGCCATAATTAATCTTCTACTAAACAATACGAGTTTGTCGTAGCTACATCAAAAGGGGCCCATGCATTGATGACAAGGGGTACATATGTTGGGTAGGACCTTACTGATAATACATCCTTAGATGCTCAATGTTCCAGGGGTGAGGTTTCACCTTCCCATCCAAATTTTCAATCAAGAAGGTCACTAGTCTAACGTTGCCCGATGTACGGTAAGGACCTTCTCAATTGGGACCCAGCGTGCCCACACCGGGCTCTTTTGAGGACAGGAAAACCCTTCTAAGCACCATGTTGCCTCTACTAAATGTCTTCTTTTTTACCCTGGCGTTTTAGTAACTAGTCATCTTTCTCTGATAAGAGGTCAGCTTTACTTGCAAAGCTTCTCTCATTTCTTCAAGGAAGTCAAGTTCGCATCTCCTTATCTCATCATTAAACTGCAAGCGACGGGGTAATAGGAGGCCCACCTCAATGGGGCTCATGGCCTCAGGCCCATATGCCATGGAGAAGGGGAACTCTCATGTCGCAGTTCCATTGGTGGTGCGTATTGCCCACAGTACACGGGGGAGCTCATCCACCCATGCCCCCTTGGAAGCATCAAGTTTCTTCTTTAGGAAATGCTTTATAGTTTTATTGACCGCTTCGACCTAGCCATTTGCCTGGGGATGGAGAGGAAAATAGAAGTGTTTTTTGATGCCCAATTCATCACAAAGGTCTCTGAGCTTTTTGTTATCAAACTGTCGCCCATTGTCTGTAACTATTGAGTGGGGGATTTCGAATCGGCATATGATGTTCTTCCACATGAACTTGGAGGTATGATCTTCGGTTATTTTGGCCAGTGGTTCAGCCTCAACCCACTTAGTGAAGTAATCAATGGCGACGATCACATAGCTCGCACTCCCCTTTTCCTTCGGCATTTGACCTATCAAGTCGTTCCCCTATTTGGGGAATGGCCACAGACTGGATACCACGATGAGCTCTTGAGATGGCTATCTTTGAACAGAGGAGAAGCGTTAACATTTGTAGCACCGCTTCACAAACTATATAGCATCTTTCTTCACGGTTGGCCAGTAATATCCCTGCCTTAGTACTTTGTCGGCCAACGCGGGCCCCCGATTTGATTGCCGCAAATCCCTTCGTGGATTTCCCGTAGGATATAGTCGGCCTCATCTCCCCCAGTGCATCATAGGAAAGGAAAAGAAAACTCTTTCTTGTACAGTACTTCGTCCTAAAGTACATAGTGGGCGGCCCTACGTCTGAGCTTATGGGACTCCTCCTTATTCTCCAGCAGGGTGTGATCCCTGAGGTAAGTTATGATAGATCGCATCCTTTGTGGGGTTTCTTTAACCCACATTAGTTCTTCCACCTTTGCTGTAGAAGGCCTAGGAAGGTATTCTACTGGAACATTTTTTAGCAATTTCGAGTCCTTGCTGCTAGCTAATTTTGACAAAGTATCCGCATATAAGTTTTCTGTCCTCGAGATTTGAGTGAGCTCAAACTTTTCAAAGTATGGGATTAGTTCCATGACCTTCTTCATATATGCTGCCATGCCTTTATCCACTGACCTGGTTCACGACTAGCTGGGAGTCACTCCGAACCGTCAAGCTCTTGACTTGCATTTCTTTGGCTAATCTGAGGCTTGCTAGGAAAGCCTTATATTTCGCCACGTTGTTGTAGGTTTTGAAACCGAACCTTACTGCACAATTGAGCTTGTGGCCCTCCGGGATTTCCAGCCGCACTCCAGTCCCCGATCTGATTTCTTCGACGGACCCATCTACAAACAACCTCCAAGCTGGGAGGTCCGTCGGTTCCATTGTCACGTTTATATCTATCGCCTCTGTGAATTCGGCTACGAAATCTAACACTGCATTTCCTTTTATTGAGGTCCTTGGCTGGTACAAAATGTCGAATTCGCTTAGTTCTACTGTCTATTTCATTAGCCTCCCTGATGCATCTGGCTTTTGGAGGACCTATTTAAGGGATAGGCTCGTTAGGACTCGCATGTTATGGCCTGAAAGTAGGGCCTCAGCTTTCTTAAAGCAATCATAAGAGACAATGCGAGCTTCTCTATGTCAGTATATCGTGTTTCCGCTTGTAGGAAAGCCTTGCTTACATAGCAGACAGGCAATTGGGTGCCATCATCTTCTCTTACCAGCACCAAACTAATGGCATCGGTGCTTGCAGCCAGATATAGCAGCAGTGTTTCTCCTTCCTTGGGTTTTGAGAGGAGGGGGGCTTAGCCACTCCTCGTTCCACTAGACCTCTTCTTTCTTTTTAAGACCTTAAAGAAAGGGAGGCATCAGTTCGTATCCTTGGAGATAAACCAATTTAATACTATGAGGCGGCCCGTCAAACATTGCACTTCCCTTAGTTTGCTAGGGGATTTCATATCCAGTAAGGCATTAATTTTCTCAGGGTTCACCTCAATACCTCGCTGGTTAACCATATATCCTAGGAACTTCCCAGAAGCGACGCCAAAGGCGCATTTCAACGAGTTCAGCTTCATGCGGTACTCCCTCGGGATTTTGAAAGTGGCTCGCAAGTGTTCAATGTGGTCTGCTGACCTGAGACTCTTCACAAGCATGTCATCAATGTATACCTCAATTGTTTTGCCTATGAGCTCAGAAAACATTTTATTGACCAACCGCTGATAGGTTGCACCATCGTTCTTCAGACCGAATGGCATGACTTTGTAGCAGTAGAGTCCTCGGTTAGTGATGAATGAGGTATGTTCCTCATCTACTGGATGCATGGGGATCTAGTTGTATCCGGAATATGCATCCATGAAACTCAAAAGCTCATGGCCTGCAGTGGAATCAACTAGCTGGTCGATCCTTAGAAGCGAAAAAACTGTCCTTTGGGAAGGCTTGGTTGAGATTGGAGAAGTCGATACAGACCTATTTGCTTTCTTCACCAGGACAGGGTTGGATATTCACTTCGGATACACTGCCTCTTTAATGAAGCCATTGGATATAAGCTTGTGTATTTCCTCTTTCAAGGCCGCATACTGCTCCGGGTTCAAAGCTCTCATTTTCTACCTGTGGAGAGCAAACTTTGGGTCTATATTGAGCCGGTGGCAACTGACTCTGGGGTCGATGCCTACCATGTCTTCGTGCTTCCATGCAAATATATCCAACTTGTCGAGTAGGAGAGCCTTGAGCCTGGCTTTTCCACCTGATTCGAGCTCCTTTCCTATCTGCAATACTTTCGTGGGATCATGCGAGTTCACAAGGAAAGGTTCCAGTTCTTCTACAGGGGTCGCCTGTGAGTTCGACTCCATGATTCTAAGATCCAAGTCCACTTCGATAACCCCTTTTTCAGGAGTATCCATCATGTTGATGTCTTCTCCTTGTTCAGGGGTAGGACCTTCCTCAAGTGCATCAACCAGAAGGACCATGTTTACGCTGTGGGGTTCGAATTTTCTCAAAGAGCTAAGATAGCATTCCCTGGACCCCATCTAATCCTCTTACACTGTGGCTATTCCTTCCTTGGTGGGGAACTTCAAACATAGGTGATGTATGGATGACACAGCTTTGAGTTCTTTCAAGGCAGGTCGCCCTAACACTCCGTGATATGCGGATCGGTGGTCTACGATTAGGAACTCCATGAAATGATGAGCCGTGAATGGGGACTCCCCCATTTCCACTGCCAAGGGGATTCTTCTCATAGGGAAGATGCTATCACCAGTGAAACCATAAAGGGGGGGCAGTCCTAGGGGAAAGCTCATGGTCCACCATCATCTTGTCGAAAGTGGTTCCGAACAAGATATTGACCGAACTTCCATTGTCTACCAACATGCGCTTCAACCCATTCCTGGAAACAACAGCCCGCTCCACCAATGCATCACAATGGGGATAATGAACTCCCACCATGTCTGTCGGGGTAAACGTGATTGGTGGGGTACTTCCAGATCCGTGGCCAGTGCTATTAATCAAGTAGCTCGTCATGGGAGGGTCTTTTGCCTCTCGTACGTAATTCCTCGGAGCGCTCTTAGAACTTCCTCCTATGTGCGGACCACCTATGATGGTGTCAATTTCCTTGATTGGGGTGTTGTCAACGTTTGCCGGAGGCTCTCCTAGGTTTTTCTTCCCCTCTTTTGTCTTCCCTAAATGCATTTTATTAGTTTTTTTATTTTTTTCTTTTTTTTAAAAAAAAATCTTTTATTTGACTTTAGATTATTAATTTTTTTATTTTAAAAAAAACTTTTCATTTCACTTTAATTTCAAATTTTTAAAAGATTTTTTCTGTAAAAAAATTTTAAAATGATCTTATTTAAATAGTTAAATAAGATTTAACCTATGTTTCTATATATATTATTTAATTATGATCTTGAGACTCTATTTTGTTGCAAACTCCAAATCCATGCATGAAATTTCTATAAATTTATCAAGTACGACTTGTCTAGTTGAAAATTAAAACAATGATAAATATTCTAATTTTTGCATTTCGAAAACTCGAAAATTGTATAATTGACTAATGAAATGAATTATTAAGCAAATATAGTATTTTATAATTTTAGATGTTTGATATGTATTAAAAATTTTCGAGTATGAATTATTAAGTAAATATAGTATTTTATAATTTTAAATAAAAATTTAAAATAATATTAAAAATAAGAAAACGGTTTTTTTACACCTAAACTTCATTTAAACTCATAAAGCTTAAAATTTCGTCTCCACGCCTAACCACTATTATTGGTATAATAACTATCTCATTGAAACCTTGTTTAGCAAAAACCCGATGAGAAAAAATACAAACAAATAAAAAGAGGACAAATAATTTAAAGTAATAAACTACTATCCCATTAAACCTTGTCTGAAAACCTAATGTGACAAAACTTGATCGAAGGAAAAAGAGTACAGCTACTCCCCCCTCCTTATTTCAATTATTGTATCAAGCGATCCATGTCTTGCATGTCAATGTCTTCAACATTGATGTCTTGTACATCAATGTTTTTGAGAAAATCTAGTGGTGCAAAACTTGATGACTGTAGTAGCATGATGATTCAAAAAATAGCTCTTGTTAATCTCAGCTTAATTTGACCACAATTTCATCAATTCATTTCTCCATAATCCATTTTTCAATTTCAAAGTCACAATATCTTCATCGTGATTGGAAAGTTTAAGCTCCCTTCTTGTTCTACCATTGACAAATTCGTAATTCCGACGAGTGTCATTCTAGAATTTTTAGAGAAATTGTTTATGGTCATTCACACTATATTTTCCAAGTCAAATATCATCGAGGATTAAGAGCCTCATTGACATGAATGGTTGTAGTTAGGATTAAAGCGATTTTTAGCTTTGCTTTTTCGAGAATCATGAAATTCAGCCATGATTTTGGAATTTCCAAATTATTGAATTTAGCTACCGCCAATGAACATTCTGGATTTTGCCTTTTCAAGCACATATTAAACAATCTAAACCCGATTTTGATCAATCAAATTCGTATAGATACATCCTTTACTTTAAGAATTAGAATGTGGTTGTTGCTGCCAATTTATTGAAAATATAGAGTATGAATTGACAGTTGATGCATAATTTATTTTGGCTTCACATACTTGATAAGTTTATGATGTGTTAACAGTGACTATTTGTGATCAAATACGTGTTAACTGTTACGATTTGTGACCAAGTTTACATTATGTGTGACTGTCTATGACTATGTTTGGTTAATTGTGACTGTTTGTGAGTAGACCTATGTATTTTTGCACACTTATTTAATACCCAAATATGCTAATTAATGATTAAATTGAGTGAATTTCTATTCACAATTGTGTATTTATGACTTTTATAGACAAAAAATCATCCATGGAATATAACAAGGCAAAATAAAGTGATAATGGACCAAAAGCGTATAAAATTGTGAAGTTGGGGACCAAAATGCACAAGTGCAAAAACTTGAAGGACCTTAGATGTAATTTATGATGGACATGATTGATATGAAAGTCAAAATTTGAGGAGCAAATTGTATAAGATTAAAGTTGAGGGACTTTGAGTGCAAATTGCTAGAGGACTTGCGTGCAAAAAGCAAAGAAGAAGAAAAAGAAACCAATGGTTTGGTTTTGGCGAGATAATGCCTAGACGCCATTTTTAATTAATATTTTTTTGTTTGGACCATTTTTTATGTTTTTCCAAATCTCAGGGACTTGGTTGTAAATTTTCTAGGTTTTAAAGTTAAACACGATAGCTAAGGGCTGTAAATGGATCGGATATGCCTATATCCGATCTGATAATCCAACGAATATTTGATTATGAAATCCATATCCGATTTGCTATGTTATCGGATATCCGATTCGATAATCTGATTTTAAATTAATAAAAATTAGGAAAAAAAATCAATGTTCATTAAAAAAATTTGAACTAACTTGAGGCCCACATATTTTTACTAGCAAGCTCAATAATGACTTATACCATCATGATGTTCCTTTTTGAACTATAGATCATCTTCTAGTATTTTATTGACATTCAATGTGGGATAATGTAAAATTGAATTTCAATTCTAAATATAAATATTTTATTTCATTATTTCCATTAACAAATCAAATTATTTGTTACATATTGATTATTAGTTCTTGAAGTTGTAAAATAAATTACAATAATAAATTTAATTAAAAAATATAGATATTTATTTACTTTAAATTAGTAAACTAAAATTAAAAAAAAAATCTATTATTTTTATAATATTTTACATTTATGTATATAGTTATTTATTCAATTTGACAATCGGTTTGATACCGATTCGACTTTTTGACCATTGACCCTCTTTTTTTTCGGGTCGATGCCTGGGTCAATTTTTAAAACATTGGTTGAAATCAATTTATTTTTTTTTTCAAATTTTCCAATTCTTAAAAAGGTTTAATAATTATAAATTTTTCAATTTTTTTATGTTTTGAATTTGATTACTTTTTTATTCTAAATTTATTTATTTTAGTAACAAATAATATGTCATAAAAATATTTTACCGATTCAATTATTTATAATAAATCAGATCGGATTGACCTATATTCATATTTGATACATTTAGTTAATGGATTATCGAATTCGGATCTTGATCGGGTTATCGGATTGAAACCCTAAATCCATATCCAATTAATTTGTCGGATTCGAATTAAATTCTAATCCATTGACGCCCTAAAGACATCCATTGGGATTCATTATGCTTCTTTTCTTTTTTTATTTTCTATCTTTCATTTTTCTCTCTTTTGCTTTCTTTTTTTTTTTTTTTTTTTTTCTTTTTTGGCTTTTAAATTTTTATTTTATTGGCATTTTGAGGGTAAAACCTAGAGCACAAGGATGAGCTATCAAAGGATTTGGAGAAACTTTGGAGAAATCAATATATGTCGACTATTACGATTTGTCCAAGTCTACGTTATCTGTGACTAGGTCTGATTAACTATGACTGTTTGTGATCAGACTTGCGTCAACAATGACTATCTGTAACCTATAATGAGTTGAGTGTGACCGGTTATTTTATGATCGTAACTTGTTATCACAAATACATTATCAACACTTTCGCTTGTGCAGAAAGTAAGTACAATTCAATTGATATAATAGGTCACAAACATGTTATAATGTTAGACACACGACTGTGACCTTGAGCAAGTATTTTCAATCCGGCATAAATTAGAATGTTAGATACGTGACTGTGACCTATAATTGGTTGGTTGTGACCTGCTATTTTATCGTTGTGACTTGCTATTTTATCATTGTGATCCGTTTGAATAAATCATAAATCGTGACTATGCAATTATCTATATTTTGGCATGCAAAATTTTAGGTTCATGTAACGTGACTTGCATGTATCTTCATTGAAATCTATAGTCACAAAACCAACATGAAGCTACAAACAAATAAAAAATTGGATGAAAGCACATCTTCTCACCCTGCTAACGAATTTCATGTGCAATTAAATGCATGAAATTCTTTACATACCAACCTAATTAATCTTAGAGCTCAACGCATTTAACAATAATTATTTTATAAAAATTAACAATAGAAAACAAGAAGAAATTAGGTTAGCATTTCCATCTTGAATCCTTTACTTGCAACTCGATCCCTGATAGGGGTGGCAACGAACCGAGCCACGAGCCGAAATTTGAAACTCGAGTTCGACTCATGCAAAATGGGTAAGGGCTTTTTTTGGCTAGATCCGAGCAAATGCTCGAAAAAAAAGTTGAGGCTCGGCCCGAGCTTTCGGCTTAGGCCTCAACGGGCAGGTTGGATTTTTTTTTTTTTTTGTATAACACAAAGGCAGCACGGCTTCCATTAAATAGGCAGCTACACAGTTGCCTCTTTCCCCCCTTCCATTTAAATATATATTTTTTAATTTTATACGCTACATGGGTGGGCTCGGCTCGACCCGATTTCCCGAAATGGGGCTTGGCTCGAGCTTCAGCTAGATTCTACAGAGCCATGGGCAGGCCGAGACCACGAGCCAAACTACCATCCATAATCCCTTATCTTATTTATTGTTATATCGAAATCAGGTCACATTTTATTAAAAAGAGTTCACAAATTACACACTATTGTAAAGTTATAAAATAAATATTGATGATTATGTAGTCTTATCATTTTGTATAGATAAGTCTTATCTAGTTTAAAGGGCCTATTTCATTCCAATTGTAACTCTCATTTTGAACCCTATAAATATGGATCTTAATTATCAATAAAATACACACTTGAGTTTTGACTATTAATTTATTCGCTATATTTATCTTTTATTCATTTAATTTTATAACACATTATCAACACGAACGCTCTTATTTAATTATGCCAAACTATCTGCACCCTTCTTTGCACTCAAATTGTTCATGCTGTAATTTGCAGTTCCTTGAATACCTCCTGTGTATTAAACAAATTAGAAATGACTTCCCCTTGGTGGCGTTGTCTGCATAGAATTTTGGTACTCGTAATCATTACCCTTTTGTAATGGTTGTTTTTCTTTTTTGAACAACGTGCTATTTTGATAATTGATGCTACAATTTGGTAATTTCAAAACAATGTGTTATGGTTTGTGTATTGGGTTCTGTAATTGTGTGTAATGATTTCATTTCACACCGTAAATTTTCCTATATAATATGATTTCTTTTCATGATTTATTAATAAAATCATATCATGCTAGATTTAATTCATGCTGCAGTTTAACTCATGTATAGTAATTAATATTTAGTCTGATTAAATATTTTTAAATATTCTCTTACAAACTTTAAATTAATAATTTTTATGTTATTGCTCATGAAGTATCACAATATTATAATTAATATTCTAGAAGAATATTACTCGTATATCTATTTACAAATAATTTGTTGTTGCTTTTGAAGTTACATAATATTATAATTAATATTTTAGAAGAATATTATGTTTATTGCTCCTGAAGAGCATATCTTTAAACACATAAATATCTTATAATGATAAATTATCAATGCTCTTGAAGAAGCAAAACTCTGCAAAAATTAATATATGCTAGATAACATATTTCTATATAATTAATATTTCTAAATAATAGTTTATTGTTTTTCTGAAATAGTACAATATTATTGACAAATATTCCAGTTAAATTTTACTTGTTCCTGAAAAGTATAGTTAAATATGATCTAACGTTAATTATGTCCTCGTTTGAGCCCCATTTTTTTTTAATTAAAAAAATGCATTATTGAATAGGGTTTTGACCACATTTGAACAATGCATTTTTCAATAAAATAATATTACACGCAAATTCAAAAAAATTCCTTATTTTTTAACTTCACATTTTCATCAATATACTATTTAAAAATGCATTTTTTTTTTTGACAAAAATGGGGTTCGGACAAGCCCTATATTGTTATTCCTGAAGAGTAAATTCATTGTATAATTTATTATAACAATATTTGACTGCTCTTGGAGAATACGAATTATAATTTTCAATATTCCAAAAGAATATTGACTTATTGCTTTTGAATGAGTAATAATAAATACAATGTGCATATTGAATTAGAAGTTCAATTTTTGGTTTTATTGTTTAGCATGACCAATTGGATTGTCATCAATAATGATGTGAAATTGAGAATTTGAACGTTCAATAAAGAACCAGAAGATTTTTCAATCCAATGAATTCCTATATAGTATTTATTCTCTTTTTTGAAAACTGATCATCACTAGTTAAAATAGGAATTGAATTTCCTATATGTTTTAGTGTGATAAATGGGGACCCATCACCCTCCACGTTGACCATTTAGATATTATTTGTATCTAATAAATTTAACACATATACTAGATGCTTTTATGGTGTTCGGAACCTGAAATTTGCAAAATTACTGCTCAAATTATGAGTATAATTTTCAAATTATACAATCAATAGTTGATACTAGTTATCCTAAATCTCAACCTTCTGATAAATGTTAATTGAGATGTCGATAAAATGGTTTAACACTATGACTTGTTAAACGCTTCCAATTAATTTAATTGAGAACAAAATACTTCTAATTTATGTTTAGGGAAAGTTATTACGCATCTTGCTAATATCATAGTTCTTCCTGTTATAATTTACTTATGATCAAAACCTAATTTTTTCATCTAACTATTTTGATAGTGTAGTATATGCAAAATTAATCTACCACAATGCACTGAGATGAAAAGTAAAGAATGCTGAAAATAAATGAGTAGCTTGAAATTTATACAATATCTCAAGTCCTAACGTGTGATATTTTCTGATTATCAATCGACTGAAAAATTTTCTCAGCATTAGTAGGATAAGTTAAGAAGTTAGAAATAATGTACAAATGTATCATTATCTAAATTCTTGCAAAAGATAATTCGATTCAGAAGTTCAAATGATGATTCACTCAGATGCATTTATTGATCAAAGAGATCAATAATATCTCATGCACCAGCTTTAAATGCTCCAACACGAATTCATGTCATTGAAGGACAATTCGTTAGCATTATATTTGATATATCAATGACACACTGAAGTATGATGATATTCGATTCTAATAGAAAAATCTCCAAAAGAAAATGGAGCAATTAACAAAGATGGTCCCATTAAGGAAGCATTTATTCATGATGAGTATTTAGACATAACAAATTATAAAACCACATAAAAGGTTCAAATACCTAATATGTTGAAAATTGAGATATCTCAATAATTTATATTATTATGCAGCAAGAAATAGAATCGAAATAAAAAAGTTGTCCACAACACTCTTGCACATGATGTATTGTATCATATAGCGAGGAATCAAGGTAAATGCGTCGAAATATATGGGTCTAATTGAGTAATAATTGACCAAATAAAAAGGATGCATCCTAAATTGATTACTAGAGAAACCTGAAGTTTCTGGACCTGCAATCCGAAAATCTAAAGATGTATACTTATGCGAAAAGGAGATGAGGAAAATAAAGTCGTAATATACAATTATGACTCTTAACATGGTGAATTTCACAAAGAACGTGGTGGATGAAATCACTAGTCCATATCAGGTTATCTTCACGATGCATGAAATTTGAAAAACGTGATAGTCAACTCATGTGACATGACTATTAATGTTATCCTTGAATAATTTAATGTGCTTGAAAAAATATATATTTTTTGAAATTGTGATTTTTTGGAGAATGTGTGGTTAAAAAATAAGAAAAAATTTCAAGTTTACGTATAATATTATTATATGAGAGAATGTGTAGTTGAAAATAAGTTTTGAAAAATGAGTTTTTGAGATAATGGGGGCCAAATATAGTCATATTATGTTAAGGAAATATAAATATGATTTATGATCTGATTTTTGAAAGATTTTTATAAGTTTGATAAATTCAAAATTATATTCTTAAAATATGGTATTTATGATTTTTTTTTCTCGAAAATTTATCAATTCAATGCTTATTTTTAAACTTTGTTTATTCGCAAAAAAATAATTTTTATTATAATTATTGTACAATAAGTATTGTAACCAATATGTTAAATTTTGTAAAATTGTGTTGCAAACAGTTCACCACCCTTGTTTCCACCATCATCACCATCACATCATCTGTAACAGTATTTACACATATTTTGTTGCATTTTCTTCCATCATCGTTGTCCCACCATCAACACTTATAATATTCAGTATTACACAATCTATCGCTTGTAACATTTATCATTACGTCACCATTTTGAATCATCATCTTTGTTACCACAACCATTATCGGATCTATACTCCATCTTAATGTCGTCGTCATCACCATCACAACCAATCAAATTTGTTGGTACCGCCACTTCCATCGTCTCCATCCCTCACCACCATTGCGTTAGGAATAGAGGCTTCACACCACCACCACCACCACCACCACCAATAGATCTATGCTACCATCATGTCACCATCATCTTTCCAGCTACCAATGCCGACCACCACTACCACATAGATTAGAAAAATCAGATATCCACTAATATATCACCACCCACCATCCCAATCCACACACTACCACCACCATGGATACAATGAACTTGTCTCAACCACATCTTCCGCTATTGTGACCCATTTTCAATTCTACAACGAATCATATAAATTAGAATTTCATAATTGAAGTGGAAAAGGAGATATGATTTGAGCTTTCAAGCATAAGAATTCATTGCATCTCTCTTTGCAAATTACTTCCCGAGATTTGCTCTAAATTCAAGTGCTTCCTCTATGTATGATTTTAGAATAATGCTATTTCACACCAGTGTTGAACACATATCTGTGTGTGATGCATCATATCATGGGTCCTTTTAACTGGGTCATAATTTCTTGTATTTAATTGAACCAATAAATTAATATCACTATTGATGTCACCTAAACTGGTGTTAAATACTAGTTGTACTAAATAGTATTACTCATTATAATAACTAACAATTCAAAACTCAAACACGCTTGAATGTAAACTACAAAACCAATAATTGGATTTTGAAGCCCAGAACTCCAAATTTTGATTTGGGATGTTATGGATCTATTGGATTTGCCGATGTGATGATACTATTGAAGGCTACATCTCCAAAATATTTGCAATGGCCGTCGAAGAACTTTTGACTTTGTTGGGCTTGGGAGTTTATGTTAAGGCTAATTTCACGATATGTGTGGAATTAAAAAGAAGTGAAAATTACACCTACCCAATTTTTTAACTTCCAATTCCAAATTTAAAATTTAAAAGTTTTTTTTTTTTTTTTTTACAAAAATAAGGTGATAATTCATTTTTTTAATATAAAGCCCATGTTTGATTATAGTTGAAAAGTTGTCGGACCCATGATATATGTTGTTAAAATTAATTGTTGACTTTGACTTAAATTAAAATCTAAAATTTAATTCGTATCAAACAATGTGTAAATAATAATATTAGATTAATCCACCTACCCACCCCATTTCATTCCAAACCCTAATTCATTTTCTTCTTCCTTCTTCCTATCATCTTCATTCTCTCTCTACTCTGTTCTCTCTCTACCTCACCTTCTCTCTTTGAGAGAGCATCGCTACACAGCGGCATTCACAACTACGACGGTGCAATGATGTTCACAACGTCGATGCAGAGACGCTCGGCTATGATCGTCGCACAGCGTCTCTCAGATCTGACGTTGCAGCAGTGATCGCTCCACGTGGCTTGGTCTTGGAGAGGCGGACCAACTCATCTCCCCACCACGGGTTACATCTTTCCAGAGGAGAAAGGCCCCTGCCAGCTGACTCCAAGCATTCGGTACTAATTGGGTAGGAGCTAAGTTGTACTCTCTAAGAATAATCCTAAAGAAAGGATGTAATGGCAGCCTCATCCCCTCACTCAAGATCACTTCGCTCACTGCCACACAGCCCTCCCTAGGAAAGCAGGCTCTTTCCTCCTAGGTTGGCACCAGTAACTTGATATCGTGAGGGATCCTAAACCTATCTCTAAAACCTTCAAGCTCGTTTTCCTTAATAATTGTTGGCCATAGAGAGGCTCCCTACCTCATGCTATCATCTATGGGACCCCCCACCTTCTCCACAATTTGCTCAGTGGGTACCACCGGAGGAATTCCCTCCTCGGTGCAGATCAAGGCCAAGCTTACGCTAGGAGAATCCCCTTCCGCATTCCGCTTAGATTCAGAAGCCATCAAAATAAAGAAGAGAGGAACTTGGTACAGCAAGGGAAAAATACTTACGCAAAAACCTAACAAGAATCGAATCCTGGAGAACCTTGAAATCAAAGTAAACAGTCGATCATCGGTGATAACGGAAAGTTGCTGGGCTCGAAGAGAAGAATCCTTGCAATTGAGATTTCAAACTTTCGAAAAAGTGAAAAAAAAAAGGTGAAAAGTGTGATTTCCCTGCCTTTTATAGGCTTACCTAATGACCCCCCCCCCCTCCACTGTTGGATGTTGCCCCGATTTAATCTGAACCATCCACCTGTCACCCCATCGTTTACGTAGAAACCAAAAGGCACCCATTCGAATTCGAATCAAAGGCCCAGATCAACCCGTGTAGCACAGGCGCCCAGAATTCACGTGCACCTGGATAGAGATGAAGTGTCATCATCATTGAGCATTGAATGGGCACGTCTCTCGAGCCTTGGAAATGACCAAGAATATTCAGCTGTCACTCATTGGAAATCAACACCCACACAAGGGTTCCGCCTTCACACAGTTCGTCTATACAAGGGCTCTGCCCTCATATAATCCATCCCACAAAGGGTTTCTACCTTCCCACAGCTTGACCCAGCGGAGATTGCACCTCAATACCTCCGCAAGGTTGCGGAGAACCGCCTTTATTGATGCAACCCCCATTGTCTTACCAAGTTCAAGTAGAGAATGGGGTAGCCCCACACCGACTCCGGGAGGCAAGTATGGTTTTCGATTCCATCATTTCTCGGGCTTCAAAGTCCACAAAAGATATAAATAATCATACCTGAACTTGGGGGACTGATGTTACTCATATAAATAATCGTAAAATAAACTCCACGTGGCAAGCGAACGAGCCCCATAGGTGGCTTAGCAAACGGACGACCCTGTGTGTGCCAACCCCCGTTGGAAGAGGTGGTAAGTCAACTAACATCAGACTCAAAGAAATTATTAACAAGACAACACCATGCCAATGCCGTCTCTACACCTACGCAGTCAAATCCTATGTCAGGAGATGGCTTGATTGATTGACTCTCTAATAAGAACCATTATATCATTTACCATCGGACGGACCCCATTCACTCAACATGAGATATAAAAAGCTTACACTCCATACGTTAAGAGAGGAGATGCAGATTTGAATATTCAAAATAAACCTTGATTCTCTCTGCCACGCTCAACGACCGACCCCCTTTTTATGCATCGAGCAATCATAAGAACATCGCATAAAATGTTGTGGATCATTCCCTATAGTGATTCATCAATATAAATAGCACTCAGGACCGAGCACGTCCCGATTCGATCTACAAGGACCAAAATCTCTAATTTTCTGTTAGCCACACCATAGGGCCATTTTTTGGGGTCAACAGTTTTTGTATTTAGCACAAGAGATAAGGGTAAAATGGAAAATTCATGCTAATAGGGAGGCTTTTGTTTCTATTTATTTATTTATCTATTTATCTGAAACAAAAGGCGTGTATCATTGTTTGTCATAAGCTTTATGAGAGATTTATGTAATTCACTCCATTATGTATTTGTATATCTATGTGTTCGTTCGTGTAAATAAAAAGTTGAAAAAAATGTAACTTTTTTATTCAGATATAGTCGAACATAACTCTAACCACGTGTTTTGTAGAGTTCAATATTATTCATCCTAAAAAAGTTGCTAAGAATTTTATTTTGTACACTCATTATACCTGTGGATTTTATAATCTTATTATTTATAGTTACTTTTACACAAATCTCTAGAAAACACTATTTCGTTTATAATTGTCTAAAAATTTCATTTTAAAGATAATGTAAAACATGTCTACTAAATCACTTTATCTAAAAGTTCAAATTTTAAATATTGAAAAATTTTGTTTTTATATTTTTATATATTGAGTTGAATACTTGTGTGCACTAGATTCACATTTACATAAAGTGCTGTAGATGAGAGGTGTATTTAAGGCCTATTTCATTAGATATATCATGTTAAATTACCTCCTCATCTACTAAAAGAGTTTAAATTATTAGCGAGTAACGAAATTTATCTAAATTCATATTTATATATTTAATGGCATCCATGTCTTAAATGATTTATTAAATTTCAGTCTTTCAACTTTGAGCAAACATTAGATTTTGATACTTCGTTTGTCAAACTTAAAAATGTTTTATAAATAGGAATAATAAGAGGGCTACTGGTGGGTTTAACGAATGTGCGAATAAGTAGTAGTTATGAATATGCAGTTGAAATTAATTTTTGACTGTAACTAAATTTATAAACCAATTTACAAAATGCATCCAAACGATTACTATTTTCCATGAGAACGTAAGTGTTGAAAATAAAATTCAAAGAAATAAACATGTCGTATTTCTAACAAATTAATCTTTTAAACGAAGTAATATGCATACTATCTTAAACTTCTTTTATTTTTCTTTTCCTGAATTATACATTCAATTGTAAACTAATGCATATTTTTCTACTGCTTTTTCACAGAATGCAGTGGAGAGACCACCAAAATTCCTAGGAGGTTGGGGTGGCTTATACTCCATGAACATATTTGTTGTAGCATAGGTATTTATTGTTGGTTTTGGATTTGGAGGGTGGGCAAGTATGGTGAATTTCATACATCAAATTGCACATTTGGACTCTTTACCAAATGTTATCAGTGTTCACAGCATAAAGCTTGAATATAAAAGAGTTTAGACATTAATATACATATGAAAGTGTGTAAAAAGAGTGGAAAAACTTGTAACACATATTTTTTTCTTTTTGCTAATGTTTCTTGTAAGAGTTTCTTTAGCTGTGTGTCCAATTTGCAGTCTTTAAGAACTGTAATTCCCTTTGTTTTTATGGGATTCCATTTAATATATATGGAGCGTGTAGCAAGTTATAACTTTTTCCTTTGTTGCAACATCGACGCAGATCTATAATATATTAAATATTGCATCAAGTGAGAATCATTTTTTGAACGATTTTAACTCTTCTACTATTCAATTATTTCAATAATACATTACCTTTAATAAATGCTACAAAATCTTGTCATATATGAATTCGTGTTATTAATTCTCAATTAATTAACATTCACATTAATCTAGATTCAATAAATCTTGACTTGATAAATTTTGAACTACATGAATTCAAAGTTATTATAAATGAAGTTATTACTATTTATGTATCTAGAAATTTAATTGGTATTTAAATTCATGTATTATCAATTAATTCTTATTTACCAAATGCAGTATAAAAATGTTTCTCATTTGTAATATTTCATCATTAAAAAAAAAATTGAATCGTAGTTGAGTTTTGAGAGTACAATTTTCTTCTTTTAAATTTTTATCCTAAATTTTATTTTCTTTAATTCATTTGAGACTTATCAAATCCTCCCAATATATTGGTATCAAATATTACTTTTACAGGGGAAGCGATTGATGCTCTTTTGTTGCTCTACACGGCCTTTTTTTTTTTTTTTCCAGAGAGGAATCATATTAAGTTTTTTCTTGAGAATTTCAATCTCAACTAAAATATCACCAAATAACTTTGTAAATTAATATATCCCTCATTATTATTCCGCAATCAAAAATGAAAAATAAAAAAATGTTCTTTAATACAGTCAAATATTGTGATGTTTACATTACAAATAAAACACAATATTATAGATTAAGGAACGTGTCAAGCTAGGAATATGCTTTCTTACGATAGTAATTGTGAGCATCTCTCATCTGTTCTTATCATGCACAATTTGTTTACATGCTGCCTTGGGCACATCTCTCTTTCTTAGTTTCACGTTGGCCTAATGATAATGAATGGAAGTAAGTCTTTAGTAAGCATTTATAAACAATTTTTTAGTGGTCACACTGAAATGTACGTACGGTGGAGGTTGGTTCCACACGCTCCTCGCTGTAATTGATTGATTTTATTAATTAAACACCCCAAAATCCACAAAATTTTGTATTCATTCTTCTTGTAAGCATATGGAAAAGTGAACCAAATCTTGAGAAGGGTTGCGCAATCTCTAACAATGAGAGGATAAGGGCACGGATGATGGGATGTGGTTGGACCCTATTACCAAAACACACATAAAAAGTGCTTGAGAGTCGGAGCAATTCATTGTGAGGGTTAATCCATTTGTACATAATGATTTGTACATAATGGATTACCCCCTCTCACATAATGCCCTGTATTTAAAAATTTCGACAATGTGGTCTCCATTATCATTGTGAGTAGTAGGTAAAATATTCGGTAAAAAAATTCGATACATGTAGCATGATCATTCATGTGAGACTTCATGTGTTGTCAAGTGGCTTTACTCTTTTGATTATTTGACAAGGAAAGACAACAGAATAAGGAAATGTAAAATTGTGGTTTTATATTTCATTTGTTGTTTGGATGCCTTTGGTAGGACATGAAGTAACGATAGATTATATACTTGATTTTTGACTCCCCCGCCCTCCTCTCTCCACTTGTTTTGAATTTCACAAAATGAAAAATTGGCATATATTATTTTATTTGGTTATATTATAGGTCATTATACCTGTTAATGATAGACATATAGTTCTACAAAGTTGTCTATTATTTAATATCGATATTCCCAATAATATAGTGATATTGTTTATGAGGTAGTATAAAATAATAGGTAATTAGCACATAACGTCCTTACCTTTTATTTTTTGATATTTTCATCATTCATTGCGTAAAACGTCATTTTCTCAATTAAAAGTTGTGAAATGACGAATATACCATCCAATTTAAATTTTGAAAAAGAGACCTAATTGCAAGCATAATCCCATTTTTTTTAAAAAAAAGTGCAAACGAATCCCAAATAAATTATTAAAAGGGTAATTAGCACATAATGTCATTTCCTTTCACTATTATTGTGAAAAAATCATTATTTTTTATTTTTTGGCATTTTCACCTTTAATTACACTTTTAATTGCATAAACCAACATTTCTATCTATTCTCATCCAATTTCTCAATAAAAGCTATGAAATAACGAATATACACTATTTTTAAAATCAAAAATTAAAGAAAATTAAAATTTTTTTAAATTTCTAATTTTTTTTAATTAATTTATATGGCACTCGTTTGCACTTTTTTTTAAAAAAAATTAATTTCTAATTTTTTTTAATAATTTATTTGGAACTCGTTTGCACTTTTTTAAAAAAAAAAGGACTATAGTTGCAATTAGTTCTTTATTTTTATTTTTTTATATTTCAATGGGAGAGTATATTCGTTATTTCACAATTTTTTATTGAAAAATTGGATGAAAATGAACAGAAATAATAATTTGCTCAATCAAATGTGTATTTAATGGTGAAAATGTAAAAAAAAAAAAAAAAAAAAGAATGGACATTTTAACAATAATAGTAAAAGAGGGATATTGTGTGCTAATGACCATTTTACTAATTTATTTGGGGCTCGTTTGCAAATTTTTAAAACATTTGGGACTGTAGTTGAAATTAGTTCCTTCTTTTTGTTTTTATTTTATTTAAATAAAATGGTATATTTGTCAATTCACAGCTTTTAATTGAGAAAATTGATGAAAATGAGCTTTTGCGCAATGAAAGTTGAAAACAAGGGTAAAAATGTCAAAAATGAAAGATAATAACGTTTTCCATAATAATAGTGAAAGGTAATGACGTAATGTGTTAATTACCCTAAAGTAATTAATACCAATTGTATTTAATTTGATATTAGTACAATTGAATATGTTAACCTAGTCAATCGTATCGGAATTGCTTCAATAATATCCCTTCTACTAAAAAAAAATAATCCACAAAACTAAAGTGACCCTCGGCATATTTGGATTAGTGTCTAGATCAGGTAGTTCTTAGCTCGTTAAAATGTATGGAAAATGCCATTTGAACAGATCGGTTTGCACCGATCTTGAACAGATCCTCTCACATGACCCAAATGTTAATAAACCTACCCACCCCAAGACCCATTGGCTTGCACAGATCTTGTACTGATCTGTGCAAGCAGCACGGTCCAAAATGTATTCCTTTTGGGACTCTCACTACCAACATTAAGCTCATGTTTGAGCCTCATTTTAGGAAAGAAATGTCTTTGAATAGTGATTTTTTTAAAAATGTGTGGTTAAAAACTAAAAAAAATATTTTCGATTTACGTATAAAATTATTTTGTAGATAAATGTATGGTTGAAAATGATTTAAAAATGTATGGTTAAAAAATAAAAATAAAAATATTTTTGATTTACGTGTAAGATTAGTTTTTACTAGCTGGGCTATCTTTCATTCCCTCTTTCGGTCTTTCCATTGCAATCTCCTTTTCTAACAATGAGAGTCTTGGTATTGTTGCAAAAACGCTACAATTTGGACTACTGTTTCTACTTTCCTGGCTGAATTGATACAGGGTAGCACCCATGGATGGTCCCCCCCCCCCCCCTAGATTTGGAGATATTATCATTTAACTTTCTTTTAAAATTATAAATGCGAAAAATTATTAAATTTTTCTTTGACATAATAAATATCAATGACTTATTATTTTAAAACAATTTGTACTTAATCAAATGTAGAGCAATTAAATCAAATGTCAACTTTAATTACAAAAAAAAAAAAAAAAAAATCAACATTTAAATAAGATAGTATTGCGTCTGTGTCACCACAAGTCGTCATCTAGAATCATCTTACTTTCATCATTTGAAAATGGGGAGGGATAACTTGGGATGAGCTAACACTCAGTAAACAAACATCAATAATATGATGTATGCTTATTATATGTATATGAATTTCTTTAAAATAAAGTGTTTTTTTCACAATGTATTCACTTTTCTTTCATTTTTTAAAAACTTAACATTATCGTCGTGAGCTCACTTGACGTATCGCCTAACCAATCAGAATGCAGTGGACAATTATTATTTGAAATCCGATCGAGTCCTACCGGTAGTATCGTAAAGTGGGATAACATTAATATTATCATTGAACATTAGTCGGGTGCGCCGGTCCCCCATGCCCATTTCCCACTCACACATTTCATGACATAGGCATACACCTCGTAATAAAAAACGGGATACATATCTTTAAAAAAATTTCTTGACTTATTGACATTAGGAAACTTCTTATTTCTTGAAACTTCATGTATGCTTATGAATGCATTGACATGTATAAATATGTATGAAACATCTATTACATAAAGCATAATAATCAAACATCATGTTCACATATGGACAATTAAGATAACACATTTATATATTTAATTATATGACGTACTCATGAAAATGAAGGGAGGCTTACTTACCTGAAATCCTTAGCAATTTACTTTTAGAATTACAAGTGGAAATGACATTAGTCATTCACGAAGTCTTCGTACCAATTATAGTATGTCATTATCAATCATTTAAAATTACAACAATATTCATTCTTGATAATCAATCCTTAATTCTATTCAGATAAAGTAGGCATTGACATTTGAGCCGAACATATAAAATAGAGAGTGCTCATAATCATATAGAGATTTAAAAGTGGAACTCGTTGTCAAAATTCCTCTTAACCGATAATGGAGTTATCTATCTATCTATCTATCTATTATTATTATTATTACTTGTTTGCTTATAAGATGATAACAAAATAGAATAAAAATCATAATACCTCCTGTGTTGGAATCCCAAATCAAAGAAGAAGAAGGAAAAGAAGAATATAGGTAACATATGAGGCTTCAACCTTCACGTCAATTTGAGAAAATTACCTCAAACCCTTTTTTTCAACATTACATTTCAAAAATAAGGTGATAAAGTTTACATTTCAAAATTCAGGTGGTAAATAGGATTTTAATTAATATTATAAAACTAAAAAACAACCAATCACCGTTCACCACCCCCTAAATTCATTTCCTCTTTACCGTCCCTCACTGCTGCAGTTCTCCTCTCCCTCTCCGTCTTCTTCAGCTCGCGATGGAGGCGAAATAGTCGTCCCCAATTTGTTCTCCATCAACCTGAGGAGCGCCGCCGCGACCTGCAGTCCGTCAACCTGTTTTCCCCTCTCACCGTTCTCTCTCTCTCTCTCTACGCTCAACCTATTTCTCCTCCTCCGTCGCTGTTTCTCCTTCTTCCCTCGCCGGCGAAGCTGGAGCTCGAAGTGGCGGACGCTTTGGTTGACGGTTTAATGCATTTCCCCAGGTTCCTAGGGGGAAAGATCCAGTCAGGTATTTCTCTAGGGTTTCAAAGATCCAGTGATCTTGATTTTCCACTGATGAATCGCTCGCAAGCTCGACGATTCCTCGTAGTCGATGGAAATAATCACTTTCAAAACTCGGATGGAGAGATGATTCCGATTCAGAATTCAAGCTACACCAGCCTGAAAGACATACTTCCTGCGTCGCCAACGTCGACCAGATTGCCGGTGACAATCCGGATGGACAGCTGGTGGTGTTTTGAGTTATAATCGTTTACTTATCTTACTCAAGTTTTCACTGGTGAATCCTCCATTTCAATTGACTGATTTTGATTGCTACTTCTACCACTGGAATTGTGGATTTGAAGTTGGTGGCGGCGGTGGTTGTGGGTGATTTGTGTGTTCCGGGTTGTTTTGGCTGTGAGTGTGGCGATGGTGGTTTTGAGGTGGTGATGTGGTGTTAGGGAGGGTGTGGTGTTTGTTTTGAGATGATGTTGCCGTCCGCGAAGTGGTGGTCACAAATTTTGTGATTCGTGATCGATGACAGATTGTTACCATTTGTGACCGATTGTAACCGTTTGTGACTAGTTAATTGTGACTCGTTGTAACCAATTGTGACCGATTGTAACCGTGTGTGACTGGTTAATTGTGACCAATTATGACCGATTGTGACTCGAAATTCTGAAATTTTTTAGAAGTTGGGAATGGCCGGAGTGGCTGTCGGAACAGTCGTCGGAGTGGCGTCGGAACAGTCTAATTCAGATCGCGATTTGACTACCGGGTAGTTCATTGTGACTGTTTGTGACCGTTTGTGACCGATTGTGACCATCCGTGGCCGATTGTGACCGTTTGTGACTGATTAATTGTGACTTGTTGAGACTGATTGTGACCGTTTGTGGCCGATTGTGACCATTCCATGGGTTGGGGGGTGTGATTTTCAATTTTCTGAAAATTTTGAAATCGCCGGAATGGTGATCGGACCGTCGCCGGAGAAGTCGCCGGAGCAGTGACCTGACCGTCGCCGGAGCAGTGGTCGGACCGTCGCCGGAGCAGTGGCCGGACCGGTGCCGGAGATGGAGGGAGGTGGTGTAGTGAGGAGATGGGGTGGGTGAGGTGTCATGGGGTGGTGTAAATAATTAATATATATTATATTATAATTTAATATTTAATATATTATAATTTAATATTTAATTAATCTATTTATCACCTGATTTTTGAAATAATTAAACAAATTTGTTAGTTTTGAAATGTGAACTTTAAAAATAGGAACTATGTATTGTTCCCCGTCAATTTTGATATGAATGAGTAAATAACGATTCTATTCCCTTTAAAAGTGCATAAGAATATTTAATTCAAATTTCAAAGCATCAATTATGGGTAACTTTGCTTCCAATTAGGTAACTAAATGCCCATCATTTGACTTAGGCCCCGTTCGGGAAGGATTAAAATCCAATTAAAATTGAAAATATGACCGTTATTGGGTCCCACTCGTCTAATAAAAGTCAACAATAACGGCTATATTTTCAATTTTAATCCGATTTTAATCCCTCCCATACAAAGCCTTAATTAGTGCACTAAATAATTTAATTGGTATCTAATTATCAAGTCAATTAAGTGAAACAAAATTTAATTAGTGGAAAACATATAATAAATTAAATATATCTATAATTTACTTTAGAGTTTGTTTCATCTTATTGAAATTATCTTTAATAGACGCGAGATCTTCTAGGGAGTCCGAGGTGCATCCCGCTGTAAAAATATAATTAGTTACGATAACATCAAACTTATTAGTTAAAATCAAATATAAGGGAGAACATTATCATCATAAACAATAATCATATAAATGCAAACTCGTGGTGTTACAGCCATTATCACACTGGGTATTTCATTTGTTTTGGGAATTCTGATATATTCTGCCTTCTTGGGCCGAGGGAATTCGCTAAAGAGAATATGCCAGCGGATAACGCGAAATAGAGAACTTTAACACCTGATCTCACGGAAGAAGAATCTGGGCTGTCTCTAGGGGTGTCCAAAAGTCCCGAACCGAACCGGACCGAACCGAACCCGAACCGAACTGAACCGAACCGAGCGGTTCTTCATAAATTAAATACCCGAACGGGTACCCGAATCGAGAACCGACGGGTTTGGGTCGGGTCTCGGGTCTAGACCAAGAACCGAAGAACCGAATAAGAACCGAAACTAAATAATTTTTTTATTTTTTATATTGAATTAATTAAATTATTTTATTTTTTTCTAAACAAATTAGCAAATTAATTAAATAAATCAGATTATTTCATAATTAATTTTAAAGCCCAAATCATTTTTAAAACTCATTAGCCCATTTTAATTTGAAGCAAATGAATATACTTTATGTAGTGTTGCTGTAATATTAATATCTACTTTTTGATATTTGTATGGATTGAATTAATCTTATTGGACGGCTAGTTATTTATATGTTTTTGAATTGGGTTACGTTAATTTGTAAAAGTTACGAATGAAATGTCATTAGTTGTATTTATATAGTGTTGCTGTAAATATTAAAAAATTTAATTATGGTACGGAACCGAACCGAACCGACCCGAACCGAACCGAACGGAACCGAACCCGAACGGTTCCATATTTATATTTGGACCCGACGGGTCCATTTATTAAATACCCGAAAGTTTTGGGTCGGTTCGGGTATCTTCAGAACCGAACCGAACCGACCCACGGACAGCCCTAGCTGTCTCAATCCCAGGGTGGTTGATCATTGTCTGGATGCCATAATGATGAACCGTGCTACATGTACAAGGAATTTCCCCTTGTACATGTCCACGGACACACTTGGCACATCTGTCCTAGATAATGCCAGGGAGACAAATGGCACTTGTAAAAGTTGAATTACCCCCATAATGATATGGGTTTCAATCTTGGTGTGGTCGATTACTCATATCGATAAAATATTTCAGGAAACGAGTAATATACAAAATATTTGTCTTCCTTATTAGTAAAGAAGTGTGATTTTCCCATAAGAACTGGACTTATTTACCTGCTAGGACCTAGTTGCATCCATAAGATAGAAGTTTTACACAACAATTCATACTGGTTCAAGAAAATTTCCCAACAGTGATGGTAGTAGTGTCGATACCTTTGGCACCTCATCCACAACAAGAGCCACAGGCCGGAAGAGAATCTGAGGATTAAGAGTGAAGAATTCAGTTAAAACAAATGATAGAGGAAAAAGACGAGTATGAGATATTCTTTCTTTCGGGGGTAGGGACGGGACTTACTGTGGTCAATCCCTCTAACATTGTCTAATCCACGGGGTGGCCCACGTGGGCCACCACCGTATGGACCGCCTCCAGGACCTCCTGGGCCACCACCATCCCATTTCTTGCTGGTGCCTGATACTTTCCTGTAAGCATCAGATTTTTCCATCTGCAGAAGGAGAGAAAATGAGCACAAGATTCACATATTGGCAGAAATTATACGCGGGAAGACTGCAAGCTTACTGAAAACATTGTTGTGAAGAACACGCCAATGAAGTTAACAATGGCCCAGAAGAAATCCGTTATTGTCCGTAATCGCCATATTGATCTCTTAGATTTGACAACACCTAGAGAAAGTATTAAAAAGAAAATTGACAGAGTAGTGAATATATTTGTGATTCAATCTCCTTTCGAGGTTGTTTGATTGAAAAATAAAATATTCCAATACTATACTCCTTCAATTTATACTTCGACTTTTTTAATCTATATGACTGCTGTTAGCCTAGGAGACATAATTTTGATTTAGTCTAGATTCATTTGAATTCCATTTCAAGATGACATCCGGGGTGTATCACCGTATCCTAATAACTAATGTAAGATCTCTTTTACATCTTTCTACTCCAGCCCCTCAAACCATATTCCAAAAATAAATAAACTAGCACGACTACAAAAACACTAACAAAGCTTTTGATGAAAGTTCAGCAAATTTTGATAAAAGTTGATTAAATGTTTGGTTAAAAAGTTGATAACAGTTGTGGGTCCCATGAAATGTGTGGTTGACTTTGAACTCATTTTTTTTAGCAACATCTTAAGCTTTCCCAAACAAGCACTTTAACTTGCTATACCAGCCTGCCTTACCCTTGAATTTGTAAGGGATTTAACACCAAAAGAACATGTTCAACTTTTCAAATTCAACATCTTTTATTACATACCAAAGACGAAGATAGCAAGACTACTTAACATCACAACTCATTGTAGAATAGTTTGTTCGTGATCCAGAAAGCAGAAGGTAACAGAGAAACACAATGAAGACAATATATTAAATTATCTTCGTCTTACACCTATGCATGAGTACATGTTACCAAAGAGGAACCCTAAGATACCAGAGCTCAAGTAGATGAAAGAATCAATTGAAGCCGCAGTTAAAAAATAATAAGTAGGCTGCATTGTGTGTTTGAGTATAAATCTAACTGAAGAATAGTGCACGACCAAGAATGACAAAAGACAGATTTACTAATATAAAAATATGACCTACAAGTTTCCTTAAATGGATCTAAAACGACATTATAAAGTCATCTTTTGCCCTAAGAAGGATTCAAGAGCTCGATGTTCTTTTCCCTCTAATATCATTTCAGGTTCTTCGCTAAATTTTCAACTTTTCATACAAGCGGCATAGGTAGAAGAGGCTGGTACAGGAAAACCTTCTGTATCTATGTATTCCATAGCCTTTCTCAAGTCCAAGTAAAAGAGAAGTATTTTGTAGGTTGACAACCAACAAAACTTTGTCAAACCAACGACAGCAAGATGCACTTATACAACACATTCCGTCGGGGTATATTGTTGCTTTAAATCTTCCAATAGATAATGATTTGCATAGCCGACCTTAAAATTATGATGAACAAGGCTTAGTTTTGTTGTTGTATAAGAAGGTTACTTGAATTTGCAGATTTGAATAGGTTTACATTTAAACATCCCAGGCACACCCCCATTTCTTTTCTGTATTGTTGGCAGGGTTTTGAATTGAAAGTCCCATGCAATATCACCCAGGCACACAATTTTTTGTTGGTTCCACCAAAGAATCTCCTATCCTTGGGAGAAAACTAAGAACATTGCTATGTCTTCCTCTCCAGCCTACTGGTTGACATTGCTGTCCAGAATCCAGTACAGGAAAAAAATGCCTATTTCCAATTCCACACGCGTACAACCCCCCACCCCCTCCTACCACCGATGTTGACTTCTCAAATTCTCTGAAATTTTCAGAATTCCGACCAATTGACCCAACTCCAGATCATTTATTCAGCGTCTCCCTCTCACGCTTGCAAAAGAAAAACCAAAAGATTGTGATGAATTATGTAAGATCATAACTGAATTCGTGAAACCCATTACATCTCGAACAATTATTATACATATATACTGATTTGATTCACAATCAGCTGGAGTTCACGATTATGACAATTCACAATTAAAGGATTGATCTGTCTCTCTCTCTCTCACACACACAAAGGAAAAACTAAAATTATGTATGAATTGTCTAAAATTATAAACGAATTTCATATACCCCATTTCAAATCGAAAATTATAATATATAGATACATCATCCGGATTTCACGATCATGACAATCAAAAAAATTGTTAAATCAACAAAATATTTAGTACCAAATCCTACGCGATATTAGGAAAAACAACACCCCAATCGAAATAATTCAACAAAATATTTTCAAATTATTTAAAAAATAAAATTACCTCTTTCGACGTAAGCCATGGCAGCAACGACACGTTTTCTCCGGAGTCTTCCTCTAATTATTCTCCAGCCTTAAATAAACGCAAGGTAATAATCATGGAAGGGAGGTTCCTGTTTGGATTTTGATAAAACCAATAATATGCTTCCTGGATTTTATATTTTATGACGTGTCCGATTTTAACTGGATTATACAAATAGAAGAGCGTGATCAGAACCATTAATATGCTTCCACGTCAATGGTAAGCGATAGCTGCCTAGGTAGGGGTTTCAAAGGCTTAGGCCCTGTTCTCTTTGTCGTTTTTTAGCCATTTTCTGTTTTTAATTTCTCAAAACAACGAAAACGCGTTCTCTATCTTATTTTCAAAAACACATTTTGGAAAATGGAAAAAAAAGTATAACTGAAAACGGAAAACAACGAAAACGTTGTTTTGTAAAATGATAACACAAATAGGCCCAAAACCCAAAACACGCGAAACGGGCTCCCTTTCACTCTCACTCTCACCCTCACTGAACGTTCTCCCTCTCTTTCAACTCTCTCACTCACCCACCGTCCCTGTACATCGATCAACAGCGGCGAAATCCCAACCAAATCGATTGCTGAAACGACGGGACGAAGGGTGAACGACTGGATCTTCGAATTTTGGGGAACTTTGTTCCAGTCAAGCCAAATCGCAGGCTGCAACGACGGGTTTCAAGCCGAATCAAGATTTCGCTGAGCTAAATCAAGGTTTGTTTCTTTGCTTGTAATAATCTCTAGTTATTCGCGAGTATTCAATTTTCGACTTGTTGGGTTCGATTTTCCGTCTGTTTCTTTATGTGATTGGTGCGAAAATTGAGGCGGGTAGCTACATAGTTGGGGCGGTGGCTGGTGCTGGAGGTGGGGGCAGTCGCTGGTGCTGGAGGTGGGGATGGAGCTGGTGGTGGAGGTGGAGCTGGGGCTGGAGGTGGATAGGTGGAGCTGGCGCTGGAGGTGGATAGGGTGGAGCTGGCGCTGGAGGTGGTGGAGCTGGAGCTGGCGCTGGAGGTGGTAGAGCTGGTGCTGGAGGTGGGGGTGGTCGCTGGTGCTGGAGCTGGAGGTGGGGGCGGTCGGTAGTTATGCCTCCAGCACTTACCCTGGCTCTAGCCTCCTGTGAATAGGGTGAGTCGAAACTGGTGATTCTGTGAATGATCATAAGCTAGATTAGCCAATGCCTTTGCTGAGTCTTTCCTGCTGCCCATTTAAGGCTGAACTAACCAATTGGTTTATTATCAATCACTGTAAACACATGATGTTGGTTTATGATCAATCACTGTAATCCCCTTTGTTGCAGATGGTAGCTACACCAAGTGTAGAATAGGCTAACATTGGTCTACTGTTGGTAGCTACACCAAGTGTAGATGGTAGTAACTTTAGGATGTGTCTACTGCTGGATATATTCGTATGAAGAAAGGCAGATTCTAGTTGGGGGAGTGTGTCCAAAAGAAAGGAGGTGGTGTTAAGGATGGTAAATATAGGATGAGCAAGAGTGGTGTTCATCCTATATTCGATCAATTTGATTTGACTAGTCAATCTGAAAAATTTCTAAATGAAAAGCTTGATAATGTTTCGGATTTAATAGATAGAAATCCGGGTCATTACATAGGTTGTGTCAAAAAGTTAACATGGATGGTTCGTGTAGTCTTATTGTTTCAAATCAAGATCTATATGCCAAGCATAGGAAGGCCTATCAAAGTAAGTCGTCCTTTGGTCAAGCACCAAAACAATTGCTACTTGTGTCTACAGACAAGTCATTGTATATAGTATCATATTAATGGTATTCCATATAATCTAATTGTCAAATTACTTAATAGTAGAACTACAAACAAAATGCGTGAAGCTAATAAAATCATTTTTATTTTTGTTTTCTGTAAAATCATGCCACAAAATACGGCTTAAAAAACATGACATTAATTGTGATAGAATACAAACACCGAAAAATTGGGTAGTTACAAGCAACTTCATTTATCATTATCAAGATTCATTCTATCTATTTGACTTGGATTGCAAGATTCATTCATTCCGAAAAACAATTGCAAGACTCATTCATTCAGGTTCAAGTCATTAACAAAATGCTAGATATGTGACTTTTGATTTGAATAGAGGTGCACAGGGGTGTTGGGTCTGGGGTTGGGAATTTAACATTGTTTGAGATTTATACTTCTACATATACTTTCCTCATATGTATCGTTAAACTCTTTTTTAATCATAAATTACTTTCACATTTTGTATGTGATAATTTTATCTATGTTGAATATAGAACATGAGTGGTCACAGAGTTAGGAATAAGGAACCAATGTCATGGTCGGATGAGAATGAACTTACTTTTATTGAAATTCTGTACGAGAGAGTGAAATCAAACGCATTGCAATGTTCTACGTTCACAAGAGATGAATGGGGCAGAATCAATGAAACAATGGTTGCTTCAACCAAAGTGGATTACGGGATAGATAGATTAAAGGGAAAGTGGAACCGTTTACGTAAGATTCACCGTATGTTCTCCGAACAGTTGGCGCATACTGGGGTCACATGGGATCCAAATACCAACAAAGTTAACGCTGCAGAGGAAGTTTGGCAACACTTTTATACGGTATATTTATTTATGAAAGCATATTTTCGTGTTCATTTTTTGAGATTTTCAATTGTACCCCTTTTCTAATATGACTTATTTTGTAATGTAGATTAACCGGTCGGATTACAAGCTGTTTAAAAAGGAAGGTTGTAAGCACTATCACACTCTGGGGGAGATATTTAGCGGGACTACTGCTACTGGCGGATTAGGCAATGCCTCCACTCTGCTTCCAAACACATCAGATGAAGAAAGACAACTTGAAGATGACTTCTTGAACAGGGGAGTGCATGTACGTGTGGAGAATTTAGACGAAGTGGATGGGGTTTCAAATATTCGTCGGCGTGAGGAAATTGGTACGTCGGGTGGCAGACGTAAAGAACCGAAGATCAGCAAAAATGATAAACTTAAGGCCTGCATGGCACAGTGGTCATCTACAGTGAGTATGAGGAATGAAGAAACTGAAGTTAGAACACTGTACTTCAAAGAAAAGCTTGCGAAGATACAAGGAAAATCTCAAAATCAATCGGACAGCGAAGTTAGTACTCATGATAATTATTCCAGTGTCATATGCATGGACATTTTAAATAGTATGGAAGGGGTGTCAAATGAGGTTTATATGAAAGCAATACAGGCCTTTGAAAGTCACACTTTTAGGGTGTCCTTCGTGAAGATGCCAAAAACAAGGAGAGGACCTATCTTGGAACTACTTTGACATGATTGTTGTTTTAATTTCTCTAGTATCTTGTTGTTTTCATTTGTGATGTGCAAGGTTGAACTACTGTTTTTTTTTCCTAACTCCTAGTACGTTTGTAAACTTTTATGGTGATATTTGGTTTTCATGTATGAACTTATCGATGTTGTTGGTTGTAGAACTGATGTTCGTTTATATGTGAAGTAATGCTGGTTGTTATGATAATTAATGTGGGTATATTTTGTTCACAGTATGGATGATAATGTGAATGGTGACGATTCAATTGCTGAAGATTCTAGTGATGATGACTTGTTAATGACAGATGACTTTGACGTAAATTCCATTGACAATTTAATGATGCTTAATATGATTGATCTTCACAGAGGAACTACCGTTGGCAGGATACCTTGTAGGACATCAATGCTTACGGGAAAAATGTACGTTCTCGAAATTCTAAATGGACATCCGGATGTATGCCATCGCAATTTTCGTATGCAGAAACATGTGTTCATGAATTTTCGTGATATTTTGAAACACAAAGGGTTGTTGGAAGATGGAAAAAAAGTTAGTGTCGAGGAGGGTGTTGCTATGTTTCTGATGATTGTAGGGCACACTACCCGATATAGTATTATTGGCGATAGGTTTCAGCATTCGAACAATACAATACACAAATGGGTTAAACGAGTGATAAGAGTACATTTGTGCATTTGGCACAGAGATAATCCAGCCCACAAATCAAGATGTAGTGCATGAACGGATTTTGCAAAAATATCCTTTCTTTAAGGATTGTATAGGCACAATAGATGGAACACATGTCGCAGCATGGGCACCTGCATCGAGACAAACATCTTTTCGTGGAAGGAAAACAAATGTAACACAAAATGTGATGTTAACATGTGATTTCGATATGAAATTCACTTTTGTGTATTCCGGTTGGGAAGGCACTGCTAATGATTCGCGAGTATTCGTTGACGCAGTTACAAGAAAATCGAACAACTTTCCAATACCACGGGGAGGTATATTCTTGCACTACAAATATTTATTGTGAATGTATCTACAGTATTACACTATGTGACTTTTTTTTTAATGCAGATCAATTTTACGTTGTTGATTCTGGCTACCCAAACATGCCTGGGTTTCTTGCCCCTTATCGAGGTCAAAGATATCATCTGCGTGACTATGTTACACGGGGAAGACTACGTGGGAATGAAGAATTGTTCAACTATCGACACTCCTCGTGTCGTAACATTATTGAACGTTGCATTGGAGTTTTAAAGGCAAGATTTCCTATTTTGAAATTGATCACCAGTGAAAGTATAAAAATTTCTCTCTCTAAAAATTTTACTCTCTTTTTTTGGTGGGATAGTCTGGTATTCACGAAGAACACACAGTAGTGGGTTTTCTCTTTGAAAACAAATCTCAGGCATCGATCCCCAGTTGCTTCTGGGTGGAGATGGCCCAAGAAGGGGCTCTTCCCCCTCATCGGAAGACTTATGCAGAAATTACAGGAGGAAAGCGAAATGTAGCATCTGCGAAAGAAAAATCGTTCGATGATGTTGCTAGAGATCTCAAATCAGAAGTTGTGGCGGTAAGAAGAGCGTCGGTATTCAAGAACGAGCCATTTATTCAGGTATCCCAGGAAGAAATTCAGAAACTATCACAATGGTTTAAACACAGTTTGGTGGGTAAATTTTCACACAAAAAACCAGCTACTAATTTGATTGCACAAGCACTGAATTCATTTGAACTCGGAGGGGAAGTGAAGGTTGGGAATCTTGATGGAAAGCATGTCATCCTTAATTTTGAAAGAGAAGAAGACTATTGTCGTATTTTCTCAAAACCAATCTGGTACATTCTTGGCACATCCATTAGAATTTTAAAATATACATTTGACTTTGATCCACAAAAGGAGTCACCGATAGTACCTATTTGGATAGCATTGCCTAATTTGCCACTGGTGTTTTATGATAAAGCAATCCTGTTATCGATTGCGTCTGTATTGGGTACCCCTTTGAAAATTGATGAACAAACGGCAACGAAATCTAGAACAAATCTGGCGAGAATATGTGTGGAAATGGATGTTAATGGTCCGAAACTGGATAGAATCAGAATTGGAAATGAGATGTATGCAGTTTGGCAGAGGATTGTTTATGAAGATCTGCCTCCATATTGTGCCTTCTGTAAACATATAGGTCATGAGATGGGGAACTGCTACTGGAAGAAAGTTACGGGCACTAATGTTAAAGATATACGGAATGAAAATGGGCATAAAGATCAGAATAAGAACAAGGGAAAGGAAGAATGGGTTATGATAAAAAAAAAGGAGGAAAATCTGATAAACAGGTTAGTATGATGGAGGGTGAAAGTTCTAAGATAAATGACTGTGAGGAAGGGGAAATAATCACTGAGGCTCAGAAGGAAGCAAGGGAGCTTCAGAAGGAAATTGTTGAAATGGCAAAGGAAGAAGAGGAAAAAATTGAAGTAGATTCAACTATGAGTAATGAGGATCAGATGGAGCAGAGAGAAGCAGGTTATTTTAATTGCTTGCAAAATTATAATGAGGAGGAAAGAGTGGGTGTGGAAATAATAAAAGAATTCCCTATGAAGGAGGTTGAGATTCAGAGCAAAATAAGCACGAATAGTTTAAAGTTTACTGAACTAGATGAAGAAAAGATTGAGAAGAGCACATATGCACATAGTTGCAGTGAATTGAATGATCAGGATCTAGTTGAATTATCACAAAAAGAGGAGGAAGAGGTAGAGTTGGGAGATGAGACAAGATCAATCGAGGTTCAGAGTGTCACAGATGGAAAAGAGTTGAAGGAAAACCATAAGAAACCCAAGAGTAACAAGAAGAGAAGGGGGAGACCAGCCAAACGTTAATCATGCAGATTAATATTGTAATTTGGAATTCAAGAGGTATATCAAATTCTATGAAGAGGCTTAGAAATCTGATTCATACTCATCACATTTCTATACTACTTATTCTAGAACCAATTGTAGATAATAGCCAGGTTCAAGATTTTTGCAAAAAATTGGGTTTTGATAGTTGTTATGCCAACTCGAATGGTAAGATTTGGGGATTTTGGAAAGAAGAGATGGAAGGGCAGGTAGTGGAAGATAAAGAACAACACTTAACTCTCAAAATTAACAGGAATAACACTGAAAAGTATATCACAGCAGTGTATGCTAAGTGTTCTGTCACAATGAGGAGAATTCTGTGGAATGAACTAACTCTGTTTTCTGAGAATCTGGAGTCACCGTGGCTTATTGGAGGAGACTTTAACTCCATTTTAAACAGAAGTGAAAAGGAAGGGGGTAATTCACCTAATAGAAGGTCCATGGAAGATTTTAGCAACATGTTAGTCAATTGTGGAGTGGATGAATTTTCTGTTAGAGGGAGTAATTTCACTTGGACTAACGGCAGGGTATGGGAAAAGTTGGACAGACTTTTGGTTAATACTCAGTGGTTAAATGAATTTAATGGTTTTGAGGCTGAAATGCTTAATAGGGATACATCTGACCACTGCCCTATATTGATGAAGTGCAAGACCCAACAAAATAGTGTAAAGTCTTCATTCAGATTCCAAGCTATGTGGTGCCAGAATGATGATATTCTAGAAACTATAAAAAGATGCTGGGAGACACCTCTTAGGCCTTATTCAAGAGGTCTATTTGGATTCTATTTCAAATTGAAAAGACTCAAGAACACCCTGAAAAAGTGGAACAAGGATGTTTTTGGTAATATTTCTGCTGATATTACTAAGGCTGAGGAAGAGGCCCTAAAAAAAGAAATTGTTTATGATAGATCTAAATCATCTAATGATAGAATGGAAGTAAACGAGGCATATGCTAAGCTAAACCGATTGCTTGCCAAGGAGGAAGCATTCTGGAAACAAAAAGCTGGAATTAAATGGCTAAATGAAGGTGACAAAAATTCTAAGTTTTTTCATGCCTGGGTAAGGAAGAAATGGGCAAAGAGCAACATCAATCTGATCTTTAGTAACGGGGTGGAACTTAAAGAACCGAATGAAATTCAATCATCAGCTGTGGACTATTTTGAACGAATTTTAACCAGAGAGACTACTGGAAATGGTGACAGCATATTGGATAATATCCCTCATTTGATTACCCAGTCTGACAATGATATGCTTAATAAGGTGCCTGATATTGAAGAGGTTAAAGATGTGGTCCACAGTATAAATAAAGATAGTGCTGCAGGCCTTGATGGCTTTTCCAGTTTATTTTATCAGTTTAGCTGGGACATTATCAAATCAGACCTACTTGATGCGGTAGTGGATTTCTTCAATGGCAGGGATATACCTACTGGTATCACCTCAACTTCAATCACACTTATTCCGAAAAAAGCTGAGGCTAAGGAATGGAAGGATTTCAGGCCAATAAGCTTATGTAATGTGATCAATAAAATCATCACTAAGTTTTATCTTCTAGACTTAACAAGGTTTTGCCTAAAATCATTTCTACATCTCAAAGTGGATTTACCCCAGGGAGGGACATAGGAGACAATATTCTTCTGGCACAGGAATTGATTCACAATATTGACAGAAAGACTAGAGGTGGCAATGTGATTTTAAAACTGGATATGGCAAAGGCCTATGATAGGGTCGATTGGGATTTTCTTTACAAGGTGTTGGAAAAGTTTGGCTTTAGCCAAAGTTGGACTGATAAGATCAAAAGGAGTATAAACAATTGCAGCTTTTCTATTTTGATTAATGGAGAACTCAAGGGATACTTCAAATCGTCTAGAGGACTGAGACAAGGTGACCCCATATCGCCTTCACTTTTTATCATTTTGGCTGAGTGCCTATCTAGGGGGCTGGATGCGTTATTCTCGACAAACACTGACCTTCAATTCAGATATGGAGGAGGAATCCCAGTGTCACACTTGGCATTTGCAGATGACATTGTAATATTCACAAATGGCCAACGATCATCCTTGAGCAAAATTATGAGGTTCATAAGTCAGTACACTGATATATCTGGGCAGGCCATTAACTGCAATAAAAGTTCGTTTAACACTAGAAAGGAGATCCATGGATTAGTGGTTGCTGAATGCACTGGATTTCAGTTCCAACCTTTGCCTATGATATACCTTGGAGTCCCCCTATATAAAGGGCATAAGAAGGCTATTCTATTTGAAAACTTGATCAGCAAAATAAAACGAAGAATATTAGGTTGGGAGCATAAATGGTTGTCTGCAGGTGGTAGAATTACACTCATCAAACATGTGTTAAGCTCCATGCCAATTCACTTGCTTCAAATCCTTGACCCTCCTCAATGCATTATTAACAAAATTTCTAGATTGTTCAACAGCTTCATCTGGGGAGATTCTAGTCAAAGCAAGAAAATACATTGGACTTCATGGGAAAACATCTGCTTTCCAGTGGAAGAAGGGGGTCTAGGTTGTAAATCTCTAACAGACCTGAACCTGGCTTATGACTGTAAACTTTGGTGGAAGTTTAGAGAGCAAAGATCCCTTTGGAGTCAGGTTTTATTAGCTAAGTACTGTAAAACTAACCATGCTAATGCAGTTAATCATAGCACTCAGGAGTCTGGTATTTGGAGAAGGATGATTAAAGCCAGAAATATTGCTGAACCTCATATTGCCTGGAGAATTGGTGAAGGGAAAATTAATTTTAAGTATGATGCGTGGCTCAAATCTGGGATTATTCAAGGGAGATTGACACAGGATTTGCCTCAAGACAAGTTGGTGTTGGACTTCAGAAATATAAACGAATGGGACATCAGCTCTCTGAATTGCATCTTACCTGCTGAAGTTGTGAACGAAATAGTGAGGATCCCGATTACTAGAATACCTGATAAGATGTATTGGAAGCCTAATTCTACTGGGGAATTTACTATCTCATCATGTATTAACACATTCAGGCAGGGTAAATCCGCTCAATTGGCCTACAAACATATCTGGGATAAAAACATTCCTCAAAAAATCAGTTTTTTAGTTTGGAGACTCTGGCATAATTGGCTTCCTGTGGATGATATTATACAGAAAAAATTTGCCATACACTTAGGCTCCAAATGCCAGTGTTGTAGTAATGCTGAAAACATTAATCATATATTCTCGGAGGGTCGAATTGCGAAGGAGGTTTGGACACACTTTTCCAGAGTTATGAATGTGCAAGAGTTCAGAGGTGTTCACCCCAGATCTTTACTGATGCACTGGTTCCTACAGAAGAAAGCAAAGCCAGGTGAGATCAGAAATGCGATCCCATTGGTTGTCATCTGGTTTCTGTGGCTGGCCAGGAACAATGCGAAGCACAAACAATATAGTGTAAGGGCAGACAGGATTATCAAGCAAGTATATGTCCTAATTAATGCACTTATAAGGGCAGGCAGATTTAAGCAGACTGGGAGGAATAGGGGGAAGAAACCCACAGCAGTAAAATGGATTAAACCTGAGTTCGGTTGGTATAAACTCAATACAGATGGGGCTAGGAAGGACAATTCCCAGACTGCAGGCGGGGGGTTACTGAGGAATAACTTGGGGAATCCTATTTGGGGATTCTATGACTATTATGGAGAAGGAACCATTTTGGAGGCCGAACTTAGAGCTATGGAAACAGTGAAGCTATCTTTGGTCACAGGGATTCAGGAAAGTATGGGTTGAGACTGATTCTAAGGTGGCTGTTGCACTGATTAGGCAAAACATTGGTCCATGGGATGTCCAATACATATTGCAATCCATTAGGTGGCTGCTGGAGAAGATGGAAACCAAAATTACCCACGTTTGGAGGGAAGGAAATCAAGCTGCCGACTGGTTTGCATCCAAGGGTTATGTTGACAGGAAATTCAACTTAATTGAAGCAAATGAGTTTCGGGGAAGAATTAAAGGTATTGTGAGGCTTGATAGAATTGGCATGGAGAACATTAGATTAGTCTAGGCTGATCAGGCTTTATATTTTTAGATTGACTGCATGATATTATTAGTAGCATGTTTAGATTCATAGTTGTACTCATGGAGGCAAGGTTGCTTGTCCCCCTCTTTAAGTTGTATTCGGTTTTTCTTTAATAAATTCATATCCTACGGCTTGGATTTTCAAGCTAGGATATTTTACAAAAAAAAAAAATGATCACCAATTATCCTCTTAGTAGACAAAGACAAATACCTACTGCATGTTGCGCAATACACAACTTTATTCGCCAGGAGCACGCTTTAGATAGATTGTTCGCCGAGTATTCAGAGGAGAATATGGTATTCGAAGATATACCGGAGTCAAGTCAAGCACAAGACGCCATACATTTTGATGCTAGTCAAACAGCTCAAATGGGACAAGTTAGAGATCAAATTGCGACACAAATGTGGAATGACTACTCAAGACGTCGTACATGACTTCGTTGATTTATTTTGTATGTAGTTCAGTATCTGCTTATGTTGTCATGACACGTAAACTTCTAATTGTATCGATTGAACTGTTTCATCAAATGTAATTTATGTTGTGTTTTTAATATCTTGAAAAAAATTATACGTTTCACCATTTTTCAAATGTATATGTTATTTAATATTATATTTACTTCCTGTTTGACACCCATTTTGGAGAAAAAATGAATTTTGAAATAGTGATTGATGGAAGAATGTGTGGTTAAAAAGTAATGAGAATTTTTGAGTTTCTGTGTAGTATTATTTTATTAATAGAATGTGTGGTTGAAATGAAAAAAGAGAAAAAAAAATGAGAATGACAATGAGAAGAAAATGTGTGTCAAATGGGGGCTTACATTAAACAATTACAATTTATTGAATAATCAGTTTTTTTGAATAAAATATTATTAAAAAAATTCTCAAAATTTCAAAGTAAACGCGTTTTCCATTTTTATGTTTTCGGAAACTGTTTTTCAGAATGGCAAAAAGAACGCATTTTCAGAAATTTCAAAACAGACACTCAAAACACAAAATACAAAACAAATTCAAAACACAAAACACAAAATTGAAATACGAAGAGAACGGCCCCTTATTAGCACAAAACGTCCATATATTTAACCTATAGTGTGCAAAACGTCCCTACGTTTCAATTTTTTGCCTTTCACCCCTATTTCCCCGTTTTCTTGCTGAAAACATCATTTTCCTCAATTTTCATCCATTTTCTCTGTGAAATGACAAATTTACTCTCTTATTTAAATAAAATAAAAAATAAAAGAGAAAACAATAAAGAACTAATTGCAACCGTATGCTCGAATTTTTTAAAAATTACAAATGAGTCTCAAACAAATAATTAAAATCAAAACCAAAAACAAAAATAATTTTAATAAACCCAACCCTACCCTACCCCAGCACCACAACCACCACATGCACCACCAGAACCACCACCCCTATCAAAAAAATCCCAACTACCATCTCCATATCCATCTCCACCACACCACAATCCCCCACCAAAAAAATCCCCAAATCTTCTTCTCTCCTCCTCTTCTTCTTCCAAAAGGGTCCAGGCCTCTTGCACTTCTAGACCATTTAAGTGATGTATAAATTAGGCTGAAGAGGCCACATCAGAGGCCGTGGTGGTGAGAATTATTCTGCTGCCCAAAATCTGATCACTTGCCAATGCATCCTTGATGCGCTCCCAGTCTTCTCTTCTCCAAATTTCTTTAGCATATCGCTTAAGAGTTCCTCGATATCAAAGTGCCAATCAATTCATCAAGGAGAAGAGGACTCGCCTGGACTCGAGTCCTTGTGCCAGAGCTTGATGCTGCAGGTCTTCTATTATCAAATATATTATCTCGTAACCCAATATCATCTCTCTTCTTCTTGATTCTTGTGATATTTCCGGAGTTCCCATGGGAAAGTGGTGCTTGATGTTATGGCTGACTTGGAAGACTTTCTAAGTGAATTTATTACTGTGAAATATGTAGGTTGGAGTAACTTGGGGAGAGCGAAACATACTGATCCGCGATTGTCGAGTAACTTGGAGGGGGTAGAGATTTGGTTTAGAGGAGGAGGAGGAGAAGAAGAAGAAGATTTTGGGAATTTTTTTGGTGGGGAATTGTGGTGTGATGTGGTGGAGATGGTGGTTGGGATTTTTTTGGTAGGGTGGTGGTGGTTCTGGTGGTGCAGGTGGTGGTTGTGGTGCTAGGGTAGGGTTGGGTTTATTAAAATTATTTTTGTTTTTGGTTTTGATTTTTAATTATTTGTTTAATACTCATTTGTAATTTTTAAAAAATTCGAGCATATGGTTGCAATTAGTTATTTATTGTTTTCTCACTTACTTTTTATTTAAATAAGAGGGTAAATTTGTCATTTCACAGAGAAAATTGATGAAAATTGAGGAAAATGATGTTTTCCGCAAAAAAAACTGGGAAATAGGGGTGAAAATGCAAAAAATCGAAACATAGAGACGTTTTGCACACTAAAGGTCAAACGTAAGGACGTTTTGTGCTAATAAGCCGGGTTTTAAATTACAAACTTATTTCGTTGATTATTATGCAAATATTTTAAAATTGCATTAGTTCATTAATTTATAAACAAAATTATATATATCAAATAACAATTATGCTACTTGTACATTATTTATATACGAATCATGTTATTTATCATTATGAAGATGAAATATCGGTGATGTAACAATTTATGTAAAATATTGAGATTAAACAAATCAATTTTGTATAAGAAATAGAGATAGGGAAAAGAGATAGAACTGTTATCACATCATTAATGTTCCATCATTATGATGATAAATAACATTATTCTTTATATACAACTTGATGACATTTGAATATGTGACAAAATCGATATTATTGATTGTTTTAAGTGTTGGATAAATCAATGATAAAATTGTGTGTCACATGATACAACGTAAATCAGAATGTCAACTAAAATATATGTGTAACAAGATCGACCGAAAAAAAAAATGTCCTACAACAACCGGTGAAAGGTTCGTTGGAGGGCTCGCGTTGATGATAATTGTAAGTCTACTTATTCAAAAGTCGACTTTTATACGTTAATAAAATGGGAGAAATTCAATGTTACTTTTACAATGTCTTTGCAACTAACTTCCCCCATGTGAATTGAAGTGTTTGTGATAGTGTGATTTTACAAATGTATGAATAGTGACGAATATTAAAATAAATTATTTAGTTCGAATATCATCTCACATATTCTAATTACTTACTGGCATTCCAATTTAAATTAATATGGTGACCAATTAACCAATTAAGAGTTTGTGTTATAACTAAAATATACTAAGTTAATCTAGATCTATTTACAATTAAGGCTTTTGGAAAACTTTTAGAATGAAGTAGTTAGGAATTCCAATTTCACCTAGATCAATTAACATTCATTTAATCCAATATCATTCAACCCATTTTTCATGTGTATTAACAATCAAACAAGTCAATTTTAGCTAATAGTCTATCTCACATAAAACTAATCATATTTTCATGCTTGAAATTACTATATTTCTATGTAAATTCATTTACATATAAATGCATTAATTAGGAGAAATTCAATCAAGATTGAATACAATAAGAGTGTATCTCAGTCCTTTATCGAGACATATGTCACGTATTGCAGGAGCTAAACAATTATATCTCTTCTCGTTTTCAGTATTACTCATAAACCAAACAATTGGTGTACAAGCAATTGAATGTCAATCAAACAAATAACAAATGATTTACACATAACCAAAGTTATATGAAATCTTTTGAATTATATAAACATTAAACGTAAACTACATCGTTCATCCTAACAATCATTGGTGTACAAGCAATTGAATGTCAATCAAACAAATAACAAATGATTTACACATAACCAAAGTTATATGAAATCTTTTGAATTATATAAACATTAAACGTAAACTACATCGTTCATCCTAACAATCAATTATTTATCCACTCATCATTGTGGAATTAAACAATAAAAGATGAAACAATCACTGAACTCAATATGACAAAGGAAGAAAAGAATCTAAGCAATTGTTATTCTTCGACACCCAAATTCTAACAATGGATCCTCAAACTCTTCTTGGGTGATAATCTTCTAGCTTCAAATCTCTATTTAGAGTCACTCATTAACCTATGTTTGGCCCCAATTTTTTCAAAATTCATTTTCAACCACACATTCTCTCATAAAATAGTATTCACGTATACTTAAAACTTCTCCTTATTGTGTAACCACACATTCTTCAACAAAACACTATTCCAAAATGCATTTTGACCTAATCTCAAACAAGGGAATGCAGCTGTATTTACATTGCAGGGTTGTTACTAGCAGCCTCTTCAATCGACTTTGGAATTCATTGCATGGTGAAGAGTGTTAGTGATCCTCGGCATATTATTGGGGCATGTTCGGGAGTTTAGCAAAGTGGATAGCAGCAACAAATCAATTTCAACTATTAAACAGACAAGAGTTTAGATTAAAGCCTTATTATTTTAATAGAAAAAAGAAAGTGTCACTTACTGGATTTTTGACATGTTAACTAAATAATAGAATTTTGTAACTGTAATACAAAATATAATATATTTTTAGAATAATATTATTGCGGTCGCTCACTATCGTAATCGTCTTACTTGATATATGTGACGGTTAATAATTTAATGCATGAGACAATAGAAAAACTATTACATTAATGTATCAAATCACTAACCGTCACATTCGACTTCAAATAACATTACTCATATATTTATCTTTTCTCATTAATTAAAATTTAATAACTATTATTTAAAGTGAGTACTAATGTCAAAATTGAATGTAGATAGAGCGAGTCATTAAGATTTTTTAATCTTTATCACTTATTGTGATATACTAATTAGTAATTAAGAGCCATAATTATGCTTACTTTTCTTAATTATAAGCTAACAATAGATCTTTTCTTAGTTTCTCATTTGTTAGTTGGATTTTTTTTTTCACATCACAATTTTTATTAGTTGCACTATATTTTAATTGCATTTAAAGCCATCAACATTTGTTCATATTTACACTTGTGTCCCTAAATTTTTTATCATTAAATTATTATTCTTCAATCTTCCATTAATTAGCACATCATGTTCTTGATGATGGTTTCTCTCAAAATATTTTTTTGCATTGTTGAAATTAGGAAAATATTTGTTTCACTTCTATATTTATTAATTTTTAAAAATATGATGAACAAATAAGTCGTTCTACACCCTACGAAGGGACCTTTTGGACAAAAACCGTTATCAAAGAGACGAGATATATTAAATACCAAAAGGTTAATGATAAAAATACATTTAAAAAATTAAAAACATAAATATGAGTAAAGATTTATAACCTTGAGTGCAATCAAATGTAACACAAATAATAAAAACAGTGATGCTAATATAATCACTTTTTAAAAATAATTTTAGGACTTAATTCATACAACAGAAATTAAAAGCTGTATATCAAGAATTCTTAGAAAGTCCATTAATCTCGAAGCTAAAACTAGTTGATCAAATACCTGCATAAAATGTAGAAACACATATGAAAAAGCCAAGTCACACCAGATTATCAATTTTCACGACAAAATATTCAATTGCAAGACAATATTAATGATATAACAAAGCTACAGATTACCTCTAAGCACGTCTACGCCTTACCTCGTACACGCAAATACAAAGCATAAGCTAATGCCAAACGGCCCCTCACGGAACCCTTGGTTTATTATCCCACGCCTCTCTTGCTTCAAGTAGATGTGGACAATAACGCTGTGCCAATACTTCAACTTGTTCGGCAAAAGACTTGGTCCCGTGTTTACCAATGTGAAGAACCATTTGATTCCAACGCTTTCGACACAGGTCTCCAGATCTGTCATCGAGCAGATTGTCCCAATCGACATCTTCTATGCAAGTTGAATCCAAGTTAAAAAGCACACTAAGTAGTCTATAGTCATCAACATCGGCCCATATACCTTCAGCTACCATAGGTGATGTTAACTGCTTGTACCATTTCATACAGCAAATTGCTTGATGTCGAGTAGACAGTTTATCACTAATTGCCGTCCAACAAATATTATCCCGCAACATGCCATGCTTTGATCTCTTCTCTTCGGAAACTCTCTGTTGTAGATCAGCATTTACTAAATCAAATAAACCCTGATACTCCTCTTGAGACCAGTGTCCTTTTTTTGAATTGGGTAATTTTATTCTGCGCCAAGCATCCTTGACATGCCAATAATGTTTTCCAAGTTCTTCAGCCAATGCCCTCCACCGGTTCCCGTGCTCCTTCTGGCACTCTCTAACCATTTGGTACTCCTCTTCAGTCCATTTACGAGTGTCAGACCTTCGAAACAAAATTTGAGCACGGCAATAAACAGCAATGTGGGGTCTATATGGAATGGCAGATCCTATCTCCTTCCAACAGTTTCTCACTTCGGGGTACTTTTTACTATTCAGAACCTTCTTCAAACCTTCTTCGCCTAAGTCATGTTCCTCTATATACTTAAAGACAGCTGCTTCCACAATCTCATCTTCTTCACGTGTGAACCTCTTACCTCTTACCAGATTATCTTCCTCATCGTTTCCTGTCACAGCATTTAATTCATCTGTTGGCGGGAAAACCTCAACATGACTGGAAAATCTCACTTTCTTGTTACTTTTTTTGGTTTTAGTACTATCCAAACCATTTTCAACTAACTTAGGCTTTTTCTTCTTTCTTTTATTCCTATTTTCTAGTTCATTATCCCGTGTTTTATCCATGCCATGAACATTTCCTTCTTGCTCAATATCAGATAAATCCTCTGTAGGGTTTTCTTTCCTTTTCCTCTTCTTCTTCTTCATTTCATTCTTCTCCACAACATCACCCTCAGCATCTACTGTCTCTTCTGTCAGTATATCTTGCTGCATCGTGGACTTCTCATTCTCTTCTTTTCTGATCTTCCTCTTTTTCGTCTTTTCAAGCTTCTGCATGAAAACTCCATCTTGCCCCTCGATCAAAGTCTCGACCACATTTTCTCTTTTCTTCTTTCCATCCAATATCTTGTTTGTGGTCGAATTATCATCAGTTCTGGAATCTACAGAAGCTTCAGTGAGAGTATCATGTTGCCCACTGCCATCATCCTTGCTCTGTTTTTTCTCTCTTTTCCTTCTCTTCTCCCCTACAACCTTAACTTCGTGAACCTCGCTGCATGTTCCAATCTCTTTTCGATCTTTTTTTCTTCCCTTGTTGTCAGTATAGCCATCCTTATGGTCTTTCCCCGTTGTCTTGTTCTTTATTTCTTTTTCAACTTCTTTACCACTCCTCATTTCGGTTATACTTTCTGTCTCAGGGCCTTGTTTATCTACATTCTTGTTCTTTTGTACTTTCCTCCTCTTTTTTTCAACTTTCTTCAGTGCATCTGGAGTGAGGTCCTCACTGCACATTCCGAACACTTTGTTCTCATTAGTACTCTTCTCTTCCTCCATCTTAGTACCCTTTTCAGCTTTATTTTTCTTCTTCACCGTCTCCCTGTCCTCCTGCTCTATTTCTGCAATTTCGTCTTTCTCAAATCCCTGTTTGCCCTCAACCACCGTTCGCCTACCGAGATTCTCAACCTCAAGAATTTCTGTAGCATCAGCCTCGTTATTTTCAGCTTTTCTAGACTTCTTCTTGTGCTTCTTCTCCCTCTTCCCAGGCAGTATTTCCATCTTCACTTCCTCGCTGATTTTTCCTTGTCACAGCTGCCACGCTGATTATTTCTGGGATAGGACAAAAGCAAAGAAAAAACAAATTGCTATAAAACTAATAGCCACTAAAAGACTCTTCAATAAAACAATGTTGCCACTCATTAGCAACAATAAATAGTGACTCCAATTACAAAATATTTAAACAATTTCAAATTGATGGTCATACAATATTAAACTTAGTTAAGAACCATCAGCATGCACATTAAGGACTCAGACACTGTACATTCTCCAACCTGAAAAACAATGAAATACACGTTACCCAGGTAACTCAACGTAAAAGTTCAAGAGACATGAAACGTACATCGAATCCAACCAAAGCCAGCAATGAAAATCTAAAAGAGATAAAATAAAAAGTTTTTTAAAAAAATAAGGAAGAAGAAGATATAAACTGAATCTAATTAATTTCTAAAGAATACTGTCAATGGGGAGCAACCAAACAAGATTTTCCGAAATTCATCTTATTCCCAAATACGTACCCGAACCCTTCATGAACTCCCAAAACTAGTAATATAGAAACACCATAACCACTATTGCGGTTCCCAAAATTCGAAAAGCAGGCCGGCAGGTCTTAAAGGTACAAAAACAGATTCTCAAGAAATCTCACCTTCTTTTTAATCTTTCCACCGGTTGGAGTTGGAGTACGTCTTCGGTTGCCTGGTCGCCAGTCCGATTGGAGTTGGAGGAGTCGGACCGGAAGAACGGCGTCGGCGGGGGTGAAGAACGGTTGGGTTGGAGGCTGGAGAGAATTGCGTGAAGACGGGAGTGGACGTGCTTGTTTCGTTTAGGTTAATAAAAAAAATAAACTCAATTGGGCGACAATTGAGTAAGGCCCCCCGAATTTGGGCTGGGCTTGACCAATATAAAAATAGGGCCAAATAATGAGGCCCCCTCCACTTTTGGGCCTGAGGCTCATCCGCCTAGCCTCAGGGCAGGCCCTGGGAAGAGTACCATCAAAAAACAACAATTTTAGAAAAATAAAATAAATTATAAGGAGTTCAATTCAAAATTTAAACCATTCTCAACAATCAAATCAAGTACAATTTCAACATATAAAGCCCGTTTTCACACTAAATAAAATTCGATACTACCTTCCAAGTTTGATGATGAAGAAGTTGAGTAGAAATCACTGCAACACAAGATAATTGCTCCCAATTTTTGCGGAGAAAGAAAACCTAAGCCGCAATTCCCCTTTGCTGTAAAAATATGACTAAATTTGTATTGAGAAAAACTATTATCTTTTCATTTGCACAGTTTGTAGGATCACAAATTTGTTGTAAAAACTTTTTAATATAAAAGTTAATTGTATGTCGTTAAATATTCCATCAAATGTTACGTCGATCACATTTGGAAATCATTTACGACAACTTACGTGAAAGGGGATATTAAAGTCCTTTAACTGATAAATTATGTTACAAAAATATAGTCCCACGTAGAATTTATCAAGCAATGTCTAGATACTTGTCTTAGAACTCTACTATTGTGCTTCCCATTAGCTTGAAATCCATTTTTTCTTAAATTTTAAAACTAGTAGCTTGGATGATTTGTTGATTCTCTGGAAAGATTTGCTTGATCGTAATGGTGGAGATAGTGTTATGAGGTTATATGTAGGGAGTGGGGTGGGGTGGAAGGAGAAAGAAGATTTCAGAGGGCTAAAAAAGAAGGGCATGTTATTATATTCGATTTACGGAGAACATTTTAGAATTTAAATAAATTAATAGCATTGAATAAGAAATTCGATCCGTAAGCTCGAGCCACTTTAAGATGTAAGCCTAACCGAAAATAAACAAAAATATTTAAAAGGGAAGAATATGGCTTAACAAATCGTAAACCAAAAGGAAACAATTTAACAAATTAAAGGGAAAAAAAAATCATCGAAGAAATATAAACTATATTAAAGAAAAAGTTTTACAAAAACAAAAAAAAAGAAAAGAAAAAATTTGAGTAGAGATCAAAGGTAGATTAAACAACAAAAGAACAGGGAAAAAAGGAGTGAATTACCTTTTGCCGATCGTCGATCATTGAGTCTCCATTGTCTAGTCACCACCGACTATATCAAATATTTATTAGAGAATATGGTCTTGTTTATCTTATTCTCTATTTGACAATCATATTTTTAAAACTTTTTTCTCTACATACTCATTTCCAACCATATATTCACACAATAAAATATTTTACACGTAAATTCAAATCTTTTTCCTATTTTTTAATCACACATTCTCTTTTTAAAAAACACAATTCAAAACCTTTTATTTTCTTAAGTATGACAATCAAACCGGGCTTATTCTTATCTAGTTGATATAAGAGAAAATTACCTAAAACCATGTATTTAAATTTCCAAATTCAAAAATCAGGTGGAATGTTTATTTTATCAAAAATCAGGTGTAAATTAAATTAATAATTAAAACTCTAATTAAAATCTACATACCACCCCCACCCCCATTCATTCCCAAACCAGAAAACCCTATCCCCCTGTTCGGCGCTCTCTCTCTCTCTCTCTCTCTCTCTCTCTCTCTCTCTCTACCGGCAACACAGAGGGGCGATGGCGAGCACGGGAGCACCGAATCGCAACCAGGAAACCCACCCCCAAATCGACACCCTAAGCACATCCGACAATGTGGAAATCGGCAAGTTGAAGTCGAAAATTGCAATCCCCACAACTCACCATCTCCAGCCACACTTGGACTCGGAATAACGCTACGCCGCACCCGTCCGTCTTCCCTCTCGCATCCCCTCTTCCTCACAGTCACCGGCGACTTCTCTCTCCACCCGTCCGTCTTCTCTCCCCCGTCCGTCTTCTTAACTCATCCGCCTTTTCGATCCGACGAAATAGCAGGTGCAGCCGCACCTTGATGGCACCCTTACGTCGTCACAATGCAGATGTGTTGATGGTGGTCAGGTTTTGCTCCACCCCGATCTGGTGTGGGACGTTGGTGGCTGCTATTTCGCCGGATCTTTTGTGGGGGTGGATTTCAATTAAATTTCATCTGATGCTGGAAAATGTCGAGGTCTGATAGGTCATGTACATCTATGCTACATTTTAGAAATGTTCTGTCTGATTGTACTTTGGAGGACTTGGGATGTATTGTTCAGATGTGTACTTGGAATAATAATAGACATTGGGATTGTGAATTGAGGCAGAAGAGGCACAGTTGGCTAGACTGTATAGGGGGTCGACAGTAGGAGAAGTGATTAGAGAAATTAAGGAGTTGGAGGGGGAATATCCAGAGATTGGGGGAGGAGAAGAGTGGTTTTGGAGACAAAGATTGCGAGCTGATTGTGACCGGTTGTGACCTTTTGTGACTGGAGAATTGTGACTCGTTGTGACCGATTGTGCCCTTTTGTAACCAATTGTGACTCGTGGTGACCAATTGTGACTCGTGGTGACTGATTGTGACCGTTTGTGGTCGATTGTGACCAATCCATGGGTTGGGGGTGTGATTTTCAATTTTTTGAAAATTTTGAAATCGCCAGAGTGATCGCCGGAGAAGTCGCCGGAACAGTGGCCCGATCGTCGCAAGAGCAGTGGCCGGACCGGTGCCGGAGATGGAGGGAGGTGGTATAGTGAGGAGATGGGGTGGGTGAGGTGTCATGGGGTGATGTAAATAATTAATATATATTATATTATAATTTAATATTTAATATATTATAATTTAATATTTAATAAATTTATTTAGCACCCGATTTTTGAAATATTTTAAAAAGTTTGTTATTTACGAAATGTAAACTTTAAAAATAGGAACGATATATTGTTCCCTTGATATAAATTGGACTGATTTGGTTAGAACCGTCCAATAAAGCCCTATGATAAGAAAATGAAAGAAAGACTTGGAGCCCGACTTGGGCCCAATAATTTTTTCCGGACGTTTACTTAGTCTCTCATTATGATTTTGCCAGATTGCTAAATGAATTTTACCAGAAGCAGCGACATAATTCTATGTAGAAGTAAATGGTTTGATAGAAAAGTTAACTGTATTTTAGACAATTCAATAATAGAATGTGATAGTATGTTAAAGACCATGTCAATGATTATAGCCCTATAGCGTAATTCCATTCATTAGCCACTCTTAGCCCCTATTTGGTACACATTCTTTTAAAACTTATTTTCAACCACACATTTTTCAATAAAATAATATTTTTCAACACATCAATAATTTTTCCTTACTTTTTAACCACATATTTCCCATTATACAACTATTTAAAATATATTATTTTCTCAATAATATCTATCACACACACCCTTAAGTAAAAAGCCGAATGGTCAATGTACTTTCAAGGACATTTCTCAACAACCATTGAACTTCAAGGTTATTTCTAATTGTATATCACTTCATTTGAAGATTAATGATTTTGATGATTTGATAAATGAAATCAATAATGTTTATCATTTCATTTGAAAGTTAATAGTTTTGATGATTTGATAAACGAAATAAATAGTTTTCCAAATCATACAGAGAGGCGGATGGCAAACAATGTTAAAAGTATAGTTAACTAGTAAGAAATTTTTTTGAAAGTACATCGACTATTAGGAAAACATTTAAGTGCGTGTTTGGGTGCATTATTAATCAAAAGTCGGACCGTTAATAATCCAAAATCGGACCGTTGCTCTCTTTTTTTATTCAAGTTCATCTGACAAGAAGACTGAAGAAATCAGGCCATAAGATGAGATTTTCCCAATTTACCCCCGCTTCCATTACACGCCTCAAAGAGTCAAAGTTGGTAATAATTGAGATGAGAGAAATTGATAGCCTAGAGGACAATAAGGTAATTTAATGCCAAAATTTATTATTATCGTGCAAGAATTTGCTGTTCAATGGGCCCGTATGATTTGACATGAAAATTGATTTTCCATTCCAAAATCGCGCACAGACACGTCCTAAATTTGCATGACGATCAAGAAAAAACTTCAAAAAAAAAGTTCAAATTTTTTGTTTGAAAATTTAATAATTTTTGAGAAATTACTTTGAAAGTCAAATGACCAATTGGATTTTGGAACCCCGACTATACTAGGAAATAAGATTGGAACAACTCGAAAAAACCAAGTTCTTGTAGTTTTTCTTTTAGGAAATTTTGCACAAGAGGTTCCAAATCTTTCAAAATGTACATTCACGTCCCATGACTTTTAATCATACTACCTACATCCAAAGCATTTTAATTATTGTGGGACGTAAGAACCTCTTATCGATTTTGGTTAAAATGTCAATTAGTTAGTCAAATGTTTGACCTTAATTTGATCAATTTAGCATGGGTAAAGTGATATTTTAACATTTAATTATTAAAAAAAATAAAAAGGGGACATTTTAATCTTAGTACCTACATTTGAAACTTAGTGTGAGCCCCGAGGATCTTTGATCGATTTTCATTAAAAACAGAGGTTAACAAAATTTGTTTATTGAGAAAGCACAAAAAACTTTTAAAACAAAGTTATTTTTCAGCATAATGCAAAGAGAAAAATATATTCATTTCGTATGCACCTAACGAGGCACACAATCAGTAATTAAGTACAGTCATTATGCCCCTGTTTGACAACCATACTTTTCAAAAATAGAGTTTTGAATAGTAATTTTTAGAAGAATATTTTAGGGTCTGTTTGGTAGGAATTCTTATTTTCTACAGTAAATCAATTCTCATTTTTAACCACACATTCTTCAATAAAATAATATTTTCCATCACATCAATAATTTTTTCTTCTTTTTCAACCACACATTTCCCATCATATCACTATTTAAAATCAATTCTTCTCCCAAAAAATCCCTACCAAACAAGCTCTTAGTATGATAGACGAATGGAGATTGTATTTTCAATCAAACCAGAAAGGATTCATACCATCTCCTTTTCACAGTAGGCTCAAGCTTAGCAACTAGCTTTGTTTTTGAGGAAACATTTATTTTGCAACAACGGATTAATTCATCAATTATAACTCGGGCACACTTAATTGAGCACATGTTTGACCCCATTCTCTAAAATCTCAAGGTCCGTTTGGTTTGTTTTTCATTTTTTAGTTTTGAGTTTATTTTCAATATTTTATTTGGAAGGTCTTTTTAAATGTTGCTAAAAATGTATTTGGTTTGTCATTTTGAAAACTTATTTTTCAAAATAGAAAATGAGAAAATCCGTTTATTTTGAAATTTTAAAAATTTATTTTATAACATTTTATTCCATGAAATTTAATTATTCAGTAAAAATAGAACAAATTTATATTAATATTATCAAGTAATATATATACATTTCAAAGTTGGTGAATCTTAATATTTTTTTGCTACAAAATTAAATTAAAAATAAATAATAAAATAAATACAAAATATAGAAAATAAAAATAAAAATTAATAACTTGAACTAAGAATATTTTTATCTGTGTTCATTTATATATTTTTTTGAATTTTTATGTGAAAAATAATTGAGAGCTTGATACTATTTTTATTTTTCTAGAAATTTTTATAATTTTATTTTTTAAGAATATTTTCTAGAATTTAGATTTTATTTTTTCATTTTTTTTACAAATTATTAGTTTTATTTTTTGAATTTTTTTTTAAATTTTATTTGTAAGAATTTTATATTTTTATTTTTCTGAATTTTATTTAAACGCTTATTTTCAATGTTTTGAGTGTTTTCAGAAGGGAAATTAGCATAAAATGTTCACATTGTTTGCTCTCATTATGCAAATCATCCTTATTGTTTCAAATTTGGCAACTGCACCCTTATTTCAACCTTCTCTTGCAAAAATGGTACTTTCTGTTTCATTCCGTCAATTCTTTTCGTGAAATGTGTAATTGATGCAAAATGTACTTATTGTTTGATTTCATTGCGCAAAACGTCCCTAACGTTTGTCTTCATTGTGCAAAAAGTTATTATCGTCTATTTCTTCTTTTCATCATTGTAAAATAATTAATTTACTATCCTCTTTAAATAAACAAATAAAAAATAAATAATTGCAGTCAAAGTCCTAAATTTTTCAAATAGTGAAATTGAGTTCCACTTAAAATAATTTAATACATATTAACCAAAAAAAATTAGAAACAAGGTTTTGTTGAAAATAGTTAAATCCCTAAATAGGGTTCTTGTAATTTCGCTGAAAATAAAAAGATGTTGGAACATGAAATTTAATTACAAGAAAATAGCTATATCCTTGGATGGTGCCGCAATGAAATGGGGGGTGGCGATGGTGGTGACTGGTGGTAGGGTACGGAATTGGATAGTGACGTAGAACCATTTTGGTTTTTTTAAGGAAAAAAAATCTTTTTTTACTTTTTTTAATCCTTTTAAATAACTTTTTAATTATTTCAATAGTGGTGGAGGGTAGAGGAGAGGGGCAGGGGTAGAGGTAGATGGGGTTAATTGGAAAGATAACTTCTTTTTTTTTGTTAGTATCTTTTAAATTGTTCTACGTAAGACTTGTTTTCAATTTTTAAAAATTTAAAACTATAGCTGCAATTATTTATTAAAAACAATGGAAATGTTTTGGACTAATTACCATTTTCAGAATGTTCACCGAAAACACTAAAAACATAAAAAATGCATTTTTAATTTTATGTTATAAGTTTAACTTTGTTTTTGAAAATATATTTTTAGAAATACTAAACCATACACGTCTTCAATATTTTGCAAAACTGAAAATTAAAACCAGCTTGAAAATAACAAACCAACGGTATCATTATTTTTTCCCAAACTCATTTTTAACAATGCATTCTTCCAATGAAATAATTTTGCCCGTAAATTTAAAACATTTTCTTACTTTTCAATTACGTATTGATGCAGTAAAATGTATTCTTCCAACGAATTATTGCAATTTTAGTTTATTTTAACTAGGTTTACATGTAAATCCTTATAAATAAAGGGTTAATTCATCCTTTTTTATCATCTTTCAAATAATAAAATTCGTGAATTTATTTTTTCGTAATGGTAGATTTCAAATTTCATGTTCTTAAGGTTTTCGTTTGAATTCATTTTTCACGCTGTGCCAAGTGGTATCAAAGCCGGGTTTTCCATCTCTATATCTTTGATTCACAACCATAGGTGATGTATCAATTACTAAGGCGGATTTGGATGCTCAAAATTAACGGATTGACGATCTTACTACTTAAATTGAAGAGATTCGTCAACTGTTGCTGCAGGGTGTTGGAAACAATTGGTAGAATAAACAATAGGAAACCGACAATGAAAGGATCACTAAGCCTATAGTTTGGAGAATAAATAATATGAGGCTTGCAGTAGACGAAATCGAATCGGAGTCAAATGAAGAGTTCAAAGTACTGCTGCGAAATCATCAAAATCGAAATACCTTTGATAATTATCTGATTAAAGTAGACATTCCTCCATTCTTTAGTAACCTAAAGATTAAGGACTTTTTGGATTGGTAGGTCGAGGTTGAACCATTTTTTGAAATTATGGATGTGTCGAAGGACAAGATGGTTAAGATGGTGGCATTCTGTTTAAAATTGACAGTGGTAGTATGGTGGGATTAATCACAGAATACTTGGAGGAGACATGGAAAGAGTCGGATTCGAACTTGGAGAAAGATGAAGTAGTGCATGATTGGTCGATTTCTACCTGCAGATTACGAACAGATTTTGTATCATATGTACCTGGGATGCACGTAGGGTAATCGCAAAGTTTCGTACTATACCAATGAATTTATGCAGTTGGCAGAGGGGAACAATCTGTCAGAATTAGGAAGCCAGAGGGTATCCGGTATACCTGTGGTTTGAAGGTGGTTATTCATGATAAAATTGGGCTACAGAATATTTGGACGTTGCTAGAAGTCATAACATGGTGACGTATGCTAAGATGATGGAATTTGATAAGAAGGCGACCACTTGTGGGAGAGTTTCCCCACCTTTCGAACCATCATCGTTCGTTCTTTTGGACAAAGGGAAGGCCACACTACAAACCCCAGCCCACTCTAACTAGAGACATGTTGACAACAGTGGTCGGTTTGGAAACAGAGGTCAAACCCGAGGCATGCTTTAGAATGCAAATTCGTATGCTAGGCCTACAAGAGATATTTGTAATAAATGTCACAAACCTGGGCATCATTCCAATAACTGCCCGGAAAGAAAGCGGGTCAATTTTATGGAGCCAAAGACAGTGGACGAGAAAGAGGATAATGAGGTGGAAGATAAGTACGTAGGAGTTGAGTTTGCTTTGGAGGAAGGTATGGAAAGTCTCACTTTTGTATTGTAGCTGATCCTTTTGTCACCTATAAAGGAGGGCAGCGTTACTGCATATTCCGTTCACTTTGTTCTATCGAAAATAAGTTGTGCGAAGTTATTGTGGACAACAATAGCTATAAAAACTTTGTATCCAAGAGGTTGGTAAATTTGTTGAAATTACCAAATAAGAACTATCATAATACATATTCCCTTGGTTGGGTGAAGAAAGTTCCTTCCGTTCGGGTCGCTGAGACTTGCAAGGTATCTGTTTTCAATGGTAAGCATTATAGGGATGGAATTATGTGTAATGTCATAGACATGGATGTTTGCCATATTCTATTGGGTCATCCATGGCAGTTTGATGCATATTCAATTCTTAAAGGACGTGATAATTTGGTACTATCTACATGGGACAGTCATAAGATTGCTATGGTTCCATTCAAGCACAAGGATAATGAACTAAGAGTTTCCTGACCCTTACAAGTCATGAGAAGGACATTATAGATTCTGTAAGGCAGTCTGATTGCTTTTATCCAGTTGTGGTTAATGGGCTTTTACAACACATTAGGAAGATGAGGTGTTTCAGTTGAAGTGCAGGAAATATTGGCAAAATTTTAAGATTTGGTTTTCGATGAATTGTCGAATGAGTTACCTTATATGAGGAATATTGAGTACCTGGAACTAGTCTTCCAAATTCACCTCATTACCGAATGAGTCCGAAGGAGAATGAGATTCTGAGATCAAATTAAGAAGTTTTTTAGGAAATGATTCACAAGAATGAGTATGAGTCTGTGTGCAGTACACATTCTCTTAGTGCCAAGAATGATGGAAAGTGGTGTATATGTGTTGCTTGGCCATCAACAAGATCATAGTGAAGTACATGTTTTCCATTCTACGGTTGGAAGACATGTTGGAAATGCTTGAGGGCTTAAGTTCTTTTCGAATGGAAGGCTTCCTTTAAGATTAAGGATGGACTTTACGAACAGTCGATGATGCCATTCGGACTTTCAAATTCCCTGAGTATCTTCATGAGATTGATGAACCAGGTTTTCCGTCCTTTCATTGGGTCTTTTGTTATTGTTTATTTCAATGACATAGTTATCTACAACAAGTCCAAGAAGATCACTTGGTAAAATTGAGGCAAGTCGTAGATGTCCTAAATGAGAATTAGTTGTAAATCAACCTAAATAAGTCCACTTTCTATACACATAATTGTTGTTCCTAGGCTTTGTGGTTGGTAGAAAGGGTCTACGGGTGGATGAAGAGAAGACAAAAGCAATCTGAGATTGGCCAACAACAAAATTAGTCTCTAAAGTAAGAGGTTTTCATAGTTTGGCAACTTTCTATATGCAATTTATCAGGAGTTTTAGAACTATTGTTGCACTACTCACGAAATGTTTGAAGAAGGGGAGATTAGTTGAAGATAAGAACAAGAAAAAAGTTTCTCCTTCATCAAGGAAAACTTGTGCACAACTCCAGTATTAGCTTTGCCAAATTTCAAAAAGATCTTTGAGGTGGAGTGTGATGCTAATTGTGTGGGTGTCGAGGCTATCCTTTCCCAAGAGAAAAGCCTCGTAGCTTTCTTTTCAGAGACGTTGAGTGATACTAAACAAAAGTTGAGTATTTATGAGCAGGAGTTCTATGCAGCTATGAGAGCTTTGAAACAATGGGAACACTAAATTGTACAGAATGAAATTTTGTTGTTTACTGATCAACAAACCTTGAAGTTTATTCGTAGTCAGAAAAATATAAGTAGAATGCATGTTCGGTGGGTGACTTTCCTCCAAAAATTTATTGTCACAGTAAATTGTTGGATTTGAGTGCCTGAAGGAACTGTATGCAGATGTTCTTAACTTTAAGGATATTTGGAGCAAGTGTCTGAATCAAGAAGTAGTGATATATTTCTATATTGGTGATGGATATTTGTTCAAAGGCAACCATCATTGCATTCCCATTTCTCTCTTCGTAAAAAGTTAATTCGAGATTTGCATAGTGGAGGCCTAAGTGTACACTTGGGGTGTGACAAAACAATAGCCAGTTTGGAAGCTAGGTATTATTGGCTATAGTTGAAGCGAGATGTTGGAGTTATAATCAGAAAATGTTATACTTGTTAGGTGTCAAAGGGTCAAGTGCAGAATACCAGGTTGTACTTGCTACTTCCTGTCCCTTAAGGCATATGGCAAGATCTTGCTATGGACTTCGTTTTAGGATTATCTCGTACTCACCAAGGCGTAGATTCTACTTTTATGGTGGTTGACAGGTTCTCCAAGATGTCTCACTTTATAGCTTGTTGGAAGATCTCAGACTCGTCAAATATTACCAAACTGTTTTTCAGGGAGGTTATTCGATGGCATGGAGTTCCCAAGTCTATAACATCAGATTGGGATACAAAGTTTGTGGGACACCATACCTTTGGAAATATGGTTCGAAGTGTTTGTAGAGATAAGCATGTATAGTGGAATCTTGCACTACCTCAAGTCGAGTTTACATACAACAGCACAATTCATAATGCTACAGGCAATTCCCCATTTGCTATTGTATATACAAAGGTTCCTTACCACGTTGTGGATTTGGTGAAGTTGTCTAAGGGCAATAGTAAAAGTGCTGCTGCTGAATATCTGGCAAAAGAGGTGCTAGCAATCCTTGATGAAGTAAAGTAGAATTTGGAGAAGACTAATGCAAAATATAATGCAGAAGCAGATTCGCATCAATGGTATAAACAATTTCAAGGAGGAGACTTAGTGATGGTGTTTCTAAGAAATGAGAGATTTCTCGTTGGTACGTATGACAAGCTGAAACCGAGAAAGTATGAGCATTTCCAAGTATTTAAGCGGACTAACAACAATGCCTATATTATTAATTTTCCAATTTATATACGTATTTCTAGTACATTAAATGTGGCGGATCTGTATAAGATCTATAGAGACGATGAACTTCTCTATCCAGATTATAACTAGGGATCGAATTCTTCGGAGGTGGAAGAGATTGATGTAGAACAAATTGTTGAATGGATTAAAGAAAAATTGGACCAAAAAGAAAAATTGACAATAGTACAAGTGGGCAGTCGAGCTCCGATTTGTATATACGATGGATTTTGGCCACTCGAATTCGTTTAGGACTCCAAAATTGATTTTTAAGTTTTAGTGTTATTTTTGTCATTTAGTTTATTTCGAATTTTTTACAATTTTAATATTTTTTTAACTAGGTTTTCATGTAAACCTTTTAAATAAAGGGTTATTTCATCATTTTTTTGTCTCTTTCAATTAATAAAATTCATGAGTTTATTTTATCATAATTTGGTGGATTCCAAATTTCGGGTTCTTAAGATTTTCGTTTGAATTCATTTTTCGCACCGCGCAACATATTTTCCGAAAAATCACTATCATAAAATTCATTTTTAAAGAAAAATGCATCTAAAAAAATTGCATCTCAAACACACCCCGAATGAATAATCATCAATTGTACTCAGCCGGATTGATATGGGCTTTGATCTGTCTTGAATGTGACCATCTTACGAAACCTTCATTAATTTCTCCTACTTTTGCTAGTTCCACATTATTTACAGTTTCTTGATTCATGACATCACTTTCCCGTATAATATTTTTTACTACATGCTCACTCTCATATTACTTGTACTGTAAATCTGCTATTGAAAATTACTTATTATTGTATTGACGTGTAGAAGTTTAACTTACTTATATGCTCTCATACACATGAAAACTACTTTACCTACTTTGATATCGTACTGATCACCTCGTCTAGAAGCTTAAATTGTTAGACAGATAGATGTTTAAGTTTAGTCTTCAACATTCTTTATCATTTTTTAAATCTTTAAAAATATTAAGCCCTTCTTTGAAGTTCATGTTGATAGTAAAGATCAAATCAAACAATTTTATTGATAAAATGATTACAATCGAAGATCAAATGTATATGTAATCATCAAATCCTCTTACCTAACTATGAGTTTCACTTCATAAATTCACTGGTCTAGATGCTTCAATTAAAAAAAGAGGGAAAATAACTATTTAAGGTGGAAACATTCAAATTGCGTGCATTCATCTTCAAATAGGGAGATATTTATAGATTTTTCTCCAAGCGTTGGGGTAGTCTGGTCATTTCGGCGTAATGATGGGTGGTAACTTCCTATTAGTTGCTTCTTAACTGATTTAGTTGAGTGTCACACTTTATTTACTAGCCTATATACTCCTTATTGCCAGCCTGTAGTCAGTCTGTAGTTGGCGATCGATTTGAGATCTTTAAGCGAGCCTTCCGTTTCTTTGCTCTCTTCGCATGCTATTTTATGTTTCGTTTCGCGGACTACCGTCGAGGTCTAATAGTTGATTAATTTAAAATCACTTTTTTGCTGCACTCATTTTTAATCACACATCTCCACAAAATCATTTTTCACATTTTTTTCATTTTTTTCCTGATTTTTTTAATTATACGTTCTTCAATTAAATAAACTTTTGAAAAATATGTTTTACCCAAACACTAAATTTAAGAAGCAAATAGTCTTGCATTCTTAAACATTCAAATAGCTGTCCTTTATTCAACCTTGACTTTAGCCCCTGTTTGTCTACCATTTTTCAAAACATTGTTTTCTACAGTAATCAATCTCCACCACACATTCAAATAATAAAATATTCTACACATAAATCGATAAAATTTCTTTCAATTTTAACCACACATTCTCCAAAAAATACTATTCATTACACCATTTTCATCACAATAATGGTAGACAAACAGACACTTAGTCTCCTCACAGTAACAATTTGGTAGGATACAGTCTAGAGAATCAACAGCCGCCTGCTTTTGACCCGAAGAAATCAATATTTACATTTATCCCAGTCAACCATGAACTGATTTCCCTTATATTCACTAATGCTCCAGTTGAGAATTTAAAACCAATTAATTTGTTAGTGGAAAAGAAAAACAATACAACTTAAATTAGCCATTTAACCTCTTATTCACTCTATTGACCTGACAGCGTAATACTAAACAACATTGAAAGAAGAAGGGGACTACATACCAAACAAAACATGAGTTTGAAAGCTTAGTTCAGTTTTAGAAAAATAAGTAATTTATGTGTAAATTTTATAATTTAGACAATAAATACATAGCATAAGTTTATTAAAAGATTAGAATATTAAGAGTTAAGAAAGTCTAGTCAAAGACAGTTGTAAAAATTGTTCTCCTAAGGCGCGTGGCATTCCAAGTTTTGGTATTACATTGTTTCAAGATAAAATTAATATAACTCATAATCAATTCTCCTTCTATTGACACGATTACACGTGTCCCATCATCTAACGACTCTTAATCATTTTTTTCTACTATAAAAACCCACACTTAATATCATTTTCAACGTAATTCAAGTTAAAACTCTTAACTTACAAATTTGCTCGTTTATTATTATCGATACACCACAAGGTCGACCCTCATTTTACATTGGAGGTTGCGTCTAAAGCCATCCCACACTCATATATTGATTTTCCCAACTATCTTGACCGTCGGAATGCGCGCGACCAATTCCACCATCATCAAAGGAAGCCACGAGTGACTACGGTTTGTTCAAGTGTGTAGGAATCAGGCTTGTGTGAACGAAGAGGCCTTAGGATCTGTTGGATACGTTAAAGGTACAAAATTTGAGGTTAATAGATTGGACTTTAGGGACTATTGTTATGCCTCGCAATATAAGGCAGAAACCCTACATGGCAAGCAAGTTTAAGGTCCCATACCCGGTGTCAAACTGCCACGGTGGCAGTTTGATCGAATTTGTGAACAAGCAGAACCGATGTGAGAGGCCGAACCCATTGAACCTCGTCGACTCCTATGGTAAGAACCGGGTTTGTATCGCGGGGGAACCACTAATGGAACTCAGTGTAAAATCTTCTTGGGCAATCCTTAGTATGTGATTGATGTAACAACTCACTGCTGCCGTCACCCTTCCTAGCTACACAAGTCAAGTCCAAAACCGTAAGTTAGGCATTATGGATAATAAAACGATACTGGCATTTAATGAATATGATTGATTGATGGTACAAGAGGTCCCAACTGTCGGGATGAAGCCACGTCTCCCTTCATCTAACGACTCTTAATCGTCATCTTCTATTATAGAAGCTCACACTTAATGTCATTTTCAAAGTAATACGAGTTTAAACTCTTAACTTACGGCTTTGCTATTTTATTATTCTCGACACAACCCAAGGCCGAACCTTTTTTTATATTAGAAGCTCTGTTGACCTCAAATTTTGTACCTCCAACGTGGCCAACAGATTACAAGGTCTCTTCATCCACGCAAGTCTCATTCCTGCACACTTGGACAAATCGTTAGTCATACATGGCTTCCTCTAAGGATGGTGGAGTTGGCCGCCGCACTCTGACGGTCAAGTCAGTTGGGAAAATAAATATATGAGTGTGGGAGGACTTTAGACGCGAGCCTCCAATGTAAAAAGGGGGTCAACCTTGGGAGTGTGTCGATGATAATAAAAGAGCAAAGTTGTAAGTTAAGAGTTTGAACTTGTATTACCTTGAAAATGATATTAAGTGTGAGCTTTTATAATAGAAGATGACGATTAAAAGTCGTTAGATAAGGGGACACGTGGCCTCATCCCGACAGCTAGGACCTTTTATCATTGCCATCAATCAATCATATACATTAAATGCTTGTACCGTTTTATTGTCCATAATGCCTAGCTTGTGGCTTTGGACTTGATCGGTGTAGCTGGGAAGGGCAGTGATAGTAGTGAATTATTACATTAATCACATACTATTGATTGTCCAAGAAGATTTAGCGCTAAGTGCCTATAGCGGTTCCCCCGCGATGCAAGCCCGGTTCTTACCAAGGGGTCAACACGGTTCAATAAATTCGCCCTCGCACATTAGCTCGACCTGTTCACAGATTTTGTCAAACAGCCTTCGTGACGGCTTGAGAAAAGGTGTGGGACCCTAGGCTTGCTTGCCAAGTAAGATTTCTGGAGCCTTATATCGCAATGTATAACAATAGTCTCTGAATTTCATGTATGATTATTCATATAATGCGTGAAATTTTAAGTTGACTTCTATTTTTATATTTCTTTTGTGAAAAAAGATAGTCTCAATAGTCCCTGAAGTTCAGTGATGATTATTTATATAATGCGTGGACTTCTAAAGTGAGGTTTGATATGGCGTGATGAAGAAAATTCGATGTTGAAGTAGTTGAAGCTTATAGTAAGGCTGAATGAAGCAAAGACGAAGCCCCTACTAAGGGGGCAAGCCTCTTGAAACTTTTAGTAAGGCTGAATGAAGCATAGGCAAGGCCCCCCTGCTTAAGAAGTGAGCCTGTTGAAGTAGTTGAAGCCTGTAGTAAGGTTGAATGAAGCAAATGTAAGACCCCTTCTTAGGGGACGAGCCTGTTGAAATAATTGATGTTTGTAGTAAAGCTGAATGAAGTAAAGATGAGGCCCATGCTAGAGGGCAAGCCCGTTGAAGTAGTTGAGGCCTGTAATAAGGTTGCATGAAGTAAAAGCCATACCCCTGCTACGGGCGCGAGTCTGTTGTAGTAGTTGAAGCATGTAGTAGGGCTAGATACTATTGGCCAACACTTAAGAAAGATGCACTTCAGTTCACAAGGAAATGTGAATATTGTTAACATTTCTTCACTATCCAAAGGTAACCCTCTCAGAAATTAACTGTTGCTTCGAGCTCCGACCGTTTGCTAAGTGAGGAGTTGATCTCATATGACCCTTACCTAAAGGAAGAAGTAGTGCCAGTTACGCTATTATCGCCATTGACTACTTTACCAAATGGGTGGAAGTTGAACCCCTAGTGAAAATCACCGAGGCCAATACTTCCAAATTTATTTGAAAAAATATCATACGTCGATTCGAAATCTCCCATTCACTCGTATCGAATAATGGGAGCCAGTTCGACAACAAAATGGTTAGGGACTTGTATGACGAATTGGGGATAAAAAGCACTTCTCGTCGCCCCACCACCCCCAACCAAACGATTAGGTCCAGGTAGTCAACAAAAACATTAAGCACATCTTGAAAAAAAACCTTGATGTATCAAAAAGGGCCTAAGTGGATGAGCTCCCCCAAGTGTTTTGGGTAATTCGTACCACAAGCCAAACTGTAACAGGAGAAACCCCATTTTTCATGACCTATGGTGCTAAGGCTATGAGCCATGTTGAGGTAGGATTGTCTTTGTCCCGTCGAATTCATTTTAATAAAATATCTAACGACGAATTGAGGAGGTGGGAACTATATTTCCTTGAAGAAATGAGAGAAGAGACTTGCCGTCTACCAGATAAAGATGGCTCGATATTATAAAGCATGGTAAAGAAGAGGTTATTCCGGAAGATCTTGTTCCAAGGATAGTTTTTCCGGAAGATCTTGTTCCAAGGATAGTTTTTCTTCATTCCAAAGAACCAGGTGTGGGGACGCTTGGTCTCAACTAGGAAGGCCCTTACTGCATATCTGAAGAGTTGAGGCCTCGAACCTGCAAGATCAAGGACTTAGGGAGAAAAATGAAACCGAACATCGAACACCTTAGAGTGAACTATAAATAGGCTCATATTATCGACTTTGTCCAGATGATCTTCCTCAACTTATGTAATTTTATTATAAATTATAATGTTCTTTATGTTCATAAATGCAAGACAAATCCCTTCCATGTGTGGTCCATACATCGTGGCAGAGGCCTTTGCACGGAAGTGTGACACCCTTGCAATGGACATCTCCCACCTCAAAAGGAAAGATATGACACAGTAAGAACGACCTTAAAACTCACGAGGTGGACATAAACAAAGAACATACAACATTGCAAAGTTATCGAGAGGATCCCACCATCTTTATGACCATGTAAAACATGCTCACTACCCAAAACACATAAATCATTTTTTGTTATGCTTGATCACGACGAGCTTATACGAAGATTTGTTAAAAGAAGACTTGCTTTTAATACACATGCATAGCCAAAAGATGACCTTATTGATCTAGCCAATTCTTGTAGGATTGTCTCAAGTCTTCATGTGATCTCAATTTGGAGAATTAGTGCATATGTTCAAATTTTAATGGTGTGATATCATTAAGTTCGTTATGGTTCAACTATTACGTCTAGTTTGATCAGTTTATGTTACCATCGAAACTCCAACACTTATAAAAAATTCAGAAAGTTTAGGGCAATGATTCAAAAAGTGTAAGGCAATTACATATAAGGAAGAGTTTATTATATAAATGTGACGCGAGCTAATTACAAAGTAGTACATGGAAAAAAAAATAGAAAGAAAAGCTTAAGTTTGCGTGGTAGCATCATTCTGCTGAGGTTCTTCCTGCCCTTCTTCAAGTTTTTAAATAAAGTCTTCAACTTCATCTATAGGGGTGGATGGCTCAGCTGGAAGGAACTCTTCCTTTATTGCATCCAGGTCCACTTGAGGGCATAGCACGACCATTCTTTTCAATACTTCATCGTATACGACCCTCATTCAGTACAAATCGAGGCTGTCATACTCAACCGTTTCATGGAAATGAGCTACATATTAATTCACAGCTACATCCCCCACCCTACTCAATTGTTGCTTCAAACTGGCGACTTCAGCAATCAACGCAACCACTTAGGACTTCAACTCCCATTTCTCTTTATTTATAGCCTCCAAAGCAGACGAAACGATCCTCTACAGATTATTAGAATTCCCCACCCACTTCATCAAAACATTAACTTCAGCTTTACAGAGGTGGACTTCCTTCTTCAATTCATCATTTTCCTTGGAAAGTGCATCCACCCTCGACTCCTCCTCATCTTGCTTTACCTTGAAGGTTTCAATGGTCTCACCAACAGTAGATGCCATAGCCTCGAATTTATTCAACTCAACCTTTGCACCTAATGCCCTCTAAAGAAACTCTTTATTAAGACTCTGCGGCCTCTTCATGTCCATTTAGGCATTAAAAAAGAAGTCTTGTGAGTGACCCTGCAGGGCGAGGCCAACTTTTATCATGTCCATCAAGTTGCAGGTCTAGCGTATGAAAAGAACTTGTCAGTCTAGTACATGTGATGAATTCTCGTAATTGCTGGACCTCGACGAGAAGCATCTCTATGATAGTCGGGACGATCTCGTCGACCTCCCTCTCAGAAAATTCTGAGCTTTTCCATCAGAGGAGACCCCTTTACCGACCTCCCTCACCATCTTCCTTTTTATAAGGCCACTCTATTCCTCACCTTGATCTTCAATGTCCACTATTTTTAGGGCAGATAGGGCGCCGTCGGAAGTGACCTCTTCACAGACTCATCAATAGTGGTCTAGTGCTTAGGAGGAGGTGGAGGCTTTGTATTCTTAATTATTGTCAACCTCATTTTTTTTAGGCTTCTTCAATTGGGACTCCACTTTTTCTTTTCTTTTTTTCCCTGGAGAAGGCAGAGAGTTCAGCTTGGACAAATAAGACAACTCATCCCTTTGATGCTTATACGCTATAGTGCTTGTACTTAAGGTTTTCTTCTTTTTGGCCTCGCCCAGCTGCCTCATGAAGAACATGTCCGAACTCCACATATTCCTTCATATCATGTTTTTCTACAAAGAGAAAGAACACGTTATATGTTTGTTCAAAATATAAGACCAATGCATTGAATTACGAAGCTAGATACCCTTGGTAGCCATCAACAAGTGAGTAACGAAGAGGGTTTATTGGCCAACAACGTTCTTGAAATGCCTATTCTCAACGGCAGCTCGTAAATGGCATTGATGATAGCCCACTCAGAACAGCTCAGCTCGAAAACATTGACTGTAGCCGCATAAAAAGCAGGTTAATGATATGGGTCGCCAAAAAACAACAATAAACACATAGCAAACGAAAATGTATTATACTCGTTGTACTGGGTCGCATCGTTATTTCTGGGACCTCATCACTCTCCACTGTCTGCCAACAACCACTCACCTAGAACCAAGACGACTTTCAGTTCTTTATTGAGGTCGATATGTCCAAAATGAAGGGCGAACCCTAGGATTCATACAGTACCACACCTTACAATCATCCCCCCACTAGAGGGCCGATGCTAAAAAGGTTCTGGAAAACATGGGGAGGCATATCCTCGCCAAAAGTGACCCCCTTTCAAAAAAGAAAGGCCCACTCCAATTGACTCCATCTGTTGGGCACAAGTTGTGTAGGGTCAAGGTTGTATTGCCTAAGTATATACCTAAAAAAATGGTGTTGGGCACTTTCATCCCAACATTCAGATTGCCTCACTCACAACAACACAACCCTCTCTGAGAAAATAGGCTGGCTCATCAGGAGTTAGGATGAACATCTCTATGGTATCTGGGATCCAATAATGCTCTCTGAATGTGTTTAGTTCGATTTCTTCTATACATGTTGGCCACAGTGAAGCCCCCCCACCTTACGCTATAATTTATGGGACCATCTTACACCATCCCTGCACTATGAAGACCTCTCACTGCCTCCATTATCCTATCAATAGGGATCAATGGAGGCAAACTAGCCTCGGCGCCAATGATCACCATGTCAACTTTTTTTAGAAGAACCCCATTGGGTACCCAGATTTGACGAAGAAGCCATTGGAAAGTCTCTTTGTAAGGGTAAGTAGCAAGAAAAATACAAGGGTTTGTAACTTAAGCAACTCACAAGCACGCACGAAAAGGAAAATTGGATACAAGTATGAGCCGGAGAAGCTGTAAAAATGGCAGAAAAATGCCAAATGATCTTTCAGACAATTGGGAAATTTTTGCAACGTAAAAAAGGTCAAAAAAATGGCTAGGTTTCCCCTTTTATAAGCAATGAAGATAAAGCTACAACGGTGGATAAGCCTCAACAAAATCCTAGGCGTACACCTGTACTCCCATCCAACATGTTAAAACCAAAATGCACATGTTGAAATTTGAATCAATTGCTTAGATTATCACGTGCTAAGCACGTGCTCAACGATGGCATGACTCTCGCCAGTTGTAACATACCATCATCATAGCACTATAATTGCGCATGCAATACGCATGTTGAAAATCCTTAAACTGTCCTGCTACCATGCCCTGAAAACAAGTGATGTTTTCAAATCATTACAGCACAAGTCCCATAAACTTCAATTGCATCATCAGGCTCGCTTCCTTAGCATGGGCCTCGCCTTTTCTTCATTTAACTTTACTACAAGCTTCCACTACTTTAATAGACTTATCCCCTTAGCAGAGGCTTCATCTTTGCTTCATTTAGCCTTACTACAAGTTTCAACTACTTTAACAAGCTCGTCCCCTAAATAGGGGCCTCGCCTTTGCCTCATTAAACCTGACTACATGCTTCAACTACTTCAACAAGTTCGCCCCCTAAGAAGGGGCCTCGCCTTTGCTTCATTAAACCTAACTACATGCTTCAACTACTTCAACATGTTCGCCCCATTAGCAAAGACCCTGCCTTTGCTTCGTTCAACCTTTCTACAAGCTTCAAAAACTACAACAAGCTCACCCTCTTAGAAATGGTCATGCATTTGCTTCATTCAGCCTTACTATAGGCTTCAACTACTTCAACATCGAATTTTCTCCATCACGTCATATCAAACCTCACCTTAGAAGTCCATGCATTATATGAATAATCATCCTTGGACTTTAGGAACTATTGAGCACTGTCTCTTTTTTTTTCATAAAAGATGTGCAAAAATAGAATTCAACTTAAAAGTCCACGCGTTATATGAATAATCGTACATGGATTTCAAAGACTATTGTACGTCTCACGATGTAAGGCTCTAGAAATCCTACATGGCAAGCAAGCCTAGGGCCCACACCTTGTATCAAACTGCCACGAAGACAGTTTGACGGAATCTGTGAACAGGTCGAGCCAATGTACGAGGCCGAACCTATTGAATCGTGTCGACCCCCGGGGTAAGAATCGAGCTTGCGTCGTGGGGGAATCGTTAAAGGAGCTCGGCATAAGATCTTCTTGGGCAATCCATAGTATGTAATTGATGTGACAACTCACTGTTGTTGCCACCCTTCCCAGTTACACATGTCAAGTCCAGAACCACAAGCGATGAATTATGGATAATAAAATGGTACTAGCATTTAATGGATATGATTGACTGATGGAAATGACGAAAGGTCACAGCTATCAGGATGAGGCTAAATTTTCCCTCATCTAACGACTCTTAATCGCCATCTTCTATTATAAAAGCTCACACTTAAAGTCATTTTCAAGGTAATGTAAGTTTAAACTCTTAACTTACAACTTTACTTTCTTTTATTATTCTCAACACACCCCAAATCCTACCCCCTTTTTATATTGGAACCTCGTGTCTAAAGTTCTCCCACACTCATAAATTGATTTCTTCAATTGACTTGACTGTTGGAGTGCGAGCAGCCAACTCCACCACCCTAGGAGGAAGTCACATGTGATTAACAGTTTGTTCTAGTGTGTAAAAATTAGGTTTTCGTGGATGGAGAGACCTTAGGATCCGTTGACCACATTGGAGGTACAAAGTTGAGGTCAACGAGATTAAAACTTTTTATGTTACGACATGTTTAGCTTGAAAGCATCACTCCATTACTTCATAATATTGGACATAGAAGAAATAAAATGGCAAAAGAACACGTAAAAATTTTAATGATCACTTGAGGATCTTTTCTCATTTACATTCTTTTCAATCGTTAGAAGATAGGAAAAAGATAAATGTCATTTTTTCTTTTGTTAGAATGGTTTCTTCTGTCACACTTAGCTAGTCTTTAAATAAGGATTGTTTTCATTTTGCTGATAGTCTGTAGCTGATGATCTGTTTTGGCCCTTACAATTTTTTTTGCATTGAAGTTATCTTTTTATATTTTTACTTTTACTTTTTATTGAAAAGATATAGGCTTGCGTGGCATCTAAACCCTTACAACTGGCTTCAGTGGCTGAAGACATTTTGACACCCCTGCTAGATAGCACCTATGAAGAGAATGATTTAGTTTTTGATCAAAGTCAACAATTAAATTTAATCACATATTTTATAGGATGCACAACTTTTCAACCATATATTTTATCAACTTTTATCAAAATCTATTAAAAATCTGATTTTAATCCTCACTAAACACAACTTTAATGAAATATACATGCTAATTGATATTTGTATAATTAAAGGGAATAAGTGTACTTAGAGAGATAAAATGAAGTGAGGGGAATAAGATGATAGAAAGAGAAGAACACGATGATGAGAATAGTTAAGGATTAATTAATTGTGGTATAAGGTTAGTTCCAAAAATCGCGAAGAATTCAGAGTTCATACAATATTTTCTGTAATGTGCTTATGCTTTAGGCCCTTTTAAGTAAATTTATTTGTAGAATTTGTCGATCTATGGTTGATCGTAACCTTAAAATTTTGATTCAAATAAGTTAATCTTATTTTCTAACAATTAAATTTGAGTGATTATAGTTTTTAAAACATTCAATGATAAATTGATCGATTATCGTCAAAAGATCACTATAAAGACTATCAAATCGGATTCACAATAAATGTCATAAACAAAGTTATCGAGTCATCCAAACTCTTAAGATAAGAACTTAAAAGACAAACGTCAAAGTAAGATCAAGATTAAGAGGTTAAGAGCCAAACGTCAAAGAAATATCAACATGAGATTAGTGTTCGCTAAAATTATATACGACAAGTGCACGTGCCGCGTTCAAGTAATAAAGTGGACTTTTTGAGTCCACGTTATCGATCCCTTGAGGAATCGATTATCGTCAAAAGATCACTATAAAGACTATCAAATCGGATTCACAATAAATGTCATAAACAAAGTTATCCAGTCATCCAAACTCTTAAGATAAGAACTTAAAAGACAAACGTCAAAGTAAGATCAAGATTAAGAGGTTAAGAGCCAAACGTCAAAGAAATATCAACATGAGATTAGTGTTCGCTAAAATTATATACGACAAGTGCACGTGCCGCGTTCAAGTAATAAAGTGGACTTTTTGAGTCCAGGTTGTCGATCCCTTGAGGAATGTTTACTTTAGATTACAAAAATTTAGTCAATTTAATTTTAATAATAAAAACAAACACACAATAAAATTAAATTTTGAAAAATTAGGAAAAATAACTAAAATTCTATAAAATAAGAAAACATAAACACTTGAGAATTTTGAAAGTGAAACGTGGTTGAGATTCATGGTTTCACTTAACCCTAACCTAATTAATTTCTCCACAAGCCATTAATAAATTACTCATTTACCATGTTATACCCGATTTTTCAATTTTAGTTAATTACCCATCTCGAGCGAAATTAACCTTAATTGATTACTTAACATACAATATTTCTTTGTCGATTAAAATCAAACAATTGCATTAAATCTTGTGAAAATAGTTCAATGGGTCACATAGGGTTTGGGGTATATCTTTATTCCCTACACAAACCTAGAGTGTTTACCATTTGGTCTAAAATGTACAATCTTCTGTCAAACGATGTACAAATCACTAAACTCAATCGTTTAATAGGCAAATAAATGAAAAGCATTCAACACAATAATAAGTACACATGAAAATTAAGCATTTTATCATTAAAATGCAAATATTAAAATTAATTAAAGTTAGGTTAAATTTCAATCATAAATCCCAACACAAATAATTTAGCCAATTTTATATATGTGATAACAAAGGAGAATATTCATACAATAAGAGAAAATAATGAAGAAACAACAAGATTATAGATAAAACTCTTATTTGGCTAGATTTGTGAAGATAATGACTAGCTCTTGAATTTCCCAAAATTTCTCCAACTTCTTGATTGATTCTCCCTTGTGTACTCTATGATTTGCTCCAAAATACTAAGAAAAATGGAAAGAAAAAGAAATGAAAAGAAACTTGAAAAGAAAAAACGGCAGGAGACACAGCTCCCTGATTTCACACTTTAAAACCAAACAATTCAAAATTTGCAACCAAAGTCCTCGGAGTTACACAAAATAATTAAAAAAGCCCCAAGTTTTTAAAAGTGGCGCCTCTCTGCCCAAAACCATAAATTGGTTTTATTTTGTAGCCAAGTCCCTTAGATAATTGCGCGTCAGGTCCCTAAACTTTGATATTATATAATTTGGTCCTCAAATTTTGACTTTCATGTCAATTATGCCCTTCATAAATTGCATCCAAGATCCTTAAACTTTGAAGTTTGTTCACTTTGGTGCCTAAATTCGTAATTTTGCCTTTTAGTTTATTTTCCTCATTTTGTCTTGTTCTCTTTCTTTTGAGTGATTTTTACCTACAAAAATAACAATTACATAATTGAAGTAAAAATTTACTCTTTTTTGTTAACAATAAGCATATTTAGGTATTAAATAACTGTGAAAAAAATACAATTATCACTTAAGAGCCAAACTTCAAAGAAATGTCAAAGACTTGACTTTCTTATATCAAATGGAAAGGTACTAGCACATTGATCTTTAACAATAAATGATTAAAACTCAAAAATCATTTTGTACACCAAAAACTATTTTTGACTATCACTTGAATAAAATGTTTTGATTAAAAGTAAAATTGATTTTTAAAATTATGTTTGAACTTATATCATATTTTTAAAACATTATTTGCCTTGAAAATTCCTTCCAAAAGTTTGCATTTGTCAAAATATTCAAATCGGATTAAAGGGGGTCAAAAATGAAAAATTGGTTGAACCGGCACGATGTCTGGATTGATTGTCTGAAATCCCAGATAGTTTTGACGGACTTATGATTGATGCAACGGTTGAATTTTTTAACGTTATGATTTCAAATGTATAACGGCTTTGGTCGTCCAAATCCAAGAGCGGACGTTCAGTTGGTTCTCTATTTTGACACAGTGTTTCATTTTTTGAGCTCTATAAATTCCCTTACTATTTCCATTCTTTAAAAGTTTTTCTAGAGTATTAAGTGAAGTAAGATATATTTTGAGAGAATTCTTTGATGCTGCATTGCACTCATTTTATTTATTTTTCATATAAAAAATTTTGATTGATTTAAAATTCTTTTCATCATCTTCATCAAAATTTTTCATCTCTCTTTTTATACTTAACTTATTTCTATCATTCATAAAAGAGAGATATATTTTGAAGAAAGATTTTTAACTTCCATTGCATTTATCTATTCTACTTCTCTATATCAAAACTTTGATTAATTGAATCAAACTTGTAAAATCATAATATTCATCAAAGTTTTTCATCTCTCTTTTGTTACTTAATTTATTATCATTATTCATTAAAAGAGAATTATATTTTAAGAAGATTTTGAACTTATATTACTTTTATTTTCTCTTCATCTACTCCTTGAAAAAAACTTTGATTAATTGAATCAAAATTTTAATTATCATATTAATAAAAAAATTTATCTAACACTTGAGCTATCATTTGTTACTATTTATTGAAGTGTTAACTTCTCTTAATACTTAATCATTTTTATCATTTATCAAAAGAGGAGTTTATTGTAAAATTATTTTGTTATACTTGTAAGTCATATTGAGGTCGTCACGTAAAGTTCAATAGTGTTGATCATATTAAAGTCTCGTAAATATCAATATTGTATAAAAATCGATGATCCTAGTTTGTAAGTCACTGGAAGGGTTATAAAGGGTTGGATTGTACCATAAATATAGTGAAAATGCATTGCTCGTATAGAAAAGTTTGGTAACGGAAGAAATAGATCATTGTTTTGGATCAAACCTATACAATTATATTGTTTATATCACCTCTTCCCTTTTACTTATCGCTTTCATATTTGTACTTATTATTTGAATTAATCTATTTAGTTTTTATTTGCTTGAATTTATATTAATTCTTCTAAAAGATTTTAAAAATCAATTCACTCCCTATTTGTTAGTAATTCATGGGCTATCAAAATCTTGAAATCTTATGATTCTTAGTCTATCAACAAGCTTATTAATTAGAACGTTCTTGTTCACGAAAGTGATTTATTATGGATTGTAGATATGGTTGCCTGATACAATCTCTCCCTCTCCCTATAAATATCAGTGTTATAAAAACTATAAAGCGTGACTAGACGACAATGTCAAACTTTAGGCTTTTACGAGTCTAAAAGGGTTAGACAAAATCTAGGCCTAAAAAAAGTAAAGCGTAGCTATATGGCAAGGTCTACATGAACTTTTTAGAACAATACTTTACACAAAAGCATGGGCATGCACACACGCTAAACAAAAGAGAGAGAATTGGGATAGGATGGTTCTTGGTTAATGCTCACGTGATCTTGCGTCTTCATCATCCAACATATTTCAAGATTCATATCCCTCCATTCCATTGTTCTTTTGCCCATCCTTAAATTATCCCCGAAAACTGTTATAAAATGAATAAAAACAAACCTAATATCATTTGTCTATTGACCCTAACCAAATTGGTCTGTAACCTTAGCTGGCTCAGCTTGCCTGCATTGAATACTTTCTATTATTACTTGACTTCTTCTCGTTAAAATATGCTACCTTAGTACGAATAGGTACTTGCCATTGTACTAGTTCACACCATATCCTCCTCCCATATAAAAAACAAAGTTTATGTACCCTTAAGATTTGTTTAATTAGTTTTTCAGTTGGGACACTTCCTATCGATATGTACGCAAATAGACAATCTGATCAATAGGTTTGGATAGCAAAAACTTCCTTGTGCACGTGCAAATACAATAGTCGTAGGATTAAAATGTCAAGTGAGACGGAAATGAAGAAAGCTGTAGAAAATTCGGACACATTGAACAATTTTCGGACCACAGCCTCATTGACCCACTTTGATCATCATTCCATAACTTGCCACTAGGTTCTGGACCTTCTGGTGTTGACGCAAAGATTAGGGCTAGATAAAACATTCGAACCAAATCGAACACATACCGAATTGAGCCTACTCGAGCAGTTCTTCATAAGTTAAATACCCGAACGGGTATTTGAATCTAGAACCGATGGGTTTGGTTCAGTTCTCGATTCTAGAACCGAATAAGAACCGAATTTAAATAATTTTTTATATTGAATTAATTAATTTTTTTTATTTTTTTCTAAACAAACTAACAAATTAACTAATTTAATTATTAATATTCTAACTCCCAAGTCAAGTCCATACCTAACTAATCCAGCCCAACCCAATTTCTAAATTCAATTTTTTGATTTAATTTTTTGATTATATTATTAATTTCATTCTTAACCTAAGATCTAGACTTTTTTAAGTTTTTATCCTTCTCTTTTCAATTTCATACTTTTATTCGGTAAACACTGAGTCAATAACCCCAAATCATTTGATGAATTGAAAACCTACTTCTATATGCCCAAATTGAAATCGTCGAACTGTCGAGTCCGACTTTCCCTTTCCAGTACACATCGAAGCCGCGACCTCCAACCACGATCACCAATCGTTGACCATTAGAAATCTGTTAAAAAAATTAATTATGGTACGGAACCGAACAGAATTGAACCGAACTCAAACAGTTCTATAATTATATTTGGACTCGATGGTTCCATTAATTAAATACCCAAAAATTTTGGCTCTGTTCGATTTTGAAGAGAACCGAACTGAACCGGACCATATCCAACCCTAGCAAAGATTGACTATCTTCCTAGACAGCTACACCCTTCTAATTAACGGGGACATTTTTATCTATCGATCCATTTTTAAATGGAATGTCTTTGTGGATATCTATCTTGAAAGAATGTTTTGTTAGGGAAATCTTGTTGGTTACTCATCAATTACTAATGTAATTGTACTGTGGCAGATTATAATTAAATTGTGGGTTAATTTCACAAACAGTCACTGAACTTACGCAAAAATAACAAAACAGTCACTGAAATTCAAAACTTGCAGAAACGGACACTGAAGTTTCATGCACTTTCACAAACGGTCACGGAGGACCGTTTTACCTTTAATTCAAACATGAAGGACCAAATTGAGCTAACCCGGATTTTGGACAGTTTTGAGGTGCCAATTTTGGACCACCATAACTCTGTCCTCCGGCCACCTTTTGCCATGAACCAATATACCAAATTGAAGCCCTCAATGCCCTCTTAACAACCCACCAACCACTAGCATTGATCCCATCGGAATTGTCTGAAAAATAGAGCCAAAGTGAGCTACCCAGATTTTTGGACAACTCAGAGGTGCCAACTTTGGACCACTATAACTCCATCCTCCGGCCACCTTTTTCCACGGACCAATATACCATATTGAACCCTAAATTCCCTCTTCAAATCCCACTCAACCAATGGCCGTGATACCTCGTAATTGGCCGGAAAAAGGATCCAAAGTGAGCTACCCACTCACAGCCGGATTTTGGACAGCAAGCTATGCGTGGGTAGCCCACTTTGGGGTGATTTTTCGGACAATTCCGACTGGATCACAGCCAGTGATTGCATGTGTTTTGAAGAGGAAATTGAGAGCTTCAATATGGTATATTGGTCCGTGGAAAAAGGTGGCCGGAGAATAAAGTTATGGTGGTCCAAAATTGGCACCTCCAAACTGTCCAAAATCCGGGTAGTTCACTTTGGCTCGATTTTTCAGCCAATTACGATGGGATAAAGGCCAGTGGTTGGGTGAGTTGTTAAGAGGGCATTGAGAGCTTCAATTTGGTATATTGGTTTGTGGCAAAAGGTGGCCGGATGACGAAGTTATGGAGGTCCAAAGTTGGCACCTCAAAACTGTCCAAAATCCGGGTTAGCTCACTTTGGTCCTTTATGTTTGAACTAAAGGTATAACGGTCCTTAAGTGACCGTTTGTGAAAGAAACTTAAACTTCAGTGACCGTTTGTGAAAGTGCTTGAAATTTCAGTGACCGTTTTTGCAAGTTTTGAACTTCAGTGACCGTTTTATTATTTTTGCGTAAGTTCAGTGACCGTTTGTGAAATTAACCCTTGAATTGTATAAGTGAATACGGATTTGAACTAGATCGAAAATATGAGCTCATAGGCACAAATTATGATGTAGCCTCCACTACTGGCACCAAGTATGGTAATAAATTGATGAATCTTCTTAGTAATGACAAAAATGTATTATTGTCTAAAAACCTAATGTCGAAGTCATGAGAGAGAGGAGGGAGAGGGAGAGAATTATTATCTTGTTTATTAAAGAAATGGTGATGAGTAACAAGATTGACCGTACAATCATCTACCTATCATGTTTTGGTTGGTGCAACAGGGCCTTTAAATCTAGCCAAGTGGGAGTGAAATATGTAACTTTCAATTGTAAATTTTAGTAAATCAATGTGGGACAACTAGTCTCATTAGTCATTAAAATAGATTGCGAGATCATTTGGTCGGGCTTTTAAAAAGTAGGGAGCCTTTTTTGAGATTAGAAAATTACCGCCAAAAGAGTTTTTAAAGGAAACTAGTTGAATTTAATTTTTTCAAGAGTCCTACAAAAGTTAGAAGCTAGCTTGTTATAGAGGTGTCAATTTGGGTCGTCCAGGCCGACCCGCCAACATATGAGCCCAGTAACGACCCGCGAGAAAAAAAGTCAGCCCGCTACGGGTTCCGGGTCGACCCACAAATTTTGGACTACGACATAGGCCCGCCTGCTGATCCATGCGAGTCGAGCCATATGGGTCGCGGTTTGTTCCGATTTAACCTGTATTATTGTATAAATAAAATTATAAAAATATAGAATTTTTCATATTTATATCAAAAAATATTTTTTTTTTGTTAAATGTAAACTAAGAATTGAACAAAATCATAAATTCATATTTATACCAAAAAATGTTTACATAGAATTCAAATTTAATGTTGTATGAGTTATTTATAATTTTGCAAAGTTAAATTTAATTTAAAAAAATAACAACTAAATACATTTTTAATTACTATTATCAAATATTTATAGTATAAGTATATCTCAACTAGATTGTCACCTACTTTTTTTATAATTTATAGTTTAAGTACATCCCAATTAGGTTGGCTCCCCTCCTCCCCCCGCCCCACCCACTTTTTTGAAAATTTTTTAATTTTTTTTTTTTCACGGGCCAGCTGGTAAACTGCGCCCCGTGAAAGTGCAAACTGCGAAACCTGCGGGTCACATCTCCTTGACTTGTGAACCATCGGTCGGATCACGGGTCAACCCGCGGTCTCAGGTAGATCCGGATCGATTTTCACGGGTTTAGTCGGCCTGTCCGTCTTGACACTTCTAACTTGTTAGGTAGAGTTTCTATCGTGAAAAACTCATTTCAAGTGTCATCGGCTATACTTCATGTATGAACACAGTCGAGTACTTTTCGTTCCGAGAAATTTGCAACGCAGGATGTGCAAGACCCACGTCATTTTTGATGTAACAATCTCTATCTTTATTTGTTGGGATGAAATTTCCTTTGAACTTCCAAGAAGGAAGAAAATTGTTGAAAAATTAACATTAATAAATCAATAATCATGCTGTCAGCCACCAGATATAGTACATCAAACTTTGTGACACTAATTAATTAAAAATAATTATGAAAATAATTCATTGATTATGAAAATTAATTAATTAATTGTTTAGCGCTTGTTCCCATTTGTGTCTACGAGGAAGATGAGAGGCTTGTCCGGATTGACCCGACACTATTCTTTTTAAGCACGTTCATTCAAGATTGAATCAACTCTCTCTAAGATGATAATTTTTCTTCCTTTTTTTTTTTCCCTAATGAATGATCGATCAATGTATTGTGAAGAAATTTTTTCGTTTGAAACACTTTAGTTAAGACATGAAAAAATTACCTTTTTCATAAATTGAAGTAATTATTAATTTTTTAAAATGAGTAACTTAGAGCATATCCAATCGTAATGTCGAAAACCTCTTCAGTTGAGAGGTGCAAAGGAAATGCAAATTTCATTTTCAAGTAAAAAAAAAATGTAAATGTATATCTTTTTTTTACATTCACAAAACACAAAAATCGGAGTAAAATTTGAATTTAAATCCATCGATATGTAAATGAGGATGCAAAAGTAATTTTGAACATAACAATTTATACTCAGGGCCTGTTTGGTACAGTTTAAAATCCAATTAAAATTGAAAATATAGTCGTTATTGGGTCTCACTCATCTAATAAAAGTCAACAATAACGACTAATTTTTCAATTTTAATTCAATTTTAATCTCTACCAAACACCCTCATTGAAAACCACCATTGAAAATGCTCTAGTACGTTTCTACCTTTTACTAAAAAAAATTGACTTGATATAAAACCTTTTTTTTAAATTATAAATAAGTTTACTTAAAAGTGACCATTAAGTTCTGCCATTTGGGCCCCATCAAAATCATAATATAGTTTCCTCTTTTTTAAGTTATACGTTTTTCAATAAAATAATATTACACGTAAATCGAAAAACTTTCCTTCTTTTTCAACTATCAATTCTCCATAAAAATACTATTCCAAAAATTATAATTGGAGTAAAATTTGAATTTAAATCCACCGATATGTAAATGAGGATGCAAAAGTAATTTTGAAAATATCAATTTGTACCCAATTTATAAATAAGTTTACTCAATAGTAACCCTTAAGTTCTCTCATTTGATCACATTAAAATTATATTATATTTTTCTTTTTTTTTAATCACATATTTTTTAATAAAATAATATTATATATAAATTAAAATTTTTTTTATTCTTTTTCAATCATCCACTTTTCTTAAAAATATTATTACAAAAATTATAATATCAAGTAATGGGGCCGGACGGAATTTATCCTTAAATGTCGATGCATGAGCTGGATTACATTGAGGGAAGTTTCAGTGTGAGTGACACACTACATGACCTGTCAATTTCAATTAAATCTTTTAGGATCAAGGTCAAGGTTGCGGCATTTCTGACAACTTGTTGGAAAAGTTTCATTTCAGTTTGTTGTCAACACATGTCCACGTCTGACCACCATTATTTGGGTGTTTTTTTTTTTTTTTTCAATAAAATATTTTACAAGTAAATTCAAATTTATTTTTTCTATTTTTTAGCCACACGTTCTCTTTAAAATTACTATTTGAAACATTATTTTGATCAAATAAGGGCCATCAAACAGGAGCTAAAGGTTCGATTGGTTCAATTAAAATATTAAATTTAAATCAAAATCAATAATTTATTTTAATTATACATTTTTTTGGGATCCACAATTTTTTAACTACATATTTCATTAATTTTTATTAAATTTTACTGAAAATCTAATTTTTATCTAAAACAAATAGGGGCTATGTCTCATTGAATTAGACGTTGTTGAAGTTATAATTTATTTATTATGCTACTATTCGATTTAGATTAAAATCAAAATTTCAATAAATCTTAGATTAAAATTTGATGAAATGTTTGGTCGAAAAGTTACAGGTCCAATGAAATCATATGCGGTTAAAATTAATTATTGATTTTGACTTGAAATTTTTATCAACTTTTAATTTACACTAAACATGGATTCTGTCTTTAATAATTTAATTTTCTAGATAGAGTAGTTCAGAGATTAATATATTTCTCAAATTTAAGTTTTAAGATACTAAGGTCTTGTATGGGAGGGATTAAAATCAGATTAAAATTGAAAATATAGCCGTTATTGTTGACTTTTATTAGATGGGTGGGACCCAATAACGGCCATATTTTCAATTTTAATTGGCTTTTAATCCCTCCCGAACGGGGCCTAAATTTAAAAATGTCACGTTTTAGGCATTTGATGAAACTCAACACCATGTGAATAGAAGTTTTGAAGACTAATATCACCTTGTGATATGAGTCATATGTTGACTCATATGGTATAGGCTCTAATAGGAATGACCCTTGCAGCAATGATCAACAACTTTGTCAAAAATGAAAGATACACACCTCAATTTTGATTGTTGCATGATCTTCTCACATAAAGGTGTAAAAGTGAATCGGCTCGAGACCAAGTATCCCTATGCTGCATTCAATTTTATATAATTGGTTTGCATCGTAAAATAGGCAGTTGCAGAATCTATGAACAACCTTAATTTGACCGTTCACATGAACTTTTCATGTAAGGTTGTAGATATGAGTCGGTTTTGAGTCTGAATGGCTCTATGGTCAAGCCACTTACACCTTGCTCCATATGTGAACCCATGGCCACACATGGGAAAGGAATTTTGTTCCAAAAGAAACACGTCGACGTGTTCATTTGTGTGTATAATGGCCTTTCCCAAAGCAAAAACTAAAAAGTAAAAGGTGAATCTTTCAGTTGTACCTTACCAGTTACCATAAGCGAATTAGTCTAAAACTAAAACAAAGCCTTTGAAAATTCCTAGAGCAAAAGTCAAATCGTGTAGGCGTCAGCTTTTAGTCCATCGAACGGTTGCAGTTCTGAAAATTCTTTATTTTATGGGATAATTGCAGCTGCGGTCCCAAACCTTTCAAATTTTTGCGCACTTTACCCTAACCTTTGATTTGTACCAGCGGAGATCCCAAACCTTTAATAAATATGCGGCGGAGGTCCAAATTCCATCCATTTGACTGTTAGTCAACCAAAAATAGTAAAATTTGACCAATCTTGACAAAATTAAAAAAGGGCAAATTGGTAACTTTGCATTTAAAACATTAAAAAAAACAAAAACAACATAAAATAAAATAAAAAAAACAAAAACAAAAACTGTCTCATCTCTCTCCTCTTCTTCCCCAACCCCTCTCTCCTTCTTCTTCCCCGACCCTTCTCTCCACCCCCAACCCCAGCCCCACTCTTCTTCCTCAACCCCTCTCTTCACCGAGCTTTTTCGAAGGCAACGAGTGAAGAAACCCAGAAAATCCTCAAAAATCCTAACGAGTGAAGAAACCCAGAATTCGTGAAGTATCTTTTGGCGTCTGCTACTGCACTCGAGGAAATGGCAATCTCGCCTCATGTTGGAAATGTTTCAGATGGAGGTGAATCGATTTTGAACGAATTAAACAATTTCCTCGAGTGTTAAAAGCGAATTTTTGCACTTCAACAATGCTACATGTTACCTGTAAAAATCCTCAAAAATCCTACAGAACTTTTGCACTTCGATTTTAACGAACATAATCTGTTATTTAACGAACATAAATTCTTCAAAAAAGCCCCATTATTTAAGCTGTTACCTGTTTGTATATGTAATTATTGTATTTTTTTGCTAGACTCTGTATCTCATTCTCTACGGAATTAACCCTGCTTTTTTGGGTGATGAATATCTGCCGACAACGAATTTCGGGTGAGGCGCCGCTGCCAATAGTCTCTCCATTCGAAGGTAAAGGCAAACCATTCACAACAAATGGCGGTGGTTGGTGTCGTAAGGTTTGAAGCGCCAAGTTTTGTTGGGGCGGCGAATGTTGTGGTTGTTGGTGTCGTAAGGTGGGTCTCACCGATCTGCCATTTGGAAAATTTCAAGGAATGTGGTGGTGGACGCTGATTTACGGTGGTGGTGGACGCCGGCACGTTGGTGGCGACGATGGTGGTGCAAAGGAAGTGGTGTCGTGCCGGCAGCCTTTGGAGAGGAAGAGAGAGAGTTTTTGTTTTTTTTTTTTTTAATGTTTTATTAATTGCAAAGTTACTAATTTACCCTTTTTAAATTTTGTTAATTGGTCAAATTTTACTATTCTTGGTTGACTAACAATCAAATGGATGGAAACCATCCATTTGGACCTCCGCCACATATTTATTAAAGGTTTGGGACTTCCGTTGGCACAAATTAAAGGTTAGGGTAAAGTGCGCAAAAATCTGAAAGGTTTGGGACCGCAGCTGCAATTATCCCTTATTTTATTCAATTCCATCATCTGTATATACGCGTTTTGAGAGATACATGCAAACAGAGAAGCACCAGCTGTTTTTCTTTTCTTTTTTTTCCTGCTTATAATTAATGCTAAGCGCGTGCTTATTTTTGTTTTCTTGATTATTTTGGTATAGATTATTCTAGGGGAAGCACACTCCCATAAGCATCCTGCAGAATCCTGGAAGCTGCTTTTCAAAGAATCCTTATTTTTCACTTACTAGCATGCATTATCGTATTCCCATATATTAAATACACACATGATACAGTGAGAGATTACGTGCAAAGTATATCAAACTATTCATAAACCCTAACGAACACTAACCTTAAAATCTGACTATTTTTTGAGCTTTAATTAGACCTATCAAACTAGTAGTTTTGCTTGTAGTGCTCTAAAATGATACTAAGAGCTTGTTTGAGAATGATTAAAATCCAATTAAAATTGAAAATATAGCCGTTATTGGGTTTCACTCGTCTAATAAAAGTCAACTCCAATGACTTTATTTTCAATTTTAATCTGATTTTAATCCCTACCAAACAAGCTCTAATTATTGAAGTTACATCTTAAAATGTCCAATCATGCTACTCGTACAGGTGAGGGTTCACAGGGGGTGGGGTGGTTTTGTTGACAGACACTCACAAATCCAAAGGGGGTGGGGATTTTTTTTTTTTTTTATATTTTGGTGCGTCCCACATATTGTGAGAGTTGGTAAAATTTCTGTCAACCATTTTCCTGTACAAATGGTTTAACTCTAAAATGTCTATGTTCGTATTTAAGCAACGTGGAATTACGAGTTCTTTTACGCGCACCAAGTCTTGAAATTTTAGTTACTCAATTAAGCTTCAAGCAAAAATGGGATGCTCCTCGAACTTCTTGAATTTCCAATCATTCATAATTATTTTACACTTATAACAATATATATGTATTTTATATGTACATGGTCAAAAGACTGATCAGTGGCCCTAAGGGCGAGAATTCAAATTTTACTCTAATTACTTTGGGTTTTTTTTAAATGGAGAGGGCCCATAGCAGGGCTAAATTACTTTTTCTGGAGTCATTTTCTGTGTGTCAATGGAAGTGACTTGTGGTGAAAGTCAAGAATGGATATTGAGAAAAACTGGACTGCAAAATGTACCTATTCTTAGCACATGTGTGATGGGGCAGCTTTTGAAAAACTTGACACTTCTCAGCTGTACTCAGCATAAATGGTAAGGAAGACGAGAAGAAGCTTCATATTTTCTCTTTAACTCCGTCGTAAAGATAGGTCAAACTATCTATTCTTTGTACTCGAGACATTAAAAACAATTAGTACTTTAAAATTCGTTAATTTTCATTCTCATTTTCAAACACACATTTATACAATAAACTATTTTGCAAGTAAATCCAAAACTTTTACTTATTCTCCAAAAAATCACTATTCAAAACTCAATTTTCTCGAAATAATGACAAGCAAACATGGGCTAAGGATATGATATCTTGAAGTAAATGTAACAAAAAATGAATTGAGCGTAAAAAATGATCTAGAGTTCCTATTCTAAGCCATTTTTTTTTTTTTCAAAATTCACTTTTCGAAAACTAATTTTTAATCACACATTCTCCTTAAAATAATTTTACACGTAAACTCAAAAATTTTCTCTATTTTTTAACCATACATTTTCCAAAAAATTACTATTTCAAAATATATTTCACCTAAAAGATGGATCTCAAATAGGGGCTAAATTTATCAAAAAGGCGTTAAAAGTTACAATAGCTAGGGTTATGGGGTATTTTTACCACGGTACAGAAATGATAATAGTGAGTTCGAAAGGCATTAAAAAGGTATTTTTACCATAGTAATGTTACACGTATAGGAGGAATTTGACAAAAATCTTTACAAATTAGACACTTGCCAATTTTTGATTGATTTGCAACAAAACTAACAAAAAAATGCACCATACAAGTGCTGCCAACGCAGCACGACAGCACCTGTATAGTGCTTGTGAATAAGAATAATGTTCTTTGGACAGGCTAAAAGACGGGAGTGGAGGGATAGGATAATGTGGTAGATAATAATTAGATGTTGTGTTTCTATTTTTTTTTCAAACTGTTCAATCATGTGTCGACACATGTTTTCCATTTTTTTAACTTGTCTTTCAGCCTGTTTGTTTAGCATGATTATCTGAATAATTCCCATGGGTCACAAAGGTCATTGGAATATTTTATTTAAAATTTAAAAATATGTCACCCATTTGATGTTACATGAAGACATTGCTATCCTTGACCAAATAGATCTGTTCATCACATCAAACCCCAAAGCCCCATCTATAAATATTAATCTTTTCTCCTAAATAATCACTCCAAATTGCATCATTCTTATCAGATATACAAAAAAGAGAAACCCTTCATTGATTCTTCTTCCATTTTACTTTATCACATCTTCAGTTGAAAAGGTCCCCCGGATTCAAGATTCGGGGTCCAGTTTTTCGTTGATTCAAGTAACACAAGAGTTGAGTTCAGAACATTGTGAGACGACACGAATATTGATTCTTCGAGGTAATCCAAGAATGGTGAAGGAACAAAAGATCCAATCAGGGGCAGCCAAAGAAGTTTTGTCGCCCTCACCCTCGTCCTCCTCCTCGTTATGCAAAAAATACAAGGGAGTTAGAATGAGAAGCTGGGGATCATGGGTTTCTGAAATAAGGGCACCAAACCAAAAGATAAGAATATGGTTAGGTTCATATTCAACACCAGAGGCAGCTGCTAGGGCATATGATGCTGCACTCTTATGCCTACGGGGAACTTCAGCCAATTTTAACTTCCCAATATCCAAATCACAAAACCTCCACCCTAATACCATCATGTCCCCTAAGTCCATCCAAAGGATGGCAGCCGCCGCCGCCAAAGGTGGTTTTCCTCTGTCGGGACCGCCCGTCTCTTCCACGTCATCAGCCTCAACACCACAACCAGCCACTCCATCTCCAACTTTATCTTCTTCATCGCCTGTCTGCAGCCTCATTGAAGATGATGCTGTCTCACTAGTACCACCATTGATCAATGACTACACAGTACCCCATGTTGCAGATGAGCCTATAATGGCCTCATGGTACAACTTTGATTCCCCTAAGTACGCAGATATCCTCCTCAATGGAGGATTCTTTGGTCCATTAACTACGGAAGATCCTTATGAAGATATTGACATCCCCTTATGGAGCTACTGCTGATCAAGACTCATGGCACGTTTGGTTGGGATGATTGAGAAGCAGTCAACTGATTCACTATTACTTATAATTTTATTCATCTAATGATCTTCAGTTATTTCTTGAAGACGTTACTGACAGTGACCCAGAAATATTTTATTGCAATTGAATGTTTTAGGAAATAAGAATTCATAAAAGAAAAATATATTGATATTTTTTTACTTCTATTTTAAGTCTCTGGAGTTTAGTGCAATGTTATTCATTGTCTCTAAACTTAATAGGAAAAATACTTGTTTTTAAAAAAAATTGAATTATGCTATTAAATATTAATTGTTCCTTTCACATATGGTTCACGAAACAAATATTAGTCGGAAGTCTTGAATTGAAAGTTCAAAATTTTTTATTTACTATGAGAATTCTCTCCTTTCTTTCTCTTTATTCAAAACACCAACCTACAATCAATCAATCAAACAATCAAGCACTAGTCTAAGAAGGGTCCGTTTCATTCGCGTAGTTTTTTATGGAAGTAGGAAAATATTTTCCTACCTTCACTTTTTTGACTGTTTGATATGAGAAATTTTCCACGGAAAATGTTTTCCTCCCTTTTTCTAGGTACAATCCTTTGATACACAAATGGTGGAAAATGTTTTTTCACCTAGTAGGTGGGAAAACATTTTTCACCTTTTTTTTTTTTTTTTTGATTTTTTGCAATAGGAACAAATTTTAGATACTATGGTAAAAAAAAAATTTCACTTTTATTGAAAATTTCCATGCAAAACAAAGTCAAACGAAGAATATTCGGTATAGTAAATTTTTTTTTTCAAATTTTTTTTTTTACAATTGGAACACATTTTAGACCTAATGGTAGAAAAAATTATCACTTTAATGGACAAATTTCATAAAAAAGGAAACCAAATGGACACCAAACTTTCAACATTTTTCATGAAAAATTATATCAATCAAAGTATCAAACACAATTAATTACAATTCCCATTAAAACATTTTCTAAAAAAATTAATTCCCTATCAAACATTTTTTTTCCACCCATGCAATCAAATGGATCCTAATATCATTTTCGACACGGTTGTACTATATGTACATAATAATTTATATATACATGATGTGGTGAGATATGGTTGTCAAAAATTTTGCAATCAAATTACAAAAAAAAACATCACATCTATATATAAATCATTATTTAACTTATTACGTACAAGTAACATTATTCACAAATAGGCACAATTATCATATCTTGACTACTAAAAAGTTGATCACGACTTAAAATTACTTTGAGAAAGTAAGCATATCAATTATCACCCAATGTTAACCTCTATAAGCCCTCTCTTTGTCTCCATTTTATTAAACTCATTTTTTTGAATTCATTTTTAATCACATTTCATAGGACTCACTACTTTTACCAATTTTTTTAATCAGATATTTTATCAATTTTTATCAAAATTTACTAAAATTTTAATTTTAAATTAAACCAAACATGATTTAAATAATCTAAGTCAAATTTAAACGTATACCCATTACTAAAAAAATTTACTTTTAAATAAGATGTTAATACATACTAAAGTAATGCAAAATATCGAGGTTCAAATTTCATTACCTTCCATTTATAAGAACTTATGCAAATTTCGAATGATTGATTGAAAACTATATTCAGTTTACGTATAAGAGAGCATGTTAAAGGCAAGATTCAATTCTTTTTTCTAACAATTTAGTTTTTAGACTTATTTCTCAGACTTAATGAAGTACTCGCGTTATATTACAAAAAAAAAAAAAAAAAAAAAAAATTGAAAAAGTCAATTTGAAGGTAGGTAAAAGACAATATAAAAAAAGTATTTTGCTATTTGCTCCAAACTCATTTTGCACATAGATTGTGTTTCTCTAACAATGCACTTGGTCTTCTTAGGACAAATGTTGTGGTTCATATGCCACAATTAGTTTAGCGTTCAACAAATACTTAGTCGTCCCTACGTACATTATGCACAAGTTATGCCTCTGTTGCCACCCATTTATTTTCAAGTTCTACAACATATCATGTCGATTCAAGGCCTCAATTTTTGAAAATTTTCTAGGTTAATATTACATCACGTGATGATATGGCAATATTCGTGGCAAAGTAGAGAAGGATTAATGAAATAATAGCCATGTCATACAACTTATTTTTGTATTATCTGAACTAGTTGATTCATTAGGGCCGTCACCTTCCATCCAAAAAAGTCATTTTATTATTTCTGTTAATGATTCTGACCAAAATCAATTTTTTGGATGCTACAAGAATTTGTATTCTCGAATCATATCAGAGGAGTTTGCATTTATTGAGGAAATTTCATTTTCGCTACTATTAAAAATGTAAAAATTCATAATTTAAGATCAATTCATTCATTGATTAGACTATATGTAGAGGTGCAAGACAGATTGACCCATAGCTAAAGGAGCCTAGAACTGGTCATGCTATGAATTAGCCTAACCTGCACGAGCCTTTTAGAAAAACATTCGGGGTCCTCTGTCCTGAGGGAGAGAGCCGTTTGACCTTTGTGCATGTCACAAGTAGAAAATTTATTTATTTATTTTTATTTTATTTATTTTTTTTGATATTCAGGTATCCTAACTTACACCAGACTATGTCCTGGACCACCCATCCCCAGCCCCTCAGTGATGGGTGGAGGTTAACCGCGGGATATACCCAATTTGACCAGAGTCTCTACACCCTTTATTTTATTATTAAAAGGGTTGATTACACATGTAGGCCAAATTTAGGTTTTGAATGGGATAAAAGTGTTAAAATCACAAAACTTGCAGATTTGCAAAGTAGGTTTCCAACATTTTACCATAAATTCATGAGATTACAATTTACACATTCAATTATTTTTGGAAGAAAATTATCAATTTAAAAATTAAAATGTTATGTCAATCGCTCCACAAAATATATGCTTAACAAACATCTAAATAATCCAAAATCTTCCCCGATATCGCTGGAAAAATAAAAAATAAAATAAAATAGATTCATAGAGCAGAAAAATTACTTCTCGCACTGATTTTGGAGGAGCATTAAAAGAAGTGTTGGGCCAAGTGGCCCAGGCCCAATGCAGTCTATTCACTTTGTTTCAAAGTTGAGATCTGTATTTTATGTTTGCTGTCTAATTTGTTGTCCACTCAATTACAATTGACACACCATGAAAATTTAAGTTGTCATCAATTTTAGTTTTTCAACCTTAATATCAATTTTAATTTTTCATAATGTGTCAATTTGTAATTTGGTAGACAACAAACTTGAACAGTTGATCTCATAGTAAATAAAAAATCCCCATTTACAAGCTCAATACTCCAAAGACAAAAAAAGAAGAAAATGGACTGCATCTGGGCGATTATACCTTTCTTCTTCATCTTAGGGTATGATTTCTCGTTGTGGAGAGAGGAACTCATCCAAAAGAGAAAGTGTGAAGAGAGAGAGACGGCCACTTTTATATGAGAGATATTTAGTGAGCAGTAATGAACGAGTTAATGAACAGTAGCTAAGTGATTGAAGTGTAAAAATAAGTGTAACAAAAACGAATAGTAAACCATTGGATCTCTCTTTTAAGAGTGTGACAAAAATGAATACTAAACCATTGAATCTCTCTTTTAAGAGAAGAAAGAGAGAGAATTAGTGAGTTGGGGTCATGAACGCTAATAATCAGCCCATCAAAATTGCCAAACCAGTTCCAAAAAGTCAAGGGTGAAAAGGAGTAACTCAACTTTGGACATTAACTATTGGTACTTTTTAATTTTAAGGTATAGGGATAAGAGAAGAGAATTAGTGAGCTTGGGGTCATGAACATTAACAACCATCAAAATTGTCAAACAAGTTCTAAAAAGTCAAGTGTGAAAATGAGGAACTCAACTTTGAACAATAAGTATTGGTAGAGTCTTTTAAGGTATAGGGAATAGGGAGACAATATACAAGTAGCATTATTCAGAATTAGCGACATTTATCATATTTTGACTACGAAAAAATTGATCACGACTTAAAATTAATTTGAGAATGTAAGCATATCAATTATGACCCCGTGTTAAACTCTATAAGCCCTCTCTTTGTCCCCATTTTCTAAAATTCTTTTTTCTTCGAATTCATTTTTAATCACATTTTATAGAAGTTGCTACTTTTATCAATTTTTCGATCACATATCTTATCAATTTCATCAAAATTTACAAAAAAAATATAATAATTAATTTTAAATTAAACCAAACATGAGTTAAATAATCCAAGACAAATTTAAACGTATAACCATTACTCTGAAATTTTAAACTTTTAAATAAGATAGTTAATACTTACTAAAGTCATGCAAAATATCACGGTTCAAATTTCATTACCATGCATTTATAAGAAATCATGCAAATTTCGAACAATTGATTAAAAACTATATTCAGCTTACATGTAAGAGAGCATGTTAAAGTCAAGATTCGATTCTTGTCTAATAATTTAGTTTTTAGACGTATTTCTCAGACTTTAAAAAATACTCACGTTAAATCACAAAAACACAAAAATGAAAATGTTAATTTGAAGGTAGCTATAAGACAATATAAAAAAGGTGTTTTGCTATTTGCTCCAAACTCATTTTGCACATAGATTGTGTTTCTCGAACAATGCACTTGGTCTTCTTTGGACAAATGTTGTGGTTCGTGAGCCACAATTAGTTTAGTTATTCAACAAATACTTAGTCGTCCTACATTTTGCACAAGTTCTACCTTTATTACCACCCGTTTATTATCAAGTTCTACAATATATCAAGTCGGTTCAAGGTCTCAATTTTTGAAAATTTTCTAGGTTAATATTACATCACGTGATGATATGGCAATATTTGTGGCGCAATAGAGAAGGATTAATGAAATAATAGTCATGTCATTCAACTTGTTTTATTATTATCTGATTTAATAGACTAGTTGAGTCATTAGGGTCGTCACCTTTCATCCAGAAAATTCATTTTATTATTTCAGTTAATGATTCTAACCAAAATAACTTTTTTGGACACAACAAAAATATGTATTCTCAAATCACATCAAATGGGTTTGCATTTATTGAGGAAATTCCATTTTCACTACTATAAAAAATTTCTCTAGAGGGGAAAATTAAATACTAAAATTTCATCATTTACAATCGATTCATTCATTGATTGGAGTCTATGTAGAGGTGTAAAGATGGATTGACCCATAGCTAAAGATGCCTAGAACTAAGAGTGGTCGAAAGAACCAAGTACCAATATGAATCTTAGAAATGGAACCATTTATTCCATATTCAACTATAGAACCGAATTGACAAATTCCGATTCGGTTCATTATATTAAAAAATATATAAAAATAAAGTATGAAATTACTTTTCAAATTAAAAATAAATAAAAATAGAGTATGAAGCTACCTGTTATTCTTGTAATCTAACAATACAAAAACTCAATTGAACAAGGCAACAAAAAAAAAAATCACTTCAAAGCTCAAGACTAACTTATGAATATAAAAAAATAACAAACTATTAAGTCCAACATAATCAGTAAATTTCGATCGAAAATTAATTTTTAAGGAAATCAACATAACAATAGCCTAATTATCTTTAGTAATTCTCAATGATCATGATTCTTGATGGTCAATCACTTTGAAAACAATAAGAAATTTGAATTCTTGTGAAATATTAAACTAAAAATATATTTTTCCTATTATGTTGTATTAAAATTATGAATTTGTAAAATATTTATAAAATTATTTAGATTTGAATTTCGATTACTCATTCAAGGAAAGAAGAAGAAATGTATGAAAAATAAAATTTTAACGTGAAATAATTTTGAGGTCTAGTGCATCTTAGTGTAAGCAAAAAGAGAAATTTGAGATGACCGAATTCACTGTTAGTTTTCAAAGCAATATTGAGAATCAGATAAAAAACGATTGATTTTCTATGTATGGTCCCAAAATCAACACATTTAGTAGAGTAATCGGAGTTGTATCCATCGGTTCTATTTACTTTCGGTCCAGTTCAACCAGCTCTAGAAAAGAATGCCCACATCTACCTAGAACTAGTAATGTTATGGATTAGCTTAACCTGCACAAGCCTTTTAGAAAAACATTTGAGGCTCTCTGTCTTGAGTGAGAGGGCTATTTAACCTTTGTGCATGTTACAAGTGAAATATTTATTCATTTATTATTATTATTATTATTATTATTATTATTATTATTATTTTGGTAACTAGGGTGACCAAGCTTTGTCCAGGTAAATTTGGTTGCGGTCACAGTTTATACACACTTGGACTGGACAGCCAGAGGGACAACAAATCGCACCATAACTTTTTCACCCCAAAATATCTACCTTCCAATTGTCGCGAGGATTGGATACTCCGTAGAGAACCCTCCAACTTTACCACTGCATCATACCTGTGGGGGTTGTTTATTTTTATTATTATCATAAGAGTTGATTACACAAGTAGGCCAAATTTGGGTCTTGGATGGATAAACTGTTAGAATCATAGAAATTATAGATTTGCAAATTAGGTTTCTAATTTTTCACGTTAAATACAAGAGGTTGTGCATTCAATTATTTTTGGAAGAAAATAATCAATTAAAAAAATTAAGATGTTATGATCCACAAAATATGTGCCTAACAAACATCTAACAGATCCAAAATCTTCACTGATATCGTTGGAGAAATAAATATAAGAATCAAAATTGATTCATTTGAGCAGAAAATTACTTTGGAGGAGCACTAAAAGTTGGGCCAAATGGCCCCAGGTCCAGGCCCAATGGAGTTCTATTCATTTTGTTCAATATAATTTGATAGGCTATAATATGGGTTGGACCGATGCCCGAAAAGGCCTTAGTAGAATTAGAAGCGGAAATTACTAAAGAAAAATGCATCGGGATAAGTAGCCAAAGACTTTGAACTTTCCCTAATAAAATCTATTGAATAAACTTAGCCAATCAATAGCAAGATGCTTTCAACAGTCAGCCGTTTGTGTATACCTAGACAATAGAAGTCACACAATTTCCTTCGAACACAATTGGTTCTCACGTTTGTGTCTATTTTGGCCTTGGACACCTCCTGGTTCATAGGTGGTTTTTTAGATAATTAATATTCACATAGCTCTCTTAGAAGCGGCCATTTCTCACTCACATAGGCGATTTCCATGAAGAGTATTCTTTTATACTCCACTTGAACGAATCAAGATATAGAAATCATTAAAATTGTAACTTATCATATTTCGTGGCAGTTAGGCATTTTCTTATCATAGGAATGGGTAGGAAGAAAAACTTTCTCAGTGCGTACTAAGTTTTTCATAGTTCGGTTGTCCCATTGAACCTAGATATTAGGATCTCTAATCAACTAGGTTGGGTTACTATCATGAAAACTTCTGATTATTTTATCAATTTTAATCCCATCCCCTTTGATGATCTTTCGAATTGCTCTCTTGTTAAGCCTTTAGTTTGCGGATCCACAATATTCTCCTTTGATTTTACATAATCTATAGAGATAATATCAGTAGGGAGCAACTGTCTAACGGTATTGTGTCTACGACATATATGTCGAGATTTACCGTTATATATAGCATTCTGTGCCCTACAAATTGCTGATTGACTATCACAATGGATACATATAGCAGGCACAGGTTTTGTCCAACACGGAATATCTTCTAGAAAATTTAATAACCATTCGGCTTCTTCCCCAACTTTGTCTAAATCAATGAATTCTGATTCCATCGTTGATCTTGCTATACATGTCTGTTTTGAAGATTTTCATAACATTGTAGCACCTCCAAGTGTAAATATATATCCACTTGTCGACTTTGAGTCTTTAGTATCTGATATCCAATTTGCATCACAATATCTTCAAGTAATGCTGGATATCTTGAATAGTGCAATCTAAAGTTTTTGGTATGTTTCAAATACTCTAAAACTCTAACAATTTCCTTCCAATACTCAGTGCTTGGATTACTCGAATATCGACTTAGCCTACTAATAGAGTAAGTAATATCAGGTTAAGTGCAGTTCATGACATACATTAAACTGCCAATAATACGAGAGCATTCCAATTGAGACTTACTATCACAAGTATTGGAAACAAGATACATACTTGCATCCACAGGTGTTTTCATAGGGATAATGTAATATTTCTTGAATTTATTATAAGTCTTCTAAATGTAGTGCGATTGAGATAAAATGAGACCATAAGATGTTCTCGAAATTTTAATTCTTAATATAACATCGGCCACACCTAAATCCTTCGTTTCAAACTTGTTAACAACTTCTTAGTAGTTTAAATTATGGTATCATTGTTACCCATAATCAGCATGTCATCTGCGTATAAACATATCATGACATATCCATTTTGAGTGCTTTTGACATACACACATTTGTCACAATCATTAATTTTGAAACCGTTTGACATCATTGCCGTGTCAAACTTTTCATGCCATTTTTTGGGAGACTACTTTGATCCATAAAGTGATTTAACAAGTTGACACACTTTCTTTTCTTGTCCTAGGGCCACAAATCCTCCAAGTTGCTCGTATAAATTTCTTCATCTAATTCACCATTTAGAAAGGTCTTTTTAACATCCATTTGATGTATATTCAAACCATTCAATGCTGCTATTGAAATAAGCATACGTATTGAAGTAATTTTTGTTACTGGTGAATACGTATCAAAATAATCAAGACCTTCTTTTTGCTTGTAGCCTTTAGCGACAAGTCTAGTTTTATACTTGTCAATAGATCCATCTGCTTTCATTTTCCTTTTGAAAATCCATTTACATCCCAATGGCTTATTACCAGGAGGAAGGTCTACTATTCCCATGTATGATTTTGTAGTATGGATTCTATTTCACTGTTAACCGCTTCTTTCCAAAATGAAGGTTCGGTTGATAACATAGCCTCTTTAAAAGTTTGAGGTTCATTTTCTAACAAGTATGTTAAAAAAAATAAGGCCCAAATGAGGTTGTCATCCTAGCCCTCTTACTGCGTCTATGTTCTTCTTTATTTATAGATTCTTGATCTACAGCCCTAGTATTATCACGAGGTCTTTTTAGTGAATTTGATTCACTTTGCAATTTATAAGGAAAAACATTTTTAAAAAATGTAGCATGCCTTGATTTAATAATAGTATCAACATGCACGTCGGGTATTTCAGACTTATGTACTATAAATCTGTATACACTACTATAATAGGCATAGCCAATGAATACACAATCAATGGTTTTAGGTCATATCTTAACCTTTTTAGATTTAGGAACCACTACCTTAGCCAAACATCCCCATACCGTTAAATATTTATAGTTAGGTTTGTGGCATTTCCATAATTCATAAAGTATATTGTGCGTTTTTCGATGTGACAATTTGTTGAGAATATAATTAGGAGAAAGCAAAGCTTCCCCCCACAAGTTCTTTGGTAATCCAGAACTTATCAACATAGCATTCATCATCTCCTTCAATGTTCGATTCTTTGAGTTCAGCAATGCCATTAGATTGAGAAAAATAAGACGCGGTAGTTTGATGAATAATTCCATGTTCCGAACAGAATTGTTCAAACGGGGACATCTATCACTTTTTATTGCCTTAATCTTTTTGCTAAGTTGACTTTCAACCTCTAACTTATAGTGTTTAAACACTTCAATTGCTTCATCTTTACTTTTGAGTAAACAGACATAGCAATATCGAGTATAATCATCGATGAAAGTGATAAATATCGGTGTGAATTAAGTCTAGTGGTTCGGTACTTCTTTCAACAGAATGAAAGGGTAAACGAGTCATTTTTGCTTTTATACATATATCACGTTTGTGATTAGGATCTAAAGCGCACTTTGGTAATAAATCCAATTTGATTAGTCTACGCAAAGTATTATTATTTATATGTTCTAATCGTTCATGCCAAATATTAAACGACTCAAGCAAGTAAGAAGATGATGTAATTTTATTCATAGGAGGTACAATAGTCATTACATTCAATTTAAAGAGCCCCTCATTTAGGTAGCCCTTTCCTACAAGCATGTCATTCTTTGTAAGTACAAATTTATCCAAGACAAATACTAACTTAAACTCGTTCTTGCTTAACAAGGAACCAAATACTAAATTCTTTCGAATATCGGGCACATGAAGAACTTCATTCAAAGTGAGCTCCTTTCCACTTGTCATTTTTAGCACTATCTTTCCATGTCCTTCAATCTTGGAAGATGAAGAGTTTCCCATGTAGAGTTGTTCATCATTATCCATCATTTTGTAAGTAGAGAACATCTCACGGTTCAAGCATATGTGACGAGTGGCTCCAGTATCCACTCAACTAAGTTGCATTCAGAAACGACCACTGAAAGATTCATGTCTTGTACCTTATTAGAAAGGTTGTCATGTTCTGTTACATTGGCCTGATGAGATTTTTCCTTGACATTCTTTGGCTTTCGACAGTCCTTGGATCGATGTCCTGCCTTACCATAATTGTAGCAGTTGCCTTTGAACTTTTTAGCAGTTTTTAAAGAACCAGTTTGGCCTTCGCCATTGTGCTTCCTCTTCTTGTTAGTCTTTAAACCTCCTTCCACAATGTTGGCCTTTGATTCCAACGAATGAGATGCATTATTCCTCTTTTCAAATTTGCAATTGTCTTATTCTATTCTCAACCGGACGATGATATCTTCAAGTTTCATTTTCTTTTGCTTTTGTTTTAGATAATTCTTAAAGTCATTCCAGGAAGGCGGTAACTTCTCAATCAGTGCAGCAACTTGAAATGATTCACTTAGTTTCATTCGTTCAACATGGATGTCACCGAGTATAATTTGAATTTCTTGAACTTGGGATATGACAGCCTTGCTATCAACCATTTTGTAATCCAAAAAACGACCAACAATGAATTTTTTCATGCTAGCATCTTCAATTTTGTATTTGGTGTCCAAATATTCCCACAATTCTTTTGCAGACTTTGCATTACAGTGCACATTATATAATGTGTTGTCCAATCCGTTGAGTACGTAATTTCTATATAGAAAGTCAAAATGTTTCCATGCATCAAACACAGCCAATTTCTCAACATCAGAATCTTCCTCGGTGTATGAAGGCACATCTTCTTTGAGAAATTTTGTCGAACTTAATGTTTTCAGATAAAAAAGTATTTTTGTTGCCAACGCTTAAAATCTGACCCATTAAATTTATCTGGTTTTTCCCTAGTTGTATTGGGGAGTGTAGTGCTAGGAGTTGCCATTTCTGAAACAAATTCAAAAGATAAACGAGAAGGAGTAAAACCAGAATAAAGTTATAAAAAAAATTCGTTTTAAGATTGTTGTTTCTGGAGTATCTCTTTCAAACAGTCTGACCCATTAAATTTATCTGATTTTTCCCCAGTTGTATTAGGGAGTGTAGTACCAGGAGTTGCCATTTCTGAAACAAATTCAGAAGATAAACGAGAAGGAGTAGAACCAGAATAAAGTTATAAAAAAAATTCGTTTTAAGATTGTTGTTTCTGGAGTATCTCCTTCAAACAGTTTGACAGAATTACCTTACAGCATAATAATATGATTGACAGTACAAGACAAAACAATTTGAGCCCACCGACTTCAGATGTTTCCTTAAAACGAATTTGCTGCCTTCAAAGGTGCTAAAAGCGTCCAGCAATCGTTTCCTAGGATAAAATGAATTGCAATCTGCAAGAGTTCCAACGAACTCAATGAAGTGTAGTTTACTTCGAAAAATAATATCAGATGTTGTTGTTTGGAAAAATGGCTGATATATTTCATTCATGTGAGGGATTGTTGGAAATGGTTTATTGAAATTTGTCAACTTTAAGTCCCATTTTGAGTGGGACCCGTACATCGATTATAATGGGACCAAGTATATTCACGTTCTACTCCGCGAGGATCAACGTGATTTATTTATTTATTAAAAACCATTTAAAATTGAATGAAATATTTAATGTCAAAAAAACCCACTTGGAACTATAAACTAGTAAAGAATTTGATTTATTGAAAAATTCTCATAAACTTATTCCACATAGAAAAGTTAAGAAACTTTTGGTATAGTTTATATAGTGTAAGGTTAGGAATTGGGTTTGGGCCCCAAGGGGTACCAATAGTCTTTGAAAGAGGGGATACCAATATCCTATTGGATTCTGTCCAAACCCCACACGCGTGTACGTGCCCATGCCCGAGCCTGGTTCCATCCGGTCCGGTTCGTGTTCGTATACGAGTGCGTCCTTATACTATATTATCTTTTTGGACAAATTTTATTTAATTTGGATCAAATTGTAATTAATCAAATTCTTTGGTACTTAATAAAATTATTTTTTATTAATGGGCTTACTTTCAGAAAATTATTTTGGATGGTTTGTTAATCGATTTTAACGAATTAACAGCCGACTTTTAACCAAACCATGGCGCCTGTTCAATTTTTTGGACATGTATGAACAGTGGAGATTGTTCATTTGTTCTAAAGAGGCTTGAAGGACGTTCGAATGGCCACGAATGATTTTATAAATTGCCTACCCCACTACCAAAATAATACACCATTTTCATTGTTAATATTCTCTACATTGAATCTTATTCTCACACTCTCTCGTTCTGATATTATTTTTCGAAGTAAATACACTTTATTGAGTTCTTTGGAACTCCTGCAGATTGTTGTGCTGCTTTCGTAGGAGAAGAAATTCGTTCTATCCTGGAAAATGATTGCTGGACGCCTTTAGTATATTTGAATGCAGCAAATTCGTTTTAAGGAAATATTGTGAATTATTTTATCTGATACTGTCAATCATATTGTTACGTTGTAAGGTAATTCTGTCGGATTGTTTGAAGGAGATTCTCCAGAAACAACAATTATACCCTAGCCTGATTTTGAAGATCATTGTGCAAAACTCAGGGTATGAGGTTTAATTATTCACAAATCAGGTAATAAATCAATTATTTAATATTAAATAATAATATCCCATCACATCTCACCCCACCTCATCCCCATACCATCCCACTCTCATGAATTTCAATTTCAATCCCCCAAACCAATTATTCCCATCCATTCTCTCTCCCTTCCCCTATCTCTTTATACTCCCACCCCCTGTACTCTTCGGCGGCATCTCTCTATACCCACCTATACTCTCGGTGCCATGAGTAAAGAAGATACAGGCAGTGCAGATGTGTGGTGCTTTGAGCACTTCTTAGCGCCGATCTGAGCTCTGGCGAGCTGTTCGTCGCTACAAGTGGTGCTCGTGCTTTCAGGGAAAATGTCGAATCGCTTGATTTGTTTGGGAAATCATATGTTCTTTGCAAAGCTAGATGAACTACTTGAGGATGGTCATCAAAGAGTTCCAGTCAGATGGACACCTCTACGTAGTGGTTTCCATAAGCTAAATATTGATGTGGCGATAGTCAAGGGAGAAGATGGTTTGTTGTGTGTGGTTTGTTGGTGGTTTTTTTGTAGGCAGTTTTTTTATTCGATACACTTTGGTGGTGTTGGCGGTGATGGTGGTAGTGGTGGTGCAGTTGATGGTTGTGGTATTGGATTGGATTGGTTTGGTTTATGGTTGTATAAACACGATTTGTGACCAATAAATAATATGTGTCTAATACAATAGATAATTTGTACATTGATTCAATAACCATTGACATGTAAACCGATAGCATGTTACATGTCATTGTGCACTTGTTATAGGTCACATATCAATATTTACAAATCACAAATCAAATAGAATTGACCACAGATCACTGATTTATGTTCATAGGTCACAGCTTACCATTCACAGGTCATATTGTATCAGTCATAGGTGATAGGGGAACACGTTTTGGTTTGGACAGTTTGTACCGTATTTTCAATTCAAACCATTTCATGCGATTTGGAATTTTTTCAAACCAAACCAAACCATTTTATTTTTCAAACCAAACCATAAATTGTAAGTTGGTTCGGTTTTAATCCGCGGTTTACCTATCGACATGATAATAATATATTTAAAACAAGTTAACATATAAGTTTAAACGAGAACTAATAATATTAAATGTTGAATTACATTCATCTTTCTCACCCGTGAATAAATTATTTTCAAAGTTGGTTGTTAAAAAATGTTAATAAAACGAATATATCTTTCTTCCTTTTTATTTATCTATTCTTGTTTGCTTTTCATATTGTCATATAACGGTTGATAAAGATAAGAGTCACATTCTGCTGTAATAGTTTAGTTAAAATTTCTTTTATCCTACTAGTGAGATGAAAAATAAGGACTGAATGTGATATGTTTAAATGTATAAAGAATGATAAAGTTTATGTTTATTGGAAATTGACAAATTTTAACTCTAGCGACTTTGAGAAAGTAGAATGTAGTAGTATTATAACATTTTCACACAATCAATACACTCTATCCTTCGTTTTTTTCTAAACTACAAACAAGTTCATTAATCACATATGTACATAAACATTCATTTTTTTTTAATCTAAATCACAACTCTGAAGTGTATAATAAGTTAAAAAACAACAAATGAAAGAAAGAACAATGAAAAAAAATGATGAGAATGGGAATCTAAGACTTATCAAGAGAGAAAGAGGTGATTCAGGTAGAAATTGGCAGACTAACAAGCAAAAGGCGACTAGAGATTTGCCATTGGGAATTGCATTTTGTTCAATTGTGGCAAACAAGCGTCAAATGTTTGAGAAATGAGAGTTTAGGTTATGACGTCTGAAGTTGTGGGCGTGATTTATTGTCATAGTTTTGTTGAATTATGATTTGGATTGTTGAAAATAAATATATTTTTTTATTTCAGATGATTTGGGATTGATTTTAGTTTAGATTAGATATCGAGTCAGGACGTGTGTTGTGGACTTGTAAAATTATCGACCAATAATGATGAACTTACTTTACTTTATATTATTATTTTAATGGGTTGGTTGTAATTTGTATTGCTAAATTGATATTTTTTGCTAAAACGTGAAAATTTGTAAGTTAATAAAATTATTTTTTTAATTAAAATTTTTTAAAATGGTTTGGTTCGATTTTATGCGGTTTTTGAAAATTGAAACCTATATCAAACCATTTTGAAATGGTTTGGTTCGATTTGAGGGAAACAAAACCGTGGGTTCACGTGGACCCGAACCAACAGTTTCAAATTAACGGTTTCGATTCGGTTTGCGGTTTCGCGATTTTTTTTGTGCAGCCCTGATAGGTTATAATTCACATGTCACATGTTATAGTTTATGAGTCACAAGTCACCATTCACAAATCATTGGTCATATTGTATATATCACAAATGTTCATAGGTCACTGGTTATAGTTCAAGGGTCAATATTAATTGGTCACAAATCACTATTCATGGGTAACATATCAATGTCTATAGGTTACAGATCCAAGAGAATTGGTCACAGGCCATTGGAACAATGTGAAAGGCAACATATCAATGTAAATTCAAGAAAACTGCTCACAAATTCAGTTAACCAGATTTCGATGGTGATATTTGAAATTATTTGATCCAGTGAGTACTCTGTAAATTACATCAGTGACTGCTTTCAATTCAAGTTTTAAAAAATAGGTTTAAATTACACCAATGTTGCTCAATCGTCGATGTCTTGAACAGTCGCTATGTTTTTTCCTCTCTCTCTAATATGTGAGCCGACGATGATTAATTGTCGCTGAACGACGACCAATTCACTACTGAAGAAGATGCTCAGTCTTCAGCGATCGGTGTAGATTCTATCTTTCGTCCAACGAAATTATTTTGATGCCGATGACTGTAAGAGTGGATGTCAGCGGGTAGATGCTAACAACTATAAGATTGGATGGCGACGGACAGATGCCATGATTGTGGTCGGACTAGAGAGAGATTGGTATTATTATACATATAATTTTTAATTTAATTACCCTCTAAGTTTTGAATTTTGAAACTTAAACCAGAAAATTGAATTGGCCCATAATTAATACTTAATACCTGCCAGACTTGTGAATTTTTCTCTAATTAGAATGGTCGCGAGAAAATGTTGAAACTGGCCTTTACGTGAATCAGTTGGAAGTAAATCCCAATTTACTATCCATGATACCTTATGGTCCCCATATAAGGAAGAAATGGCGGTAAACAAAAACCATCAAATCGAATAATCAAATTGAAACCGTCTTTGTGAAACCATCGATTTGGTGTCACGTGGAGAAGGTTTTAAACAAAGCAAGCTATCTTAAATAGTGTAGTTTAGATTTCGATATTTTAAGTATGGTTTGCAATCAATTCAGACCATTTTAAAAATTAAAAATCAAGTAAAAGTTTAAAAAAAATTGAAATGATACTGGAAATTGGTTTACATTGAACATGTGTCAAGCTGATAAATTGACATTTTAGCCTCCAAAATAACATATCAATACTATAACTTTGATCTACTATGAGTTGTTTGGTCAATTGTCATTTACCAACTACTCTAATGTGATAAGCGGATCAATCCATCATTATTCATAGTTCATAACTTAGATGCCACCTTTTTCACACTGCAAAAGTTGAAAGTTAGAAAGCCCCACAAAACCATCAATTTATTGTGATTTTGTTGGTATTTATTGAGAAAATTAAAATGAATGAAACTGAAACTTAAAATGATAGAACTTGCTGTGATGGCAGGGAAGAAGATGAATCTTACATTCATTCAACTTGGAAAAAATACAATGCATACTAGTCTATTTATAGAGAAATATATCTAATTAATCTATCAACTAATTACTACATGGAAGTATCTAGAATTGAATCGCAGGAATGGAATCTTCCTCTGCTGGAACACGTGAACTGATGAGGTGACGAAGCTGCATGTGCTGGTGAGATTAGAAGGATCTGGAAGCAGGCTGTTGAACGTGTTCAGATGAGTTGGAGAAGAAGTTATTGTTGGACATGAACTGAAATTGGAACTAATAATTGAATATTCCAACACTCTCCCCTCAAGATGGAACATCTTGAATATTGGAGAAAAGAATGGAGATGAAGAAATCTGAATCTACATCTGCAGGTACACCACGAACTGCAAGATACCACAAGGATCTTTTGTTCAATTTCTCCACCATTTTATGGTATACAAAAAAAAAAGAAGAAATGAAAAATCTGCTTGACAGTAGGCAAAAGCAATATCATCAAGAGAAACCACATATCCAAAAGCATCAACAGAACTTTGAAGCACAAACATTCTCTAGAATTGAAATTGTCAAAATATGCTCAATGCCAGCATCTGTTATCTTGGAGCATCTTGAAAGGTACAATTCCTTTAAATTTGTCATTCCTGATATATTCCAAATGATTGAATTATTAATTCTATGAAGAGAGACCAGAGCCGAATCAGTGAGAGGGAGAGCCATTAGCATCTGAAGCCAATTCCAGAACAAGGACGGACCTGAAGCTAAAGTTATCTTCAGATTTGGCATGAATTAACATCCATAAAAGGAGTAAAAAAAAAAAAAGACAATGAAATCGGAATAAATTCCGTGAAAACACTCAACAATGGCGGAATTACTCATTGAAGAAGATGGATCGATCTGGTTTTGCAGATCACCAATGGGAACTTTTGTCAAACACCTTGAAGGAAATTCGAGAAATTGATTTGGTTGAAGCTGATGAAGAAAGCTTTTGCCATGGAGATGCAATGAAACTTTATCAAAGAAGAAAAGAGCTGGAACGGAAGCCATATGCTCTGATACCATATTGAGAAAATTAAAATGAATGAAACTGAAACTTAAAATTGTAGAACCCGGTGTAATGGCAGGGAAAAGATGAATTTTACATTCATTCAACTTGGAGGAAATACAATGCATACTAGTCTATTTATAGAGAAATATAGTTAACTAATCTATCAACTAATCACTAAATGGAAGTCTCTAGAATTGAAGGCTGTTGAAGGTGTTCAGATGAGCTGGAGAAGAAGTTGTTGCTGGACATGAACTAAAATCGGAACTAATAATTGAATATTCCAATAATATTTAGATTTATAGTTCAATATGTGTTTATTTTGTTTCATCACCAATAAAGTAGAAATATACTTTGTAATCAATAAATTAGTAAACTAAAAGTGAACACGAAGAAATTGCAGTTCCAAATCAAACCAAACCGTTAGGGTTTAAATTTGAGTACTTCTCAAATCCTTTGTAACATTTTGTTTTAATGTCAAAAATAATCCAAATCAAATCGTTTACATGCCTAGATGAATGTGCTTATTAGAATGGATGGAACCCTATTCGGTGTTTAGGTTAGAATTAAATGTACATTCGCTCTAACCAATAAATTAATTCATCATTATTTTACAAGAAAAATACAAATTAAAGTTGAAATACATCATTGGGTTTATGACGCAAAAAGAAGAAAGTGTAGTCTTGTAACAAGCTTGAATTCTCCTTTTTTCAGTGAATTCTCCAAACCCTACGTCATTCATTGTATTTTCTTCTTAATTTTATATCTAAATTGTGAATCCTAATAATGCATAGAAAAAACTTATTTGAAGTGTTCTAATCCCATAAAAATTCGCATCAAAATATTTCCAAAAAGCTACATTATTTGTTACGTCTCTCATGACGAGACTCCAGATCGTTACACACGTGGTAACCATCTAACTATTAAACAGGCACACAGTCCATATTATCTCCTACTTGACCGAGGTGAGTCCGCACATAAAATAGTTGAGGTGATGCATCATTTCTGTCGATGTGCCACAAAGAGGCCGACCTCCATGGCCTGGACGAGGTGCCACATCTGCTACAGGAAAAGAGTTAGAGGCAGTGGGCCTCTTCTTCAATGGGGAACATCTCCTACTTCACCTCCTTCAAAAGGTCTTTTGTACAAAGATATTTCTAATTTATAATCTTCTATGATTGATTAATATGACATCTCTGCAACAAACGCCCAAAGGTGAAGTGTGACCACATATCTCATCATCTAACGATCCTCGTTTCACCTCTTCCACTATATAAACTCACCCTCATTGTTATTTTAAAGGTAATACTAATATAGGCACTTAACCATATGCATTCTCCCCCCCCTCCCCCCCCTTTCACTCTCGTTTTTTACATTACATTTCCAGGTGGTTTAAGTTGCTTATCGTCCCACATAATATATTTCATCACCATCGACTGACTTGATTATTGGAGTGCTCACAATCGTCTCCCCCACAACTAGAGAAGGTCATGGGTGACTAACGATACGCGGAGCGACTCCTTATTGGCCACGTTAGAGGCGCAAGATTTGAGGTCAACCTTATCTAGAAGAGTAACACAAATCCTTATAAATTGATCTATGTTTTCAACATATTCATGGTTTAAAGAATGATTTGTGTTAGCATAACATCTTAAATACATTGTAGATTAGGTCGATCCTAATAACTTAATTGATGTGTGACTCGATCTGAAATTTTCTAACACTTAATGATAGCTCCTACAAGGACACAGTCTCAATATCACTATTTTAGTTCATACTTAAATTTTTTTAGCCGAATTTTTACATCGAACTAGTAGAGTCCACACCGTGTCATGTCTCAAAATCTATTCTTTCTAACATTGTTTAATTATTTATCTTATCGATTTGAATTAATTAAACATAGTGGTGTGCGCTGTCGCAGACACCCAAAAGTAATACATTAACCTCTAAAACTAATATAGTAGTGGAAGTATTGGTTGATCCCACAAAAAGTGTGTAATTTAATATTTCATGCTTTGTACAAAGATTGTGGGGCATTTTTGTATGCAAACAATTGTAAATAACGCAATTAATAACAATTAAAATTCAATGAAAGAAAACAATCAAAAGACTACCCTTGGTCTAAGTCCACATCTATCGTCGGAAATCTACAATTGATCAGAGATGCAAGGATAATTTAATTCATATTTTGAATATTCACCATTGGAATAATTTTCCTATCTCTCCTTAGTTTTAGTTAGTTAGAAACCAGCATTCTAATTAACCCTAATTATTAAATAATCTTATACCAGCGCTCAAGATTCAATTTAATAACAGATTTACACAATAGAGAAATTGATGAACTAGATAACATAAACACTAGCAGTTGTATTCAATCTATTTAAATATTCTTCTTAAAATTCAATAACCTCCATCGTAGAAAATCATCAAATTCTAGTGCTTCACAAGTTAAAGGAATCAAACAATTATGGATTTGATATTTAACTTAGCGGTAAATTGTAGTGAATAACAAACTAGTAGACCTCATAACAATTAAACTTAACAATCATGAAAATAAATTCAGAAAAATATTCAATACGCAAAATAAGAATTAAACAATAAGAAAAACTATTTAGATCTCGTAATATGTGGTTCCGAGACTTCAATTTCCTTCGATCGTTTTTCATGTCAACATGGGGTCCCAACATGAAGTTGAAAATCGATGCATAACTTTTTCGATTGGAAATTGATGTGTGATCATACTTTGAGAACATTTCATCCATTTGATATCTTCTTTCATCCAATTGAATCCAAACACTCTCAATTTTTCATCGTGAGGTTCTACACCAATTTTGTGTATTTGCACGTTAGTTCTTGAACTTTCATTTCCTTTCACTTTGATCCGTATTCACCGATTTCTATCAAATTACATCATCTCCATTGAATTGTCACCTAAGTCAAAATATGAACTTAATGAATACATTTTGGCACTAAATAATCATACGAGCGCATAAAATAAGAAGGGAAAAATATGTATTTTTCATTCCTATCACATAGTTTTTAGATTAAGCATGTCCATGAAAAAAAATGTAACATATTTTACACCAAAACATCATCATGTGCTTAACTACAAGAATATTGACAATGCCTACACTATCTTACTCGATGACAAGGCACATGGCTACTTGCAAGTTTTATGAACTATATTGACACATTTGGTAACGTAAATCAAATAATTGTGGATAGTATCTAAAATGATATTTTTCACTTGTGTACAAAAATAATTCAACTTACTCTATAATGCTGCCTTTCGAGCAAACGCCTATTGTCAATAACATCCGTTTGTAAAGTGGGGGAGAGTTTTTTATGGTATGTTTAGTATGCAATAGGGGATGAAACAAGTAGACAAGAAAGCTTTGTTTTATCGAGTTTCACATCTGCTTGTTTAATGGGTTGGCAAAAGCTTGGAAATCTTTCTATCATGTGATGGTTACAATAAAGGATGTTGCAGGATAACAAGAAAGGGCCTATTACAGTCGGCAGTCAAGACGTAGCAAAGATTGGATTTTAATCCTTCCCAAACAAGCACTAAATTTCAAAATTGAAGTCATTGATTGTTTTTTAAGTATTGGACAAATTAATGGTAGAATTGTGTGTCATATGATGGAATGTGAACAAGAATGGCAAAAGTGTGAACAGTTTCCCATGTACATAAATGAAAAATAAAGCAAAAATAAAATAGAAAAAAATCTTTATTGATATAAGTGAAGGAGAAATTATTCTTCACTTAACTAAAGATAAATTTAAAAACTTTGCCATCGTTACTAGGGTTGTTTTCTACGAACATTTTGCAAAACTTAACAAATGGCATTGCGATCAACCAATTTTTTAAAGAGATTTGTTGTTCAAAATTTTTTTTAAAAAAAAGGCTTTTTCTTTCGAAATTGAAAATGAATTAAATATTTGTCTAAAAGATTATGTTAGATGTTAAGCATAATATTTTGTCAATTTTACATCAAAAAGTTAGCTTGTCATCTCGTAAAAAAATTAAATTAAATTAAATTAATACTAAAGTTAATAGAATTATATAAAAATTGCAAATGGTACTTTGGGGACTGAAAATTCTGATTTCAAAGGTTAAAACGAATTTTCCCGGCGCCAACGGTTAAGGAAATTGATGTTGGTTTTTTCTGGATCTGTTTTGAAATTGATTATTAATAGAGTTGAATGATAGCCTTCGCAGAAGGAAAAAAAAGGATCGGTACTAAAAAAAATTGATAATATTTAGGTCACAGTAGAGTATATGCAATGGGTATATGCTATAGAGTAATGAATTTGACTGTAGAGTCAAGCGTGTAGAGTATATATTCAAGTGCTGACTGTTGTTGCTGCGCCTGTTGCCTGGTTGCCGATTGGGGAAAATTTTGAAACCAAGTGTTGGAGGAAATAGGCTATAGGAGGAAATATAAATCACCATAAACCACAAGTGTTGTTGTTGCTTGTGGCTGTGCCTGTTTGGGGAAATTTTTGACAAATATTTACATTTTGGTTTTGCTTCATGTACAGAAGCAAAACCAACAGAAATTCACCATATCACTCACTCATGCGAGTATTCTGGTGGTTTTCTGTGGAAACATTTATGCACAAATGGAAAAATTGTTTACATTTTTGTCAACACGTTAAAATACTCTCTACCTGCGACAAGCTGTAGCTCACCGAAAGATCTATATGAGTGGATTTATATAGTGGTCAACCAAAAGTCAAGATTAGTCTCAACCTCCAACGAGCTTAGCTCTCCGAGGTCTTTTTGCATAGTAATTTAGTAGGTTTACATTATAGGGTGTTTGGTGAGAATTAAAATTAAATTTTTAGTAGAATGTGATAGAACTTTTTGAAATATGTGGTTGAAAAGTTATGAGACCCATGAAAGATGTGGTTAATATTGATTGTTTGACTTTGATTTGGATTAAAATTAGATTTTAATTCGAACCAAACAGGGGCTATATCTTACATGTTAGTATTGCAAAATTTGCCATTGATCATGTTCTTGAACGGCTTTGACAGTAGCAACTCTGGCAGCAGTAGCAGTTCTATTTGTAGCCAACGATGGTGAATTTATTTCCTGTTTTCCGAGCAGCCTGCCATGGAATAAAAGGAAACCAGAGAGTCAGTATAAAAAGTTCATATGCTATGTGCTCAGTGAGAATGAAGTTGAATATGCTAATTAGACGTCAATCTTGTTAATTACCTGAACTGCTCTAAGGACCTCGTCAGTTGGGGAAGGGAAGTTTTTAAGATTTCCACTGTTCCATTCCCCACATTTGGTCTCACCATTTCAGAATGTGTACATGCCATAACCTTGTTTCCGGCCTTCATGCCAAGATCCTTCGTAACAATGACCGTTGACAAAGTGATATACACCAAAACCATGGATTTTGTCTCCAAAATATTCACCAGCATCTATCTCTATTCCTATAGAACAATCAAATTCCATCATTTATTTATGGCCCTCCAATGTATAAAAAGGTTCATAAATTTTAACCGGAAAATTACAAAAGAGAGAAAAAATACGACATAAGGTCTATTTTATAATCAATTTGTTCACTTGTCATGAAATCTCCTGACTTGTCGACAAGTGAAACATGAATTATAATCAACAACTTCCACACCCGATATCCTAATGCATAAGATACTAAGAGAGTACTATTCCATAGTATACTACCTGTTATGATTTGGTACTAGCATTTGCCACGTGGCCAGCCCAGTGAAGTTGTGGACCCATGCTTGCCGAACCACCAGCCATAGAAGACGAGGCCCAAATGGTAATTGCTGAGGCCCATTATTGATTCGAGGTGGATGTGCCGAGGAGGCCTAGATCCGAGGCCCAACAGGTCCGAGGCTTAACTCCATTAGTGATGGCCCACGTGCAGAGATCTTGAATTTATTAAATAGATCTTATTTGAGTGATTGATGTAACATCTGTAAAAAGTGTATTTGTGTCTTGTCTTATCAATAGGATGTAAGAGCATTAAATGCTTTGTAAAACTAGGAAGTCAACTTGATGGCTAGGACTTGAAACTTTGGTCGAGGAGATGAGGCCACGTGTAAATTGATCCAAAGGTCACCATTTCATTTGTAATACTAGAAATACCCCCACCATGTAACAATTGAAGACTAATGCAACTTTAAATACTTGGAGCAACCCATTTGGTTCTCTTACATTGATTTACTATCTTTAATCTGAGTTCTTAGCGATTGGTAATTATTGTACAATCGTATCCCATTACCCCGTCGAAACCCGAACGGAAACGTCTCGTGTCGTTGAGCTTCTCCCACGTCCAATTCCGGAGCAATCTCGACTTTTGATCGGCCTTTACGTGTTGGATATAGTTTGCGCATACACGAGTGGGTCTAGCATCTATTGGCAGCATTTTTGAGGTGAACACTACCTATCCAACATTTCTTAGAAACAATCCAGGGAAATTAATTTTTTAGTGCGACAAAATATACGGGGCGTTCGATTCCCTAAACGAAAAGTAAAACACACAATTTAGGCTCCGTTTGATCCCCATTTTTTACCTCATTATAATGCAAAATGTGACCGTTAGTTGCTTTTTTGAATTGCAACGGTCATATTTCTCATTATAATGAGGAAAAAGTGGTGAAGAAACACACGCTTAAACAATAAAATTTATGCTGAATGACTTCATGCTTACAACAGTGTTATTTTACACCCACTACCTACCTATCAAAGTTTCTAGGAAACAAACCGGATAAAAATACATCGTATAAAATGTAGTGTTTCTATTCCATGATATCTATCTGACATAGAATGCAATGAACAAAGAAAGAGACTTCTATAAGAAGGGGAAAGAAGAGAAGCAATAGAGTGAATTTTGAGTAAAAAAATATTTATTAAATATCAACGTCTAAGAGCAAGCCTAATTTGAGAAGGAAACAGAGGATAAAACCTAATTTTAAGTCAAAACTAGAAGATCTAGAAATCAAACTTATTCTAGTCGAACTAAAAAACTATAAGAAACCAAAATAAGCTAATATAAATTAAATTATCTTTATTCCTAGTCAACTAAAGATATTCTCATATTCATTCCCCATCATTTCTCCCCAACTAAGAGAACTAGACTACGATGAAGTAGAATGCAAATTCCTATCCGAGGAGGGTGATCCTTCTTCCTGACCAAAAAACGATAGTGATCATATGAATCATCCTTCATCACATCATCTTGACCAAGGGGGACGATCTTTCTTTCTGTCAAATATCAATAGTGAACTCTAAACAACAATATGTACTACCCATCCACAAATTTTAATGAGGTAATGCCAAATAGCATCATTTAAATGAGGTAATGCCAAATAAAGTCAATATTAAAGTTACATGAGTAGACAATAACAACTTCGACACAAAGTGAAGGATGTATAAAGTTTAGTTTAGGTGACGATGCCATTGTATCAACTACAGGGGTGAACAACAGAGAGGAGACACGATACAAAACTCAAAACTCTCATCCTCATTATGAAAATATTCGGTAAGCTCAACAATAAATGCTTTATCTTCTTCTTGTACCAGTGTATCCAAATTCAGTTTCTTTGAATATTATGCAGACAAGAAGAATTTATAGGTTCGCTAACAAGACAATATGGACACATAGATTTGGAAACCGATTAATAAGTGATGGGAACAATAACACTTTACCCTGAATGAGGTCAAGCTTATCCATAGTACGAGAAGTTATGGATGGAATTTCTTGAAGAGAACACACAAAATCAAACTCACTACTAGACTAAGGATATAATTGTTGGGAATGATATAACATGCCTAGTTTACGACATGTTTGGCGAAGATAGATGGACATGGCCATTAGTATTGTCTGGCAGTAAATTCATCCTAGCACTGGGTGCTGAAATTTTGTCATGCTCGACATCAGGATACAAACATCAAGAAATCTAGAAGTTGTGACATGGGGAGATTAATAAGTATCAAAATTGTTCAATAGCTCTTCGAAGTGGGTCACATATTCACTAAGAGTGAACGTGCCTTTCCTACGGTACAAAAATTATTGATCAAACAACTGAGTTTGATAATAGATATGTGTATATTGTTACTTAATGTTCGTTTCATCGCATCCCATGAAATAACAAGATGCTGACCTAGACAATCAATGTCACGCAAAATCGACTCCCAGTAATGCCTAGCAGCTCCTACAAGTGACACAATAACATGATAAGTACAACGTGAGTTACTCATATCACGTCATAAAAGTTAAATAACTGTCAAGATTAACGAGCCAATTAAGAAATGTCTCGAAATTAGCATGACCATCAAAGTCACAATTTTAATTTGACTCTCCTAGTATGATGATGGACGTCATCAACACAGTCTCTAAAATGGTGGTGACTGTATTGATGAGGGGAAGATGAATACACACTATTGTGGTATCGACCTAAAGGCTTAGTTTATTTATAAGAATTGCTATGGTGTTGAGCAAAATGTCAAGACGAAAGTTATTTTCAATAATTGCAAATCAATTCAAAGAATTTTTATCAAACCATGGAATATAACATCGTTTAACATGCCTTTATACGTCTCAACAAAACGGTATTGCAGAACATAAACATCGACATATTCAATAAATTGGTTTAACACTTCTAGCAAAAGCACATCTACCAAATTGTTACTGGGTGGACTCTTTTGTTACATCAGTATAGTTAATTAATCGCCTACCTGCTAAAGTCTTACATAATCTGTCACCATTTTTTGTTCTCCATAAGACAATGCCAAATTATTTAGAACTTTGTGTCTTTGGCTGCTCCTGTTTTCTCTTTTTAAGACCTTATGAGGATAATAAGCTTTCTTTTCGAAGTAAAGAGTGTGTCTTCCTTGGCTATACCAACCAACAAAAAGAGAACAGGTGTCTAGATTTGTCCACGTGTAGAGTTAGACTCTTTTCCAGCGTTGAATAGCCACCTGAAGAGAGCAGTGTGTCTACAAGTATGACTCTTTATCCCCACCTAGTTTTCAGGATACACATGTGTTGGGAATAGATAATAGCAATGCAAACACCAATGTTAGCATAACAGAGTTCTACAGGTTCACTTTTAGCCAATATCAGTTCAAGAACCAATCTTATAACAAGCATACCATAATGTAACCAAACTACTGTAAAAATCACAGCATACAGCAAGCCACAGTTCACAGCAATCAATTGCTCAAACCAGTATACAGTTGCATATACAAAATCAGCAGATTAAATTAAGGATAGAAACCGAAAGCTAGAACATTAAATGTACAGAAACAAGGATAAAAGTATAGAGCTTCACTTCCCTTTCTCGGTTCTTCCTCCTCCATCCATGGTTGAAAGGTTAGGCTCAGGAACAGTTTGCATGCTATGCAAAATCGCCGTCCATAGAGAGTTTAGAACCATCCAATGTCTTCAACAAACTTGACTAAGGTCACTGATTCGAACGAATCTACCGAAGCAGCCAAGAACCCCAAAAATCTGACCTAACCCTCGAGAATAAACCAAATAACTCCACCCCATTTCAGGTCCAAGCATCACACAGGTATTCCCTCAACAATAGGCTACCAAGGTCAATTTTTGGTGAGAGCAAAGGAGGAAGAAGAGATCGATTTTCAGAGAGAACCGACAGCAAGCTCGAAGAAGGAAGAAAAAAGGGTTGTGTCTCTTAAAAGCCAAACCCAAGTGATGGAATATATAATTAGGGCACACAATCCGGGTTAAAGCATAGGCCCACAATGGTGTTAAAGAGAACCACCAAAATAGGCCCAATAAGCCCACAAACTTCACCTTGGTTCTCGTAACACACTCTCTCAGTTGCGAATTGCACATGGAAGAACTGTTCATCATCATCGTCCACTACCTGCAAGAAAAATTAACCAGTGTCAATATGTAACAAAGATAAGCACAATTTAAATTTACCTGCAGGTAGAATTTTTGTTCCCACATCAGAGGGATTCCTATCAGTATGAATCTTAACAAGTTCGACTTCACCTTGAGAAAGCTTCTCACGCATAAAATGATACTTCACCTCCATATGTTTGGATCTCTCATGATAAACAGGGTTCTTACTAAGTGACAACGCACTCTGACTATTCGTAAACATAATAGGTGTATCATACATGAAGTTCAATTCTTTTAAGATTCCCTTTAACCACATACATTCCTTAACTGCCTCGGTTATGGCAACGTATTCAGCTTCAGTACTAGACAGAGTCACTAAGGGTTGCAGCTGAGATTTCCAAGTTATGCAATTATCACCTAGGGTAAAGAAGTAAGCGGTAGTTGATTTCCTACTGTCTCTATCACCAGCAAAGTCCGAATCAACATAGCCCTTAAGAGTCAACTCCTCAGATCTTTTCTCATACACTAAGCCTAGATTTAAATTCCCAACCAAATATCTTAATAACCATTTCATACCTGCCCAATGCGGCTTACCTGGGTTGGACATAAATCTACTTAGAAGACTGATGGAAAATGCAAGATCAGGTCTGGTAGTAATCATAGAAAACATGACAGAACCTATGGCATTAGTATACGGAATATTTTCCATCTCTTTTAATTCAGATTCGGATTTAGGCGAATGATTACGTGAAAAATTCATACGGGTAGCAAGAGGCACATTAACAATTTTACTGTCTTTCATTCCAAATTTAGTTACAACTTTGTTCAAGTACGCTTCTTGTGAAATTGTTAACTTGTTCTTAGCCCTATCCCTTGTTATCACCATCCCTAAGATCTTTCTAGCATTCCCTAAATCCTTCATATCAAATTCCGATTTCAAAAGATCTTTTAGTTCATTAATTTGAGACTTGCTAGGTCCAGCTAAAAGCATATCATCGACATAAAGCAACAAGTAGACTTCACAATCGCTCTTTATGTCATTAAAATACAAGCAAGCATTAAATTCACTTCTCTTAAACCCTATCTTCAGTACAAAAGCATCAAACCTCTTGTACCATTGTCTTGGGCTCTGTTTCAGCCTGTACAACGATTTCTCTAACTTGCACACCTCTAGCCACAAACCCTTGTGGTTGGCTCATGAAAATATCATCTTCCAACTCTCCATGTAAAAACGCAGTTTTTACATCAAGTTGTTCAAGTTCCCAATTGAATTGAACAACAAGAGCCAACATCAGTCTAATCATCTTGTACTTAACCACGGGTAAAAATATCTCATTATAATCCATACCCTCTCTTTGAGTATAACCCTTAGCCACTAATCTCGCCTTATACCTCACAGAATCATTAGGGCTTAAACCTTCCTTCAACTTGTAAATCCACTTACATGAAACTAATTTCTGATCTTTAGGTTTCTTAACAAGTTTCCAGGTTTTGTTATCACTCAAAGATTTTATTTCTTCCTGCATAGCTTTTATCCAGTTTTCAGAATAATTTCCGTTAATAGCTTCTTCATAACTAGCAGGTTCTATCTGTTCAAGAACTTGACCTGAAACTAATGCAAACTCAGTCAGACTTAGGGATTCGTACCTAGGGTTCGGCCTAATCTGCCGTCTCGCCCTATCCCTAGTGAGTTGATAATCTTGATTAGGTGGATGATCATTAAAATGTTCAACTTCAACTTGTTCAGTGTTATCTTGAAGTTCAGTCACCTGTTCAGGTTCAATTTCAGTCTTAGTTTCAGGTTCAGTTTCTTGATGTGTAGGGTCATCATTATCATCATTCCTAGGTGTTGATGAATTAAGATTAGTCAGCTTCACCTCAGTCTGAACACTCCTCTCAGTTTCAGATTTGTTAGCTTCATCAATTTTCTGTTTTAGACATGGCATTTCAGATTCATTAAAGACCACATTCCTGCTATTAATAATCTTAATGCCTTGAACCCCTAAAACCCACAACTTATAGCCCTTCACACCCTCGGGATACCCTAACATCACACACTTGACCGCCCTTGGCTCAAGTTTCCCTTCAGATTGATGTGCAAATGCAGCACATCCAAACACCCTCAGATGGCTCAGATTTGTAGGCTCCCCTGTCCACATCTCCTGTGGGGTCTTAAAACCTATACTGCTGGACGGTGACCTATTAATCAGATAAGCTGTGGTACTAGCAGCTTCAGCCCAAAACCCTTTGGCAAGGCCCGAGCTAATCAACATACACCTAACTTTGTTCATTATGGTTCTATTCATTCTCTCAGCGACCCCATTTTGCTCAGGTGTGTATTTAACGGTTCTGTGTCTTGTTATCCCTTTCTGCTTATAGAAATTGTCAAATTCGAAATTGCAGAATTCAAGCCCATTATCAGTTCTTAATGTTTTAAGTTTCTTTTCTAACTGATTCTCAACTGACTTTAACCAAATTCTGAATTTTCCAAAAGTTTCCGACTTAGCCTTAAGAGGATAAATCCAAACTTTTCTTGAGTAATCATCCACTAAGGATAAGAAGTACTTACTTCCACCAAATGTGGAATGCTTCTCAGGACCCCATAGATCAGCATGAATATAGTCCAATGGACTGCTGGTCCTATGAGAGCTAGTTTCAAAGCTAACCTTGTGAGATTTACCCAAAACACATGTTTCACAGAAGTCCATTGATTCAATATCATCTTTTCCAAGTAATTTTTGATTACTTAAAGATTTTAGCCCTTTAAACCCAATGTGACCCATTCTGTTATGCCAAAGTTCGGTTTTGTTTTTTTGACAAGAAGACTTGAATCAGGTGTTGTTTCAGTTTTGCCCTCTAGATAGTACAGCCTATTCCTCTTGGGTCCTTTCATAACTATCAGAGATCCCTTAAAAATTTTCAGAACGTTATTCCCGGACTTAAAAGTATATCCCTCATCTTCAAGAGTACCTAAGGAAATGAGGTTCCTCTTTAAATTAGGGATATACCTAACCTCCCTGAGTTGCTTGACAACCCCATCGTACATCCTGATGGCTATGTCACCAACTCCAATCACATTCTGAGAATTGTTATCTCCCATGTAGACCTTCCTAGACTCAATCTCTCGATAGTTATAGAACCAAGACCTTTCAGGGCACATGTGAAAGGTGCACCCCGTGTCTAGGATCCAATTATTATCAAATTCCCCCTCAGACACATTCAGGACATGTAGACTATCAAATTCAGAAACAACAGCAGCATTGTTTTGATCAGTGTTATTTAATTCTCTCTATTTCTTATTCCAGTCAAAACAATCTTTCTTAAAATGTCCTAACTTTCCACAGTTATAACATTTTTACCACTTTTGTCTTTTGATTTCGATCTCATTTTAGACTTTCCCCTTCCCTTTTTGTTATGGAAGTTAAATTCTTTCTTTTCAGTTCTTCCCCTAACAAATAAGGCTTCTTCTTTTACATTTGTTTTGTTATCCCTTTTCAGTTCAAGTTCCCTCGATTTCAACGCATCTATTACAATAGCCTGCGTGAGAGTATCCCTGCCATATTTAATTACATTTCGGATTTCCTTATATGATTCGGGCAATGAATTTAACAGTATGACGGCTAAATCCTCATCGTCGAGTTTCTTATCATTATGAGCCAGACCTTTCACAATTATGCTATAATCGCTCAAATTCCTCTCTAAATCCTTCCCTGGGTCCATCTTAAAACTAAACAATTTTTCTAACAGATACATCTTGTTAGACAAAGTCTTAGTCAAGAATAAGGCATCTACGGCAATCCATAATGTTCTAGCATCTTTAGCATGATCAAGTTGTCTAATAATGTTATCAGATAAGTGCAAGATTATGGAGCTATATGCAATTTCATTCATGTCCTCGATTTCATCAGGTTTAGCTTTTAACTCGTCAGAAAAAGTCAAAGGATCATCGAGAGCTTTAGCAACTCTCTGTTGGACCAAAATGGCCCTCATTTTCTGTTTCCAAATTGAGTAGTCCCCCCTTCCATCGAATTGCGATAATTCGACCCTCGAACCCATACTAGATTCTGTAAAAGGGTGGCTCGTACTCATGGACTGAACAGAAAAGATTTTGAATGCAGAGTTTAAAATCGATGTCCAGAAATGAATCACAACAACGAATTAATTCGATCACTTAAACTTCGATGTGATGTGTGTGCCGGTGTGATTCAAACTTAAGCAATGCGCAGATATATTATGCAGATAAACGTGCCAAGCATAAAATGGTAAAAGTACCAAACTTAACATATCGGAGAGTTTGGAATAATCTTACCAACCAACTGTTTGAAAAACAGTAAATATACCACCAAGTCTTCAGCCAATCACCAAGTCTCCAGAATCATCCAATCCAGCCACCAACATACACAACAGAAAGTTTCAAATAATCAGTATCGAATTAAAAAACACAAGATGCCAATAACAATAAACTGACCCAAATAGCACATTCAAAATGCCTAAACCAATGAAGGATAAAAAAGCCCTAGACCTAAACTAGGCTCTGATACCAGATGTTGGGAATAGATAATAGCAATGCAGACACCAATGTTAGCATAACAGAGTTCTACAGGTTCACTTTTAGCCAATATCAGTTCAAGAACCAATCTTATAACCAGCATACCATAATGTAACCAAACTACTGTAAAAATCACAGCATACAGCAAGCCACAGTTCACAGCAATCAATTGCTCAAACCAGTATACAGTTGCATATACAAAATCAGCAGATTAAATTAAGGATAGAAACCGAAAGCTAGAACATTAAATGTACAGAAACAAGGATAAAAGTATAGAGCTTCACTTCCCTTTCTCGGTTCTTCCTCCTCCATCCATGGTTGAAAGGTTAAGCTCAGGAACAGGTTCCATGCTATGCAAAATCGAAAGCTAGAACATTACATGTACAGAAACAAGGATAAAAGTATAGAGCTTCACTTCCCTTTCTCGGTTCTTCCTCCTCCATCCATGGTTGAAAGGTTAGGCTCAGGAACAGTTTCCATGCTATGCAAAATCGCCGTCCATAGAGAGTTTAGAACCATCCAATGTCTCCAACAAACTTGACTAAGGTCACTGATTCGAACGAATCTACCGAAGCAGCCAAGAACCCCAAAAATCTGACCTAACCCTCGAGAATAAACCAAATAACTCCACCCTATTTCAGGTCCAAGCATCACACAGGTATTCCCTCAACAATAGGCTACCAAGGTCAATTTTTGGTGAGAGCAAAGGAGGAAGAAGAGATCGATTTTCAGAGAGAACCGGCAGCAAGCTCGAAGAAGGAAGAAAAAAGGGTTGTGTCTCTTAGAAGCCAAACCCACGTGATGGAGTATATAATTAGGGCACACAATCCGGGTTAAAGCATAGGCCCAACAATGGTGTTAAAGAGAACCACCAAAATAGGCCCAATAAGCCCACAACCTGCGTGTGATAATGTGATCCATCATCCAGACTCTTTATCCCCACCTAGCCTCACGGTCACTACACAAGCACGTGAGAACCCCGTATCTTCCTTACCAGCCTTAGATCATCCTGTGACAGCAACTAGACAAATAATTACCAGATCAAAAATAGGAAATTCCAAACCAAAGCAGTGCCCTGACTTTACAACCTTCTATGCTACTAAACATCTTCTTCGAGCCTTTTCTAGTGTTACTCATGAACCTGAGCCAACTTGTTACACAAAGGCAGTGACAAGGCTAGAGTGGCGTACTAATATGGGGCGCGAATTTGATGCTTTAATGGTAAATGGTACTTGGTCACTCTGTCAGAAACCTCCAAACAAGCCCATTGTCCGTAACAAGTGGGTATTTAAAATCAAAAGAAATCAAGATGGTAGCATTTAAAGTTATAAAGCAAGACTGGTAGCGAAGGGATTTGATCAATGTAGTGGTGTAGATTACTATGATACATTCTCACCAGTTGTAAAGCCTACAATGATTCAATTGGTTTTGGCCTTGGCTGTGAATTTTCGGGAACATTTGTCAATTAGATGTGTCTAATGCCTTCTTACATGGGGTGTTGGATGAAGAGGTGTACATGGAACAGTCACAGGATTTTGTGGATGAAAACAATCTAGATGTGGTATGTCGATTACACAAGTCCCTCTATGGACTTAAACGCCGAGAGCGTGGTTTAAACAGCTCTCCCAGCAACTTGTCGACATTGGTTTCACTGAATCAAAGGTTGATTACTCATTATTTATACACTGCACTGATGGCATTTAGTTGTTTATATTGGTCTATGTAGATGATATACTCATCACAAGTTCAGATCAAGCTGTAGTGAATCATGTAATTAATCAACTCAGACTGGGTTTCCAACTCAAAGATCTCGGTGAGCTCAACTATTTTCTAGGCGTTCAGGTCATTAGGGACTAGACATGTCTTCATCTTAGGCAAGCAAAGTACATCTCTGACCTTTTGGAAAGCACGAAGATGGTTGGAGCAAAGCCACTTGCGTCTCCTACTATGTCAAGGATGAAGTTGTCCTCAAGACAAGGCCTACTGCTTACTGATCCAACGGAGTATAGGCATGTTGTAGGAGCTCTCCAGTACTGCACTATTTTATGACCTGACATAACTTATGCTGTTAATCAGTGATAAGTGTATTTTTGAACACTTATTAATACCTAAACAAGCTAATTATTGATTAAAATGAGTGGATTTCTACTCACAATTGTGTAACATTTGCTTTTGTAGGCCAAAAATTACCCAAGGAAAGCGAACAAGGCAAAATGGGGAAAAGGACTAAAATTGTACAAAAATTGTGAAGTTGGGGACCAAAGTGAACAAGCCTAAAAGTTGGAGGACATTGGGATGCAATTTATGGAGGTCAAAATTGAAAGAAAGTCAAAATTCGAGGACCAAATTGTACAAGATCATAGTTGAGGGACTTGATGTGAAATTACCTAGGGACTTGGCTGCAAAATTAAAACAAAAAAATGGTTATTGGACAGAGACATGGGCCACTTTTATAAAATTTGGGAACCTTTTCGCCACTTTTAAAAGTTGGGGATTATTTTAATGATTTTGTGTAATTCTAGGGACTAAAGTGCAAATTCTGATTTTTAAAAAAACCCTTCCTGCTGGGACGTAAAAGGCAGTTTTTCTGGGGTTGATTTGTGTGGTTTTTTTGGCTTTTCTTTTTTTTTTTTTTTTTTTGCTTTTCTTTCAGCAGTTTCTTCTTCTCTTCTTTTTCTTTTCTTTTTCTTGGTATTTTGAGGGCAAAATCAAGAGCACAACAAGGACTATTAAATCAAAGAAAAAGTGGAGAAGAAGTGGAGGAATCAAGATTCAAACAAATCCATAAAAAAATGGGTTTTATCTTTAATCTTGTACTTTCTTTGTTATTTTCTATCGTTTGTAATGCATTGGATAAATATTCTCATTTGTTATTATTTATATAACATGGGCTAATTTATTGCGTTGGGATTTATGGTAGAATTTAACATAACCTTAATTAATTTTAATATTTGCTTTTTGATGTTAATTAACTTATTTTCATGTGTTTCTACTATTTTATTATTGCATTCTCATTTATATGGCCAATGAATGATTATGTTTAGTGATTTGTATGTCGTTCGAGAGAAGATTGTGCATTTTTGACCCAATAGTAAAAACCCTAGGTTTGTGTAGTGGATAGAGATATACCACTAACGCTAGGTGATTCGTTGAGTTATTTTCACAAATATTTAATGCGATTGTTTGGTTTAAATTAACATAGAGATATAGTATGTTAAACCAATTAATTAGGGTTAATTTTGCTCGAGAGAGATTATTAACTAAACTTGGAAAACCGGATCTAATATCGTAAATGAGTAATTTATTAATTAGCTTATGGAGAAATTAATTAGGTGACGGTTAAGTGAAACCGTGAATCCCAACCACGTTTCCCTCCATACTTTCCAAGTGTTTACATTTTCCTAATTTGTAGATTTTTAGTTAATTTCTCATAATTTTCAAAATCAAATTTTATTGTGTGTTTGTTCTTATTGTCAAAATTAAATTAATTAAATTTGTGTAATTAAAAGTAAGCATTCCTCGAGAAATCGACAACTCGGACTCAAAAAGTCCACTTTATTATTTGAACGCGACCCGTGCACTTGCGGTATATTATTTTAGCGAACAATCAGCTATGTCAATTTATTCATAGTCCAAGAGAACCTCATTAGGTGGCTGTCAAACGGGTTCTCAGATATCTTAAAGGAACCATTGACTTTGGTCTCAAATACTCTCCTTCAGGCATTGATTTTAGTGCATTCTGTGACTCAGACTGGGCTGGTAATCCAGATGACAGAAAGGGCACTAGTGGCTATGCAATTTTCACAAGGCAGAACTTGGTTTCCTGGTCAGCCAAGAAGCAGAATGTTGTGTCCCGTTCAAGCACAGAAGCTGAGTACAGAAGTATGGCGTTGTCTACAGGTGAGATGTATTGGATTCGAATGTTATTAAGGGAATTGCAAATTGTCATCCACACTCCAATTCTATGGTGTGATAACATTGGAGCAATTGCCTTGGTGTCTAATCCCATCTTTCATGCAAGAACTAAACACGTTGAAATTGATTAACACTTTATCCAAGAAAAAGTGGTCAATGGAGATATTCAAGTTAAACACATTTCTACACAAGATCAACTAATAGATGTGTTTACAAAGGGTCAATATGCAGCTCATTTTCAGTTTCTCAGACACAAACTGAAGGAATGTTTGCTCCCCATAAGTTTGCAGGGGGTGTTAGAGTATCATCACACGTGACCGAAGTTAGTGAATCAGCTCCTAGTTGTACTGCCGAGAAAAGAGGATTAGATTAGGATTAGATTCAAAAGAAGATCAGATTAGGATTAAATTCTATTACAGAATTATCTCAACCTCTTTTTGAATTAGAATAGAATGTTGTAACTATAAGTGCTAGCCAGTCTCCTAATGCTACTCAATTCAGTTGTTGTAAATGTTTATATAAACATAATCAATGTATATGTTTGGTATACAGAAAGGCCAAACAATTCAAAGTCTAATATGCTTGTTCATAGCTTTTACACGAAAAGGAGTCAAACTCTTGTCTTGATCGAATTCATATTCATGTATTTTTCTTTTCTACTTTTGCATATTTAGATTCGGAAAGTCGAAATTCTTTTCGATTTTATACACATAAAAAGATAGTTATTTGAATATAATTTATACACTTCAATTTTTCCAATAATTGAGTCCACCAACACTATCAAGGTATGGAGACAAATTGACTCACGACATTGCTATTATCTGACAGGTTGCTTGAATACCTTAAGGTCTAGACCAGGAGCGAATCCAGCCCTGAAGTTCAGCACGGGCGGTCGACGATCTTGACAGTTGACCGCAACGACAGGAATACCGATATTGATTATTAATTTTTAATTAAATAATATTAAAAATTATTCAATTAATATATAAATACACTAAAACGTAGGAATGATATAATATGAAAATATAATCCAATACAACCCAAAAGAAAAATAAGTAATACAACTTCACTTCGTAACTGTACGCTCAGATAATTGGAATCTCTGTGATCTCATATTTTGAAAGCGCTGCAAGATTGTCTCATTTTCAATTTTTAAAAAAACTTCTTGCTCAATGTACAATACCAAATTGTCATTCAACCAGTCATCTCTCATTTTGTTGTGCAAGTCACTCTTGATTAGATTCATAATAGAGAATGTCATTTCAACACTTGCACTTGCCACTTGTAGTTTCAATTTCAATTTTTCAACACCAATTTATCACAAATCACAAATTTCTAAATTCCTCAATTAACAAATTTTCAAATCCCTAAATTTACCAATTAACTAATTCACAATTTCCCTAATTCAAAAATTCACAAAATTTTCCACTTCATAAATTAGTCAAAGAAAAATATTGAAATAAATTAATGTAAGCTAACTAATTAAATATATTAAACATATATAATTCTGCTAGAAAAAAAATAGTGTTTACCAAATGATATTGTGGCCAAGTTTTTATAATTTAAAGGAAAGATCACAGGTTCAAATATTTACAATTACAATTGCATTAAATAAAATCCAATGTGACATATATTATTTTGCTAAATTTAGTGCCAATATTAAGAATTGGCATAATGGTCAAACCTTCTCTAATCTAGCAAAAAGTCACAAGTTTGAATCTCATCCAACCCCTTCCCTATTGCATTAATTTTAGTAAAAATAGTAGAACGAAAAATATTTTTCAAACAAGTAGGTTGGATTCGAAACCGGGACCTACAACGTGAAAATGAAACATCTTACCAATTGAGCTACAAAATATATTTGATAAAATAATGAATTCCAGTAATATAAACTTAAACATTTATCTATTGTCAAAAAAAAAAATTGCTCTGGCAAATCCAACACTGGATGCCATGGGGGCTGGCTAGGTGCTGGGTCCGTCCCTGGTCTAGACTATAGATTTGAAGAAACCTATGGGTAGAGGGTCCAGGGTTCAAATTTTTGCATCCATTCTTGATATAAAGAAAAAGAAAAGGAAGAATAGTAAATTAATTAGTAAGCTGGTAGATTTATAGTAAAATTGATTCTGTTGTGCCTTCGTTGTTCAAAATAAGGTTATAAACTACGAAATGAATAGTGGTGGTGGTGGAGAGAAAAAAAAAATCCATTGCAAAAAAATGGTTATTAGTTTTGGTGGAAATGAAAAAAAAATGGTGTAATGTCAAAAAGATATTAAAAATGAGTGAATATTTGTGTCATTTTATTTTAGGCCGTGTAGCAAAATAAAAGTTATTTAAAATTGTAAAGTAATAAATAAAAACCTTGATGGCAATATAACAACTTTCGAATAAATTAAAGGTTAATTATATCAACATCACAAATTTTATTTCTTGCAGTACCTTTTAATTGTACCTTAAGATCTTAATATTTGCTCATTATAGCACTTACATCCGCAACGTTTTTTATGTCATTCTTACTCTCAAACGTTTCATTAGTCAACACAGTCTCTAAAATTGGTGAATCTTAATCCAATGAGTGGTTGCGGTCAAATACAATAGTGAAATGACAGTAAAGTCATACCCACGGGATTCTGATTCAAATTCCCCAACAAGTCAAGAGAAGAAAGAAAATAAGGGAGTTGGTCTTTACTTGATTTTAATTGTTTTTATTAATTTTGTGAAATTTCAAAACTGAAACCATTGTATTTTTTATTCTTTGATAGTGGATTATTTTACCCGTGGCATGGAGGCCAGTGGATGTTTCCCTTAGGGGTTTATCACGTTCTATTTGGTGTTTGTCTTTATTTAATTCTGCAATATATTATATCTTGTAGAATACAAATCTGTTAAAACTGTTCTAGTCAGAACTGTGCGTAAAACTATCATATGATGCTCTAAATAACTGGTGAATTCTGGTTGAAACTAATAATTGAGATAAATTGTTTAATTAACTAAGTTTTAGTACTTACAACTGAAGTTTCACATGTTGCATTCAATCATTTACTCGTCATGTTTCAATGACCACTTGGAAGCATTTTAACATTTAGTGAGTAAAGCATGAAGAATGTATAAGTTCAGTAACTAATGAAACTTGGTTAATGAGTAATGAGTGTAACAAGTTTGTTGACGTTGAAATTTGCATAAACAAATAGTCAAGCCAACTTAATGGAAAATAAAGTTTTATCAATGAGAAATGATCGCAATATTCCTATATTACAACAATAGTCAAGTTTGTTTTTCCTCCTCTTTAGGAAATATTTGAAATATGATTCAGAGATACAAAGAGATGTTGTAATGCTTCAAAAGAAGTTGTCATCCCCCTCCCTTTTGACTTGCATCCCCTATTTATAGTAAGAAATATGCATGTATCCGGCCTCCAATGTCTTGTCGTTGTAATTCTGAGCTAAAGAAGTACAATTGTTGCCCCAATTGGATTGGCAAACAAACTCAAAATGTCAGGTCATCGTGAATTAATCTTGCAGGTGATCCCTAGTAATTAATGAATTACTTAGGGAAGAGAGCTTAATCACTTGATTGGTAGATTCTGTGGGAGCTGACGTCAGAACTTTACATATGCACTTAGCTGTCTGTGATCTTCAATCATCATGTTTCTTTCAATCTCGATAAACTACATAAACTTATCATACAAGCAACAATAGCCGACCTGACTTCAATGACTGACCTCGGATTCCAATTACCGAATCGACCTCACGTTAGGACCTATTCTTCATCTATAGTAATCCGAGCTCAACCGACCTCAGAGGTCGGACACTAACAATGTTAAAGTTCAACAATCACTCAAAAGTATTTTAGAAGTTCAATGATTTATGAAACATAATAAGGGAGTCATAGAGCATGACGAAAGTATCAATTTAATGACTAGTGAAACATTTAACTCAATCAATGACACTCACATATCACTTAAACGGGTACCATCAATAATGCCAAATATCATTGCTCTACTTTATAAAATATTTCTCTTTCATATCTATTTTTTCCTTCTTTTTATTGGGAATTTATTTATGCATCATAGCGAAATTCAAAATAATTTCAGTTTCCATCAATGATCTTCTTCGTTTTTAGATAAAAATTGTAATTAGAATTATATCTTTATTAAATTTTGCAAATTTCTCTAGCAATCTTGGAATACGAACAAACGCATTCTTTGCACACCACAATTGTTTAATTCTCCAGCCTCTAATGATAATTAACACGAGGGAACAAAATGAGATATTATATTTTCTTTGTTCTTATGCTAGCAAGATTAATAGAAGTTTAAGTGGGTTAGCCCATCCATTATGCCCATGTTTGACAACCATACTTTTTGAACTTTTTTTTTCTATATACTCATTTTCAACTATACATTCAAGCAATAAAATATTTTGTACGTAAACTCAAAATAATTTTCTACTTTTTAATCACACATTCTCCTAAAAAGTAGTATTCAAAACTCTATTTTTCAAAAAGTACAGTTGTCAAACATGAGTTAAACTTGACCGATCCAATATTTAATTAATCTAATTAATTAAACTTGGTCCATAAATTAATTAATCTAATTAATTAACTTAGGTTCATTAATAAGCAACTCAATTAATTAATTAATTAATTAATTTTAAGAATATTCAACAATTGTCAATTAATTAATTAGTAATATCATTCTTTTAGTTCTCCTTATTATGTATGACTCATTAGGTTCCCAATTACGATACCTAACGACGTGAACTATTATTTTGATTTAATCAAAATAAAATAAATTAAAATATCATTTTAATTTATCATTAATTCACCTAAATTGACATCTAGCAATGTATCGTACAACACATGCGACGAAAGTATTATTTGGTATGACAAAATCAAACTTGTTCGTTTACCGCAAAATTATAATTCATTCGTCAACGTAATCGGATCAATTTATGAGATATGAAAGTGTGTCAGTTTTTATTATCGATCATATCTTTCATTCTACTCTTAAGTCAATATGAGCCGAAAACTCTTTTCAATTTATGAGCACACATTGGCCAATGATTTCGTTATCAACTTAACTTAATGAAATATTGATTATAATCTCTTAATATCTAAGAGAGACAAATTTTTTATTGATTATTCACAATCTTCATATATTCTTGACATACTCGAACGATGTCGTATTAGCGATTCTTAGCAAAACAACATCCAACATCATCAAAGTATGACTGTTTTTATATAAGGCACTATGAGACCTCATGTCGAATAAGCGATTCCACTATCAAAAGTTAGAGATTAATGACTAATACTTAGTTATCCATGTGGAATATCTCTAGCAGGTTCCCATTTTTTTCCTTATAACAAAACATTCGCTTGTCAATTTAAATGTCACTACATTTTAGCTTGTAAGATGAGCCACTCACTTCACAAGTGAAAAATGTTACATGTACTGGTTTAACCGTAATAGTGATATGCGTATCTCGTTATTTCTTATGACCACTAATAATTTAAGAGTCAGTTATATGTAATTTGTTTCTCACCATCACAACTCCTTGTGATTAACAAGTTACTAGATCTTGAATCTACGAATATTAATAATTTATTAGAATAATAATTTAATCAATTAAATAATAGATCTATTATAAGTAAAATGCATTAAACCTATTAAAAACATGGGAGATGCTACGTGTATACAATGATGTACACAAGACTTTACACCCCCTTCGTGGGCCCCCTCCATGTGAGGGGGTGTAAAGCCGTGAGTACACCAGGTGTACATATAGCATTTTTCTAAAAACATTTATGTCCAAAATTGATTATAGAATATGGCATTCACTAATTGAACAGTTTTCACATCAACTTATTTATGTAGTCATGTAACGACCCGGGTCCCACTTAACGGGCTGTCCCGACCGTTAGATCGACGACGTACTGTCCTCACTGTACCAACATGGGTCTTTTCAGCATGCTTTGTCCTCACTCGCACGCTCCCCGAGAAAACTTCCCAGGGGAGTCACCCATCATAGAATTGCTCCAAGCCAAGCACGCTTAACTGTGGAGTTTCCAACGATGGACTTCCGGAAAAGAAGGTGCACCTTGTTAGTATGAGTAGTACCTATCAAATCTCTTAAACTTTCTTGGTCTGGGGTATTACAATCACCCCCCGTTAGACTCGCGACGTCCTCGTCGCGCTCGATCCATCTGAGGATCTGTTGCCAGGCGTTGGGATTCTAGAGGTAGCTCCTACGAGTTCAAGAGGTGGCTCCCGTCCTAGGCGTAGCACTTTGTCCCGCATAGCACTTAGTTCCCGATTTCCGACTGGCAAACGGCTCTGATACCATTTGTAACGACCCGGGTCCCACTTAACGGGCTGTCCTGGCCGTTAGATCGACGACGCATCTTGTCCTCACCGTACCAACACGGGTCTTTTCAAAGATGCTTTGTCCTCACTCGCACGCTCCCCGAGAAAACTTCCCAGGGGGGTCACCCATCATAGAATTGCTCCAAGCCAAGCACGCTTAACTGTGGAGTTTCCAACGATGGACTTCCGGAAAAGAAGGTGCACCTTGTTAGTATGAGTAGTACCTATCAAATCTCTTAAACTTTCTTGGTCTGGGGTATTACAAGTCACTAGCTTTTCACCAACACACATGTCATCCAAATTGCCATCCATAGTTTTACAAATAGATTAATCCTAACACTTGTACTTTCATTGTTCGTCCTCGTATACTTGATATTTGTATGAGTTGTACTATATGTATATAACAACTTACATAATGGGATATCAACATAGGATATAGCGAAATTTAATTGGATTAAAATCTCATCAATCAAATAATTTCTCCACATATGTTTTGACACCTAATCGTTATGTAAAACATTATATAAATAATTATGTGTACGAAGCATTTTTCTATTTTGTACAACAAGTTGAATAGCAACGAAATACAAAAAGATTTTGCTATTTGTACATACAAAATATATATATATATATATATATATATATATATATATATATATATATATATATATATATATATATATATATATATATATATATATATATATATATATATATATATATATATATATATAATGAATTACAAAATATAATACTATATAATGAATTACAAAATATAATATGAAGGGAAAATATTAGATGAAAAAGTTGATTGTATTTAAACTGACAAATGATGAAGTATACACTTTGCATTATATAATACATTCTATAAGCCTCTGTTTGACACATTTTATTTCAAAATACATTCTTTCAAAACTCATTTCCAACCACACATTTTTCAATAAAATAATTTTTTTCATCAAATCAATAACTTTTTCTTATTTTTTAACCACATATTTCCCATCATATCACTCCCCCCCCCCAATAGGGATGTCAAAAAGGTTCACCGGCTTGGGCCTAGCCACATTTGGGGCATTGGCTCGGGCCGAGCCAGCCTGTGTCACTGGCCATTCTGCCCGTCGAGCAGACTTTTATTTAATAAAAAATTTAATTAAAAAATAGATTTTAAATTCATGCCCATATAAATTGTGCAAATTTTGAATTTTTTTTTTTTAAAAAATTAGATTTATCATTGAAAAAATTTGGATTTTGCTATGGGTACAGGAAATGCCAACAGAATCCTTACAGGAATTTGAATTAACCTGACGTGGCAGATTTCTTTAAAATAAAATTAAAATGAAGTTTAAAAAAGTAACAAAATGGAACCCGCTAAACCCAAATGATATTCCCCATTTCCCCCAAATTTACACCACAACTCTTCTTCTTGTCGTAAGCTCCCCCGCGCAAAATCTGCTACGAAGCTGGCCGTCACCACCTGCCGGCGCACCATTGGCAGCCACGACTTACCGTCTTCTTGCCCTAAGCTCCCACCCCATGCAAAATCGGTCACCACACTCACCGTCATTGCCAGCCAGCGCCAACGAAGAGGCACCGCTTTGGAGGTGCTATGTATGTGTATGAATTCCTAGGTAGAACCCTTTGAGCATTTTTCGAGATTTTTTGAACTGTATAATGAAATTTCATCTTTCCGAAATTTAAAGATTCAGTGTTTGTTGAAGTTATAGAAGTGTTAAAATTATGTATGTATAATCAATCATTTAACTACATCTTGGAGTACTGAAATAAATATAAGAAGTCGCTATCCAACCTTATTTAACAGAGAAATTTGTTCAGGAAGTAAAGAGGAAGTTGAACTGGGAGCATGCTCTGTATAGTGTATATGCTGTAGAGGAAATCAGGGACTTGATGTATGGAAAAATATAGGAGAATCAAAGTATATAATCAAACCAAAGGCCCGTGATTACACGGTTTCCTTAAATCGAATTCCCCGCCTCATCGGAGTGCACGAGATTTTGATCGGTGTTCGATTCCCAGGATACAATCGATTGTCGGTTCCCGCTGCACTACGTTAACCGCCTACGAACTAGCTGTGACTTTTTCTATCTCTCAAAAATGTTAGCAAAGGAATAACATGAATGAAAACACAAGCTACTGGAAATGGATGAGGTAACGGGATTTCTTTTTCTCTTGTTGTGTTTGCTGGTTTTTGTTATGTTCTTCCAACTGTTAGCTCCTCTATTTATACACATAGATGAGGAGGGTGGTTATTAATACAATTGAAGACTGATTTACGTAAATTCCTGAAACTGAAGATGTAATGGCATCGAAACTGAAGACGAAGGGAAACTGAAGGCTGCTGATCTTCTGAAGAAATAAACTGATTTTCATTCAATTTCCAACACTTGATTCATAGAAAGTCTGGAACGCAAGTCAATCTCTATTATCCACTCTCCTGTCGTTCTTTTTAACATAATTTAAAGGCAAATCTTTGGAGACATCCAAAATACAAGTTCTGAGAAGTCTGTCTTTTTTACAAGTTTGTCAATTAATATTGATTGACGTTGTTTCATTTACAGTCATCGGCTAGAATGAGATGAAGAAATTTTGGAGTCCGTTAATCACGCCGTGAATCAGGCACCCAACAAGGAAGACAAAGAGTTGCTAAGACTGTTTAACGGGCTAGCTAGAATTAGCGATAAACGAGGCATCGACATATCGCCCCCGTTTGGCATCCCTTTTTTGGGAAAAAATCATTTTACAACAGTGCATTTATCATTAAAAAATAGAAGCATTCAATTGTTGTGTCAGAGAGCACATTCCCTTCAAATGACCGTTGCATTACACTTACCAATTTTGGCCTCAAATTAATTTGCAATTGTACACAATATAAGGGCATTTCTGGAATTTAATCTAAATAATTGTACCAGCTTTTGTACCCAAAACCGTGTTGGAAACGGATCCCAACAGAGTATGACATGTTGAAAGACACTGGGGCCCACACATAATACAAGTTCCTGTTCAAAAATGGGAAAAAAGGGATGCCAAACGAGGGCATCATTGCACATGACTTTCAGCAAAGGAAAAGGAATTGCCAAACATGACAGAAAAGGAAAGGGGTCGGATTGAACGGATGGTTTGAGTTATGTCTGGTTGAAACACTAATATGTTGTGAATTTCAATTTGTATAACAATATATTGATTTTATTTATGTCTAATCTGCATTTCAGTTCAGCCTTTTGTGAATGAATTATGAAGGGGCCGTTCTCTTCGTGTTTCAGTTTTGTATTTTTTGTTTTGAATTCGTTTTGTGTTTTGTGTTTTGAGTGTCTATTTTGAAATTTCTGAAAATGCGTTCTTTTTGTCATTCTGAAAAATAGTTTCCGAAAACATAAAAATGGAACACGCGTTTATTTTGAAATTTTGAGAATTTTTGTAATAATATTTTATTCAAAAAAACTGATTGTTCAATAAATTGTAATTGTTTAATATAAGCTCCCATTTGACACACATTTTTTTTTTCTCATTCTCATTTTTTCTTTCTTCATTTCAACCACACATTCTATTAATAAAATAATACCACACATGAACCCAAAAATTCTCATTACTTTTTAACCACACATTCTTCCATCAATCACTATTTCAAAATTTATTTTTTCTCCAAAATGGGTGTCAAACAGGGACTAAATATAATATTAAATAACATATACATTTTAAAAATGGTGAAACGTATAATTTTTTTTCAAGATATTAAAAATACAAAATAAATTACATTTGATGAAACAGTTCAATCGATACAATTAGAAGTTTATGTGTTATGACAAAATCTGCAGATACTGAACTGCATACAAAATAAATCCACGGAGTCATGTACGACGTCTTGAGTAGTCATTCCACATGTTTCTGCAGTCATGTACGACGTCTTGAATAGTCATTCCACATGTGGGGGATATAAGCCTATAAATAAAGAAATAAGAAATTCAAGTACTAGATAGTTTCATCCATTTTCATAGAAAAATATGCAGTTCAAGCACCACTATTTTAGCGAGACAAATTCATAAAAGCCAACATAAATATGAGAGATGCGCCTTCCAGTATGTAGAGAATTTCAGATAAAAATACAAATCTTAACCTGTTCAAGATACATAGCAAAATCTAGAGATGCTGTTACACCAATTGGAAAAATGTAATTAGACTCTACATATGCACATTGTTCTGGCCTCAACATTCCGACTACTTTCTTTGACCTAACTGGACAATGATCCCCCGTAACTGAAGATAACATTAGCATCTTTGAAGTACAGACGTAAAATACAAAGAAAGTTGTATACTCTTCTCCTATGGTGCCGAAGGCAAATTTGCGTTAAGGTGTCTAGCAGTATTAGCATCCCAACATAAACAATCAGTTGATCTTCGGCTTTGGTCTTCTTGGCTTTAATACAAACCAGAGTACAAGTAGAACCACCAAAAAGGCAGGAATTGTGGTCATATCAAACTCAACCTCGACTTTCCTCTGTCTAGTGCAGTGAATTGGACGGAGACTGGATAAAGTTACATTTACATAGTCTACAAATCTGCGAGAAAAAAGAAAGGAAGAAAAAATCTCAGTGAGAAAACCCAGAATGTAGGAGAAATAGTTCCAAGAACACGTAATTCAAAAAGATGCATAAACAGAAGTCTACAAATCACCTGCTTGAAATTGGTCCAGACATTACAATCAGGACCTCGATCCTGCTAAAAAAACTGACTCGATAACCTGCACACACAAACAAAATCACACATGCACTTCTTACAGCCAAATGGAATGAAAAGCAGAAAACTAAAAAAAAAAAAAGGAAAGCTATGAACAATTAGCAATATCAAACACAAGTGAAGGAAAGAAAGGACAGTCACCTGAAACCCTTTTCCTTTTGTAATTCCAGTAACATCCACATATTGTCCAGGAATGAAACTGATGGATGTACCAAGTGGAAGAAGAGCATCTTCAGTCACTGGAAACTCCCTCAGCTTCCTCTTCCTGGGTACACCCTGAGATCTGAAATGACCCACTTCAGGCTTCGTCAAATGTTTCTCTTTCTTTTGTCTACAGCCAATCTAGCTACCACCACATCATCAAATCCATTAAAATAAAACAAAAGTTTCATCATGGTAACTACGTTTATCTAAGCAACACAGAATAAATTAGAATCATCTTATAGCATTAGGTAGCGCCAAATAATTAAGCATTTTCTATTGATGCTTGAACTTTAGCATAATCTCATATAAGTGTCCAAAACCACTTCCATCAAAACAAAACCGCTTGACAATATTCCTGCATTTGAAATAACTTATGTTTGCGTGTGAAGAGTAACAAAGTTGTGCTGGAAGCATTGAAATTCCACCCCTTCAAATTGGGATTAGGAATGATCTCTTTCAATTTCAATTAACTTTCATTGATTCAAATTCCAATTGAACGTTGCAAAGGCGACATGAAAGACTATTGAAAATAAATTGGGCCTCCCACTGCAAATGAAATGGGGAAAGACTTCACACAAATTTTAAACGATTTCTAACAAATTCCACAAAGAAAGCCCAACTTTGAATCATTTCTAATAAAATTTGATTCCAACATCAAAAAAATTAACTTATAGAATTACCCTTATAAATGAGAAGGGTTAGTTTTAATGGCGTACAAAGCAATAACTTTGTCTTGAATCAAATCAAATAAAAAGTAGAAATAAAAAAGATAAGGCCGTAAATCCAATAACACGAAATGCGAAAATGCCGTCTGCTTCGGGGTTTTGACTTGGGAGACAATGTTATCGTCCATTCCGATGAAACCCAAGTTCATATAGACAAAAAGGAAACCCACAGCTTATCAGTTATCATTATTTAATCCAAAGACAAAAGGCACAAATTTAATTAGGTAAAATGAGAGCATATATGGAACAAAACCCATGTGAAGGGCATGAAGAAATTGGGAAATCGGAGGTGGACCGACGTCGGAAAGCTCTTTATGGAGGCCGTGGGAGATGTGGATTTGCGGAGGCCGTGGAAGATGTGGATGTAGAGTAGAAGAAATTGAAAAACCCAGAGGAATTCGAGAGAGGGAGAAGAGAGAGAGAGGATAAGCTAGGAAACGGGTGTTTCCGGTGTTTTCAAAATTTGCCGAGTTTTGTACTAAAAACATCCAAAACGTGGTTTTCCTCATTTTCCATTTTCAGTGCAATTTTTTTTTCTGTTTTCCAAAATTTGTTTTCAAAAATGAGAAGGAGAACACGTTTTCTGTATTTTGGAAAATCGAAAATAGAAAACGGTCTGAAAACAGTAAAGAGAACAGCTTTTGTACCAGCTTTTGTACCCAAAACTGTGTTGGAAACGGATCCCAACAGAGTATGACATGTTGGAAGACACTGGGGCCCACACATAATACAAGTTCCTGTTCAAAAATGGGAAAAAAAGGGATGCCAAACGGGGGCATCATTGCACATGACTTTCAGCAAAGGAAAAGGAATTGCCAAACATGACAGAAAAGGAAAGGGGTCGGATTGAACGGATGGTTTGAGTTATGTCTGGTTGAAACACTAATATGTTGTGAATTTCAATTTGTATAACAATATATTGATTTTATTTATGTCTAATCTGCATTTCAGTTCAGCCTTTTGTGAATGAATTATGAAGCCTTTGAGTTCAGTTCAGCCTTTTCTGTGAATGACAAGAACTTTAGGGCAAAGAGGGTCTCAAGGAGTGGAGAGAAAGCAAATTTCTCCTCTATACACGGTGCATTACTTGGAGAACAAAGGATAGCTTCCTTAACTAAATATTCCAAAGCCTAGCTTCACTATTTGATGCAAGAAGTTTTTGTTTAACAAAACGCTGCACAAGCATAATAAATTATGCTACTATCAGTAGTCAAGAAATGGAGAAAAAATGAGCTTGATCATAATGATATCCATCTCAGCCCATAAGCTATGCAAAGATCTTCTATGACATTAATGGCTTGATTTGTATATTTGCTCATCACTTCATTCATAGTAAAGTAAATGATCAATATGCTGAATAGTAAAATGAGAACAAATATAAAGCAGCTTCCAGAATTGATTCCCTGTTCAAATGTTTGCCAATTCATTAAATTGTTTTAACTCCAAAGATCAACTTTTTACAACCTGAATTAAGATTCAAGACAAATGTTCTTCTGTCCAGTGACAAATGTGTAGGAACGAAAGTTAGTTACACCAGAAAAAGTCTGTCTAACCTTAATTACACCGAAATTCCATCATAAAGTTCAATGTAAAAACTGAATTTTCCGGCCATAATAAAAGTCAATCTTCACTTCTGAAACTGGATGGCCTAAACAGTCTACACTTCGTACCGCAGCTACACAGCATACACACATAACTACAGCCATGTGCAATGATATGTCGACGCCTCGTTTCTCGCTAATTCTAAGTAAGTTGTCAAATAGTCTTGACAACTCTTTGTCTTCCTCGTTCAGTGCCTGATTCACCGCATGATCCAAAATTTCTCTCTCATTCTAGCCTATGATTGCAAATGAAAAAACGTGAATCGATATTAAAGACATACTCGTAAAAAAGACAGGCACATACTCAGCACGTCCAGAACGGCTCCTAAAAATGCTCAAAGGGTTTCAACCTAGAAATTCATACACATACATAGCACCTCCAGAACGGCTCAAACAATGGTTCTCATTCAGAATGCAATTCCAGACCAGACAATACATCCACGAAGTGAAGTCAAAATCCATTTGCAAGAAGAATTGCTACACTACTGACAACCAAGTGAAAAATTCAATGCCCAATCTCAAATTGTTCAAACTCCCACAAAATTAACATACAAGATTGTCAGTGTAACGACCAAGAATTTTAAATTATATAAAACTATTTTTCTCGAAAAACGTATCGCTAAATTTTTAACCCCAACGTTAAAATGAAAGCGTGTTCGTCTAGCCGTTATAAAAATCAATTTAAATTATTCGAGTCAAGTTCAATTCCGGACATCGATTTCTCATCATTATTAAATCTCAATTTTAATAGTTTTAAACACAATATGTTATTATCTAGAGTCCAAAATCCTATTAGCCCAAATCTCGATTTTGAGTCCAATCCACCTAAACCCAATTTGAAAACCCCTACAGTCCAAATGCTTGGCCCAATTATTTGGCCCAATTTGTTACCTAGGGATTTGTGCCCTAAATCACTATTCATATATCAGCTCCTCACCTCTCCACTTTCACAAATCACGTAGCCAATCCATTTTTGGTAAGAATCCTTCCCTCCCCTCATTATTGGAGACCAATGTTGATGCTAGAACATCAATTTCTAGCATCAACACTACCATCTCCTTAGCTCAACACCACCCACCTCCAGCTCACGAGACTAAGCAACACCCACTGCTTCACTCAAAAATCGGCACCTAAGCAGCCCACCCCAAAATCGACAGCTACACCTCAAAAACCAACACAAGACAACCATTAAAACCAAGAAATACAAGACCCATAACTTACCTCATCCTTTGATTCGAGATTTATTACCGCCAAGGAAAAACCCAAAGAAAAAATCGAACCCCTCACGCCTCTGTTGCCTTCGACCCGCGCGCCTAAAACCCATGCTACCTTCACCCCCGTGCCGGTGCCACCACTAGAGGGTGGCATTGCCACCGACTAGACGGTCGGAGGAGGGGGGCTGCCTCTTTTCCCCCTCCCCAGCGAGCTCTCTCTGTAGTGAGAGAGATATATATATTTTTGATTTTAAATTATTTTAATTTTTTTGAAATTTTAGCCCTAGCCCCCAGATTTTTAAAAGTGTTTATTTAAGTCCCCTAGAGTTTCTGTTTTAAAGAAATCAGCCCCAGGTTTTAAGTTTTTAATTTCAGTCCTTAAACTTTTATTTTTAGTTTCAGTAATTAGAGTGTGTTTGGTAGGGATTTTTGGGGGAAGAATTGATTTTTAAATAGTGATATGATGGGAAATGTGTGGTTGAAAAAGAAGAAAAAAGTATTGATGTGATGGAAAATATTATTTTATTGAAGAATGTGTGGTTGAAAATGAGAATTGATTACTATAGAAAATGAGAATCTATACCAAACAGGCCCTTAATAAATCAGCTCCTAAAGTTTTTGTTTTCAGCAGTTAGCCTATTATTTTAGAAAAGTTTAATTTCAGTCCTTAAATTTTATTTTTAGTTTTAATAAATTTTCAATTAAGTCCCTAATTTTCTTAAAAGTTTAATTTCAGCCCTTAAACTTTTATTTCCAGTTTCATAGATTTCCAATTAAGCCCCTGAACTTTATTTGATGTAATTTTAAATTATTATCTCAGTCTCAAAGTTTCAATATTTAGTAAATCAGTCCCTAGAGTTCCTATTTCCCTCATTTAACCCCATTACTTTGAAAATATTATTTTCAGCCCCTAAATTTGTCAAATTCAGTTTTAATAAATATCCAATTAGGTCCCTAGACTTTATTTTATTGCTTTAAAACTTTAAATTTCGGAATACTAATTCAAAACCTAATTTCTATTTTGGCTAGACAAAACGTGCTGACGATTAGGAGATTGAGGTTACGTCTCGCTCCACTTTTTACGAGACTCGAGATAATTTGAGGTAGACTCGCCTCCATTAATTAGTTTAAATTATAATTGCATGTATTATGTGAATTTACGTGATTTATACACTTTAATGCATGAGATGAGAATATGTCATATGAGATATATGATATTGTTATGCTTGTCATAACTTATATGCTTTAATGCATGAGAAGAGACGAGTATCTCTTACGAGATAAGATAAGAATGTTATGCATAACTTATGTGCTTAAATGTATAAAACGAGACTACTCACACCCTATGATTTTCAAGAAAATGAGCCAATGATGATGATGATGATGTCACTGTATATTTTGCATGATTATGTGTTCAATTATTTTGTAAATTAATTATCGGCAATGAGCCTACCGAGTATTTCATCGAAATACTCATTCCGTTATTTTAACGACATTTACAGATTTTGGAGACGGCCGGATTTGATGGGCAGTGTGGCAACGATTTAATGGATTCAATTATTTACATTTGAAAAATTACGTATTTGAACATTATTAACGTACTTTGTTACTTCAATTATTTCAAAACTCGAGATTTAAAGTTTAATCAAATTTCTTACGTTAATCAAATGAGTTTTGTTGCCGACGAGATTTTACCGTTATGAATGTGATGTTTAAAATTTAGTTATTTTCCGCAAATCTTTTTAATTAATTCAGTTACAAAAGAATATGACGTGTCAATCCGGGTTTACGAAACTCGGGGCGTTACAGTCGGCCATAAAGGTAGAACTTCCTTGTTCTTTTTATCTTTTCCCTATTTCTCAGATTCTTCCCATTTCACACAAGCCCTTTTTCACCCACCCTTTTGGCTGTATTGCCATCAATAATTGCAGCCAGTAAGTAAAGAAACTGAACACGAAAAATCAAAACGATATTAAAACAACCTACTTGATTTGATCTCCAGTTCAGCAACTTTGAAAGAATTATTCTACTTTTTAAGCACACCAAGAGATGGTTAATCTCCGGGTGAGTTAAAAAAAAAAATTGAATTTACAAAAAGGCTATGTTAAACATTCATAAAGATCAAAACTTGAATACAGTTTGAATACCTTGGTCTGTAGTGGTCGACAGATATTGACGGATATGGGTTCTTCAGTGGTGACTTGGCGTCGGGTTGAGGAGGAGAGGAGTGTCATGGTGGTTTCACGGTGGGTCGAAGTTACGAGCACGGTTGTTTACCGGAAAATTCTTCGACGGCGCCGGTGAATCAGCTGGGTTTCGCTCTATGCTTTTGGGGGAAGTGGTGGCTGGGGTTTCATTTGGTGTGGTGAGAAATGGAAATGAAAGTCACGGTTCCCCCTATTCCCTCCCTTCTAAGTCGTTTTTGCCTTTTCCTCTATGCTTTTGGGGGAAGTGGTGGCCGGGGTTTCATTTGGCGTGGTGGGAAATGGAAATGAAAGTCACGGTTCCCCCTATTCTATGAGTACGGATTTTTTTTCACAGAATACATACACAGAATTTTGAAATGGATGAATTGGATTTAAACATTGGAGGAGGGAAAACACAAACCGACGCACAGGATCCGACAATTCAAAAATTTGTAAAAAATCTGGCATGTTTTTCTGTACTTAAGGAATTTTCCTTAGAAAAAACCAAGCTGCCTAGTAAACTAATTTCAAATTCCTGTAACCTTTCCGTGAGAAAATCTGTACCGATAGCATTATTCAAAGAGCCGTGCTACGGTGTCCGCATGAGTGATCACGGGGATGACCGCGCACACACACATGGAGGGTCGGGATTATTTTATTCACATGGGTCCCGCGCCTCGGCTGTGAGTGTGCGGTCATCCCCGCAGTCACCGGCGCAGATCGTTTAGCATTTTTCTTATTCAAAAAAATTAGCCAGCTCGAGTGGAGCTTTCGTTTTTTGGCCGAGCTTTTGTTTGGCTCGGCTCGGGCAAAGAATGCCCGAATCATTTTTGCTTGAGCTCTTCATGTTTCAGCCGTGACTCAATTTAACTCGCTTGTTGACACCCTAACCCAATCTGGCAGTGCACGTACCAAGATCCAGTAAAAAATATCCACAAGAAAGTTATTTTTATTTTACCTTCGTCCATAAGCACATCTTCTTACGAATATGTTCTTTCTGCTTTTGAACTTGTAAAGTACGGCAAATTGTCAAGGTAATCTCTATAATAAATTGATACCATCTTTTCGTGGGAAAAATGAAATTCTTGGTCAATCTGTACTGTATGCTATCATTTATGGAGTAATGCGCCGTTTTAATGCTCACAATATGTTGATAAAGATTAAAGTCCTTGTGCTAATATAGTTTTGCCTATGATTACTCAGACTAGGAATTCCATCTCAACCTCGCTAATTGTTAAGCCATATAGGATTCTTACTAATCTTGAAATCCAATTGCTTCTTTGAGCTCTAGACGGATTTAATTGCTCAATTGAGCTTCTCAAACTTGCGTAGTCCAACATTATTACATATTCAAGGCAGGTGAGATTTTTACCCAAAACAATGATTTAACTTTTTATCCCTTGCATGGGTGTATGGAGTACTTTTGCTGTTTCATGCTCACCACTTGTTTGATTAAAGTCCTAATTCTAATAAATTTGTGCATGTGATGATTTTTAAGTGAAGTTAGTTAATTGACTCACTGAAGGCGAGTGTCCTCAAGTGCAAAATCTTTGAATGAATTTCAATCTTTTCCCAAATGATGAATCATGAATGGTATGAAGTTATGGTTTTTGCCATTCATAGGGTTAGTAGTTTTTCCAACTATCTCTTTGCTCTCTTTTCTCTTGATCGTTGTAGTAGATGTTTCCTCTGTGTTGAAATGCTTACGTTCCACAATCTGCTTATGTACTGAAGAATCTCAACTAAAGCTTTTATAAGCATTGCACAGATACCAACTTGTTGCCTTTAATTTTGCAGGGACAATTTTACGACATCACCATGTCAAGTTATGAACAAATTTGGTAACCGTAGCATCTCACTTTTTGAATTTGAGTGAGTGCTAAAACTAAAAATTCTTCCAGTCCACCAGGGATGTTCTTTCATGTGGCATATCTCTGCCCTAAAACCTCACCTCTTTTCCACCTCTTTTCCAAAACCTCAAGATCAGTGTTTCCCCGTCGTAAATCATTTTTATACCTCCACCACTACCATTCTGACGTGAAGAATAATGCCAAAAGCCAAAACAGAAGGCCTCTTTTCATGACCAAAATGACAACCCAATTGTCCACCTCAGCAGCTCTCCTTCAAAATCCCTCAGATTCAGTCCCTCAAAAATCAAAGAAAAAGGCCCGATTCGAGGCCCCAGAAAGCGTACTCCGCCACAAGCTCGACCAGTGCTCAAAACACGGAGACTTTGCTGAGGCACTTCGCCTTTACAATGAGGCGAGGGCAAGTAATATTCAGCTCAATGTGCATCATTTTAATGTATTGCTTTATTTATGCTCACCAAATAATGATGGCAGTAGGCACGACGCGGATAATTTTGTAGGTTTGGAGAAGGGCTTTGAGATTTTTAAACAGATGAGGTTGGATAAAGTGGTGCCAAATGAGGCTACATTTACCAATGCTTCTAGATTGGCAGCCACTAAAAAGGACCCAGAAATGGCTTTTGAGTTGGTTAAGGAAATGAAGAATCATGGAATAGTTCCAAAGTTGAGGTCCTATGGGCCGGCATTGTTTGAGTTTTGTGAGAAGGCAATGGCTGATCAGGCATATGAGGTAGATGCCCATATGGTGGATAACAAGGTCACAGCCGAAGAGCCTGAGCTTTCAGCACTTTTGAGGGTTAGTTCTGATGTCAAGAGGGAGGAGAAAGTATATGAAATGGTTCATAGGTTGAGAGCCACTGTGAGGCAGGTGTCTGAGGATACTGCCAATGTGGTGGAGGATTGGTTTAGGTCAAAGAGGGCAGCAGAGGTTGGGGCAGAGAATTGGAATGTAGAAAAGGTGAAGGAAGGAGTTGTGAAGGGAGGGGGTGGATGGCATGGCCAAGGGTGGCTGGGGAAAGGGAGATGGAGAGTGGTGAGGACCCAGATGGATGAGGCTGGGGTCTGCCAGTCGTGTAGAGAGAAGCTTGTTTGTATAGATATTGATCCTATGGAGACCCAGAAATTTGCTAATTCTTTGGCAAAATTGGCTAACGAAAGAGAAGCTAAAGCTGGCTTTGGGCAATTTCAGGTATGGAACTTGTTTATTGTTTACTGTTGTTAATGATAATTTGTATGTGGCGAACAAATATGCATTGGTTTGATATTTTATACTCGTATAATTTGGGTTGTGTAACTTGTGTTTAATATGTTTGATGAGTTAGTCATGTGTTTGTATGATCTTGTTAGGAGGAATATTATTTTTTCTATCATATTCTAGAATTGAAAATTATTTACATTTGACACGTGTTAGCAAAGTTCTAAAAGGCGTAAGGTGTGGAGGTCAAGCTTCAAGCCTTACGAGCTTATGTGTAATAAGACGTTTTCCTATTTAAAATATAAATTTAATTATTGTAGGCCTATAAATAAGTGAAATTATGCATACCTTGTCATACATATTTTTCAAATTTCTAACAAAGACATGATTCAAAAAAATCTTAAATACTCCAAATAAATATTGTTGTGTACATGGGTAGAGAAGTCTATATTTGTAGAATAAGTTTGGCAAAGGTGATTTTTTTTGTTGGATTTATTTCCTTTGTAAGGTTTAACCTATGATACACTGACACGTACACATGCTTCTGACATGATACGTGTCGGATATGTCGACACATGATTTTTCAAAAAAAGTACTGACACTACACGTCGTCGACACGTTGATTAAATTCTTTAAAATTCTTCATTTATATAATATAAATTTATTTTTATACTTGTTATTATTTTTTCTTGTTTGAAATCTTTAAATATGAGTACCTATTTATTATTTACTAATAAAAATGTATAATATTTTTAATAAAAAAGAAAAAAATTATGGTAGAGCGTCCGAGGAGTGTCGGACACGCTACCCTAATTGAAGTGTCCGTGCTACAGAGAGTTTAACAATAATTGAACACTGGACTTCATAATACAAAAACACTACTAGCCAAAAAAAAGGCGAGTGTCTTCTTGCCTTGGCCGAGGTGGGACGTTTTCTCCGAGCATCGAGCCTGGGTGGGTAATGGAGATCGGGATAAAAATAAATATAGAGATATCTTTTAATACGAATTTTATAATAAAAGTTTAATTTTAAGTATATTTCAATTAGATTTGATTAGATTAGTTTTGATATTTTGATACAATTATAGTTTATTAGGAGTTTGTTTCCTTTTTAACTTCTATTTGCTCTATAAATAGAGGGGCTTATTCACTGTAAATCACAACCTGAATATATGAATTAAAGTGATTTTCCTCTTACCCTCAATTCTTCTCTTCTTGGATCCCCTTTCTATTATTAATCTTCGATTGTTCTTTAACAAGTTATACGCATCCTGCGTCAGTTGGCCTTTAGAACATTGTGTCTTAGACTTCATTTTATATCTTAAAATTCTAGTGGAAAAGACTACTACATTTCAATTAGGAGAAGTAGACATTGGAAAAGGAGACTTTTGTTCAAATCAAGCAATCAATCCTAGGCTTTAAGCGTTTCTTAGATTATCTTTTTTATTGTCCTTTACTCTTTGGCATCTAATTTTAAAGTGGGCATTTTACATTTATGAAAGGATGTATAAGCAAGTAGATGGTTTAGCAAGCTCTATATAGTCTTACACCCCGCTTGATGCCAATAAATAAATTTGACACTGCTTCAATAATTGAATGGTATGGTTTAAACAGCCACCCTTATTTAGGCTAGAGTCGACAAGGTGAATTTTCAATTTGACATTTTATTTTCTTCTCGAAATATAGGGTAGATTCGGTTACTCTTTTTGAGAAGAAAACACTATTTCTGGATATCCAAAAAGGAAAATTGAAATACGATTATAAATGGATTGTGTGCATGCGTATGCATGTGTCCAAACATATTTTAGTTATAGAAGCAGACTAGCTTGTTGATGCATGCAACTGCGACTCTGTAGGAAAAGAATTGTGATGGTGCTCAATTATTGAAATATCAAGGGAACAAAGGAATAGAATATTATTGAGAATCTTAATTAGGGATATCGACATTGATTACAACCATTACAACGAAATTTTAGTAAAACTGAGAGAAGATATATAGACTTTCTAACTGCTGTAACAAAGAATTGCATGTTACAGAACCACAAGCATAAAGCAGGACGATAATATTGTAAGATGTTGCAATCTCAAGTTTTCAAAAATAAGACAGTTGGGTAGGTTATTGCATCTTTTACTCTCTTCCTGACCTGGGACTGTTAAACCTCATACCTACGCAACTTGTTTGGCTTCGAACACACCAAATGGGCCAATTTTCAACCTGCAATCAAGTTCAGCATATGCCTTTGTTTGAGCCCCATTTTTGGTTAAAAATGTATTTTGGAATAATGATTTTTTGGAGAATGTGTGGTTAAAAAATAAGGAAAATTATCCAGTTTATGAGTAAATTTATTTTATGGAAGAATGTATGGTTGAAAATGAGTTTTGGAAGAAAATGGAGGCCAACATAGGCTATATTTTTTCACAACTGCTTTCAACAGTATAGGAAGTCATGCCTGCCATTGTTACAGCATTAATTGAAAATGAGTTGATAGTATTCGCCAGTGCAATATTTTTTTTTTATGCTTCAGCCATTTCATATAACAAAATAGATTGTCTTCTCAAGCAAATGTTGCACATATTCAGGAATGGGTTCGACGTCATGGTCCATTTGATGCGGTAGTAGATGGTGCAAATGTGGGCCTTATTAATCAGCATAATTTCAGTTTTTCCCAGGTAATGTTAACCTCTGCTTCCCCCCTTGGTGCTCTGTGTCTGTCATTCTGTCCCATTGAAGACAAAATATAGATAAATAAAATTTTCCTCTCTGTGACCGCTTAAACATTTAGACGTGGTGGTTTAACATAGTATACAAGCATAAAAAGGTCCTAAGTTCAAGTCTTGCCGCTACCATTTATAAAAATTGCACTTTTGTAAGGCCTTATGATGGGGGGAAAAAAAATCTGGCCTAGGGGGCATGTTGAAGGCTAAATTTAAATAATAAATGCATTCCCTTTCTAAAAACTTAAGCTTTTAGATGAAATGATTCAGTATATCTGTCAATCTTTGCCTGTCTCTTCCACCCTTTCTCTCTCGTTTTGCTACCCTGGGTTGGGTATGGATATCCAAATCAAAGAAAGTCTGAATGTGAAACTAAGACTAAAGTTATGGCTATTTTATATTTGATTATCTTTAAACTAATTAGTTTATACAAAGATCTTATGTGGGTCCTTTTTTCTTTTGTAGCTCAAGCATGTTGTGTATCACTTGCGTAGACTGAGCCCGTCAGGGAAACTGCCTCTTGTTATTCTGCATAAAGGCCGCGTAACTGGTGGTCCTGCACAGCACCCTAACAACAAGAAGTTGTTGGAAAGTTGGAAGAAGACTGGGGCACTTTATGTTGTCTCTCCTGGTTCGAATGATGATTGGTACTTTATTCAATCACCTAATTGGACTTTTTCTGTAAATGCTGAAACAATTCCTGCTTTTCTGTTTTATTTGTTTGGAATTTCTCCATCTTCTTTCCTGCTGTCCCTTTGACAACTTTTCTTCCTTGTTCTTCTCTTTGTTATTCATATGTCATTGTAGCACCTGAAGATTTTTACTATGAAGTATGAATTACAATCAAACTATGCAGCCTATGTTTTTCCTTTTCCATATCCCCAGGTATTGGTTGTATGCTGCTGTTAGCTCGAAGTGTTTGCTGGTGACAAATGATGAGATGAGGGACCACTTGTTCCAGCTGCTAGGCAATAGTTTTTTCCCAAGATGGAAAGAAAAGCATCAGGTACATTGTTTTTTTGTTTATATTTATGCATTTTATATTTAAACACGATTCCAAAATAAGAGAAGATTTATATAAATATTTATTGAACTTCATTGCTGCACTTTGATACTGATTCTTGCAGCAATAAAAATAAACGATACTTGATTATAGATTCTTAAAAATATTAAATTGGAAGCTATGTGGACATAATAATTAGAAAATAGATAAATTCAATTTGTTTGGCTCTTTTGAGTTGAGTGTGTAGGCATCGTTTTGGCACATCTTTATTTGTATTTGTACGACATTATACAGTTCAGATGGGTTCACTCCTACATGTACAACATTGAGTTCAATCAGGTGGTCCATGATTTTTGGAGATATTATATTTGAGAATGTTGCGTGTTATTTCAAGTTGGTTAAATTCATATATATGGTAGATATCATGCCAAAACCTTAATTATCAAATTGTGCTAAATAATCCATAGAAAGTGTGATGCATCAAGTCAATTAATAAATTTGGCATTCAGTTGATATCACTATCGACATATTATTCTTGGGTCAACTGGTATAACTTGCGACTGGTTGTGTGAGAGAGCAAGGAATATATATATATATATATATATATATATATATATATATATATATATATATATATATATATCTTTTCATTCTTGTGATTCTACTGAAATTGGCAGGTTCGGTTAATGCCTTCGATTGATGGACTCCAGTTCCGCATGCCTCCGCCTTATTCAATTGTCATTCAGGTGAGTGACATACAGTTAATGTAATATTTGTGTCATCAAGCTCGAAAATTTGATGTGCGTCTCTTGTTTGAAGTTTCATTTATGCTTTACACATTTCGAGTTAAATGCAGGAGTCTGAACAAGGCAGTTGGCACATACCAACTGTAACTGGGGACGATCTTGAGACCCCGAGACAATGGATTTGTGCAACAAGAATCAGGGACCTAAATTGAAAAACTTCGCATAAAGGATTAGATGAGCAAGGTGAAGCCTGGGGGAAAGTAATTTGGTCTATTGTGGTTTTGTGTATGGGAAAAGGACATGCATTTCCAAGTCATAAGTTGTTAAGTCATCACTTGTGTTTTGTGGAGACATTATAGGAGCATCCATAATGATCTTAAATAGAGCTCCACATTAGAAGTATAAATTTCCATTTTTTAACATAAATGGGATCGATAGTGAATTTCTTGAGGTAAAATTGAAATTTGGCCAGGCTCAATGTATAATGAACCCCAACAAGAAAGAACACACAGTATGCATGTGGTGGCATTATCTAGTATTAAAGTGGACAGTGGAGAGCCATGCATGTTTGATTTATAGTACTATATGTGACGCAATAATTTAATCATTAAAAAATTTAATTCATTTTTCTTCTTTAGTACTTTTCAATATTATGGTTTATTTGGATGTAGGTGTTTTTAAAAGTAATATTTTTGGAGAATGTATGATTAAAAAAATAAAAAAATTATGAATTTATGTGTAAAGAATTTTGAAAAAAAAATATATTTTAAATAATTTGTACAGGAGCTATGTTATTGTCCTTAAAAAAATGTCGTGAGGATATCTTTCAAACACACTATTGAAGTAACTACTATAATATTATTTAGCTTCTCTAAAATTAGGGTTGGACATTGTCCGATTCGGTTTGGCTGGAAAGAGAATTGAACCGAACTCGAATTTTCGAGTATCTAGTTTTTATTTAATATTTACAATAATGCTGTATTAATTCAACTATGATATGTTTAATTTTAACTCTTACAAAATAATATAGTTCAATCATCTGATATCTTTCGCGCCTCTCTTTGTTGAGTTCTTTATAAGTTTAACTGTTAAAATTATAAGAAGAGGAAGTTAGCGAGCTCACAATAATATAACGGAAAAAAGGGCACTACGGTAGAATAAAAAATTTGGGTAAAACTTAGGTCAATTTGATCAAATTGGGCTTGGATGTAAATTAGAAATGGTAAAAGGGAAGATTACCTATTTAAGAGAATAAGTTTAGCCTACTTCAAAAATGAGAAAACAAGTTTGAAATTTCCAAAATTATATTTTTACTAAAAAAGTTAAAATTTTTATTTATGAAATAATAAATTATTAAATTAATTTATTATTAAATATTTAATTCTAATATAATATAGAGCTTGTTCGGGAGGGATTTTAATCCAATTAAAATTAAAAATATAGCCCAATAATAAATAACTCATCCTACCTTCACCACCCCTACCGCGGCGACCGTTTCGATCATCGCCCTACTCCGGCGAACTTTCCAACGACCATTCCGGTGACTACTTCGATTCCGGTGACCGTTCTGGTAATCGTTTCGGCCACGATTTTTTTCGGCGACTGCTCCGATTCCGGCAGTTGTTCCAACTCCGACGAATATTCCAGCGACAACTCTGCTATATTTTTTTGTGCGATTGACCTTTTTTTTTACGGTCACAACTCAGGTCACAAGTCATAGCCCATGTCATAAGTCACAGCTCAGGTCACAAGTCACAAGTCAAGAGTCACAGCCCAAATCACAAATCAAGTCACAGGTCAGGTCACAAGTCACAAAGCAGTCCGCCCATACGCATTGACCAACCACAAAATTCAACCCACTTCGACGAGAACTCCAAACCTCACCACACCCTGCCTTTCCGAGCCACCTCCATCTCAACAACCACCCACCATCAGCTTCAAAGAGCAGAATCACCATTAACACCACCCCCCATAAAAATCCCCCAAATCTGCAACAATCACCAGACGGCGATCTGAGAGAAAAAAGAAAATCGAGAAGAGAGGAGAGGAGCTCCGACTGCTGCAGCAACGGGCCTATCGCGGCATTGGATTCACCGATGCTGCTGCGAAATAGGGCAGCAGCATCGCGACGCTGCTACGAATTAGGGCAGCAGCATCGCGACGCTGCTGCGACGCCGGCAGCAGCGTCGTCGCCGGCAACAGAAGGGGAGGGAAGGAGAGGAAGGGGTAGAGAGAGAGAGAGCAAATAAAATTTTTTTTGGAAATGAATTAGGGTAGTAAAAATATTTATTTTATAAAAATATTAATTAAAATAAAAAATCTGATTTTGGAAATATTAAACTTCCAATCTGATTTTAGAAAGTTTAATACTTAAAGTATGGTTTTGTGTGATTACCACATGGTAAAATCATATTTTAGCCCATGTTTGGGCCACATTATTTTTTACATTCTCATTCTTCTACTCATTTTCAACCACACATTCTTCAATAAAATAATATTTTCCATCACATCAATAAATTTTCCTTCTTTTTCAACCACATATTCTCCATCACATCACTTCAAAAAAATGCATTCTCTCATTTTAATGTGTATCAAACGGACTCTTACTTAGCAAATTTATTTAGGAAAAAATAAAATAATTTGGTTTATTTTAGATAAGAAAATTTTAAAAATTAGGGAAATTCGGTTTTTATTCGATTATTCGGTTCTTGGATTAGAATCAAGAATCGAATCGAACCCGTCGATCTCGATTCAGATACCAATTCGGATATTTAACTTAAGGAAAATTGCTCAATTCGATTTAAATCAATTCGATTAGGGAGTTTTGTCCAACCCTATCTAAAATTGTCTTGTGCGGTACTATCCATCTTAATATAACAATATTTTTTTCGGTAATAAAATTGTTCTAATCTTTAAATTATGGACTGAATTATGAAGGGAAAATTTATAACTATAAAAATTTCAAAAATAACAAACTTGTGAATTAAGCCCTATTTGGTGGTATAATTTTTTTTTTTAAAGCATTGTTTTGAATAATGATTTTTTGAAAAATGTGTAATTAAAAAGTAGGAAGAAAATTTGTGTTTACGTGTAGATTATTTTATTGTATGAATATGTGATTGAAAATGAGTACATAGAAAAAAAATTTATAAATGAGAGACAAACATTGATTAAATGTTGTGACCTTTAATTTTAACTAAAGATGTTACGATCACAATAACATATAGAGCCCATTTGGTACACATTAAAATGAGAGAATGCATTTTTTTGAAGTGATGTAATGGAGAATATGTTGTTGAAAAAGAAGGAAAAGTTATTGATGTGATAGAAAATATTATTTTATTGAAGAATGTGTGATTGAAAATGAGTAGAAGAATGAGAATGAAAAAAATAATGTGGGGCATAATTTATAATCACGTTCACAAACTAATCACAATATTATAATTCTATAAGACAATTTATAAATCACAATCACATATTTAATCACAAAATCACATTATAAATTACCTAATTAACTAGTCGCATGAACTCTATGCCCCATACCTCTGTTCTCTCTCATTCTTTGTTTGATTTCTCCTCTGCATCACCGTCGATACCCACTTCTCCCGTCGAGACCAGGGCCGACCCTTGCCCAAGGCAAGTAAGGCCACTGTCTTGGTCTCAGATTTTAGAGGCCCCTAAAAAAAAAGAGCCCAAAAACTGCCCCCAATAAAGACCCCTCAAATCCCTCAAAAAAGGAAAAAAAAAATGGGAACAATACATTTATAAGATATTTACTTTACACCTTTTCAAAAATACAAAAATAAATTTGAAAATTCACAAATCATGTTTTTTTAATTTTTAATTAATAATTAATGAATTCCTAAATCAATTTATTATTAAATATTTAATTTTAATTTAATACAATTACCCCACCCCACCTCCACCACCCCAACCGACTTTTCGATCACCACTCTTCTCCGGCGACTATTCCGGCGACTGGTCCGATTCCGGCGAATATGTTAAGGTCACAGATCTACAATTTGGTCACAATTCAAAATTTTTTAGGTCACAATTCAAAATTTTCATAGGTCACAATTTGTTTATCGGTCACAACTTAAAAATTTTAAAGTCACAATTTTTTCATCGGTCACAAATCACAAAATTTATAAGTCACAATACTTATTTACGGTCACAAACATCCCATTAATTGAACGTATATTATATGTTAGGTCACAATTTATCAAATAATTGGTCACAAATTAATAATTCGTAGGTCACACGACATGTATTAGTCATAGTTATCTAATTCACGGGTCACAATCCAACGAAATTATTGGTCACAGACAACAAAATCATTTGTGACCACCACTAAATTATTTGTGACCACCAATTCAACATTGCCTCCATCAGCGGCACCACCACCGTCGCCGCATCTCCACCACCGTTGCCCGCAGAAACACAACTAAACTGCATTATCACCACCGCAGCGGACAAACCACCCAAACCACCACCCAAACACTCCAAAACCGCCAGCATCCTACACTACCGCCAGCACCCTACACCACCTCCAGCATCATACTCCACCACCACCACCACCACATCCCATCCCGCCACCATCGCCAACACGACCACCACCAACACCACCTCCAACATCACAATCCACCACCAATTGCAGCAAGATTTGAATCTGTAGCCCCAGCCATCGCCGCCACCAACACCATCGTTAACACCATCACAACCGCGGCGAGATCTGAATCTGAATCCGTATCCACCACCACCTCACCACCAACCCTAACACCATTAACACCACATCGCCCCCAACAATTGCAGAACACAAATCAATGATGGTCATCTTACTAGACAAATACCCAAGCCGCAGCGACGATCTGAGATGAGAGAACTACGACGGAGGCCGATGGGATCTTCGCGTGAAACTACCAGAAAGCATGTACTGGCGGCGGAGGTTGTCACTTGTTTTCCTCTCCTTCTCCTGCTTCTTCTTGGCTGCGCGACTTCTCCTCTGTATTTTTTTTTTTTACAGCAACGAGCCAATTGGGGCGGTGGAATTAGGTGATGATGACGGTGGAAGGTGTTGCAGACGAGTAAAGAGTGAAGATGAGAGGGGAAGAAGAGCAGTCGCCGCCGCCGTAGAAGAGAGAGACGGGAGAAGAGGCGATGAGAGTTGAGAATTGATTTTAGGGTTTGATTGGGGTAGATAGGGTAGGGAAGTATATATAATTAAAAATAAAAAATAAAAAAATGTTTTTAAATTTTTAATTAAAACCTGATTTTTGCATAATGAAACTTGATTCAAGATTTATGAAAATGAAATGTTAAAACCAAGTCTAGGTGTAATTTCCTCAAAAAAAATTGGGCAGAGCCGCAGAGAAGGAAGAAACCAATCGTCGGAGAGTCCAACCATCTCTCTCTATTTTGCTTCCATTCAATAGTAATCAGTCAAGCCAAGAGAGGATATTCTATCCCATTAAGAGATTATTTTTCTACAAGTAATTTGAATGAAAAATCCAACCATTTACAGAACTTGAAATTAGAAAATGGTGGCATAGCTTTCACGCAAAATTCTCATAGTCAAGGCCATCGCTTGACGCTTAGGATCCCTATCAGGCTATCCTCGTATGATCTGATCAAAGGAACTCCATCTCTGAGGTAATTTATCATGTTAATTCATCGGTGTTATTAATTAGATTATAACCAATTATATTTAATTAATTCAAGATCCAGAATTCCTTAATTCTAATTATTTATGTACCGTGTACATATATGCTCTTAATCTTTATACTCAATTTTGATTCTATAGTATGTATTGTTCTGGAACTATTTCACTAGTTCAAAATGTAATAATGGAAGTGTAATGCAAGACTTTTGACGAGGTTCTGGTTTCTCCAATATTTGTTGGGGTTGTGATTCCTTTAAGAAAGCAGCATATAAAATTCTAAAGACGGTGAATATCAAGCGACGGTATAATCAATTCTAACTCTTTGGGGGTAGCCATTGCCTCTCTTCCTGAATGTTTCTGCCTGTAAGCATGTTTTGTTTATACTTTCACAGTTTAGATTTTGTTTCATTTGTTTATACGAGTATTGCTCTTTTTGTATTTGTTACTTCTTAAATCTTCACAGTCAATTATTTTTGTCAGAAAAGAATAGAATTTAGGTAAGTATTGACGATTTTAACTAACCCCAGCCAGAACAGTTGTGAGTGGAAATGTCTGATCTGAAGAAACTAGTAAGTATCTTTTGTGGTTCCATTGATCTGCTATTCTTTTTCATTTTGCATTCAAAAGTTCATTAAAGGAGAAAACAATAAATGCAAGGGGTTTTTGCTTAAAAAGCCTAGTCAACAATACTTATTGGTAAAATAGTCAATCTCAATAGTTTTTGTTCCAATAGCCTTTGGTCTATTTAATCATACATTAAAAGTCTTAAATACCCTTCAATTGAAATGTCTAAAATATCCAATTTGAAACAAAAATTTATCAAATCCCTCACACATGAATCCTCACTTTTGTTCTACTTTTCATACACAATTTAAAACCAACAGTAAAATGGCATACTGCCGTTTTAAACGACTGAATGCCGTTTTAACTAATTATATGTTTGTATCAATTTATGTTTCTTCGAATCCACATAAAAATTAATGAAAACAAGTTTTAACAATATTTTGAGCGAAATTGAGAGTCCCTGATCCAAAACGGCATGATGTATTTATAAACGGTTTGGTGACATTTTAACTAACGTAGATAATTTTTCACTACATTTATAATGAAATTGAGACCCTATACTCTAAAATGATATGTTGCCATTTTAAATGATTATGTGTCATGTCAACTAATTTCGTATCTGCTTTACTTTATTTTCACTTGTATGCACATGAAAATGAAGGAATTGAAGTTTTCATTATGTTTGGACCTGTTTATCAGCATAAAGTTCACTCGATAATAACCAACACGATTGGTCTATGAGTAAGCTGTATTAAACTTGACTACAAAATAAAGTAAATAAAACAAGTATGGTATATAAAACATAGCATGTACAACCGTTCAATATATATAACTATCTATGATATTCTAAACATTGTTTTTACTGATTTCAAAGAAACATCGAGAATTTGTGACTCAAAACGGTATGTAGTCATTTTAAACGTATATATATAATTTTTGCTAATTTCGTGTTCATTTTGCTCCATTATTGCTCGTTTTCACATGAAAGTGTAAGAATGAAAGTTTTAACTAGATTTAGACGTCAAAGTCCACAAAAAATTCAAATTATAGTGAGTCACATCATACGTCCGATTGGAGATTACACTACACTTGACAACCAATGAAAATGTATACAAAACATAGCATGTGCAATCGTTCAATATGTACAACTTATCTATGATGTTCCAAACATTGTTTTTACTAGTTTCGAAGAAAAATCGAGAGCACGTGACCCAAAATGGCATGTAGTCATTTTAAACCTATGTATATCATTTTCGCTAATTTTGTGTTCGTTTCACTTCATTCTCGCTCGTTTTCACATGAAAGTGTAAGAACGAAAGTTTTAACTAGATTTAAATGTCACAGTCCACTCAAAGTTCAAATTATAGCGAGTCACATCATGCGTCCGATTGGAAATTATACTACACTTGACCACCAAGAAAAATATAACAAGTATGGTATACAAAACGTAACACATGCAATCGTTCAATTTGTACAATTTATCTATGATGTTTGAAATATTGTTTTTTACTAGTTATAAGAAAAAATCGAGAACATGTGACCCAAAATGACATGCAATCATTTTAAACGTATGCATATCATTTTTACTAATTTTGTGTTCGTTTCGCTTTGTTCTCGCTCGTATCCACATGAAAGTGTAAGAATGAAAGTTTTAACTAGATTTCAACATCATAGTCCACACAAAGTTCAAACTATAGCGAGTCACTCTATAATTTGGTTGGAAACTATACTAAACTACACTTCACTTGACAATAGAGAAAAACGTAAGTGGCAAGTTTGCTAATTTCATGTTCGTTTTGCTCCATTATTGCTCGTTTTCACATGAAAGTGTAAGAATGAAAGTTTTAACTAGATTTAGACGTCACAGTCCACAAAAAGTTCAACTATAGTGAGTCGCATCATACGTCCGATTGGAGATTACACTACACTTGACAACCAAGGAAAATGTATATAAAACATAGCATGTGCAATCGTTCAATATGTACAACTTATTTATGATGTTCCAAACATTATTTTTACTAGTTTCGAAGAAAAATCAAGAGCTCGTGACCCAAAATGGCATGTAGTCATTTTAAACGTATTTATATCATTTTTGCTAATTTTGTGTTCATTTCACTTCATCCTCGCTCGTTTTCACATGAAAGTGTAAGAACAAAAGTTTTAACTAGTTTAGACGTCACAGTCCACACAAAGTTCAAACTATAGTGAGTCACATCATACGTCCGAATGTAAATTATACTACACTTGACCACCAAGAAAAATGTAACAAGTATGGTATACAAAACATAACACATGCAATCGTTCAATTTGTACAACTTATCTATGATGTTTGAAATATTGTTTTTCTTGGTTTCGAAGAAAAAATCGAGAACCCGTGACCCAAAACGACATGTAGTTATTTTAAATGTATGTATATCATTTTTGCTAATTTCGTGTTCGTAGCAAGTGTAATAGTCAAAACATAGCACGTGTAGTTGTTCAATGTGTACAAGACATGTATGATATTTCAAATACCGTTTTATTAGTTTCGAAGTGAAATCGATACCTCCTGACCCAAAATGGCATTTGGTCATTTTAAACAGAGGGTTGCCATTTAGGGTTTAGGTTTTAGGGTTTGGGGTTTACAAAACAGAAAACATATAATTGTTCAATAAGCCTTTTTAAACGATTAAGTGTCATTTTAATAAATTTTGTATTCATTTCACTTTATGTTCCCTTGTATCCATATGAAAATTATTAAAAAACATGTTTTAACTATATCTGGAGTGAAATTTAGAGTTCGTAACCGAAATGACATGCTATCGTTATAAATGATTTGATAACATTTTAACTAATTTTGTATTTGTTTCACTTTATATTCTCTCGTACCCACGTAAAAGTTTATGGATGAAAGTTTTAACTATATTTCGACGTTACGATTGACACATTTGTTCAAACTATAGTAAATCACTCCATAATCCAATAGTAAACTACACTACTTTTAACAATAAAGAAAAACGTAAGTAGCGGTGTGGTATCCAATACACAATAAGTGTAGTCGTTCAATGTGTACGAGTCATGTATGAAGTTTCAAACACAATTTTACTAGTTTCGAAGTGAAATCGATACTCCGTGACCCCAAACGGCATCCAATCATTTTAAACGGAGGGTTGCCATTTAGAGTATTGAGGTTAGATTTTAGGGTATAGGGCAAAAGAGAAAACATGTAATTATTCAACATGCCCTTTTAAACGACTAAGTACCGTTTTAACAAATTTTGTATTCGTTTCACTTTATATTCCCTCGTATCCACATAAGATACTCTATAAATTAGTTAATGCAACATGTTGTGACCTTGTGACCCAAAACGGCATGTTGTCGTTTTAAACGCATAGCTGACGTTTCTACGAATTTAGTGTTCGATTCCACTTATTCGGATGATTGTCGTTTTGGATACCTAAAATGGCGCATGGACGTTTTAATCGTATGATCGCCATTTTTCTAATTCAGTGTTCAATTCACGTCACTTTCGTTCATTCAGCCCCCCCAAGTCGAGACATTGTAACCCAAAACGGCACGTTGTCGTTTTAAACGCATAGCTGACGTTTCTATTAATTTAGCGTCCAGTTCCACTGACGTTCAAACACCATTTTACTAGTTTCAGAATAAAATCGATACCTCATGACCTAAAAGGGCATATGGTCATTTTAAATGTAGGATTGTCGTTTAGTGGTTTAGGATTTAGGGTATAGGATTTAGATTTTAGGGTATACGATTTACAAATGGAAAAATGTGTAATTGTTCAACATGTTTAAGTTTTGTATGATGTTCGAAACACTATTTTACGAGTTTTGGAGTGAATTCTACCTCTTTATCCAGAATGGCATTTTGTCATTTTACACGTAGGGGGTGCCATTTTACATACGTAATCGTTGAACGTGTTATAATTTTACTAGTATGAATGCCGTTTAGGATATACAGAACATAGCGTCTCCCATTAACATCAACACATCACCTAAAATGGCGCATAAACGTTTTAAACATATGTCCTTTTTCTAATTCAGTGTTTACTGGCGAAGAAAAATCGAGAGCCTGTGACCCAAAATGGCATGTAGTCATTTTAAACGTATGCATATCATTTTTGCTAATTTCATGTTCGTTTCACTTCATTCTCGCTCGTTTTCACATGACTAGATTTAAACGTCACAGTCCACTCAAAGTTCAAACTATAGCGAGTCACATCATACATCCGATTGGAAATTATACTACACTTAACCACCAAGAAAAATGTAACAAATATGGTATACACAACATAACGCATGCAATCGTGCTATGTTTTGGATACCAGACTAAATACACATTGAACGACTAAACGTGCTATGTTTTGGATACAGGCTCGAAGGGAACGCTTGTAATAAGGTATGATTTTGCTAAATTAAATATTAGTACTTTCTTTTATACGTTTCTTGATTTTTTGTTAATAACGTATCAAAAAAAAAAATTCGGGGGCGCTGCCCCTGAACCCCCGTAAACCCCAACCCCTTCAACTCTACCTCTAAGCCCCCTTATTTTCATGATCTAACTCCGTCTCTAATCACAGGACCTTGATTTTACTCCCAAAAAAATCAATAAAATCTTAAACCATCTGAAAGACTTATACAAGTTAAAACGAGCTAATTTGTTGAGTATTTTATCCTATAATTGGATATATATGGAATTTAGGTTACTTGCCTTTATTCGTAGTAAGTATAATGTAGTTTACTCACAGAATAACGGTGTTGGTCATTATCGCGTGAAATTTGTATAGACATTGATGTCCAAATGTAATAAAACTTGCTTTTGTTTGTGCAAACGAGTGCAAATAAAGTGAAACAGATATGAAATTAGTTGAAATGACAGCAAAACATTTAAAACGGCATCTTGACATTTTGGGTTACGAGGTCTCGATGTCACTCTAAATATCGTGAAAACTTGTTTACGCTTATTTTTATGTGGGTACAAGACAATATAAAGTGAAACGAATGCTAGATTAGTTAAAACGTCATCGAACCGTTTGTAACGACAACATGTCGTTTTGGGTCACGAATTTTCAATTTCGCTCAAAATATTGTTAAAACTTGTTTTCATTAATTTTTATGTGGATACGAGGAAACATAAATTGATACAAACATAAAATTAGTTAAAACGGCATTCAGTCGTTTAAAAACGGCAGTATGTCATTTTACTGTTGGTTTTAAATTGTGTATGAAAGTTGAAAAATTCAATGTGATGTAATATGGGTAATTTAGGTAATCTATTAATTTTGAATTAAAATATTTATTTTAAATCATTAATTGTGGTCAAAGGCTAAAATTCCAAACTATATTATGAAATGGACCATTTGCCCCAATTACCACTAAATGCAATCAATATGATTTTAGAATTAACGAAATTGTTCTTACTGTTACTTCCTAAACATTTCTAATATCAGATGGTACTGGCCCTCTAATTGCTTCCTTGTATTACGTGAAAAGCACGGGGTGTTCTCTAATAGTTTCTTAAATTTACTTCATCAATGGGTTTTTGGCACTTAAATAGGTTGTTAGAACTTTATTATCGGGATGTAAATTTTGTAAGAAAAATCAGTTAGTGTTATGCTCTTTCTTTATTCTTGAGTATTCTTCCATTCTTGAAATATGTATTTCACATCATTTTATTTATTCTTTATGATTCAAAATTTCGTGGAGTAATGAGAAGATATACCAAGAAAATAATATAAAAGTGTTAATTATTTAAATATTTAAATTTTGTTACGCTTGTAAAAAAATAATTAGGTTGAAGGGTATCATAATAATTAGTCGCCTAGGGCCTCTAACTTCTTAGGGCCGGCCCAGGTCGAGACTAGATGCGGCACTTCATCGCCACGAATGGCGGCAGCCAAACAAAAGACAAAAGCAAACGCCCCGTTAATTGAGTTTCTTCTCACCCTTTTAACCTCACAACATTTCACGACCAACGGCCACCATAGCGAACATGTATAAAAAATAATCGTTATGTCAACTCCATCCTTCTTAAATCTACCATCACCTCACTACCCAAATCATCATCTTCCCCACTCCAACACACTCGATTGCAGCAAATCACCCTATTTCTCCTCGCAATAAATCCCTCGATTCAGTATGATAAAAGCAGTTTATCCATCTCTCCATATTCCATAACTAATCTCAATAAATTTAAAGACTAGTGATACGTGTAACACACAATACTAATCCTAACGTCAACACAAAGGAAGAATGAGTAGAGGGGAGGATGAGGGGTGCTCATTTCAGACGGTGGAGAATAAACGACTATGATGTTGATTATGGAGACTATGATCATCCACCGCCAATTGTATACATATATGATTTTGGCGGTTGCTAGAGTTGGCTGCAGAGACGAAAACACCCGGCCGGGGGTACGGCCGAGCATGCTGGGCTTTGTCGGAGCAATTGGGAGTTTCGCCAGTTCATCGGCAGCTTCCGTCCCTATTGGTTCGTCTTCTTCATCCCTTCAACCTTCTTTCTTCTTTTTTTTTTTTTGTGAGATTTGGGCCAATTCGGCCCAGCCCATAATCTTTTCTTTTTGTTTTGAAATTGGGCCAATTTGGCCCAGCCCATCATCGTTTGTTTTTTTTTTTTTTTTTTGGTAATTGGATTGGGCCATTTGTTCTGAGCCCAATCCTTAATTATATAATATATAGGCCCAATGGCAAATGACCAAATGACTTCAGTCTTCAGGTCTTCATTCCAAAATGGAAATCCATCCCCAAATTCTTGAGGATTCATCTTCACCAATTTCCAAAATCTCTCGACTCTCGCCCAGTCGCCCGTCACTACCGCCTCCCACCACCACTAGTCCGGCCAGCCCGCTGTCGGGCTGCTACAGTCCCGTCCGTAACGAGTTTTGGTGAATTTGAAACCGTAAGTTGTTTTTGGGCATTACGGGTGTCATTTTTAAGTGTTTATGAATTATTTTGGTCATGTCATATTCGATGTTAAATCATGAAATTTAAGTGCAATGAAATGCAAAAATAGTCTCCGTTTGTCCGATTTCTTTGCTCATAATCTGATAAGTGATACTGTGATAGGTAATTAGGTTTAGGTATACTTGGTTCTTTGCAAATTGCAAATTGCAATCAGTAAATTTGTTGTCTTGTGCTGTTGTGCATTGTCTGATTTCTTTGCTGATGCCTGATAAGTGATACTGTGACGGGTAAATTAGTAATTAGGTTTAGGTATACTCAGTTCTTTTGCAAATTGCAATCAGGAAATTATTTTTAATACTATTTAATTAAATATTAATAAATGACATCGCTCTTATCAGCTGATTGTCGACGTTGACCGGTCAACATTCGTCCGGACTGAATTTCAATGCTGGGTTCGTCCCTGGTTGGCGATATCGGAGTGGCGACGGTCGATACCTACAAAGTTATTTTGGGGTTGAATGAAGTAGAGAGAAATAGTAGTTTTTCCTGCTCTAGAGAGAGAGAGTAAAAGAGAAATGGAAGCTTTTGCTGTGTGTTGTAGAGCTAGAGAGAGTAGACAGAGAAATGATATATTTTTAAAAAAAGAATAATTATCAACTGATTATTGAAAAAAAAAAAAAAACTATACTAAATTTTGAAATCGAAAGACCTAATTTTTAAAATTGAAACTTGAAAGTAAGGTATATTTCACAATTATGGAAAACGTTAACGGTCCACATTTAGGTTGTAGTACAACTATAATTTTTTTTAATTGAAATTGTTGTTTTTTTTTTCTTTTATCGAGTTAAGATTTGAAATCAAGACTTTTACTTGTTTTAAAATTATATTATTTTATCTAAAAATTTGAAATACATAAAAAATGAATTTATATTTTTGTACTCAACAAACTTGAAAATGAGCAATCGAAAATATTTTAAAGAACAAGAAAAAAAATCAAACCTTGAACTCACAAGACAATTATTTTTTCTCTTGTTCTTTAATAGCTAATTGGTATAAATTAAAATCAAATTTTAGTAGATTTTAATAAAAGACAATGAAATATGTTATTGAAAAGTTGTGGATTCTATTAACTATGTGATCATAAATAATTGTTATTTTGACTTAAAATTTTAATTTTTTTTTTTAATATAAGCAAAACATGGGCTAAGTCTCTATTTGGTTAATTTATACGTAATTTATATGTCATATTTCTAACCACGCATTTCGATCACATAAGCACCACCATGCGTTTGTTTGACACCCTTTATTTAACCAAATTTATTTTTTGCAATAGTATAAAAGCGTCAATGGAAAATTGTATAATTGAAAAGAAAAGAGGAAAAAATATATTTATAAAAGTTCGTTTTTCAACTTCTTAGTAATTTCTACTTATTGGTACATTTTCTATTTAACGTCGGCCGAATATTATTCACTGTCTCAAATATATTCTTTCTGATTTTGAACTCGTAAAATCGTCAAGGTAATCTATGTACAAATTAATACCCTCTTTCATTTCGCAAGAAATTCTGAGTGAATTTACGTTGTATGCTATGATTGTATATTTGAATACATAGTTTCCTAATAACTACAATGCTTTATGGAGTATGAGCCGGTTTAATGCTCGCCAACTGTTTGATAAAAGTTCAAGTTTATATCATTTTGCTTATAATCATTCAGTCTTGGATTTCCATCTGAATCTCGCTAATTATTAAGAAATATAGGATTTTTACATTTCCGCAGGATGGTGATTTGTTGAATGTTACCAATTGAAATTCAATCTCGCTTGACCTTAGAACGACATAATTGCTCAATTGAGCTTCCAAGCATGTTTTTTTTAACATTTAAGCCGCGTGGAATTTTTACTCAAAACAATGATTTAACTTTTTAATGGACATCGGGGTCTTTTGTGTTTGTGGACGGTGGTAATGATTTTTATCGTGATGATTCCAAATGGTCTCTAGATTTGGAATTCTTTTTTTCCATTTTTATTTTTCACTCTTTTACCCTTTTTTAATAGTTTTTGTCTGTCTCCTCTCTCCCTGCTTTGAATGGTTTGTATCTTTTAAATGTTTTGAAAATCGGTCTATTGAATCCGAAAAATCGAGAACCTGACTCAAAACCGGTCCGATTTGGCTCTTAATTAAACCTTTGAAATTGAGGCCTCGTTCGGGAGGGATTAAAATTCAATTAAAATTGAAAATATGGCCGTTATTGGATCTCACTCGTCTAATAAAAGTCAACAATAACGGCTATATTTTCAATTTTAACCCTTATTTACACCACAATTGTTCTTCTCTCCTTTTGAGTTCTCTGTGCAAGATTTAAAACACAAATTATTTCTTCCAAATTTCTCTACTTGATTCCACATTCTAATTCTTCAGCTGATTGTGTTCTTCATGTATTGGGTTACAAAGGTTTGATTTTTTTCTTGAACACCTTGATTTTTTCATTGTGTTCCATTTTTTTCCAGAAACTTCGATCTTCTGATCTTATATTTCGATTTTTGTTTTTTTCCATATTTCTTAGGTTTCAAATAATCCATTTTCATAACATTGCACATTAGAAAAGTTCGTTTTGTTCCATGAGGTTGATTTTCTTGTAATACTATTGTCCCTCTTCTAATATGGAGGAAGGTGTACAGCGACTGGTGTTGGGTCTCTACATCATAAGGAGCGACAACATGTACTACTTTTTCTTTGTCATTCTCATATCATTTACGTTATAATAATTTGCTATGTTTTACCACTAAGGGTCCGTTTGATTGTAAATGTGGAATTTGGGTGGAAAGAAAATGAATTACAGGGAATTGAATTGCCTAAAATTTGTTTTACTGGGAATTGTAATTAATTGTGTTTGATTGGTATAATTTTTTACCCGAAAATTGTTGAAATTTTGAATTTTTTGGTGTTCGTTTGACTTTGTTTTCCATGGAAATTGTCCATTAAAGGGAGTTTTTCTTTTTTTACAATTGTCCATAGAATTTGTTTTCATTGCCCAAAAAAAAAAAAAATGAAAAAAAAGGAAAAGAAAAATAGAAAAAGTAGCCTGGTGAGAATAGGTTTTCCTTGAAAACAAAGAATTGGGTGGAAAATGAGGTAAAGGTGGAAAATGAATTCTATGGAAAATTTAACTGATCAAATAGCCTAAAAGGTGGAAAATAGAAAAAGAATTCCAACTTTCCTAGAAAATTGGTGCTATGAAACAGGCCCTAAATATAGCTTTTACATGCCCTCGTCTCATTGTTCTTTACTTAACCTTGCAGAAGCATTGTTGGTTAACCCATAAAGAAAAATTGATTGAGAAACATAAAAAGTTGATTTTTCAGAAAATTTTATTGTTGCTCTGTTTTTACCTTTTTTTTTTTTAGATAATCTGTGTGATGAGTTTTAGACCTACAATTAGTCAAGTAGTATGCTGGAGAGATATGGTGCACCTTTTCATATGCTGTACAGATATGATACACCTTTTTAGTTTTTAATCCCATCCATACCAGATTAATGAACAAGCTTGTGTTTTCTTCAAGCTACCTTAAACCAAACAGGCAGCATTCCCTATTGGCAGTGTATTACACTACTATTGAACGCCTAATTCTTTGTAAATTTTTTTCACCAGTTTGACCCTGGTCGACCCTTTGATCCTTTTTCTTTTCTAAGTCCATGCCCGGGTGGGTTTTTAAAACAACCATCAATTTGCTATAGTTTTTCACTTACTTTGAGTAGCAGTGAGTGGAAAACTTGCCACTGCATGATGCCCAAAGAAAGATGTTTGGTAACTCGAAGATTTCATAAGTGATGCTTGTACAATAGTGTGTATATACATCAGCATTTTACTCTCTCAATTGGAGTGAGTGGTAAACTTACCATCCGATGATTCTTAACAAAAGATTTTGACAAAATGATCAATTTATGCATACCATTGTGGTTTGATTGGCAAATGTCAAAATTGTTGCATTGGTTAACTACAAGCCATGATGGTGAAGCAGAAGCATTTGTTGTCTTTATGAAATTGGCTAGCAGCCAGCTCTGATGAAATTCTTGTTTTTCTCTTGTAATGAGTAGATTTTATTTCCATGATTAGGATTTCATACAAAGTATAAATGATTTTGGAGCTGAGGAAATTAAGATAACGCATTTTCGAGGACCCAAAAGCTGTAAGATCTAGAAGGGCATCTAAATTTGAGCGCGTGAAAGTAATTGCTCTTCCCCTTCTCTGAATGTGGGATTTTAGTTAATACCAAAAGTGTTGCAAGTGCAAGTGCATGGGGGATCAGATGGATGAATTTTTGAAGAGCAACACATTTGCAACCCATGCAGTTGTTGCTGTAGGGTCTGTGGCATTAGGCACTGCTCTCTCCTACCCTCTTGATACTCTCAAAGTCCTTTTGCAGGTACGAAGTTCTCAAATAGGCTTTTCGTCTGGACATACAGGATACACCCATGCATAGCCCTCATTATCTTTCTGTCAATATTCATACTCACGTAATTCTATGTACCACAAAAAACAGGTTGGCTCTGGTTCTAGGAAACAGTTATCTATGGCTCAGGTTCTCGATAGAGTCCGAGCTATCTCGGGATATTCAGGTAATTTAACAATTGCCAACTTATGTTAAGAACTTCAACTTTTGGAACAGCATCAAAACTTTGAGCTTGAAGTGATATAGTTTTTCATGTACGATATCTTATCTATGTGCATGCACATATGCGTTCAAATGTAAAAATATTGTTCAATTGGCAAAATTAGTAAGATTAGATGATAGGAAACTATAGGGTCTGCCTGAATCTTAGGAGTTGAGGCAAAAAAATTTGAAGTAACTGCTAGCAAATACAAGAAAACTTGGTCCAGTCTAATGTCAAATATGTTTGGATTCTTAAATGATAGATATGTAGGATCTCTAAAAAAATTGTAGCTCTAACTCAATTTAGTATATTTAAATGTATTGCTTCCTATAGTCAAAGATAAAAAACAGTTTCAATGGTTCCTCGAGCTTAAGAATTTGATGTTTTGAGCATTCTCACTTGTTTTAGTGTTTTTATTATGGATCCTTGAGAGGCAAAATTCTGCAAAATGAATAGACCCTAAATGATATTTGAAGTTCAACAAGGGTTTTATTTCCCTTTGTTAGTCTAGTGATGCTCTCAGTATCCCTATCTTTTTGTGTTTGTTATTCATGATTTTGTTTATGTGAATGTATTATTCATTAACGAAAAATTGAAAAATATTTTTGATTCTCAAAGGTGAACTCAACAGAGCTTTCCTTCATAAATATTGTAGGTTTGTACAGTGGTATTGGTTGGTTGATTACTGGTAGAGCATTGGGCTTGGGATTTCGCTTTGGTGTTTATGAGATATTGACAGCATTCTACAAAGGTAAACTATCCAATTTTTGTGCATTTTTTGTGTTTATTTTTGGCTTCTCTATATGAGCTCCTGCTATCCAATTAGTTCTGCATGCAAGATGCAGCACTTTCTTGTTATGATAAAGACATTGCTCTGAAATTGTGCATGATATGAAAATGGTTTTACTCAAAAAATTGCTATTTAGTGAAAATATGTAGTTCGTGATGAGATTGGGTAGGTAAGAATAAGTTTTAGACAAAGAGTTGTGAGGAAGATAGACCTGATATTTATTTTTATTTTTCACCCAAAAAGTATCTAGTTAGTAAGAAAGTCAAGTAGTAATGGCAGAGTTTTCAAACAAGATAGTAGAAAGCAAAAAGTGTCCAGGGTAATATATATCGATTAAAGATGACACAAACAAACAACATATAAGGGTTCAGGCTACTCCTCTTAATAAGGTGAATCTTTTGAGTTGGAACCCTAGTTCTTAATACGATGGTCAGTTAAGATCAAACGAGCTTTTGGGATGACTGTTGGTGTGGAGATCAACCGCTTAAGGTGAGATTTCCTTCTTTGTATCGTATTGCGTTGGAGCCGTCTGCCGTGGTGAATGATGCATTAGATATTCATAATGGGAGCCCCAGTTGGAACATTGTTTTTGGCCGAGGTTTGCAGGACTGGGAACTGGATGATTATGCGTTGTTTCTGACATATTTATACGAGGCACATATCAGGACAGGAGAGAATGATAGTAGCAGGTGGAGATTGACTCGAGATGGTATTTGCTCAGTTCGCACCTATTTTAGATCTCTATTGGGAGTTGAAGAGAGTTCATTCCCCTGGAAGATGGTATGGAATTATAAACTGCTCCCACGAGTGGCATTTTTATTATGGACAGTGGTCAGAGGACATGTGTTAACGGTGGATAACTTTCGTATAAGGGATTTTTATGTTACAGAGTGGTGTTATATGTGTAGGAGGGATGGGGAGACGATTGATCACTTATTTCTTCATTATGATGCTGCTCGTTTGTTGTGGAATGATATTTTGGTGTCGCAACATATGGATTGGTTGATGCCGATGCGTATGGAGGACATGTTAAAGACATGGAGGAGAAAGTTTCATAATAAGGAAAGCAAACTTGTTTGGGACCTTATTCCGGGATGCATTATGTGGTGTATGTGGAGAGAAAGAAATGGACGATGTTTTGAAGACTAAATACGGACAACATGGCAGTTTAGGGAGTTGTTTTATTTGACATTGTATACTTGGTTTAACGACGCGGCTACTGGGCATATAGATGGGTTGCCCAATTTCATGATTTTCCTTTCTGATTTGTATTGATAATACACTTCCTGTGTATTAAGCTTTTATTAATATAATATTTGATTATCTTTCAAAAAAAAAAAAAAATCAAACGAGCAAATCGATTCATTTAAAGCTCTAACAAGAATTCAGATTCTAAGAATGGTGTGTTCAAACGAGCTACCATCTTGTGGTGGCATGTTAAATGTGATATTTTACATTGATTAAAGATGAAACAAATAAACAACATATAAGAAATTGGGCTGCTACTATTAATTAACAAGGTTGACCTTTATCAGAATTCATTATGCTCAAACGAGTACTCCGGTCCCTCTAAAGCTCAAACAAGCATTTAGATTAAAATATTAGTTTGCTATAATGAACCACCATCTTGTGGGGTCATGTTAAAGATAACAAGGTTGACGTTTTAAGATGAAACCAGGTTTTTATATGTTGGTTGTAGTTTCGGTATTCAATGGATGTGGATTTTACCCTTAACAAAAGGGAGGTTCTGCAATTTATAGTGCTTGAGTACAATGGGGTTTTGCACGGTTGTTTTGGCACCAGTAGGGCTGACAGAACTATCCCTTGCAGAACAAGCAATCATTTATCCTGTAAATATATGTACACGTTCAGATCACTTGCACAAATATTTAAGATTCCAGTGAAGTATATTTCAGTTTTTCATCATCGTTTGCTTGGTTCATCAGTGCAAGAAAAGATTTATGCAGCCCGCCCTGTTGATGTTGTTGTTGTTTAAATATTTTGTCACTTGCCAGTTGAATTAGCATCAAAATTAATTTTGTTAGAAAGAAAATGGCAGTGATTTGGTATATTTGGACATTGTAAAAATGCAGGGAATCGTGCATTGTAATAATAATGGAAGTAGTTTCCAATGAAGCATGGGACTTGAATTTGTTGTGTATGAAGAACAATATTAATCACCATGTTAGATGAAGGTTCTGAGATGAACTGCATGTGGTTATTGTTATTCGATTAGTGGCTATTGAAGCTTGTTTCTAATTGGATGCTGCAGATGACCCCCTTTTTTGTCTTCACAGAAGCATGCACATGCTCCTCTAATATACTTTGTTTGTTTGGAATAAATAGACAATGTCTTGTCGGAATGATGGCCTGCGACTTCGTACTTCTGGTTTTTATAAGTATGCATTGTTTTATACTAAAGATCATCGCTCTCAATTCTTCTTCGTCAGATGGTCGTGAAGACAATTATGTGCACGTCTCTGAAGCTCTAATGGCAGGACTTGCTGCTGGAAGTGTGGAGTCTCTTGTAAGCTCTCCATTTGAACTTATTAAACTCCGTGCCCAGGTGGCTTCTGCTTCACGCATTTCACGCCCTCCAGCCATTGCTGAAATGAGTGCTGATCCTCCTTTAATTGCAAGGTTACTGCCTGGATATTCACTGGACATGAGGGCAATGAGTAACTCAGTCGGCCTTTTGTCCACCTTGAGAAATAAACATGCCAATACAATAGATGCATTGAAAGAATATCCATGGATGATGACAGGATCTGGAAGACCTCCACCTGTCAGTAATGTTAGAAGGCCATCAGATGTCATCAGTTTGGAAGGATGGGGTACTCTATGGAGAGGCCTTAGACCTGGATTAGTCCGAGATTCCATTTTTGGTGGCGTATTTTTTTCAAGCTGGCAATTTTTACACAGAGCGATGCTGGAATGGAAAGCAGTTGGAATGGATCCCATACCCAGGTTTTTCATTTGCCAGTTTTTAAATTTGTATTTAAGATTTTACTGTTGGTTTAACTTAAATTTCTGCCTTTTTGATCACTGCTGAGCGCTGTTAACTAATTTTCTTGGGCTTATCAATTTTTATCATCTTTCATGCCAATTGTGTAAAATTTCACGAGTAAAATTTTGCCAGTAATTTTTTATGAATGATTGAACATAATTTTTTTTCCCGCTTGACTCGTTTACAAGGTTATTGTTAATGCAATTTTAGCATTTTGTAGCTTGTGACTTGAAATGTGTGTTCCTATCTATGAATTTCTTGGGAGATAAAGTGTAAAATGTATTTAAAACTATCTTAATTGCCTTATTTTTTATTTACTTAGTTCAAAAAATGTATTCAGGTTTGATGAAGAAATTGGGCCATTGTCTCCAGTAGCTGTTAGTCTTGCAGCTGGACTTTCTGGTTCAATAGCTGCAGCTGCCTCTCATAGTTTCGACACTGCCAAAAGTCGATCGCAATGCATTGTGCTCCCTAAGGTACAGCGCCTATCAAGATAAGAATTTGGACCTTACACAATTCTTCAATGCTTTGTTGGGTTCTTTTTTTTGTTTGTGAACAACTAACATTTTCGTTCACAATGACAGTACGACATATTTCAAAGAAAATCTGTCAGTGACAGTTGATTTTCATGAAGAGTTGTATATTTTCCTTAAATTCCTTTTGCCTGCAACTATATACACAGGTTTTGCCCCTTTGGTAACATAATCACTTTTGAATTGTTTTTTTTCCCAGTTTGTATTGAAGGAGAGGAAATTCCTCAAATGGAATAGACCAGGAAAGAGATTTGAGAGACTTACCGGGATCCACCCTGCAGATAGGAATTTACTGATGAATGGCATATGGTTGCGGATGGCTCGTTCTGGACTTGCATCGTTTGCCGTTGTAGGAACTTACTACTGGGCTGTTGATCACCTCGTTGCACAATGAATATTGTGTGTGGAACGTAAGATAGCTTTATTTCTTATGACATGAAATGGCATTTACGGTCATTCATATTGGTTTCTTCTTTGATTCTTAGCGAGAAATCATCGAGTGCTGCTACTATACAATTTATCTTATTGAAGAGTTCATCTTTAACAGAGTGTGCAAGTTAGAATTGCTTGAAAAGAAAATTTTGAAAATCATGTTAGGTAAAATAAGTTGGACTTGCAAGATTTGTATTAGATCTTTTAGTATTTTAACTTTGCATTCTCTTTTGTAATCTTTATTCCTATGTAGTGGACTATGTTGTACCTTAAAATTATTAGTGAAGAATGGACATGAGCCATTGTAAGCTAAAATTTTACCAAATTATCTGAGTTTATTTTTGTTCTTTCGTATTAGAGCTTTTCAAAAGACCGAATGCCTGAAACGGGGAAAATGAAGTCTTGGTTCAGAAAAATACCCAAGTCATTTGTTTAGGATTATTGAGTACGTGGGACTACTTGTATGTGAGGAGGTTTGGCTTATATAACTGGGTTGAGGTCTAGCAATATGATGATGGACCCACGACTAGCATTTGTGATCGCAGTTATGCTCTATGTACTGCCCAAAAAATGCAATGTTGGCAGCCAATGCAGCGCTGCCAACATTGCATTTGGCGCTTGTACAGGATGATTCACCCTGTACGAGTAGCAAAATTCTTTGTGATCGACCTGGCATTTTCTCTCTAACCTCATAAGCTTGGAATTAGTTAGCTTATACAAAATACTATCTTGTGATGTGTATGATTAGTGAGATTAAAAAATAAAAAGGTATCATGTACTTTTGAAGTTTTGAGTTGGCCACCAAGATGAGTCTTGTGGTCCTACTATATGATGTCTCGATCTTTAGACAAATTAGGCGATTGCCTAAGGTCAATTATTTAGCCTTTTTAAGTTCCATTTGGTTGAAAAAATAGATATTATAAAAGTGTTTTTGTTATAGAATGAGTGGTTGAAAAGTATAAAAAAGTTTTATATTTATGTGTAAAATTATTTTATTAAGAGAATGCGTGATTGAAAATAAGTTTTAAAATAAAGACCTCAAACATTTGAGGAGCATAAATAAAGCACCCAAAATTTAAATATTTGCATTCCAAATCATTTTCATTGGTAATTTCTGTGACTTTTAATAATTTTTATTTATAAAAAGAAATTCTTACACTAAATAAATAATAAAAAACACAATAATAAATATTACTGACAGAAAAAGTATATAGGAAAAAAAATTAAAATTAAAAATTATGATTAATAAAGGAGGTTTCTCATCGGTGATAATTATTTTTAAAAAAAAATAATAATAAGACAGTTGAAATAATAAATATTACTAACTGAAAAGTCCATATGAAACTAAATAAAAATTAAAAATAGTAATTTATGAGTAATAGTGGAGGTTTTTCCTTGGTGATAATTTGAAAATTTGTCTTAATAAATATAATTTATCAATGGGAATTTCATTGTTCAATTAATAAAATATAAAAAGAATTAAATATTAGTTCAAAAATTTATGTGGGTTAAATAAAAATAATAAAATATTATGATAGTGAACAGTTTTTTAGTTACTAATATTTAAAATATAAATAGTTTAATAAATTTGATTTATCGATAATATTTTCATCAATAAATAAAGTAATAGAAAAATTATAAGAGCCTCGCTACTTGTACATAATTTGGATACCTTGATGTACACCAAATTATGTACAAGCAAATAAACTCAAATTATAAATATCAATGAAAAAATCCTTTAGTAATAAAATAACACTTGACAATAAACTTGAAAAAAAATTGAACTTAAATGTCATGAACTCGTAAAATGTATGAAGAATAAAATTTCGATGGTGATATCGACTGCTTTCATTAGCTATTGATTAATCGTTCATAGTTACTGACACCGTTTACGATAGATACTTTCTTGATAAACATGAAGGCGATATTAGTAGTATTGTTGTTGATTATTCCGTTTAAATCACCCACATATTGATTCCCATTGAATCTCCATCAATTACCTAAGAAATTTCCGTCAATGATTAATTCCCCTATTGCACTTTGCCGATCAATTTAGCACAAAAATTATACACTGGAAGTAAGTACACTCATTCTGTGCTCTCGACTCTACACTTTTCTTTCACACCCACAAGTATAACAAACAATTCACAATATTTGATAAAATGATGAAGTTTTACAAGTAGTCACACATTGTAACAACATAAGAAACTTCACTAGACAATTTCAAACCCAATTCTATTCACAGTTATATACAAACACAAACAAAGTTGCTAAATGGTTGTGTTCAAGAACCGTTTGTGTTTCAGATAAAAGAAAAAAGCTACATTCAGAGGACCTTCAGTACTGCTTTGCTCGAAGTATGCACCCCCGTTGCAGCAAGTCTCAGAACGGCTCGACTCTTGTACAAACTGCAAAGAGGAAGATCAGGTAGGCATGTCATCACTCGCAGGCGTTAAATATGAATGCATTGTATACTATGCTGAAAAACTGGAATACCCATAAGGTATCTTGTCTCAACTTTCCATATCAATTCCAGTCATATCAAAATGCGAAAACTCTCAACATTTAACAGAACCTGGATGTCAGAATTGATAACAGAAAACTAACAGCTTGATACTCCATGAATCACCGAGGGAAACAAAATTTGAGGAATGTAAATCTGAGAGTTGCAAATTCAAACTAATGAAGTGCCGGAAAAATCAGTCCATGCCCACATAACCCCACAAATCTTTTCTTTCTTCATCGTTTTTTATCCTTGAATTTTCTTCATTTTCAGTGTTAGCTCAACATGTAGCTCTTTAATAACCTCTACTGAGCGAGCTTTTATATTTTATTACTGCACAATCTAATAGCGATTGACATCAAAATAGCTGTGATATTTGGGTTATTAACATTGCGTACTGTTGGCACCTGCATGCCTAGATCAGTAAGTTTTATTGCTTTTAAGTTAGTTTTGAGTGAAGTACAATATTTTAACCTCGACAATTGAACCGGTATGGTATGGTCAAGAACTTACCCAGTTAAAGCAAGTCCCCACATGCCCAGGGTGTACAACATCATTCCGGCATGCCAAATGTTTATTGCCTTCTCCACCTTATTCATGCCTCCCAATGCTTTTGTGATGGCTGCAAGTAGTTAGATTGCAATGAATATAAATCAAACAAGACATGCAACAAAGTTGAAGGAAAAACTAGCTTAAAGGAAAAGAAATTCCCAATTTGGATTGGGGTTGTGGGGTTTTTGTATGTTAGGATTGGGGGCCTCTACACAATTTTTTTTGTGAGGGCAGACCAGTAATGTGACTCTATCATCTCACAGATCCAATAGATATGTAATGAGGTATCTGATCAAGCAAAGCATAATTTTGTCCATTTCTTGGTCTAAGCATGTGAGACGGAGAAACACAAAAACTTCAAACAGAAGCATTTTAATTTACTTTACATGTCACCAGGACATTTGTTTTCAAATAAAACTTCCTGCTGCACCAAAACTCTTTTAAGCCAGGAAATGCAATTTTCATTCTATAATTGGAAAATATTTTGCAACTTCTCTGATAGATAATCCTCGCTATGATTTACCTGAACCTACTCTTTACAGCGAAGAATAAATAGTGTGCTAGTTTGGAATAATACTTTTATGTATAAAATGTACCGTAGCACATTAAAAATCACTGAAAATTCAAGAACAAGCACAGCCCATGTTTGGCCCCCATTAAATTTATTCATTTTTCTCTCTCTTTTTATCATCCACACATTCTCTCAATAAAATAATATTACACAAACTCAAAAATTCTCCATACTAACTCAAAAATTCTCCATACTTTTTAACCATGCATTCTTCAAAAAATACTATTCCAAAATCAATTTTTTTTCAAATAATGGAGCTCAAACAAGGGCATACTAATATTCATTGTACACATACGATACTCCAGTCAAGTTCGTGCTTTATCAAGTTAGAACTTGTAAGTTGTAACCCTTCTCCTCTTAACCAGGTGCATATTTCGGAATAAATTTGATACAGCAAAATTTACAGTCTACTTAATTTTTTGATCTTTGCTCTTTCTGGACCCCTAATTTTATCCCTTCTGTGTTTCACCATATTGTTGACAAGACATAGTCGAATGTAACAGAATCTGACAACTAATGAAAACCAAAACTACGTTTCTAAGCATTCAGGGACTGCTTTTGATAAGAACAATAATGTGCGCTCTAACCTGTTTATAGAAATTACACGACACACCCTTTTGAGAAGTATACTTAGCCCATCACATACTGAATTCATCTATATCAATTGCCATCAATATTTCAGCATCACATAAATTTCCATATCCTTTGCTAATTCAGCATATCCTCATCAGTGTTCGGTCATAACAATCACTTTGAATAGCTTTAGGTATATAATATGATGCTGGGATAAAAAATCAGCATTATGGTCTTCTCATCAAGGGAAACTCGAACATCTTTCCCATGTTGACATGTTCCATCTCCTCCTCAAATTCTTCATTCAGAAACTGACATAATTTCATATTTCCCATACTGTTTTTCTTTCCAAAACCTAGGGCAAATAAGCAATTCATATTCTGTGATGTAACGATATAAATGACACTCATCAGGTCATCAAAGTGTTATTGGTAACACCGATACTTTTAAACAATAGGTCCATTTTTATTCTTGAGTAGAGATTATCCTTAAAAGTCTACATCATCTCATCCATCTTGATTGAGAAGATATGTTACAGCACAAATATATAGTAGCACGAATATTTATATAGTTACTCCAGCCAAGTTTGTGTTTTGTCAGGTTAGAACTTGTAAGTTAACCATTCTTCTCTTAAAATGGCGCATTACTCAAAATAAAGATTAATAAAAGGATAAACTTAACAATCTTTTACTTAAATTCCTTGATCTTTGCTCTTCTGGACCCTAAATTTATCCCTCCTCTGTTTAACCAATGTTGTTGACAAGACATATTTGAAGATAACAACATCTAACAACTAATAAAAACCAAAACTACCCTTTCTAAGCATTCAAGTACTGCTTTTGGAAAGCACAAGCATGAGCTCTCCAAAATTTTACAGAATTACAAAAAAGGCACCCTTTTGAGATGTATGGTTATCCAACTAAATCTTCAATTCAGTAATATAATATTTGACATCATTAGTTCAGTGTAACATAACTTTCAATGTCCTTTGGTATTTCATTGTATTCTCCTTTTTCTAGATCAGCATGGTGTTCATTTACGACAATCATTAGAATGGTTTTAGGTATACAATAAGATGCTGAGATCAATAAATCAGCAAGGTTTTCTCATCAGAGAAAAATTATATTATCTATTGCCATTTTGACATGTTCCATCTTTCACCTTTTATGTACAGGCTTCAAGAGAAGAAGAAATTTAATGATGGCATCTGTCTGGTAAAACTAATAAAGAGAGAGAAAGTAAAGGAGAATATACCTCCCTGCAGCTGCTCAGGAGTCAATTTCTGCATTTTGAGACAGACGAGAAAATTAATCATCTACCATTAGCAGAAGAACAACTAGAAGCTTCATTGTTAATCTGTATACCTGAGCTTTCGGGTTAGCCACCAAGCATCTAGCTATGAAATTGGCCACCCCATCCACCACTTGCTCCTCGCTCACAACTACATAATTTTCATTATCAATTTCGCTCTGCTCTTCAGTGTTGCTCGGAACCATGTCCTCAGTGACCCAGACCCACCAACTCGGCTCTTCTTGGCCAACATTAATCAAAATCTCCACTTTGTCCAAATCTTTATCTGATCACATTTACCAAAAGATGAACAAAATATTGAAATATTAATTTTTTACTGTTCCAAACTTTCCAGAACAATGTGGATATGTATATTGCAACAAACAGTTCGAAAAATTTATGGCAGCCAAATGCACAGCGCTGAATGAGAAAACACTGGGAGAAAAATTGATCCATTAAAAAACTATTTTCCTTCTGCAATTGTACATTGCTCTGCGTTATTTATAAAGAATATGAACATATCAATAAAATAGACTATGTATGTGAAACTATGCAGATAAAAGTAAAGAAATTAGTAAAAAACCTGAAGGCTCGTTGAATGGAAACTTGCAGGCAGCACCCTCCATAGATTTCTGCCGCAGGTTTTCGAGTTGATCCAGGAAGCTTTCAGAATTCACAGCTGCTAAAAGGCGCTCATGCAACTGCAATTAAATCGATTTTTTTTTTTTTTTTAAGAAATAGAATAAAAATCACCAGCATCCTTATTAGCTTTTCCCCAAACTTGTAAATGAATAGAAACCAAAAGAGTGGAGGGTAAAACTGCAAATACTGTACATCGGGAGGGCAATTCTGTAATAAAGAAGGTGCCGATGACATGTTCCGGAAAAGGGTGAGATTTTGTTGAAGTAAATTCCGGAGGCGTTGATTTTCGGAGCGTAAGGATTCTAATTCCAAATCTTCTTTGCCCGGTGGCTGCTGCAAAAGAGGCGTTTCCCTGTGGTGGGTTTCAACAGCGGTCCAGGCCACGTCGGCCACCTTCAACACCGTCTTCGCCACCTTCAAGGATTCGTGACTCCGCATTATCTCTACGTTTGACGATTGTTTGTGTGTGTAAATCTTTATGCAGCCTAATGTTTTGCTTCTGGTTTTGGATTTTGCATAAAATAATCAACCGCATTATTTATTTTGGCAACCATGCTACAAGTACATGGAGTTTGACATGAAGTTTGACACTTTTCCACGTGTCGCAGCATGATTGATCAGTTTGAAAATAAAACACACTTTCCCGCCCATTCACATTTGAATTTACAAAGGCATGTCAAATTTAATGTACAAAAACAATGTACAAATGGATTAATCCTTATTTTGGACGCGTGACCTGCCATTCTGTTTATGAGGCTCGTTCGTATAATTTTCAAACAGTAATCAAGATGAGTAATCATTGATTTCATTAACGTGATATTAAATGACATTTAGCCCTCGTTTAGCCTCTATTATTTGAGATCATAATTTTTGAAATAATTTTTTTTTTTAAGAATGAGTGGTTAAAAAAAATAAAAATTAGATTGACGTGTAGTATTATTTTATTGGAGATTTTGTAATTGATAAGAAGAAAAAGAAAAATTAATTATAATTTAATGGAAGCCAAACTGGAGCTTAAATAAGCTACTTAATTTTACCATTTATTTAACCTATCATCACATGACACCACCTAAACTGATCTTATAATACAAATGGTGTTAAATAATATTATTTAATTAAGATAATGATTTTTCAAGAAATTATTTTACAAAAAGCATAAACAAAAGTGAGAAAATTCTTTTATAAGAAGCAGAAAAGAGTAAAAATCTGATGCTGCCAAAAATTTGTATCTGGATTGACCCGAAGGTGATGGTTGAATTCCGCACGCTATGATCGTCAAAAACCTGAAACAAAGGCGGCGAGGTGTGTCTTCGTCACCTCTCCGATATTTAAGTCAGAAAGAGGAATGACAAAATATTGTATGGAGGAATGACAAAATATTGTATGCTTGAGTATTATTGGAAAAACGTACCTGAATAATGAGAAGGGGGATATATATTTAAAGAGGTTGGTAGCCAAGTCCTAGACGAACTAATATTCCCGTACGAGAGGTGTTTGTATTGTGCTAGGATTGTGTTAACTGAGTTAGGGTAAAACGTAAGGCAACTGGAGAGTCAATGTTTGAATTGGACTAGTATTCTACGGGCACGCGAGGACACGTGAGTTAAGGGACGATGTTGCGCATGATTATAGGCCCAACCTGTAATGCTCGACCTGAAAGTCATTGTCCAGAAATAATGGAATGAGGTCGAGCCCCGTGGGTCAAGTAGTATGGACCCGACCCTAACCCCGACCTTAGCTGTGGATTGGAGCCCAGGATAAACTGGGCCAAGGTCGAGATCGGGTTTGTCATCATCATAGGCCCCCGTGTATCGAGGCCGCAACTGAATAGTGATCCCGAATTGCGAGTTGAGATGTAGCTAGGAGACAAAAGCCTGAGAATGACCTGGTGGCTTCGTGCATGACAGCTGTGCTTGCCATGTGTCAGGCGCATTATGGGTAGTTGAAAATCGACCTTTAATGGTTGACACGTGGCCTAATCTAAGGTCCAGATTTGTAAGACCTTTGGCCTTCCCTCGACTCTTATAAATACCCCCATTTTTATCCCTCATAATCACTTTTTCACTCTCAACTCTCCGTGAAAGCAGAATGAGTTCGAGGCTTAGAGGGTTTTGTGAGCGACCACTATTAATAGGTAAGTGTTCGAGCTTATAAGTTATTAATTTTGAATAGCATAATGTCTAGTAGTAGTAGTAGCTCGAGGTCTAGCAGTAGTGGTAGCCAATCCTCTAGATCCTCGACCACTAAAAGCCCCGAGGATGCGATGGTCCCCGTAGCAGTTCCCTTAAGCTCGCACCCAAAGGTCGACTTACCCTAGGGACTCGACCAAATATAAGGAATATGTTGTTATAAAGGTCGCGATGGAGTTCAGGGTTATGTCCATGTGCGATGTGAGGACCCCCGATCCTAGTGACTCCATAGTAGATGCTCGGGACGGGGATATGACTTTTTTCAGAGATGCCCTTAAGGCCAGGCTTAGATGGCCTCTTCACCCTTTCTTTGTCCATTTTCTTAATTTTTGCTTGATGTGCCCAAGTCAATTAGTCCCGAACAGTTGGAGGTTGTTGGTCTACTTTTTTATTTTGTGTATATGTCTCGAGATCGAGCTAAGACTCGAGCTTTTAAAGGCAGTGTTCGACCTTAAGTTCGCACCTGGATATAATTGTTTTGCTTACTTATCGACCAAAGGGGGTTTTAGAACCCCTGAAACCCCGAGCTCTCTTAGAGGATGGAATGGGTGGTTCTTTTTTGTGAAACCCCAAATCCCCGACTAGGTGTTCAGCCCGATGTGGGAAATCCCGAAGAAAGATAGGTTCAACGAGAGCCAAGAGTATGTCGAGGCTTTAGAGAGGGATATGTTGAGGTTAGTCAATCATGATCCCCTTGCAGATAAGGTCGATTATCTCCTTAAGGATGACACCCTCGACCTCGCCAACGTAAGAGGGCTCGAGGGTATGCTCAATTCTTCCTTTGTTTTTATTTATCCAGACCATGTGATCGAACTGATGCCTTGTGATATTTGTGTAGATTTGGAGATGTTTTCAATCCAACCGCTCTTCTTGCCAACGTCCACCAGAAGTCAAAGGGCCCGAAGCCTAAAGCTCCTGCTCCCCCTAAAGGAAAGAAAAGAGCTACCATCGAGCAAAGTTCCCAGTGGGCTTGGTCAAACATCACGACCTCTGTCATCACATCATCCTCCTACTCGTACTCCCATACCTCGTGGCACTCTAGAGGTCGTGGATCTGGAAGAAGACGAGCCTCTGCCCCAACCATTACTTGAAGAACATGCTCGATGTCATCCAATCCCAAGCCTGTGTCCAAATACCAGGAAGAGGTCGACCCTAATGAGAGAGTCAGGGCGCTCGAGCTTATTACTCTGAAGGTAGGTCATACACCTCTAGATAAGGACTTGCGTTTTTTTTCCTTTTTTTATCATGAATATATATATCTTGACTCGATCTTATATCCACGAGCTCGATCCTGCAGGCTTTGAGCATGGCCCAAGGCCTGGCTTTGAAGAGCTTGGGATCCTCGAGCAAGAGGGCTGAGCTCGAGGCCCAGAATGAGGAGAAAGAAAAACGTATTCGAGAGCTCGAGGTTGAGCGTGACCTCGCTCGAATTGAAACGAAGAAAGTTCGAGATAAGATAGGGATAGCTAAAGACGAGGTCGAGGAGGCCAAACTCGAGCTCATGCATGCCCGAAAAATGTTCAAGGAGAAACTTGGAAGAGCTTAAGATCAGGCCATTGATGCCTTCAAGAGATCTAAAGAATATGAGACATTGCTCGGGCCATATGGTTCGGGTTCGTACCATTATGGGCTGAAGTTGGCTTGATCTTTCTTGAGGACCAAGCTTCCGGAAGATCTTCAGCCCGTGGTTGAGGAAGTCAGATCGGTCAACGAGCTAGCGAACGAGCTCGAGCTCTCGGCATCTGAGGCCGACGAAAAAGAAGAGGGAGATCGGGCTGATATCCCTGATCAGGCTGATCCCGCCAATGCGACCGACCTTGACTAATCCCCTTCCCGATCTTGTCTAATGCTTTTGTTATTATTTTGAAAGAATCTTTGTACATTGCCCAAACTGGGAAATTATTAATGGAAGATCGATGTTTTTTGTTTTGTTCAACTATTGTATTTTTACCTCGAGTCGTGCAACTTGGTATGTTGGCCTAGTAGCTCGAGTGATGTGTTGCGATGAGCTCGAGCGCGTTGCTTGGCTTAGTTTTGGCCAAGTAGCTCGAGTTATGTTGTTTAATCACCTGGAGTCGTGCAACTGGGCCTGCTGGCCTAGTAGCTCGAGTGATGTGTTGGCATGAGCTCGAGCGTGTTACTTGGCTTAGTTTTGGCCAAGTAGCTCGAGTCATATTTTTTAATCACCTCGAGTTGTGCAACTGGGCCTTCTGGCCTAGTAGCTCGAGTGATGTGTTGGCATGAGCTCAAGCGTGTTACTTAGCTTAGTTTTGGCCAAGTAGCTCGAGTCATGTTTTATAATCACCTCGAGTCGTGCAACTGGGCATGTTGGCCTAGTAGTTCGAGTGATATGTTGACATGAGCTTGACCTCGACCATTGTGTGTTGTCATCATGGATAATTTCTAATTTTTTAGGGGTCGAGGTCGGGCCATGTGCTATGATATCTTTAGTATTCTTGGGACCACTTGTTGCCATAAGTGAAGTGTATTAAATTAACGAATGTTACACGGCATATATGCCATAATTTGAAGGAGTAAACTATTTGAGGGAACGTAAGCCCAAGCTAGAACGTAAAGATGGAGAGAAAAACTAAGCATGAACTGAAAGCATCCCAGATCCTACATGCTTGGTTGCATAGCCAGCTAAAAATAAATTTTCCAGTTGTCAGCGCCTCATGGCAAAAACTAAACTCTAACTGAGGAAACCAGTGCCTGGGAGTCTGGTTGCCCAATCAGTTACTTGTAATAAATTTTCAAGTTGTCAGCATTCCACGACCTCGGAAGTGGTCTTCCCGTGGCATCCTTCAAGCTGTATGCACCGCCTTTCAATTTTCGAATAACCTCAAAAGGCCCTTTCCACACCGGTCCTAGCTTCCCTGGAGGATGTCCAGCAGACGCCGCCCTCCTTAGGACTAAATCACCAACTCTGAACCTTCTTGTTTTGACCTTGGTGTTGAAATACCTTGCTGTTTTGCTTTGATAACTAGCGGCCCTCAGCGAGGCTTGATCTCGTACTTCCTCCAATAGATCGAGGTGCTCGATAGTTCGTCCTTCAATGTTTGGCTCAATCATCCTATACGTTGGGAGGCCGACCTCGATCGGTATCATGGCTTTCGTGCCAAAATCTAACATGAAAGGAGTCTCGCCAGTCGCTGTTTTATGAGAGGTCTAATATGTCCAAAGTATAGTGGGCAGCTCTTCGAGCCAACTCTCTTTAGCATCGTCGATCTTTGTTCGAAGGTCTTGTAGTATAATCCTGTTAGTTACTTCTGCAAGACCGTTACTCTGAGGGTGTGAGACCAATTTAGGCGATGGTCAATCTCGAAGTTTGAGCAAAAGTTCCTGAATTGTGAATTATCAAATTGCCTCCCGTTGTCCGTTATCAGCACCTTTGGTATCCCGAACCTACACACAATGGACTTCCATATGAATGATCTGAATTTTGGTTCTGAGATTGTCGCCAAGCGCTCAGCTTCTACCCACTTGGTGAAGTACTCTACTGCTACGACAACGAATTTCACTTAACCCTTTGCCAAAGGAAAGGGTCCAAGGATGTCAACTCTCCATTGTTCAAATGTGGCATCATAAGGGATGAAAGTTAGCTCTTCAGGGGAAGTGTGTATGGTATTGCCGAACCTCTGGCACTTGTCACTCTTCTTTACATAGTCCGATGCATCCTTCTTCATACTTGGCCAATAATATCCATATCTGATAAGCTTGTAAGCGAGTGCACGAGCTCCCTGATGATTTCCACAAATACCTGCGTGGACTTCTGCTAGGGCTTGGAAGGACTCAGAGGGCTTGAGACATCTGAGATAGGGTAGAGTAAAGCTCCTGCGAAATAAGATATTTCCAATAATGCAATACCTTGAAGCTCTGGTCTTGATGCTTCTTGCTTCCCGAGGGTCAGAGGGTAGGCTCTCGATAGCTAAGTATTCCCATATCGGATCCATCCAAGACGGCTCATGATATATGTCCATGATGCCTGGTTTCTGCTTTATGCTAGGCTCTGTCACCATCTTGATGTGCATTGTTCGGTCCAGTCCATCTATCCCCATGAACATTAGTCTAGATAGTGCGTCGGCTTTCGTATTATCAGTTCTAGTGATCTTGATGATCTTGCAGCTCTTGAATCTTCTCTGAATGTCATGCACTTTTAGACAATACAGGCTCATCTTTTCATCTTTTCTCTCGAAAGTGCCCTCAATTTGGCCAACCCCGAGCTGTGAGTCACTAAAAACTTTGATGTTCTCGAGTTCAAGTTTGTACGCTAGTTCTAAAGCTAGGATGATAGCCTCATACTCTGCTTCGTTGTTTGTGGCTTCAAATTCGAACCTGAACGCGTATTGGATCTCAATGGCCTTGCTAGGGTTAGTGATGATGACCCCGGCACCCGATCCCGAACTGTTTGATGCTCCATCTACGAAGATTTCCCAAGTTTCCAAGGTCTTGGTCGGGTGGGTATCCAGTGGCCCCCGAGACCTAGGGGTCAATTTTGCGATTAAATCTGCTAAGGCTGCGCCTTAATGGCAGGACGTGGCTTAAACTCTATATCAAACTCGCCCAGTTCAACCGCCCATTTCAGTAGTCTTCCCAAGACATCCGGCTTCTGAAGTATGTATCTAAGTGGTTGATTGGTGAGCACAATAATTGGATGGGACTGAAAATATTGACGCAGCTTCCTGGCACAACCAACGTAAGTGCAAGTTGTTCAGCCTTCAGCCAAGGTGTACCGAGTCTCTGCGTCGAGAAGTACTTTACTAACATAATAAATAGGTCGCGGACCGTTTCAACCTCCTTCACCAACACTCCATTTATTGCGTTCTCCGAAATGGCCAAGTACAATAGCAATGTATCGCCTGGCTCTAGGATGGTGAGGGCTGGGGATGTTCATAGTGTTTGCTTCAGCTCTAGAAAGGCAACATTACATTCATTATTCCAATCAAAGTTCTTGTTACCCCTCGGGATTTTGAAAAAAGGGGGACACCTGTCAGCTGCTCGAGAAACGAACCTATTCAGGGCTGCCACTCGACCTGCCAATTTCTGAATGTCCTTCTTGCATGCCGGGGCTTCCATGGATATCAAGGCTTGGATCTTGTCTGGGTTAGCCTCTATTCCTCTATGTGTGATCATGAATCCCAAAAACTTTTCGGAGGCTACTCCAAATGTACACTTCGTAGGGTTCAACTTCATCATGTACTTCCGTAGATACATATGTGTGTTTTTGAAAATTTAAATATATGAATTCAAACCTTATTTTAATCTTGCATTCAATTCATATTTGTTTGAATCAATTCAATTGATACATTTAAGGTTTTTGCAAAAAATGAGTGTGAAAAGTGAAAAAATTAGATATTTTTTCTTTCAATTTCTGTTTTGGTATTACCAATTTTGGCCTATTTGGGGGTTATTTTATTCTTTCGTCGAGTGAGGTTTTTGTTATCGTTTTGAAGTATTCACGACAAACTTTGAAATACATATTTCGAATTTAAAAATCGATAAACGACGAGTTTATAATAACAAGTCAAAAATACCGCAAGAAATGAAGTTCATAGTTGCGATTTATTTTGCGTTCAATAATTCATGCAAAATAATTTTCAACATTTAAACTTCGTTCATAACATATGTATCATGGCTACATTGCAAACTTTCTAACAGATTTTAAATCGCTCAAAATGGATAACCGTAGCAGAAAATACAGTATCAAACGAAAACTTTTTAATAATAAAAAATTTAAAAAAGTGAAAAATATCATATAGGAAGTGCCGCAATTAGTCTTTGGAATGATTTTGCTGGACGTAATAATTATGATTATTAAAATTTTAATTTGGTTTAAATTTATTAATCAATTTCTTTTCCTTTTTGGAGTACTGTGTCTAATTTCGTCATCAACTTTTTCATTATTGAAATGACAAGATTTTTTCGATGTTACAACCGGGTTTCATACTTTCATTTTAATGGAAATTTAGGTAAAATGAATTTTGGAATAGTGACTTTTTAAAGGATGTATGGCTTAAAAATAAGCTCTTGTTTAATCCCATTATTTCTAAAATACATTTTTCTTTCTTCTTTTTATAACACATTTTTCAATAAAATAATGTTACATGCAAATCACAATTTTTTTCTTATTTTTTAATAACACATTTTCCAATCAATCTACTATTCCAGAATGTATTCTTAGTCAAAAATAGGGCTCAAACAAGTACTAAATTTTTTCCCGATTTACATGTAATATTATTTTATGGAAAAAAGTGTTCTTGAAAATGAATTTTGAAAAAATGTGGGCCAAACAGAGGTATAAGGCTCCTTTATTTTCAAAATTATTTTTTAACCGCACATTCTTTCATAAAATAATATCACACATAAATTCAAAAAATTTCCTTATCTTTTAACTACACATTCTTTAAAAAATAAATATTTCATCGTACATTTTTTTTTTCCAAAATCACGTTAAAATAAAACCAAAACAGGGCAATGTATCGAATAGGATTGGACTTTGTATCAAAGAGTATTATTATTATTATTATTGTTGTTGTTGTTATTGTTGTTGTTGTTATTGTTGTTATATTGAGAATGACATAATTGTTTGAGTCCAATTTTTGAAAAAATGGATTTTCTAATAGTGATTTTTAAGAGTGCATGGTTAAAAATATGTGAAAGTTTTGAATTTACATCTAAAATAATTTTATTTGAAAAATATGTGATTAAAAATGAGTTTGAGAAAATATAAGTTTTTAAAGAATGGAAATCAAACATGGAGAATTTTTATAGTATCGTTTAAGTGATAGCATGTGTGGAATTAAATGATTGGTTGAATTAAATAAAATGATATCATATCCATTTATTTAATATATATCACGCCTTGTTATCTGACCATGCATTAAACATTGCTGATTCTAAACAGCAATACCCAGATAAGAGTTTTGAAAGCCCAAGAATAACTAATCAAGAGGGGGTAAATTGGTTTTTAAAACTTTTTCTAAATTAAATTCAAGTCTTAACCAATATACTAGCAATTATAAAAATTCAAAAAATATGCACAAATACAAGGATAATTAAGCACAATCAATTTGAGCAATATAAAGATGGTAAGTAAAAGGGATAGAGGATGCAAATGATATAATTGTGGAGGTTCGATCCAAAGCAATGATCTTGTCCTTCGTTACCAAGCTCTCCTGCAAGAGCAAGGCCTTTTCACTATGTTGCTTGACTTATGGTGCAATCCAAACCTTTACAACGCTTTCGGTGACTTACAAACAAGGAGCACCGATCCTTATACAATGTTAAGCTTTACGGGACCTCAACACAACCCACACTATTGAGTTTTACGGGACTTTAATATGACTCACACGATAACTTACAATAAGGAGTACCAATCCTTATACAATGTTGATCTTTAAGGGACTTCAACACGACCTACACTTTATCAAATTGATTTTACAATTAAATTCCTCTCTTGATAAATAATACAAACAAATTAAGTACTAAGAGATGCTAACACTCAACGAATAGTAATAAATGATAGCTCAAGTGTTGGATGAAATTTTTTGATAAATATGATAGTCAAAAACAAGATTCAATCAATCAAAGTGTTTCAATGAGAAGATGAAGAGATAAATACAATGTATGTTCAAAAATCTTCTCAAGAAATATCTCTTTTTAATGGATGATTGTAATAAATTAAGTATTAAGAGAGAAATGAGAAACTTTGATGTATATGATGATTTTACAAGTTTAATTCAATCAATCAAAGTTTCAATATGAAGAAGAAGAAGAAGAAGAAGAGTTTATACAATGTAAGTGCAAGAATCTTCTTCAAAAATATATCTCCCTTTCAATCAATAATTTGTGATGAATTAAGTGCTAAGAGAGAAATTAGAAACTTTGATTAATATGATGTTTACAAGTTTGATTCAATCAAAGTTTCAATATGAAGAAGTAGAAAAAGTTTATGCAATGTAAGTGCAAATATCTTCTTCAAAAATATATCTCTTTTAAAATTGATATAGATAAATTAAACATAAAAAGAAATGAAAAACTTAGATAAAAGACATAATTCAAGAAGTTTGATTCAAGAATCAAAATTTTTGTTATGAAAAAATAAATGAAATAAATGTAAAAATGTAAGTTCAAAGAGAATTTTTCAAATGTGTTTCTCAAGAAAGCATTCTTATTGTGTGTGTGTGTGTGTGTTTTTTTTTTTTTTAGAGATGTGATCTAAGTTCAAGTATCACTTTGAAAAATCAATCTTACTTTTAATCAAAAATATTTTATGCAAGTGATATGAAAATAACTGTTTGTGCACAAAATGATTTTTGAGCTATTGCGTATGATCTCGAAAGCCTAGTATTTGATATTGGTTCGAAGATTCTTTCATATTTGGCTCTTAAACTCTTGATCTTTCTTGACATTTGGCTTTAATGTTTTGTTTTTGATCTTGCTTCGAAGTTTCTTTCATGTTTGACTCTAAACTCTTGATCTTTCTTGACATTTGGCTTTAATGCTTGATTTTGATTTTGATCTTGATCTTCTTCATGAGCTCAATTTATAATGTGTTGACAATGTTCGATTGATTTTGACAATGAACTATCATCGCTCAAAATCAGTTGTTAGAAATAATAATAATCTTATTTGTTATGATCAAAACATTAAGAATGAAATCAACCATAGGTCAACAAGTTTATCCCTTGATTTGTGTCAAGCATCATCGGAGCATGAAACTGTTTATATTGTCATGTAGATTGTTGTTCATTTCAATTAGAGAGTTCGCTATTATCTAAATTCACGATACTCACCATCAACAATGAATAGCGAATAAGGTTGAGACTTTTCAAATAATCGTTTTAATTTGACAAATATTTCAATTTAGGGGTTTTTGGACCATTAGAAAAATGTTGGCTGTTTTTCCAAATCAATGGGGCTGAATTCTGTGATAGAAGTGCAATGTATCTGTATCTGTTAGGCACATATGGTGTTTTCTAGTTAAAAATACTAACTAGCAATTAATTAATTTCCTGCATAATAGAATCTTATAGTGTTGCTTCCACTTTGGCATTACCTTCTAGATTTCACCATTTTATAGTAAACAACGCAATCGATGATTGAAATTCAGTGCTAATATGCCGAATCATTATAAGCACCTAAATAAGTACACAAGTACTTTTACTACACATTACTAGTGAACAAGACGGTACATAAAACGTATTGTACCTAATATGCTATTAAAGTAAAGTATTAGAAAGTAATACTATGTGTACACTTGTAGCTTATAATCCAATGCAACAAATATTTTGAAAATCGGCATGAGCATCGCCTCTATAAAAGGTAAATGATCAATCAAAATGTCGAACTAGTTATAAAAAAAAACTTTGAGATGGATTGTGTTGACCCCAAAAATTGTACTAATGACGTGGCCAACAGATTCCGAAGGTTTTCACGTCCTCTCGAGTTTGATTTCAATTCAAGTTGGACCAATCGATGATTTGAATGGGCAAAACAACAAAATAATAACTCTTGGCTTAAGGGCGTTTGTTACGCGAGCTCCTATTTCATAAAAAGGGGGTCGGTTTATATGTAAATGGCATTTGGTAGAAAGAGAGGATTCAAGAGTTTAAACTTGCAATAGCCCTAAATGGTGCTAAATATGAGTATTTATACTTATGTAGGACAAATGAGGCCAGTTGGATGATGGGGCACGTGTCTTCGTCAGATGAATTGGACCTTACGGAGAAGGTCAATCAGTCAATCAAAGAATTAAGGGCTAGGATCTTCGTATCCCAGCTTTACTCCTTGCAGGTGGGACGTGACCGTTTTAGGTATATAGGAGCGGCATTGACAGTGAGTTGTTTTGTTAATCACTTCACCACAAGATCTGTTGCGGATCTTGTCATATGCCTCATCCAGTCCAGCTCGTACTGGGGCCTCTGCTCAAAGAGTGTCAGTTCAATTCCCTTACAATAAAAAGGGGGTCCTCCCATTACATAAAACAAGGTGGCCCGCGTTGTCCTGTATGGTGCGGATCCCTTCGTTCGCCTGCCATGTGGCCCAATCTGTGGTGATTTATTTATACAAATAACAACAATACCCCAAAGTCCATGTATAATTATTTATATAGTGCATGGACTTGCAAGTTGGCAAAGAACTACGGATTGGGCATCGAACCCCTTTATCAGTCGAACCATGTGCAAAACGTAGTGGCTCGAGGAAGGCCCTGGGGAAAGGCGTCGAGCCCCTTTAGTGACCAAACCATACGAGTGGGTAGTTCAAGACGAGGCTTTGGGAGAGAGTGTCGATCCTCTTTCATGACCTAACAGTTAGCGGTGGCAACGAGCCGAGTCCGAGCCGGGAAAAAAAACGGCCCGAGCTTTTTTAGACCGAGCTTTTTTCGGCCCGAGCTGGGCCCGGCCAAAAAAAATGAGGCTCGGCCCGAGCTTTCGGCCCGAGCCTTAGCGGGCCGAGCCGAGCCCGGGCCGAGCCGGCTCGGGTTTTTTTTTTCTTTCTTTTTTTTTTTTTTGTAAAAATTCATTACATGGATATTTGCTTATTCAAATGGACAGTGAACGTTGCAATTTGCATTCTTTCCACCTTTAGACAATGACCTTTACATAAGAAAGTTATAAACAAAAATCTAATTGGAACGATTCTTTGAAGTTTGAACATAATATATAATGAAGTTTTAAAAATCTACATTTTAAAAAAATCTACTTTTTTGGTGGCACCTTATAGCCTAATATCGGAAAACATGTTAGATTTATAAATGACTAAATGAGTGACTATCCATTTTAACAAAGTGATAAATCTTTTCTAATAACCGATTTGAAATTTCTTACAAATTTTAGTGGCCATTACGGCATTGCCCATTGGTGAAATTAGCTCAATTTTTAAATGTAATCAAGTAATATAGATCACTAATAATTTCACTTAATAATTAATATAGAAGAATAAACGTGTGTAAATGAAAAAAAATTCTTACTTCAAATATTTAGGCACTTAGATTAATGAAATAGTAATAATACAATAAATATTAAACAAACAAATATCACACATTTTCCAAAATAATCTAGTTAATAAATTATGCGATAAAATTGTAGCTTATAATTAGTTTATTAGTTTCATGATGAGAAGAATAAGTTGATTAAGTAAATTGTGATCATTTGTCTTAATTTAAGCCATTCATCCCCAATAATTTATGGTGTAAAATAAAAAGTGTTGGACAAGTTTTTTTTTTTTACGGGCCGGCCCGGCTCGGGCCGACTCCTCAACATGAGGCTTGGCCCGAGCCCGGCTCTGTTCCATCAAGCCCGAGCCGGGCCCGGCTCGGGCTTTTTCCGAGCCGAGCCCGAGCCCGAGCCGTCGAGCTTTTTTGCCATCCCTACTAACAGTACGAGTGGGTGGTTCAAGGCGAGGCTTTGGGAGAGAGTGTCGAGCCACTTTCATGACCGAACCGTACAAGTGGGTGGTTTGAGGCGAGGCTTTGGGAGAAAATGTCGAGTCCCTTTTATGACCGAAGCCTTCTAGGTGGCGTGTCCTAATGATTTGAAAGATGATGATTCCCAATAAAAAATTGTTGGGTAGCGTGACGCTTCCAAAGCTTGAGCTACGTCTGCATTAAATGTGCAATGATGATGATGTTGTACCCCTGGCTAGCTTCACGCGAGTATGAATTTTCTTATTTTTAATATTATTTTAAATTTTCGAGTATGAATTATTAAGTAAATATAATATTTTATAATTTTAAATAAAACTTTAAAATAATATTAAAAATAAGAAAATATTTTTTTACACCTAAACTTCGTTTAACCTAATAAAGCTTAAAATTTCGTCTCCACGCCTAACCACTATTATGTGTATAATAACTATCTCATTGAAACCTTGTTTAGCAAAAACCCGCTGAGAAAAAATACAAACAAATAAAAAGAGTACAAATAATTTAAAGTAATAAACCGCTATCCCATTAAACCTTATCTGAAAACCTAATATGACAAAACTTGATCGAAGGAAAAAGAGTACAGCTACTCCCCCCTTATTTCAATTATTGTATCAAGTGATCCATGTCTTGCATGTATTATGCAAAAAGAAAAGAAGAAGAAAAAGAAACCAATGGTTTGGTTTTGGCGAGATAACGCCTAGACGCCATTTTTAATTAATTTTTTTTGTTGGGACAATTTTTAATGTTTTTCCAAAATTCAGGGACTTGGTTGTAAATTTTCTAGGTTTTAAAGTTAAACACGACAGCTAAGGGCTGTAAATGGATCGAATATGCCTATATCCGATCCGATCCGATCCGATAATCCAACGGATATTTGATTATTAAATCCATATCCGATTTGCTATGTTATCGGATATCCGATTCGATAATCTGATCCTAAATTAATAAAAATTAGGAAAAAAAATCAATGTTCATTAAAAAATTTTGAACTAACTTGAGGCCTACATATTTTTACTAGCAAGCTCAATAGTGACTCATACCATCATGATGTTCCTTTTTAAAGGAAAGATCATCTTCTAGTATTTTATTGACATTCGATGTGGGATAAGGTAAAATTGAATTTCAATTCTAAATATAAATATTTTATTTCATTATTTCCATTAACAAATCAAATTATTTGTTACATATTGATTATTAGTTCTTGAAGTTGTGAAATAAATTACAATAATAAATTTAATTAAGAAAAATATAGATATTTATTTCCTTTAAATTAGTAAACTAAAATTAAAAAAAAAATCTATTATTTTTTTTAATATTTTACATTTATGTGTATAGTTATTTATTCAATTTGACAACCGGTTTGATACCGATTCGACTTTTTTACCCTTGACCCTCCCTTTTTTTCGGGTCGATGCCCGGGTCGGTTTTTAAAACATTGACTGAAATCAACTTTTTTTTTTCAAATTTTTCAATTCTTAAACAGGTTTAATAATTATAAAATTTTCAATTTTTTTATGTTTTGAATTTGATTACTTTTTTATTCTAAATTTATTTATTTTAGTAACAAATAATATGCCATAAAAATATTATACCGATTCAATTATTTATAACAAATCGGATCGGATTGTTATCGGATCGGATTGACATATATTCATATTTGATCCATTTAGTTAACGGATTATCGGATTCGGATCTTGATCGGATTATTGGACTGAAACTCTAAATCCATATCCAATTAATTTTGTCGGATTCAAATCAAATTCCAATCCATTGACGCCCTAACGACATCCATTGGGATTCATTCTGCTTCTTTTATTTTTCTTTTTCTTTTTTTTTTATTTTCTATCTTTCATTTTACTCTTCTTTTTCTTTCTCTTTTGCTTTCATTTTTTTTTTTTTTTGGCTTTTAAATTTTTATTTTATTGGCATTTTGAGGGTAAAAGCTAGAGCACAATGATGAGCTATCGAAGGTTTTCGAAAAACTTTGGAGAAATCAATATATGTTGACTATTACGATTTGTCCAAGTCTACGTTATCTGTTACTAGGTCCAATTAACTATGACTGTTTGTGATCAGACTTGCGTTAACAATGACTATCTGTAACCTATAATGAGTTGAGTGTGACCTATTATTTTATGATCGTAACTTGTTATCAGAAATACATTATCGACACTTTCACTTGTACAGAAAGTAAGTACAATTCAATTGATATAATAGGTCACAAACATGTTATAATGTTAGACACATGGCTGTGACCTTGAGCAAGTATTTTCAATCCTGCATAAATTGGAATGTTAGATACGTGACTGTGACCTATAATTGGTTGGTTGTGATCTGTTTGAATAAATCATAAATCGTGACTATGCAATTATCTATATTTTGGCATGCAAAATTTTAGGTTCATGTAACGTGACTTGCATGTATCATGATTGAAATCTATAGTCACAAAACCAACCTGAAGCTACAAACAAATAAAAAATTGGATGAATGCACATCTTCTCACCCTGCTAACAAATTTCATGTGCAATTAAATGCATGAAATTCTTTACGTACCAACCTAATTAATCTTAGAGCTCAACGCATTTAACAATAATTATTTTATAAAAATTAACAATAGAAAACAACAAGAAATTAGGTTAGCATTTCCATCTTGAATCCTTTACTTGCAACTCGATCCCTTATACGGGTGGCAACGAACCGAGCCACGAGCAAAAATTTGAGACTCGAGTTCAACTCATACAAAATGGGTAAGGGCTTTTTTTTGCTCGAACCGAGCAAATACTTGAAAAAAAAGTTTGAGGCTCGGCCGCTTTCAGCTTAGGCCTCAATGGGCAGGTTGGATTTTTTTTTTTTTGTATAACACAAAGGCAGCACAACTTCCTTTAAATAGCTGCCTCTTTCCCCCCTCCCATTTCAATATATATTTTTTAATTTTATACGCTACACGGGTGGGCTCGGCTTGGCCCGATTTCCCAAAATGGGGCTTGGCTCGAGCTTCAGCTCGATTTTACAGAGCCATGGGCAGGCCGAGGCCACGAGCCAAGCTACCATCCATAATCCCTTATCTTATTTATTGTTATATCAAAATCAGGTCACATTTTATTAAAAAGAGTTCACAAATTACACACTATTGTAAAGTTGTAAAATAAATATTGATGATTATGTAGTCTTATCATTTTGTATAGATAAGTCTTATCTAGTTTAGAGAGTTTATTTCATTTCAATTGTAACTCTCATTTTGAACCCTATAAATATGGATCTTAATTATCAATAAAATACACACTTGAGTTTTGACTATTAATTTATTCTCTATGTTTCTCTTTTATTCATTTAATTTTATAACATGTTATCAACACGAACGCTCTTATTTAATTATGCCAAACTATCTGCACCCTTCTTTGCACTCAAATTGTTCATGCTGTAATTTGCAGTTCCTTGAATACCTCCTGTGTATTAAACAAATTAGAAATGACTTCCCCTTGGTGGCGTTGTCTGCATAGAATTTTGGTGCTCGTAATCATTACCCTTTTGATAATCGATGCTGTAATTTTGTTTTTCTTTTTCAACAATGTGCAATTTTGATAATCGATGCTGCAATTTGGTAATTTCAAAACAATGTGTTATGGTTTGTGTATTGGGTTCTGTAATTGTGTGTAATGATTTCATTTCACACCGTAAATTTTCCTGTATAATATGATTTCTTTTCATGATTTATTAATATAATCATATCATGCTATATTTAATTCATGCTGCTATTTGGTAATTCATGCTGTAATTTAACTCATGTATAGTAATTAATATTTAGTCTGATTAAATATTTTTAAACATTCTCTTACAAACTTTAAATTAATAATTTTTATGTTATTGCTCATGAAGTATCACAATATTATAATTAATATTTTAGAAGAATATTACTCGTATATCTATCTACAAATAGTTTGTTGTTGCTTTTGAAGTTACATAATATTATAATTAATATTTTATAAGAATATTATGTTTATTGCTCCTGAAGAGCATATCTTTAAACACATAAATATCTTATAATGATAAATTATCAATGCTCTTGAAGAAGCAAAACTCTGCAAAAATTAATATATGCTAGATAACATATTTCTATAGAATTAATATTTCTAAATAATAGTTTATTTTTTTCTGCAGTAGTACACTATTATTAACAAATATTCCAGTTAAATTTTACTCGTTCCTGAAAAGTATAGTTAAATATGATCTAACGTTAATTATGTCCTCATTTGAGCCCCATTTTTTTATAAAAAAAATGCATTATTGAATAGGGTTTTGACCTCATTTGAGAAATACATTTTTCAATTAAATAATATTACACGCAAGTTCAAAAAAATTCCTTATTTTTTAACTTCACATTTTCATCAATATACTATTTAAAAATGCATTTTTTTGACAAAAATGGGGTTCGGAGAAGCCCTATATTGTTATTCCTAAAGAGTAAATTCATTGTATAATTTATTATAACAATATTTGATTGCTCTTGGAGAATACGAATTATAATTTTCAATATTCCAAAAGAATATTGACTTATTGCTTTTGAATGAGTAATAATAAATACAATGTGCATACTAAATCATAAGTTCAATTTTTGGTTTTATTGTTTAGCATGACTGGATTATCACTGGATCAATAATGATGTGAAATTGAGAATTCGAACATTCAATGAAGAACCAGAAGATTTTTTAATCCAATGAATTCATGTATAGTATTTATTCTCTTTTCTGAAAACTGATCATCACTAGTTAAAATAGAAATTGAATTTCTTATATTTTTTAGTGAGATAAATGGGGACCCATCACCCTCCACGTTGACCATCTAGATATTATTTGTATCTAATAAATTTAACACATATACTAGATGCTTTTATGGTGTTCGGAACCTGATGTTTGCAAAATTACTGCTCAAATTATGAGTATAATTTTTAAATTATACAATCAATAGTTGATACTAGTGATCCTAAATCACAACCTTCTGATAAGTGTTAATTGAGATGTCAATAAAATGGTTTAACGCTATTTCTTGTTAAACGCTTCCAATTAATTTAATTGAAAACAAAATACTTCAAATTTATGTTTAGGGAAAGTTATTACGCATCTTACTAATATCATAGTTCCTCCTGTTATAATTTACTTATGATCAAAACCTAATCTTTTCATCTAACTATTTTGATAGTGCAGTATATGCAAAATTAATCCACCACAATGCACTGAGATGAAAAGTAAAGAATGCTGCAAATAAATGAGTAGTTTGAAATTTATACAATATCTCAAGTCCTAACGTGTGATATTTTATAAAGCGATTTTCTGATTGTCAATCGACTGGACAATTCTCTCAGCATTAGTAGGATAAATTAAGAAGTTATAAATAATGTACAAATGCATCATTATCTAAATTCTCGCAAAAGATAATTCGATTCAGAAGTTCAAATGATGATTCACTTAAATGCATTTATTGATCAAAGAGATCAATAATATCTCATGCGCTAGCTTTAAATGCTCCAACACGAATTCATGTCATTGAAGGACAATTTGTTAGCATTATATTTGATATATCAATGACACACTGAAGTATGATGATATTCGATTCTAATAGAAAAATCTCTAAACGAAAATGGAGCAATTAACAAAGATGGTCCCATTAAGGAAGCATTTATTCATGATGAGTATTTAGACATAACAAATTATAAAACCCCATAAAAGTTTCAAATACCTAATATGTTGAAAATTGAGATATCTCAATAATTGATATTATTATGCAGCAAGAAATAGAATCGAAATGAAAAAGCTGTCCACAACACTCTTGCACATGATGTATTGTATCACATAGCGAGGAATCAAGATAAATGCGTCGAAATATATCGGTCGAATCGAGTAATAATTGACCAAATAAAAAGGATGCATCCTAAATTGATTACTAGAGAAACCTGAAGTTTCTGGACCTGCAATCCGAAAATCTAAAGATATATACTTATGCGAAAACGAGATGAGAAAAATAAAATCGTAATATGCAATTACGATTCTTAACATAGTGAATTTCACAAAGAACGTGGTGGATAAAATCACTAGTCCATATCAAGTTATTTTCACGATGCATGAAATTTGAAATACGTGATAGTCAACTCATGTGACATGACTATTAATGTTATCCTTGAATAATTTAATATGCCTGAAGTATAATTCAAGTGATATTATCAAAAGAAGAGTAAATACGCATTGTACTTTTTTTTCCTTGACCAAGGCTTTTTTCCATTAGATTTTCATGGCAATGTTTTTAATGAGACAACTTTTGTAGCGTATTTAAAATAATAATGTACTCTTTTTTCCTTCATTAAGATTTTTTCCACAAGGTTTTTCCTAATAAGATTTTAACGAGACATATTCTTTATGTGATGAATGTCCATAACATGCAAGACATTTACCCTTAAAATAGTACTCTGATATGTATGTAACTTTTGCATCGAAACTAGAAATTAAAACTCCGAGTTTGTTGAATGTGAGAAAAGCGCAATGATGATGAGACAAGCAGAGTGAAAGTGAACAAATGTCTTAAAAAAAAAACTTATCATTTTTATTTTGGAAGTGATAATGTGAGAGAATATATATATATATATATATATATATATATATATATATATATATATATATATATATATATATATATAACCCTCGTTTGGCTCCATTAAAATGTAATTTTGAAAAAATATATATATATATATATATTGAAATTGTGATTTTTTGGAGAATGTATGATTAAAAAAATAAGAAAAAATTTCAAGTTTACATATAATATTATTATATGAGAGAATGTGTAGTTGAAAATAAGTTTTGAAAAATGAGTTTTTGAGATAATGGGGGCCAAATATAGGCATATTATGTTAAGGAAATATAAATATGATTTATGAACTGATTTTTGAAAGATTTTTTTAAGTTTGATAAATTCAAAATTATATTCTTAAAATATGGTATTTATGATTTTTTTTCTCAAAAATTTATCAATTCAATACTTATTTTTAAACTTTGTTTATTCGCAAAAATAATTTTTATTATAATTATTGTACAATAAGTATTGTAACCAATATGTTAAATTTTGTAAAATTGTGTTGCAAACAGTTCACCACCCTTGTTTCCACCATTGTCACCATCACATCATCTTTAGTATTTACACATATTTTGTTGCATTTTCTTCCATCATCGTTGCCCCACCATCAACACATATAATATTCAGTATTACACAATCTATCACTTGTAACATTTATCGTTACGTCACCATTTTGAATCATCATCTTCGTTACCACAACCATTATCGGATCTATACTCCAACTTAATGTCGTCATCATCACCATCACAACCAATCAAATTTGTTGGTACCGCCACTACCATCATCTCCATCCCTCACCACCATTGCATTAGGAATAGAGGCTTCACATTACCACCACCACCAATAGATCTATGCTACCATCATGTCACCATCATCTTTCCAGCTACCAACACCGACCACCACTACCACATAGATTAGAAAAATTAGATATCCACTAATATATCACCACCCACCATCCCAATCCACACGCTACCACCACCATGGATACAATGAACTCGTCTCAACCACATCTTCCGCTATTGTGACCCATTTTCAATTCTACAACAAATCATATAAATTAGAATTTCATAATTGAAGTGGAAAAGGAGATATGATTTGAGCTTTCAAGCATAAGAATTCATTGCATCTATGTTTGCAAATTACTTCCCAAGATTTGCTCTAAATTCAAGTGCTTTCTCTATGTATGATTTTAGAATAATGCTATTTCACACCAGTGTTGAACACATATCTGCGTGTGATGCATCATATCATGGGTCCTTTTAACTGGGTCATAATTTCTTGTGTTTAATTGAACCAATAATTTAATATCACTATTGATGTCACCTAGACTGATGTTAAATACTAGTTGTACTAAATAGTATTACTCATTATAATAACTAACAATTCAAAAATCAAACACACTTGAATGTAAACTACAAAACCAATAATTGGATTTTGAAGCCCAGAACTCCAAATTTTGATTTGGGGTGTTATGGATGTATTGGATTTGCCGATGTGATGATACTATTGAAGGCTACATCTCGAAAATATTTGCAATGGCCCTCGAAGAACTTTTGACTTTGTTGGGCTTGGGAGTTTATGTTAAGGCTAATTTCACGATATGTGTGGAGTTAAAAAGAAGTGAAAATTACACCTACCCAATTTTTTAACTTCCAATTCCAAATTTAAAATTTTAATTTTTTTTTATTTACAAAAATAAGGTGATAATTCATTTTTTTAATATTAAGCCCATGTTTGATTATAGTTGAAAAGTTGTCGGACCCGTGATATATGTTGTTAAAATTAATTGTTGACTTTGACTTAAATTAAAATCTAAAATTTAATTCGTATCAAACAATGTGTAAATAATAATATTAGATTAATCAACCTACCCACCCCATTTCATTCCAAACCCTAATTCATTTTCGTCTTCCTATCATCTTCATTCTCTCTCTACCTCACCTTCTCTCTTCGGGAGAGCATCGCTACACAGCGGCATTCACAACTGTGACGGTGCAATGATGTTCACAACGTCGATGCAGAGATGCTCGGCTATGATCGTTGCACAGCGTCTCTCAGATCCACGTGGCTTGGTCTTGGAGAGGCGAGCCAACTCATCTCCCTACCAAGGGTTACATCCTTCCAGAGGAGAAAGGCCCCTGCCAACTGACTCCAAGTATTCGGTACTAATTGGGTAGGAGCTAAATTGTACTCTCTAAGAATAATCCTAAAGAAAGGATGTAATGGCAGCTTCATCTCCCACTCAAGATCGCCTCGCTCAATGCCACATAGCCCTCCCTAGGAAAGCAGGCTCTTTCCTCCTGGGTCAGCACCAGCAACTCGATATCGTGAGGGATCCTAAACCTATCCCTGAAACCTTCAAGCTCGTTTTCCTTAATATTTGTTGGCCATAGAGAGTCCCCCCACCTCACACTATCATCTATGGGACCCCTACCTCCTCTACAATTTGCTCAGTGGGTACCACCGGAGGAATTCCCGCCTCGGTGCAGATCAAGGCCAAGCTTACACTAGGAGAATCCCCTTCCGCATTCCGCTCAGATTCAGAAGCCATTGAAATAAAGAAGAAAAGAAGAGAGGAACTTGGTACAGTAAGGGAAAAATACTTACGCAAAAACCTAACAAGAATCGAATCCTAGAAAACCTTGAAATCAAAGTAAATAGTCGATCACCGGTGATAACGGAATGTTGCTAGGCTTGAAAAGAAGAATCCTAGCAATTGAGATTTCAAATTTTCGAAAAAGTGAAAAAAAAGGCGAAAAGTGTGATTTCCCTGCCTTTTATAGGCTTACCTAATGAACCCCCCTCCAACCGTTGGATGTTGCCCCAATTTAATCTGAACCATCCACATGTCACCCCATCGTTTACGTAGAAACCAAAATTCTAATTCGAATCAAAGGCCCAAATCAACCCGTGTAGCACACGTGCCCAGAATTCCCGTGCACCTGGATAGAGATGAAGTGTCATCATCATTGCGTATTGAATGCGCACGTCGCTCGAGCCTTGGTAATGACCAAGAATATTCAGCTGTCACTCATTGGAAATCAACACCCACACAAGGGCTCCACCTTCACACAGTTGTCCACACGAGGGCTCTACCCTCATATGATCCATCCCACAAAGGGTTTCTACCTTCCCACAGCTCGCCCCAGTGGAGATCGCACCTCAATACCTCCGCGAGGTTGCGAAGAACCGCCTTTATTGATGCAAGCCCCATTGTCTTACCAAGTTCAAGTAGAGAACGGAGGAGCCCCACGCCGACTCCGGGAGGCAAGTATGGTTTTCGATTCTATCATTTCTCGGGCTTCAAAGTCCACACAAGATATAAATAATCATACCTGAACTTGGGGGACTGATGTTACTCGTATAAATAATCGTAAAATAAACTCCACGTGGCAAGCAGATGAGCCCCATAGGTGGCATAGCAAACGGACGACCCTGTGTGTGCCAAACCCCGTTGGAAGAGGCGGTAAGTCAACTAACAGCATACTCAAAGAAATTATTGACAAGACAACACCATGCCAATGTCGTCTCTACACCTACGCAGTCAAATCCTATGTCAGGAGATGGCTTGATTGATTGACTCTCTAATAAGAACCATTATATCCTTTACCATCGGACGGACCCCATTCACTTAACATGAGATATAAAAAGCCTACATTCCATACGTTAAGAGAGGAGATGCAGATTTGACTATTCAAAATAAACCTTGATTATCTCTACCACGCTCAACGACTGACCCCCTTTTTATGCATCGAGCAATCATAAGAACATCACATAAAATGTTGTGGATCATTCCCTATAGTGATTCATCGATATAAATAGCACTCAGGATCGAGTACATCGCGACTCGATCTACAAGGACCAGAATCTCTAATTTTCTGTTGGCCACACCATAGGGCCATTTTTTGGGGTCAACGGTTTTTGAATTTAGCACAAGAGATGAGGGTAAAATGGAAAATTCATGCTAATAGGGAGGCTTTTGTTTCTATTTATTTATTCATCTATTTATCTGAAACAAAAGGCGTGTATCATTGTTTGTCATAAGCTTTATGAGAGATTTATGTAATTCACTCCATTATGTATTTGTATATCTATGTGCTCGTTCGTGTAAATAAAAAGTTGAAAAAAATGCAACTTTTTTATTCAGATATAGTCGAACATTAACTCTAACCACTTGTTTTGTAGAGTTCAATATTATTCATCCTAAAAAAGTTGCTCAGAATTTTATTTTGTACACTCATTATACCTGTGGATTTTATAATCTTATTATTTATAGTTACTTTTACAGAAATCTCTAGAAAACACTATTTCGTTTATAATTGTCTAAAATTTTCATTTTAAAGATAATGTAAAACATGTCTACTACATCACTTTATCTAAAAGTTCAAATTTTAAATATTGAAAAAGTTTGTGTTTATATTTTTATATATTGAGTTGAATACTTGTGTGCACTAGATTCACAATTACATAAAGTGCTGTAGATGAGAGGTGTATTTAAGGCCTATTTCATTAGATATATCATGTTAAATTACCTCCTCATCTACTATAAGAGTTTAAATTATTAGCGAGTAAGGAAATCTATCTAAATTCATATTTATATATTTAATGGCATCCATGTCTTAAATGATTTCTTAAATTTCAGTCTTTCAACTTTGAGCAAACATTAGATTTTGATACTTCGTTTGTCAAACTTAAAAATGTTTTATAAATAGGAATAATAAGAGGACTGCTGGTGGGTTTAACGAATGTGTGAATAAGTAGTAGTTATAAATATGCAGTTGAAATTAATTTTTGACTTTAACTAAGGCCATGTTTGGGAGGGATTAAATTTTTCTACAGTAAATCAATTCTCATTTTCAACCACACATTTTTCAATAAAATAATATTTTCCATCACATTAATAATTTTTTTTTCTTTTTCAACCACACATTTCCCATCATATCACTATTCAAAATCAATTCTTCCCTCAAAAATCTATCCCAAACAAGCTCTAAATTTATAAACCAATTTACAAAATGCGCCCAAACGGTTACTATTTTCCATGAGAACGTAAGTGTTGAAAATAAAATTCAAAGAAATAAACATGTCGTATTTCTAACAAATTAATCTTTTGAACGAAGTAATATGCATACTATCTTAAACTTCTTTTATTTTTCTTTTCCTGAATTATACATTCAATTGTAAACTAATGTATATTTTTCTACTGCTTTTTCACGGAATGCAGTGGAGAGACCACCAAAATTCCTAGGAGGTTGGGGTGGCTTATACTCCATGAACATATTTGTTGTAGCATGGGTATTTATTGTTGGTTTTGGATTTGGAGGGTGGGCAAGTATGGTGAATTTCATATATCAAATTGACACATTTGGACTCTTTACCAAATATTATCAGTGTTCACAGCATAAAGCTTGAATATAAAAGAGTTTAGACATTAATATACATATGAAAGTGTGTAAAAAGAGTGGAAAAATTTGTAACACATATTTTTTTCTTTTTGCTAATGTTTCTTGTAAGAGTTTCTTTAGCTGTGTGTCCAATTTGCATTCTTTAAGAAGTGTAATTCCCTTTGTTTTTATGGGATTCCATTTAATATATATGGAGCGTGTAGCAAGTTATAACTTTTTCCTTTGTTGCAACATCGACGCAGATCTATAATATATTAAATATTGCATCAATTGAGAATCATATTTTGAACGATTTTAACTCTTTTACTATTCAATTATTTCAATAATACGTTACCTTTAATAAATGCTACAAAATCTTGTCATATATGAATTCCGTGTTATTAATTCTCAATTAATTGACATTCACATTAATCTAAATTCAATAAATCTTGACTTGATAAATTTTGAACTACATGAATTTAGAGTTATTATAAATGAATTTATTTCTATTTATGTATCTAGAAATTTAATTGGTATTTAAATTTATGTATTATCAATTAATTCTTATTTACCAAATGCAGTATAAAAATGTTTTTCATTTGTAATATTTCATCATTTAAAAAAAATTGAATCATAGTTGATTTTTGAGAGTCAATTTTCTTCTTTTAAATTTCTATCCTAAATTTTATTTTCTTTAATTCATTTGAGACTCATCAAATTCTCCCAATAAATTGGTATCAAATATTACTTTTACAATACTTATAAAGTATTTCATAGTAACGCACAACACATGTTCAACTCTAACTAGTGTCTACACACACACACACACACACACAAAAGGGAAGCGATTGATGTTCTTTTGTTGCTCTACACGGCCTTTTTTTTTTTTTTTCCAGAGAGGAATCATATTAAGTTTTTTCTTGAGAATTTCAATATCAACTAAAATATCACCAAATAACTTTGTAAATTAATATATCCCTCATTATTATTCCGCAGTCAAAAATGAAAAATAAAAAAATCTTCTTTAATACAGTCAAATATTGTGATGTTTACATTACAAATAAACCACAATACTATAGATTAAGGAACGTGTCAAGCTAGGAATATGCTTTCTTATGATAGTAATTGCGAGCATCTCTCCTCTGTTCTTATCATGCACAATTTGCTTACATGCTGCCTTGGGTACATCTCTCTTTCTTAATTTCACGTTAGCCTAATGATAATGAATGAAAGTAAGTCTTTAGTAAGCATTTATAAACAATTTTTTAGTGGTCACACTGAAATGTACGTACGGTGGAGGTTGGTTCCACACGCTTCTCGCTGTAATTGATTGATTTTATTAATTAAACACCCCAAAATCCACAAAACTTTGTATTCATTCTTCTTGTAAGCATACGGAAAAGTGAACCAAATCTTGAGAAGGGCTGCGCAATCTCTAACAATGAGAGGATAAGGGCACGGATGTCGGATGTGGTTGGACCCTATTACCAAAACACATAAAAAGTGCTTGAGAGTCAGAGCAATTCATTTGTGAGGGTTAATCTATTTGTACATAATGATTCTTACATAATGGATTACCCCCTCTCACATAATGCACGGGGCCCGCGTGTATTTAAAAATTTCGACAATGTGGTCTCCACCACCATTGTGAGTAGTAGGTAAAATATTCGGTAAAAAATTCAGTACATGTAGCATGATTCTTCATGTGATCTTGTGAGACTCTATGTGTTGTCAAGTGGTTTTACTCTTTTGACTATTTGACGAGGAAAGACAACAGAATAAGGAAATGTAAAATTGTGGTTTTATATTTCATTTGTTGTTTGGATGCCTTTGGTAGGGCATGAAGTAACGATACATTATATACTTGATTTTTGACTCCCCCGCCCTCCTCTCTCCACTTGTTTTGAATTTCACAAAATGAAAAATTGGTATATATTATTTTATTTGGTTATATTATAGGTCATTATTCCTGTTAATGATAGACATATAGTTCTACAAAGTTGTCTATTATTTAATATCGATATTCCAAATAATATAGTGATATTGTTTATGAGGTAGTATAAAATAATAGGTAATTAGCACATAACGTCCTTACCTTTTATTTTTTGATATTTTCATCCTTATTTTCATCATTCATTGCGCAAAACGTCATTTTTCAATCATTTTCTTAATTAAAAGTTGTGAAATGATGAATATACCATCCAATTTAAATTTTTAAAAAGAGATCTAATTGCAACCATAATCCCTTTTTTTTTTTTTAAAAAAGTGCAAACGAATCCCAAATAAATTATTAAAAGGGTAATTAGCACATAATGTCCTTTCCTTTCACTATTATTGTGAAAAAATCATTATTTTTTGTTTTTTAGCATTTTCATCCTTAATTACACTTTTAATTGCGTAAACCAACATTTATATCTATTCTCATCCAATTTCTCAATAAAAGCTATAAAATAACGAATATACACTATTTTTAAAATAAAAAATTAAAGAAAATAATTTTTTTTTTAAATTTCTAATTTTTTTGATTAATTTATATGGCACCCGTTTGCACTTTTTAAAAAAAAAATTAATTTCTAATTTTTTAATAATTTATTTGGAATTCGTTTGCACTTTTTTTCAAAAAAAGGACTATAGTTGCAATTAGTTCTTTATTTTTATTTTTTTTTATATTTCAATAGGAGAGTATATTCGTCATTTCACATTTTTTTATTGAGAAATTGGATGAAAATGAACAGAAATAATAATTTGCTCAATCAAATGTGTATTTAATGGTGAAAATGTAAATAAAAAAAAATGGACATTTTAACAATAATAGTAAAAGAGGGATATTGTGTGCTAATGACCCTTTTACTAATTTATTTGGGGCTCGTTTGCAAATTTTTAAAACATTTGGGACTATAATTGAAATTAGTTCTTTCTTTTTGTTTTTGTTTTATTTAAATGAAATGGTATATTTGTCAATTCACAGCTTTTAATTGAGAAAATTGATGAAAATGAGCTTTTGCGCAATGAAAGTTGAAAATAAGGGTGAAAATGTCAAAAATGAAAGATAATAACGTTTTTCATAATAATAGTGAAAGGTAATGATGTAATGTGTTAATTACCCTAAAGTAATTAATACAAATTGTATTTAATTTGATAATAGTACAATTGAATATGTTAACCTAGTCAATCGTATCGGAATTGCTTCAATAATATCCCTTCTACTAAAAATAATAATAATCCACAAAACTAAAGTGACCCTCGGCATATTTGGATTTGTGTCTAGATCGGGTAGTTCTTAGCTCATTAAAATGTATGGAAAATGCCATTTGAACAGATCGGTTTGCACCGATCTTGAACAAATCCTCTCATAACCCCTCCCCCCCCCAAATGTTAATAAACCCACCCACCCCAAGACCCATTGGCTTGCACAGATCTTGTACCGATCTATGCAAGCAGGACGGTGTCCAAAATGTATTCCTGTTGGGACTCTCACTGCCAACATTAAGCACATGTTTGAGGCTTATTTTAGGGAAGAAATGTCGTTGAATAGTGATTTTTTTAAAAATGTGTGGTTAAAAAATAAAAAAATATATTTTCAATTTACGTATAAAATTATTTTGTAGATAAATGTATGGTTGAAAATGATTTAAAAATGTATGGTTAAAAAATAAAAAATAAATATTTTTGATCTACGTGTAAAATTATTTTGTAGATAAATATATGGTTGAAAATGAGTTTTTGAAAAAATGAGAAACAAACATAGACTAATTCTTCCTGAATGTATTATGGCTAGAGGTGTCAATCCGGATGGTCCGGGCCGGGTCGGCCCGCCAACATGTGAGCCCGGTAACGGCCCGCGTGAAAAAAAAGCCCGCCCGCTGCGGGTTCCGGGCCGGTTACGGGTCGGCCCACAATTTTGGACTACAACCCGGCCCGCCCGCTGACCCATTCGGGTCGAGCCCATGCGGGTCACGGGTCGCGCGGGTCGCGGTTCGTTCCGGTTTGGCCCGTATGATTGTATAAATAAAATTATAAAAATATAGAATTTTTCCGGTTTGACCCATATGGAGAGCAACTATCATTGAAAATAGAATTTTGAGAAGAAGAATCGCGAGAATCCATAATATAGTAGGATTAAAAAATTTAGTAGTGACTAGTGAGAACCGAGAAGAAAGAAATATAATCAAGATGATGATGATATTTGCAATTGAATAATTGTAATTGTAGTAAGGTAGTAACAAGTATGAACTATGAAATATAAATGTATGGATAATAACTAATGAGAGGGTATTGTAAAAATAAATGTAAGAATAAATTGAAATTTATCGATGAAGGGGATGATATTACCGTTAGAAAATTTATATTACCATTAGTTAAAATTTAAAAAAAAAAAAAAAATTGACCATGAAGCAGGCTACGCCTTTTTTTGAATTTTTATTTTTTCAAATTTTTTTGTCTAGCTCTCTCCCCCTCTTTTTTTAAATTTTTGTTTTATTTTTTTTTTTTCAATTTTTTTCACGGGTCGCGGGTTAACCGCGGCCCGTGGGGGTGCAACCTGTGAAGAACGCGGGTTACACCTCCTTGACCCGTGAACCGCCCGCACGGGTCACGGGTCGGCCCGCGGTCCCGGTTTTCACGGGCCGATTTTCACGGGTCATGGCCGGCCCGTCCGTCTTGACACCTCTAATTATGGCTGCACTGCTAACTCTAAATAAAGCCATGAGATTCTACTTTGGGAGTGCAAAATGAGACTCTATTGGGCAGTATGATATACAAGTTTTCAATTTCTTTGTTAATAATGTCCAGTCTAATCTAATTCACGTCACCAAAGAGTATTCCTCTATATAGTGTGTTTAAATCACATTATTTTGGAAGAATGCATTTTAGCATAGTAGATTGATGGAGAATGTGTGATTGAAAAAGAAGTAAAAATTATTGATATGATAGAAAATATTATTTTATTGAATAATGTGTGGTTGAAAATGAGTAGAAGAATGAGAATGAGAATTTTAATGTGGCTCAAATATGGGCATATGTCGATTCCTCAAATGTTTTCACATAAAAACAAGGGTTTTTGCTTTCTTTTTTTTTTAAAGAGAAGTTAAGATTATTTTTTACTAGCTAGGCTATCTTTCATTCTCTCTTTCCCTTGCAATCTCCTTTTCTAATGAGAGTTTTGGTACGGTTGCAAAAACGCTACAATTTGGACTACTGTTTCTACTTTCCTGGCTGAATTGATACAGGTGAGCACCCATGGATGGCATATGCTTATGTCATTGAAACACCCTCAAATTTAGATACCTAGATTTGGAGATATTATCATTTAACTTTCTTTTAAAATTATAAATGCGAAAAATTATTAAAATTTTCTTTGACATAATAAATATCAATGGCTTATTATTTTAAAACAATTTGTACTTAATCAAATGTAGAGCAATTAAATCGAATGTTAACTTTAATTACAAAAAAAATTAAAAAAAATCAACATTTAAATATGATAGTATTGCGTCTGTGTCACCACAAGTCGTCATCTCGAATTATCTTACTTTCATCATTTGAAAATGAGGAGGGATAACGTAGGATGAACTAACACTCAGTAAACAAACATCAATAATATGATGTAAGCTTATTATGTGCATATGAATTTCTTTAAAATAAAGTGTTTTTTTTCACTATGTATCCACTTTTCTTTCATTTTTTAAAAACTTAACATTGTCGTCGTGAGCTCACTTGACAGTAGACAGTTATTATTTGAAAAACCTAACCAATCAAAATGCAGTAGACAGTTATTTTTTGAAACCTGATTGAGTCCTACTGGTAGTATCGTAAAGCGGGGTAACATTAACATTATCATTGAACATTAGTCGGGTGCGCCGATCCCCCATGCCCATTTTCCACTCACACATTTCATGATATAGGCATACTCCTCGTAATAAAACATGGGATACATATCTTTAAAAAACATTTCTTGATGCATTGACATTTGGAAACTTCTTATTTCTTGAAACTTCATGTATGCATTGACATGTATAAATATGTATGAAACATCAATTACATAAAACATAAAAATCAAACATCATGTTCACATATGGACAATTAAGATAACACATTTATGTATTTAATTATATGACGTACTCATGAAATGAAGGGAGGCTTAGCTGAAATCCTTAGCAATTTACTTTTAGAATTACAAGTAGAGATGCCATTAGTCATTCACGAAGTCTACGTACCAATTATAGTATGTCATTATCAATCATTTAAAATCTCAACAATATTCATTCTTGATAATCAATCCTTATTCTATTCAAATAAAGTAGTTATTGACATTTGAGCCGAACATATAAAATACAGAGTGCTCATAATCATATAGAGATTTAAAAGGGGAATTTATTGTCAAAATTCCTCTTAACCGATAATGGAGTTATCTAACTATCTATTAGTAGTAGTAGTAGTAGTTTGCTTATAAGATTATAACAAAATAGAATAAAAATCAAAATACCTCCTGTGTTGGAATCCCAAATCAAAGAAGATGAAGGAAAAGAAGAATATAGGTAACATATGAGGCTTCAACCTTCGCGTTAATTTTGATATGAATGAGTACATAATGATTCTATTCCCTTTAAAAGTGCATAAGAATCTTTAATTCAAATTTTAAAGCATCAATTATGGGTAACATTGCTTCCAATTAGGTAACTAAATGCCCATCATTTGGCTTACTTAGTGTACTAAATAATTTAATTGGTATCTAATTATCAAGTCAATTAACTGAAACAAAATTTAATTAGTGGAAAACATATAATAAATTAAATATATCTATAATTTACTTTAGAGTTTGTTTCATCTTATTAAAATTAAATTTAATAGACACAATATCTTCTAGGGAGTCCGAGGTGCATCCCGCTGTAAAAATATAATTAGTTACGATAACATCAAACTCCTCAGTTAAAATCAAATATAAGGGAGAACATTATCATCAGAAACAATAATCATATAAATGCAAACTCGTGGTGTTACAGCCATTATCACACTAGGTATTTCATTTGTTTTGGGAATTCTGATATATTCTGCCTTCTTGGGCCGAGGGATCTCACTAAAGAGAATATGTCAGCGGATAACGCGAAATAGAGAACTTTAACACCTGATCTCACGAAAGAAGAATCTGGGCTTTCTCACTCCCAGGGTGGTTGATTATTGTCTGGATGCCATAATGATGAACCGTGAGACACACTTGGCACATCTGTCCTAGCCAATGCCAGGGAGACAAATGGCACTTGTAAAAGTTGAATTACCCTCATAATGATATGGGTTTCAATCTTGGTGTGATTGATTACTCATATCGATAAAATATTTCAGGAAACGAGTAATATACAAAATACTTGTCTTCCTTATTAGTAAAGAAGTGTGATTTCCCATAAGAACTGGACTTATTTACATGCTAGGACATAGTTGATAGTTGCATCCATAAGATAGAAGTTTTACACAACAATTCATACTGGTTCAAGAAAATTTCCCAACAGTGATGGTAGTAGTGTTGATACCTTTGGCACCTCATCCACAACAAGAGCCACAGGCAGGAAGAGAATCTGACGATTAAGAGTGAAGAATTCAGTTAAAACAAATGATAGAGAGGAAAAAGACGAGTATGAGATATTCTTTCTTTCGGGGGGTAGGCACGGGAGTTACTGTGGTCAATCCCACTAACATTGTCTATTCCACGGGGTGGCCCACGTGGACCACTACCGTATGGACCGCCTCCAGGACCTCCTGGGCCACCACCATCCCATTTCTTGCTGGTGCCTGATACTTTCCTGTAAGCATCAGATTTTTCCATCTGCAGAAGGAGAGAAAATGAGCACAAGATTCACATATTGGCAGAAATTATACGCGGGAAGACTGCAAGCTTACTGAAAACATTGTTGTGAAGAACACGCCAATGAAGTTAACAATGGCCCAGAAGAAATCCGTTATTGTCCGTAATCGCTATATTGATCTCTTAGATTTGACAACACCTAGAGAAAGTATTAAAAAGAAAATTGACAGAGTAGTGAATATATTTGTGATTCAATCTCCTTTCGAGGTTGTTTGATTGAAAAATAAAATATTCCAATACTATACTCCTTCAATTTATACTTCGACTTTTTGAATCTATATGACTGCTGTTAGCCTAGGAGACATAATTTTGATTTAGTCTAGATTCATTTCAATTCCATTTCAAGATGACATCCAGGGTGTATCACCGTATCCTAATAACTAATGTAAGATCTCTTTTACATCTTTCTACTCCAGCCCCTCAAACCATATTCCAAAAATAAATAAACTAGCACGACTACAAAAACACTAACAAAGCTTTTGATAAAAGTTCAGCAAATTTTGATAAAAGTTGATTAAATGTTTGGTTGAAAAGTTGATAACAGTTGTGGGTCCCATGAAATATGTGGTTGACTTTGAACTCATTTTTTTTAGCAACATCTTAAGCTTTCCCAAACAAGCACTTTAACTTGCTATACCAGCCTGCCTTACCCTTGAATTTGTAAGGGATTTAACACCAAAAGAACATGTTCAACTTTTCAAATTCATCATCTTTTATTACATACCAAAGACGAAGATAGCAAGACTACTTAACATCTCACAACTCATTGTAGAATAATAGTTTGTTCATGATCCAGAAAGCACACGGTAACAGAGAAACACAATGAAGACAATATATTAAATTATCTTCGTCTGACACCTATGCATGAGTACATGTTACCAAAGAGGAACCCTAAGATACCAGAGCTCAAGTAGATGAAAGAATCAATTGAAGCCGCAGTTAAAAAATAATAAGTAGGCTGCATTGTGTGTTTGAGTATAAATCTAACTGAAGAATAGTGCACGACCAAGAATGACAAAAGACAGATTTACTAATATAAAAATATGACCTACAAGTTTCCTGAAATGGATCTAAAACGACATTATAAAGTCATCTTTTGCCCTAAGAAGGATTCAAGAGCTCGATGTTCTTTTCCCTCTAATATCATTTCAGGTTCTTAGCTAAATTTTCAACTTTTCATACAAGCGGCATAGGTAGAAGAGGCTGGTACAGGAAAACCTTCTGTATCTATGTATTCCATAGCCTTTCTCAAGTCCAAGTAAAAGAGAAGTATTTTGCAGGTTGACAACCAACAAAACTTTGTCAAACCAATGACAGCAAGATGCACTTATACAACACATTCCGTCGGGGTATATTGATGCTTTAAATCTTCCAATAGATAATGATTTGCATAGCTGACCTTAAAATTATGATGAACAAGGCTTAGTTTTGTTATTGTATAAGAAGGTTACTTGAATTTGCAGATTTAAAGGTTTACATTTAAACATCCCAGGCACACCCCCATTTCTTTTCTGTATTGTTGGCAGGGTTTTGAATTGAAAGTCCCATGCAATATCACCCAGGCACACAATTTTTTGTTGGTTCCACCGAATAATCTCCTATCCTTGGGAGAAAACTAAGAACATTGCTATGTCTTCCTCTCCAGCCTACTGGTTGACATTGCTGTCCAGAACCCAGTACAGGAAAAAATGCCTATTTCCAATTCCACACGCGTACAACCCCCCACCCCCTCCTACCACCGATGTTGACTTCTCAAATTCTCTGAAATTTTCAGAATTCCGACCAATTGACCCAACTCCAGATCATTTATTCAGCGTCTCCCTCTCACGCTTGCAAAAGAAAAACCAAAAGATTGTGATGAATTATGTAAGATCATAACTGAATTCGTGAAACCCATTACATCTCGAACAATTATTATACATTTATACATATATACTGATTTGATTCAAAATCAGCTGGAGTTCACGATTATGACAATTCACAATTAAAGGATTGATCTGTCTCTCTCTCTCTCACACACAAAGGAAAAACTAAAATTATGTATGAATTGTCTAAAATTATAAACGGATTTCATATACCCCATTTCAAATCGAAAATTATAATATATAGATACATCATCCGGATTTCACGATCATGACAATCAAAAAAATTGTTAAATCAACAAAATACTTAGTACCAAATCCTACGCGATATTAGGAAAAACAACACCCTAATCAAAATAATTCAACAAAATATTTTCAAATTATTTAAAAAATAAAATTACCTCTTTCGACGTAAGCCATGGCAGCAACGCCACGTCTTCTCCGGAGTCTTACTCTAATTGTTCTCAAGCCTTAAATGAAAGAGGAATGCTATTCATCCCTGGGATGAAAACACGTGGCGCTAACGTGACATTAATACGTGAAATTAACTTATCATTTAAAATCGCTTAAACTGTTTTTTCATCCCGATAATAATCATGGAAGGGAGGTTCCTGTTTGGATTTTGATAAAACCAATAATATGCTTCCTGGATTTTATATTTTATGACGTGTCCGATTTTAACTGGATTATGCAAATAGAAGAGCGTGATCAGAACCATTAATATGCTTCCACGTCAATGGTAAGCGATAGCTGCCTAGGTAAGGGTTTTAAAGGCTTATTAGCACAAAACGTCCCTACATTTGACCTATAGTGTGCAAAACGTCCCTACATTTCAATTTTTGCATTTTCACCCATATTTCCCCGTTTTCTTGCTGAAAATATCATTTTCCTCAATTTTCATCTATTTTTTCTGTGAAATGACAAATTTACCCTCTTATTTAAATAAAATAAAAAATAAAAGAGAAAACAATAAAGAACTAATTGCAACCGTATGCTCAAATTTTTTAAAAATTACAAATGAGTCTCAAACAAATAATTAAAAATCAAAACCAAAACCAAAAACAAAAATAATTTTTATAAACCCAAGCCAACCCTACCCCAGCACCACAACCACCACCTGCACCACCAGAACCACTACCCCTATAAAAAAAATCCCAACTACCATCTCCATATCCATCTCCACCACACCACAATCCCCCACCAAAAAAATCCCCAAATCTTCTTCTCTCCTCCTCCTCTTCTTCTTCCAAAAGGGTCCAGGCCTCTTGCACTTCTAGACCATTTAAGTGATGTATAAATTAGGCCGAAGAGGCCACATCGGAGGCCGTGGTGGTGAGAATTATTCTGCTGCCCAAAATCTGATCACTTGCCAATGCATCCTTGATGCGCTCCCAGTCTTCTCTTCTCCAAATTTCTTTAGCATATCACTTAAGAGTTGCTCGATATCAAAGTGACAATCAATTCATCAAGGAGAAGAGGACTTGCCTGGACTCAAGTGAATAGCAGCAACAAATCAATTTCAACTATCAAACAGACAGAGTTTAGATTTAAAGCCTTATTATTTTAATATAAAAAAGAAAGAAAGTGTCACTTACTGGATTTTTGACATGTTAACTAAATAATAGAATTTTGTAACTGTAATACAAAATATAATATATTTTTAGAATAATGTTATTGTGGTCGCTCACTATCGTAATCGTCTTACTTGATATATGTGGTAGTTATTGATTTAATGCATGAGACTAAAAAAACTATTACATTAATGTATCAAATCACATATACGTAAGAGACTACGACTGCAAATAGCATTACTCATATTTTTATCTTTCCTCATTAATTAAAATTTAATAACTATTATTTAAAGTGAGTACTAATGTCAAAATTGAATGTAGATAGAGTGAGTCATTAAGATTTTTTAATCTTTATCACTTATTGTGATATACTAATTAGTAATTAAGAGCCATAAGAATGCTTACTTTTCTTAATTATAAGCTAACAATAGATCTTTTCTTAGTTTCTCATTTGTTAGTTGGAATTTTTTTAACACATCACAATTTTTATTAGTTGCACTATATTTTAATTGCATTTAAAGTCATCAACATTTGTTCATATTTACACTTGTGTCCCTAATTTATTTATTTTTTTTTTTTGAATGTAAAATGTCAATCCATTAAAAACGCACAAAGCGGATACAAGAAGAAGAACCTCCAACACAGCCCTCTTAAGAGAGATAAAGTGCTATCCTAGCGCAGCAAGACCACAAATATACAGGACACAACAACAACAACATACAAACCAAACCACGAAAACAATACACAACCCAACACAGAAGCAGCCACGAAAAGTCTAAAAACATCTGTAACTTTACAGTGCAAGAAAATCCCGACTGAAAGCCAACTACGCAATCAGCACTTACGCCCCCTGCACACGAAGTAACGGGTATTGTCTAGACATCACAGCCAACAATTTAAAATATCACAAGCTAAACAAACTAAGCAACCCAAACACCAAACAACCAGCAAAACAACAAAAAAGCAAACACCACCAAACCGACACTAACAAATCAACACACACACAAACACCCCCAACACCACCCCAAGGCCATCACTGGAATCCAGCCAAAAAGGCCCAAGAGGCCGTTCTCGACAGCATAAACCTTCGCCAGCACAGATCGCACGAGACCCGCAAGCCGAACTTGACTCGCCCCCTCCCACCGACCAAAGCTCCGCGAAGACAACCGCCCAAGCCAACCGGTCCAACCACCGAACTGCCCAAAGCCAAGCCTGTGAAAACTCATCGGACCATAGCCAACAAAAGAAACGGAAAAGGAAAAAAAAAAACAGGGAAAGAAAACAGGGGGTGGTGGGAGCCGAAACTCCCACCCCCCGACGAGCTCGCGCAAGAGAGAAGTAAGGGTTAGGGTAAGAGGAAAGAGAGAGGTTTAAGAGAAAGGGGCGAAAACCTTCACAAAGGAAGGAGCACATCATGTTCTTGATGATGGTTTCTCTCAAAATATTTTTTTGCATTGTTGAAATTAGGAAAAATATTTGTTTCACTTCTATATTTATTAATTTTTAAAAATATGATGAACAAATAAGTCGTTCTACACCCTACAAAGGGACCTTTTGGACAAAAACCACGAGATATATTAAATACCAAAAGGTTAATGATAAAAATACATTTAAAAAATTAATTACATAATTATGAGTATTGATTTATAACCTTGACTGCAATCAAATGTAACACAAATAATAAAAACAGTGATGCTAATATAATCACTTTTTAAAAATAATTTTAGGACTTAATTCATACAACAGAAATTAAAAGCTGTATATCAAGAATTCTTAGAATTCGATGTTTGAACAATAACATTACTTTGGTAAAATGGTTCCAATTCATTTCTTCCCAAAATTATGACTATCAAAATAGAAGATTCATTTCTTAAGAAATACCCTGTATTATTCATTAGCTTCTCAATAAATAGTTCAACGAAAAAAAAAATCTATCAAAAGTCACCTAAAACCCTTTCGATCCAATCAAATAGAAAGTCCATTAATCTCGAAGCTAAAACTAGTTGATCAAATACCTGCATAAAATGTAGAAACACATGAAAAAGCCAAGTCACACCAGATTATCAATTTTCACGCCAAAATATTCAATTGCAAGACAATATTAATGATATAACAAAGCTACAGATTACCTCTAAGCACGTCTAGGCCTTACCTCGTACACGCAAATACAAAGCATAAGCTAATGCCAAACGGCCCCTCACGGAACCCTTGGTTTATTATCCCACGCCTCTCTTGCTTCAAGTAGATGTGGACAATAACGCTGTGCCAATACTTCAACTTGTTCGGCAAAAGACTTGGTCCCGTGTTTACCAATGTGAAGAACCATTTGATTCCAACGCTTTCGACACAGGTCTCCAGATCTGTCATCGAGCAGATTGTCCCAATCGACATCTTCTATGCAAGTTGAATCCAAGTTAAAAAGCACACTAAGTAGTCTATAGTCATCAACATCGGCCCATATACCTTCAGCTACCATAGGTGATGTTAACTGCTGGTACCATTTCATACAGCAAATTGCTTGATGTCGAGTAGACAGTTTATCACTAATTGCCGTCCAACAAATATTATCCCGCAACATGCCATGCTTTGATCTCTTGTCTTCGGAAACTCTCTGTTGTAGATCAGCATTTACTAAATCAAATAAACCCTGATACTCCTCTTGAGACCAGTGTCCTTTTTTTGAATTGGGTAATTTTATTCTGCGCCAAGCATCCTTGACATGCCAATAATGTTTTCCAAGTTCATCAGCCAATGCCCTCCACCGGTTCCCGTGCTCCTTCTGGCACTCTCTAACCATTTGGTACTCCTCTTCAGTCCATTTACGAGTGTCAGACCTTCGAAACAAAATTTGAGCACGGCAATATACAGCAATGTGGGGTCTATATGGAATGGCAGATCCTATCTCCTTCCAACAGTTTCTCACTTCGGGGTACTTTTTACTATTCAGAACCTTCTTCAAACCTTCTTCGCCTAAGTCATGTTCCTCTATATACTTAAAGACAGCTGCTTCCACAATCTCATCTTCTTCACGTGTAAACCTCTTACCTCTTACCAGATTATCTTCCTCATCGTTTCCTGTCACAGCATTTAATTCATCTGTTGGCGGGAAAACCTCAACATGACTGGAAAATCTCACTTTCTTGTTACTTTTTTTGGTTTTAGTACTATCCAAACCATTTTCAACTAACTTAGGCTTTTTCTTCTTTCTTTTATTCCTATTTTCTAGTTCATTATCCCGTGTTTTATCCATGCCATGAACATTTCCTTCTTGCTCAATATCAGATAAATCCTCTGTAGGGTTTTCTTTCCTTTTCCTCTTCTTCTTCTTCTTCTTCTTCATTTCATTCTTCTCCACAACATCACCCTCAGCATCTACTGTCTCTTCTGTCAGAATATCTTCCTGCATCGTGGACTTCTCATTCTCTTCTTTTCTGATCTTCCTCTTTTTCGTCTTTTCAAGCTTCTGCATGAAAACTCCATCTTGTCCCTCGATGAAAGTCTCGACCACATTTTCTCTTTTCTTCTTTCCATCCAATATCTTGTTTGTGGTCAAATTATCATCAGTACTGGAATCTACAGAAGCTTCAGTGAGAGTATCATGTTGCCCACTGCCATCATCCTTGCTCTGTTTTCTCTCTCTTTTCCTTCTCTTCTCCCCTACAACCTTAACGTCGTGAACCTCGCTACATGTTCCAATCTCTTTTCGATCTTTTTTTCTTCCCTTGTTGTCAGTATAGCCATCCTTATGGTCTTTCCCCGTTGTCTTGTTCTTTATTTCTTTTTCAACTTCTTCACCACTCCTCATTTCGGTTATACTTTCTGTCTCAGGGCCTTGTTTATCTACATTCTTGTTCTTTTGTATTTTCCTCCTCTTTTTTTCAACTTTCTTCAGTGCATCTGGAGTGAGGTCCTCACTGCACATTCCAAACACTTTGTTCTCATTAGTACTCTTCTCTTCCTCCATCTTAGTACCCTTTTCAGCTTTATTTTTCTTCTTCACTGTCTCCCTGTCCCCCTGCTCTATTTCTGCAATTTCGTCTTTCTCAAATCCCTGTTTGCCCTCAACTACCGTTCGCCTACCGAGATTCTCAACCTCAAGAATTTCTGTAGCATCAGCCTCATTATTTTCAGCTTTTCTAGACTTCTTCTTGTGCTTCTTCTCCCTCTTCCCAGGCAGTATTTCCATCTTCACTTCCTCGCTGATTTTTCCTTGTCACAGCTGCCACGCTGATTATTTCTGGGATAGGACAAAAGCAAAGAAAAAACAAATTGCTATAAAACTAATAGCCACTAAAAGACTCTTCAATAAAACAATGTTGCCAGGGGCGGAGCCAAAAATGAATGTTACGGGGGGGAAAAAAATTTAAAACTTAATGTATGAATGAAATTTACACATAATAAAGAAAGTCGTAATATAACATTACCTATTACAGTTGTACTCGACGATATTTCACAGCATAAAATTTATCTATAATAGAATCTAGATTTAAATTCATGCTAAATTCTCGTTCAATGTTTAATGTTAAACAATCAGCAACAAAAGAAAGTTGGGAGGAATGGGCACCGTAGGAATTGAATTACCCTCAAATTTGTTACTCTTTGAAAATAAATATAACAAGTTTCTTCATTTCTTGAAAAAAGATCGATGTTCTTCCATATTAAATCTAAAAACATAAAAATCAAAATGCTTAAATATCCCGTAAACATAAATTGATAATCATCAAATCCATAAAGCACAATTGCACACAAAATAGCTTTGTTTAATTACCAATAAATTAGCTTTGTTTTAATGTTTACTTACCAGACACCAATAATCTTCTTTGTTTAATTGCAAAATTCTCAATTGGCAATTGCACAATGAAAGCTAACATTTTCATTTCCCTAGAATCCCAGCAAGCAACTCACAATTGCACGATGAAAGCTAACATTCTACGGATGCTTTGCACACCATTTCGGCATTTCCCAAAATAAATACAATTTAAATGATATGCTTATGCTTTACACAATTACCATTTACCAGTAAGAAACTTACAATTTACTGTTTACAAAATGCTATGGAATGTGAAATTTCTGCCAAAAGAAACTCCTCAAACCTCAACTAGTTCGATTCTTTGTTGCTAAATATGAAAATACCTACAATTTATAATAGTTGCGGTCGGTGGTTCGGCGGTCGCACGATCGACGGCTCGTGAATGGGTGAAAAGTTTTAGGGTTTGAAGAGGGGAATTATTTCTGGTTTTCAAATATTAAAGAAAAAGAGTTGTTTAAATTAAATAAGTTTGTTTTAAAAATTGGGCCTAAAACCAAATAAATAAGGGAAAAATTCAAAAGTAAAAGGATAAGTATCTCCTATTTCAAAATTAAGAAAACAAGTTTGGAATTTCAAAAATTAAATTTTTATTAAAATTTATTATGATTTAATTATTTATTTAATTAAATAATTAATTATAATGATGTCATAATTATACAATTAATGGTCACAGGTACACAATTAATTGGTCACGAATTATTTTTGGAAGTCACAAATCAAAAATTTTATAGGTCACGAATTATTTCGAGGTCACGGTTCAGAACGTTTATAGGTCACAGTTTGTTTATCGGTCACAAATCCAAATTTTTGGAAGTCACGAATTATTTCGCGATCACAAATCAACAATTTTATAGGTCACAGATTATTTTATTGTTCACGGATCAAAAAATTACAGGTCACAGATTAATTTTTAGTCATAGATTGTCGAATTTTAAGGTCACAGATTAATTTTTAGTCACAAATTGTAGAATTTTAAGGTCACAGATAGTCTACCATCACCGGCATCTCACCACCGCAGCACCTAATCACCACTACCTACTACACACCATCACCGGCATCTCACCATTTCAGTTCCAGTACACTCGCCTGCACCAGCCCCTGCACCCCACCATAAGGGCCATCACCATCACCACCACCACCACCACCCCACGCCACCTTCAAGCCACCCACCAGTTAAACCTCCCACTTCACCACCAGTAAAGTCTCCCCCTTCACCACCAGTAAAGCCTCCTAGCCACCCTCCAGTTAAGCTTCCAACACCACCAGTCAAGCCTCCAACTCACACTTCACCGCCAGTCAAGCCAAAAAAACCACCAGTCAAGCCTCCAACTCCACCAGTGCAACTCACCGGAATGCGTGCCTCGCAGGAACATTAAAATCACCTCTCGACTGCACAGTACACTGCCCCACTACTCAACCAACGAACCACACCAAATCGACCATCACAAATCACACACAACTCCACAGATCTGTGCGAAGAAATCAAATTAAGAAAAGAAAAAATTGATTCGCTCCGCCTCCGCCGTGAACAAGCACCACCACCCCTTCTCCTGCTCGATCTGCAGCGCCGGAGAGTGGCGTAGTGTCTGCCGGAGCAGCTCCATCGCCGTGACAACTTCCTCATCGTGGCTGCCGATGGGTAAGGAAGGAGAGAGAGAAGGACAGTAGAGAGAGAGGAGAGGTAGAGAGAGAATGATTTGGGGCGGTTGGTTAGGGTTTGGAGTATATATAATTAGTAAAAATATTTATTTTATACAAATATTAATTAAAATTAAAGATCTGATTTTTGAAAGAAAAAGGATCCCACCTGATTTTAGAATTGGGATCTCCAAAAGTAGGCTGTGATGTAATTTCCATAATAAATAATGGGGTACTTACAAAAATACCCTCAAAATTATGGGTATTTTGAAAAATCATGTGAAAGGTTTTTAGGAAGTAAAAAATACAGTGTAAAATAAAAAAGTGACACAATGTCACTTTTTTATAAATATTCTTTTTTAAAAAAAAAAGTCACAAAAACTCAAAAAAGTGACAAAATTTAAAAAAAGTGACACACACTCAAAAAGTGATATAAACTCAAAAAATTGACAAATGCTTAAAAAGGTAACAAAACATCAATCAAAACATATGTTTGTTATTAAAAAAAGTGAGAAATTTTTAAAAAGTAACAAACAATAAAAAGTGAAAAAATTCAAAAAAGTGGCAGGAAAAAAGTTACAAACACACAAAAAAGTGATAAAATTGTCACTTTTTTAAAAAAAATGATACAATGCCACTTTTAAAAGTTTTGTGTCATCTTTTTATTAAATACATACAATTTTTCTTTTATTAAAAATGATGTTTGTTACTAAAAAAGTGATAGAAATTTAAAGAAGGCGACTAAAAAAGGTGACAAAAAAAAATGACAAAATCGAACCATGACAAAACCGAACCACCATGGTTTTGTTTAAAATAAAATAAAACCAAACCAAACCAAACCAATAACTATGTCAAACCGACCCGAATCGGTTTGGTTTGGTCGATTTGGTCAGTTTTTCGGTTTTTTTGCTCACCCCTAATTTTGAGACTCAGATGTTAACAAGTATTTTATTAAAACAGCGTGAAAAAAATAAGAAAATTAGAGGTTGTTCCTATTGTTGATGAATTTGATTTTTTTTGTTAATATAATTGATAAATCCACATTAATAAAGGTAATAATAATTAAGGAAATAATTACGCACGTGGAAGTGCTTAACAATAAGGAAATAATGCGCCACTTTACTATATTAAATACGTGCCGGGAAAAGTTAAAAGATGCAAGTGTATTAATCAATTTTTTAGCATCAAAACCATACTTGACCTAATTTCCCCATAAATAATTGGGCCAAAAATTAAAAGGAAAAATTAGGTGAGAAATTTAGATGGGCTAGCCTATTGAAAATAATTGTTGGTGGGCTACAGGTTACAATTAAAACCATTTTCAACTAATTTCAGCATGGGGTACTTATAAAAATACCCTTAAAATTAGGGATATTTTGAAAAATCATATGAAAAGTTTTTAGGAAGTAAAAAATATTGCGTAAAACGAAAAAAGTGACACAATGTCACTTTTTTACTTTTCTAAAAAAGTGACACAAATTCAAAAAAGTAACAAAAATAAAAAAAAAAGTGACAAATACCAAAATAGTATCATCTATTTGTGCAGCACTAGTAATCATGTTCTTAAAATAATCACCATGTTTAGGCCAATCCACATGCTGATTATGTTAGAAAAATATAACATATTATTTCATTTTTTATCTTTTTAAAAGTGACAAAAACTTAAAAGGTGACAAAAAACTAAAAAAAAAAGTAAAACATCCAAATTGTCTTGAGCAAACATGAACATGAGCAAATATAAAAAGTATTTAGAAAGTAAAAAATATTATGTAAAAAATGACACAATGTCACACTTTTCATAAAAAAGTGACAATATGTCACTTTTTTAAGTTAAGTATTACTTTTATTAAAATCCACTGTGTCACATTCTGAAAACACAATACATTAGTGGTAAGTTTGATGCCTCTCTGAGTTAGATATCTTTTGTCAAGACTTGCTCAGATCCAACTGCTATTTTCTCGCATTCCCCAAGTCCACTCCACCTCCCCTGGAAAACATTCGGCAGAATTCATCATCATCAAAATATAACTAAAACATTCAGGGATCATTTTGTGATTTTCAAATTTCCACTCCTAAGCTATTTGTACCAAATCGTTTATTTCAACCCATGATCTCAATCTATTTTTCCCTGAATGTGTCACAAAACATCACAATTTTTTTTAAGTAATGCAAAGAACGTGTTTTTAAAGATTAGGCAACTTACACAATTCCTTTCAAGTTGAACATATTCTCTTTCTTGTTGAATAGTAGCATAATCTCTGCTAGTTGGGGAATATAGTGGCCTAATGATAAATAATAAACATCTTTAAGATTTAATCTCTTCATAAACTTCATCAATTAATGAATATTGTAAATTTCAGACACCAAAAAACATACCAACATAGCTTTCACCAGTGATATACAAACTTCTATTTCTGTATTGTGGGAATTTGAGGAACCATTTTTGCAAGAATACCAAGTTCTCCCTGTCTGTGAAGTGAAACAAACACAAAAAAATAAAGTAAGATCTTTTTGTCCCCATGTCCAAATGGAAAACAAAAACAGTAAAATAGAGGACATAGCATGGCTCAAAAACCAGAAGCTCATAATTACCCTGTAAACTGTATTATTTACTGTTAACAAGCATACAAATAAATGCCTCAATGAGAAGAATAATCAACATCCCTACGCTCAATACCTAGACTAGAGAAGAATAATTGACATCCCCAAACAAATAAGTTCATCCCTCTGAAAATGGAACCCACAACATGTTTCTCCACAAGTTCAGTCACAGCCTTCATTTTACCAAAATCTTGCTCCGCTTACAATGATAAACCTAGATCTTTTACATATAAGAATTTGAGGAAATTTAGGGAGTGTTTGACACCCATTTTAATGGGTTGAAAATTTTTGGAATAGTGATTGATGGGAGAATGTGTGGTGAAAAAGTGATGAAAAGTTTTAGATTTGTGTGTAATATTATTCTATTTGGAGATTGTGTGGTTGAAATAAAAAAAGAGAATGAGAATGAGAAAAAGAATGGGTGTCAAACAGGGGCTTAGGTATAAAAGTGAAATAAATTTCTCTTTGAAATCTGAATTTGACATGAGCAAAATGCGACAATAAATTTGTAGTGTTTATAGTACGACTAACCAAATAGATGAAGGGCGCCGACGGTCGATGGTGGAAGGCGGCGAGACGTCGAGATATGAGAGACCTTTACCTTCTTCTTCTGCCGATGGACGGCATCGAGGTGAGAGACTCACAGATGAGAGTGAGATTGTTGAGAGAAGTAATTAATATGGTAATATAATTTTGATTTAGTTTGAAGGGTATTAATCAAAGATGATATTTTTTTTAAGGCAGTCAGCCTAATTTTCCCTTTCGGCATTGTGTAGTGTATTTGGGCTTGGACAGCAGTGGGCTACAGCCCACTGCCAAATCCGCCCCTGAATGTTGCCACACATTAGCAACAATAAATAGTGACTAAAATACGAAAAATTTAAACAATTTCAAATTGATGGTCATACAATATTAAACTTAGTTAAGAATCATCAGCATGCACAATAAGGACTCAGAAACTGTACATTCTCCAACCTGAAAAACAATGAAATAGACGTTACCCATGTAACTCAATGTAAAAGTTCAAGAGACATGAAACGTACATCGAATCGAATCCAACCAAAACCAGCAATGAAAATATAAAAGAGATAAAATAAAAAGTTTTTTAAAAAAAATAAGGGAGAAGAAGATATAAACTGAATCTAATTAATTTCTAAACAATACTGTCAATAGGGAGCAACCAAACAAGATTTTCCAAAATTCATCTTATTCCCAAATACGTACCCTAAGACACCTTATTGATGAAGTTAACCTCGAGTGGTTGCTCAATTGGTCAGACCTTAGATTTGCTCTTCAATGGTCTCCAGTTCAAATCCCCTCAAGGTCATTGAGGTGAGTACCTGACCGTAAACTTCAAGCCCCGTGGGATGAGTCGAGGTAAGCGTAAGCTGGCCCGGACATCCACGGTCATAAAAAAAAAAGACACCTTATTGATAAAGTCAGATTGAGAAAGACAAAACACTAATTTCAAACAAGATTGACTAATTGATGGATAAATATAACATCATCTATCGTAACCAGTCATAAGAAGTAACAAGTTCCATCAGAAAACATACTGAATCAACGATCTATCTCCATACAAAAATTATCAACTAACCTCAATAATTAACATGCATATTTTTATATAACCCCTCACATTCACCCTTGATCCTTCTCTGACTCGCTCACCAAGGGCGAAGCCAACTGGGGTCTAGTGGGGGCAACTGCCCCCATTGAATTTTGGTTTCTAGATATTTCACCTATTACATTTGAGGGGCAGCCAGTTTTTAAGGCAAGGTGAAAATCATAAACAACCTCGTCAAAATTCAAGAGAAATATTGTTGAAAAAATCACTGTTGCTAGAGGAAGAGTCCGGTCCTATGATTTTCGGGGCCTGAGGCGGACTCCCAAAATCAGGCCTCCTCCCCAAAATCAACTTAAATGCAAAATCCAACAGCATATTATGCAACGTACTTAACACTAAATAGTAGAACAAAGAAATATAAAAAACAAAAGATTTATATTATAAAGTAACAAAACTAACAAGAGTTCAAACAATCAATTAAATAATATTCGTCTAAAACATTAATCAAATTTGAATAATTATATAAGCCGACAAGGCTTCAAAGATTTTCAATAAATTCAATATCAAGTTAGGACAAGTCATTGCTCATTTGAGAAGTAGAATTTTGACGAAAATTATGGAATCACACCTTCAGAATTCCATCGTCGCATCTCACAAGCCTGAAATCAAAAGTTCACATTAACCATGGCATCATACTCTTTCTTAAGCTACGAAATTTACCCTTTTAATCAATAAAAGATTAAAAATGTTTTAGAAGCTAAAATCTGAGGTTGAGGAAATAAAATCAAGACTCATTGCTAAGTTCATGACATTGTTTCACATGATTTATGCGTTCGAGGCTATGGCTAGCTTTTGGATAACGAAAAAAAACAAGTGTATTGGCATTGCTCAAGGATTATCATATCTTCACCATGATTGTGTGCCTAAGATCATTCACAGAGACATTAAATCAAACAACATACTGATGGACTCTGAATGGGAACCAAAAATAGGAGATTTTGGGACAATGAATTATATTAAGGAAGCTATTATATTACAGTCAGATTCACAACAATCACATTCACAACATATGGTATATTATATTACAATCAAGAAATTCAATCATTCACAACAAGCAAATCTTAGACCTAAATGTTGAAACTCAATCATTCACAGAATTCAGAAGTGAACGAGTGCTAAATCAACATATAAAAGCTCATTTTTTACAGTCAAAACTGATACTACGCTACGCTACCGCTACGCCTACCACTTACTAGCACCAGCAGAAGGCACAGTACCAGCAGCCAGCAACGTAAGTCGATAGTTGACCCGAATGACTGAATCACATAATAATCTAGAAGCGCGAGTGCGCGACTCGCAGTCAAGGAAGGACGGAGTGAAGGGAAAGGAAGGAAGGGAAAGCCGAAAAGGAAGGAAACTTAGGGCCGGTCTTGTGATTCAAGAGTGGACTGTGGAGACTTGCAATACCGGATTGCCGGTGTCCGGAATCAAGGCCGGTCTTGTGATTTTGGGGCCCTAGGCGAACTCCATAAATTAAGCCCCCCAAAAATCAACGTAAATGCAAAATTCAACAGTGTATTATGCAAAATCCAACAGCGTATTAAAGTTTTCAATATAGTTATTACGTGCGCCTGTGCAATTGATACTTCAATAACCAATCATATAAGCCGACAAAGCAACAATTATATAAGTCGACAAGGCTTCAAACATTTTCAATATATTCAATAACAATTTAGGGCAAATCATCACTTACCTGAGAAGTAGAATTTCGAGAAAAATTATGAAATCAAAGTATCACACCCTTGAGAATTCCACTGTCACAACTCACAAGCCTGAAATAAATATTTAACATCAACCACCAACAATTGGGATGTGACACTGACGACTACAAAAACATAATATATGAAATTCAGAATAAGATGCAACATATTGGGATGTGATACATTTCTGCTTGTTTCTAGTCATCTTTTCAATAATAACTTCTTGCTTCTCCTACAAAACAATTCATAATATGTTTAGTGCACTCAAAACTGAACCCTTCATAAGAGAAATATAACACAAAAAATGCAGACAACATCAATGATTAATGGCCCCCGGTTCAAAATTCTCGACAACAACTTATGTTTGGCTATGCTTTAAAGGGTCTTTGTTTTGACAGCAACACCTTTGATGTTGTCTAAAGAAGCACAACCCAAACATTCTTAGAACGAAAATGTAAGTATACAACAGCACTAACGAGAAATAATATGCATCTCTTAAATGGAAGATACAAGAAACACAAGGACAACAAACCTTTTCAATTTAAACCGAGTTCCATCATTCATCTGTAGAGATCTTAACATTAGCATATAAAATTTGTATAGAGTGTGTTTGGTAGGGATTTTTAGGAGAAAAATTGATTTTTGAATAGTGATATGATGGGAAATGTATGGTTGAAAAAGAAGAAAAAAGTATTGATGTGATGGAAAATATTATTTTATTGAAGAATGTGTGGTTGAAAATGAGAATTGATTTACTGTAGAAAAGGAGAAGTTTTACCAAACAGGCTAATAATTTCATGACTTCTGAATTGCAATGAGAAAGACTTTATTCATAAAATTCCATACTAATTACACAAGCAAACTATCAAGAAAATTTATATGAAAATCAAACATTTATTTTCAGTTAAAAACTCTGCAACATCTTCATAGTATAGCAAAAGTATCTCTCTTGTTTATAACTATATTTAGAAAACTTTCCAGAGATTACCCATCATAAATTTAGTGTTATCCTGTGAATTACAATAATTCATACCTCAATTTCGTGAATTTAAAAGAAAAGGACAGAGAACAAATACTAATTGTAGGAAGAAAAAATATGCCAACATATGTGCACTCAAAACCGAACCCTTCATGAACTCCCAAAACTAGTAATATAGAAACACCATAACCACTATGGCGGTTCCCAAAACTCCAAAAGCAGGCCGACATGTCCTAAAGGTATAAAAACAGATTCTCAAGAAATCTCACCCTCTTTTTAATCTTTCCACCGGTTGGAGTTGGAGTACGTCTTCGGTTGCCTGGTCGCCAGTCCGATTGGAGTTGGAGGAGTCCGACCGGAACGGCGTCGGCGCGGGGTGAAGAACGGTTGGGTTGGAGGCTGGAGAGAATTGCGTGAAGACGGGAGTGGACGTGCTTGTTTCGTTTAGGATAATAAAAAACGAGAAGATTACATATTTAAGAGAATAAGTTTAGCCTATTTCAAAAATAAGAAAACAAGTTTGAAATTTCCAAAATCAGATTTTTATTAAAAATTTTTAAATTTTTATTTATGAAATAAATTAATTTAGTATTAAATATTTAACTCTAATATAATATAATTAACCCATCACACCTTCACCACCCCTACCGCTCCGGCGACCTTTCCGATCACAGCCCTACTAAGGCGAACTTTTCGACGACCGTTCCGACGTCAATTTTTTCCGGCGACTGCTCCGATCCGGCAGTTATTCCAACTCCAACGAATATTCCGAAGGCAACTCCGCTATATTTTTTTGTACGTTTGATATGTTTTTTTTACAGTCACAACCCAGGTCACAAGTCACAAGTCAAGAGACACAGCCCATATCACAAGTCGCAGCTCAGGTCACAAGTCACAAATCAAGTCACAGGCCAGGTCACAAGTCACAACGCATGATTGTTTGTTTAATCACATATTTTCAAATTTATTAGTCACATGTTAATTTTTAATCACAAATTGTCGAATTTTTAAGGTTACAGTTAATCTAAATAGTTGGTCACATACACCACAACCATCGCCATGGCACAACACCTCTATCTCCACTGCTACCAGTCACCGTCTCCACCACCACCATTTTCAGCAACAAATCAGATCCAAATTAGATCCCGCCACCATGTACAATTGTGTAGCCAACCGCCGGTATCCTACTCAACCACTACATCCACTGACGAATTCTACAAATCGTTCCACCAAGCGCTGTCCACCCACACGCACCGGCCAACCACAAAATTCAACCTACTTCGACGAAAACTCCAAACCTCACCACACCCTGCCTTTCTAAGCCACCTTCATCTCAACAACCACCCACCATCAACTTCAAAGGGCAGAATATCACACCAACAATCAACCGTCATCTCCCAAAAGCCAGACCCAACATTAATCGGTGCTGCTAATCGAAGTCGCCATCTTCAGCTCCGTGCAACACCACCACCCACGACACACTACCACCACCACAGCAAAATTACTACTTCCATAACCAAACTGATCTAGTTATCAAAAACCTCCAAATTAGATCCCGCCACCATCTACAATTAGATCCCACACACCACCACAGATTCGCACCGCCACCAACTATCAACCCAACCAACCCGTCACATTTAGCAGACCCACAGCGCCACCAGCAGACTCAAAAATAAAAAATAAAAAAAGGAAGAATGCCTTTCCTCCTGGTCCAAGGGGCGCCGCCGCCTTCCTCGTCTAGTTGCTGCCCTCCGTCGCATGCGTGACTTCTAAATGGAGATCTCCTTCCATTTCGAGACCTCCATCGTGCGATTCGTCAGAAAATAGCCCCCTCCGATACTTACGAAATATGGAAGCGCGATGGCAACCTCCGAGCATACACATCTCTCGCCCGTGGTGCCGGTGCCGGCTGTGTGGTGGTGGCGAAGAGGGAGAGAGAAACTGCCGGAGAGGGAGGAGAAAATGGAGGAGAGAGTGTCGGAGACTGAGAGAGGATGAGGCCGGCGGTTATAGTGAGAGAGGAGAGAGAATGGATGAATGATGAAAATGATATAATTAGGGTTTTGGATAAAAAATATATATAATTAATATTTAAAAATAAAATATCTGATTTTGGAAATATTAAACTTCCAATCTGATTTTAGAAGTTTAAAAACTTAAAGTATGGTTTTATGATCACATAGTTAATAGAATCCACAACTTGTCAATAACATATTTCATTATCTTTTATTAAAATCTACTAAATTTGATTTTAATTTATACCAATTAGCTATTAAAGAACAAGAGAAAAAATAATTGTCTTGTGAGTTCAAGGTTTGATTTTTTTTTTCTTGTTCTTTAAAATATTTTCGATTGCTCATTTTCAAGTTTGTTAAGTACAAAAATATAAATTCATTTTTTATTTATTTCAAATTTTTAGATAAAATAATATAATTTTAAAACAAGTAAAAGTCTTGATTTCAAATCTTAACTCGATAAAAGAAAAAAAAACAACGATTTCAACAATTTCAATTAAAAAAAATTATAGTTATACTACAGCCTAATTGTGGACCGTTAACGTTTTCCATAATTGTGAAATATACCTTACTTTTCAAGTTTCAATTTTAAAAATTAGGTCTTCCGATTTCAAAATTTAGTACAATTTTTTTTTTCGATGATCGGTTGATAATTATTCTTTTTTTAAAAATATACCATTTCTCTGTCTACTATCTCTAGCTCTACAACACACAGCAAAAGCTTCCATTTCTCTTTTACTCTCTCTCTCTTTATAGAGCAGGAAAAACTAATATTTCTCTCTACTTCAGTCAACCCCAAAATAACTTTGTAGGTCTCGACCGCCGCCACTCCGATATCGCCAACCAGGGACGGACCCAGCATTGAAATTGAACCCAGACGAACCTTGATCGGTCAACATCGACAATCAGCTATCGTAAGAGCGATGTCATTTATTAATATTTAATTAAATAATATTAAAAATAATTTACTGATTGCAATTTGCAAAAGAACTAAGTATACCTAAACCTAATTACTAATTTACCCATCACAATATCACTTATCAGGCATCAGCAAAGAAATCAGACAATACACAACAGTACAAGACAACAAATTTACTGATTGCAATTTGCAGAAGAACCAAGTATACCTAAGCCTAATTACTTATCACAGTATCACTTATCAGATTATGAGCAAAGAAATCAGACAAACGGAGACTATTTTTGCATTTCATTGCACTTAAATTTCATGACTTAACATCGAATATGACATGACCAAAATAATTCATAAACACTTAAAAATGACACCCGTAATGCCCAAAAACAACTTACGGTTTCAAATTCACCAAAACTCGCGACGGACGGGACTGTAGCAGCCCGACGGCAGGCTGGCCGGGCTGGTGGTGGTGGGAGGCGGTAATGACGGGCGACTGGGCGAGAGTCGAGAGATTTTGGAAATTGGTGAAGATGAATCCTCAAGAATTTGGGGATGGATTTCCATTTTGGAATGAAGGCCTCAAGACTGAAGTCATTTGGGCATTTGCCATTGGGCCTATATATTATATAATTAAGGATTGGGCCTAGAACAAATGGCCCAATCCAATCCAATAACAAAAAAACTAAAAACAAACGATGATGGGCTGGGCCGAATTTGCCCAATTTCAAAACAAAAAGAAAAGATTATGGGATGGGCCGAATTGGCCCAAATTTCACAAAAAAAAAGAAGAAAGAAGGTTGAAGGGATGAAGAAGACGAACCAATAGGGACGGAAGCTGCTGATGAACTAGCGAAACTCCCAACTGCTCCGACGAAGCCCAGCACGCGCGGCCGTGCCCCCGGCCCGATGTTGGGTTCGTCTCTGTCGCCAACTCTAGCAACCGCCAAAATCATATATGTATACAATTGGCGATGGATGATCATAGTCGCCATAATCAACATCATAGTCATTTATTCTCCACCGTCTAAAATGAGCACCCCTCATCCTCCCCTCTGCTCATTCTTCCTTTGTGTTGACGTTAGGATCAGTATTGTGTGTTACACGTATCACTAGTCTTTAAATTTATTGAGATTAGTTATGGAATATGGAGAGATGGATAAACTGCTTTTATTATATTGAATCGAGGGATTTATCGCGAGGAGAAATAGGGTGATTTGCTGCAATCGAGTGTGCTGGAGTGGGGAAGATGACGATTTGGGTAGTGAAGTGATGGTATATTTAAGAAGGATGGAGTTGACATAACGATTATTTTTTATACCTGTTCGCTATGGTGGCCGTCAGTCGTGAAATGTTGTGAGGTTAAAAGGGTGAGAAGAAGCTCAGTTAACAGGGCGTTGCTTTTGTCTTTTGTTTGGCTGCCGCCATCCGTGGCGATGAAGTGCCGCATCTAGTCTCGACCTGGGTCGGCCCTAAGAATTTAGAGGCCCTAGGCGACTAATTATTATGATACCCTTCAACATAATCATTTTTTCACAAGCGTAACAAAATTTAAATATTTAAATAATCAACACTTCTATATTATTTTCTTGGTATATCTTCTCATTATCTCCACGAAATTTTGAATCATAAAGAATAAATAAAATGATGACAAATACATATTTCAAGAATGGAAGAATACTCAAGAACAAAGAAAGAGCATAACACTAACTGATTTTTCTTACAGAATTTACATCCCAATAATAAAGTTCTAACAACCTATTTAAGTACCAAAAACCCATTGATGAAGTAAATTTAAGAAACTATTAGAGAACACCCCGTACTTTTCACGTAATACAAGGAAGCAATTAGAGGGCCAGTACCATCTGATATTAGAAATGTTTGGGAAGTAATAGTAAGAACAATTTCGTTAATTCTAAAATCATATTGATTGCATTTATTGTTTTCTCCTTTAATGAACTTATGAATGCAAAAAGGAAAAAGAATAGCAGATCAATGGAACCACAAAAGATACTAGTTTCTTCAGATCAGACATTTCCACTCACAACTGTTCTGGCTGGGTTTAGTTAAAATCGTCAATACTTACCTAAATTCTATTCTTTTCTGACAAAAATATTTGACTGTGAAGATTTAAGAAGTAACAAATACAAGTAGAGCAATACTCATATAAACAAATGAAACAAAATCTAAAATGTGAAAGTATAAACAAAACATGCTTACAAGTTACAGGCAGAAACATTCAGGAAGAGAGGCAATGGCTACCCCCAAAGAGATAGAATTGATTATACATCGCTTGATATTCACCGTCCTTAGAATTTTTCATGCTGCTTTCTTAAAGGAATCACAACCCCAACAAATATTGGAGAAACCAGAACCTCGTCAAAATTCTTGCATTACACTTCCATTATTACATTTTGAACTAGTGAAATAGTTCCAGAACAATACATACTATAGAATCAAAATTGAGTATAAATATTAAGAGCATATATGTACACGGTACATAAATAATTAGAATTAAGGAATTCTGGATCTTGAATTAATTAAATATAATGGGTTATAATCTAATTAATAACACCAATGAATTAACATGATAAATTACCTCAGAGATGGAGTTCCTTTGATCAGATCATACGAGGATAGCCTGATAGGGATCCTAAGCGTCAAGCGATGGCCTTGACTATGAGAATTTTGCGTGAAAGCTATGCCACCATTTTCTAATCTCAACTTCTGTAAATGGTTGGATTTTTCATTCAAATTACTTGTAGAAAAATAATCTCTTAATGGGATAGAATATCCTCTCTTGGCTTGACTGATTACTATTGAATGGAAGCAAAATAGAGAGAGATGGTTGGAGTCTCCGACGATTGGTTTCTTCCTTCTCTGCGGCTCTGCCCAAATTTTTTTTTTCTTTTTTGAGGGATTTGAGGGATCTTTATTGGGGGCAGTTTTTGGGCTCTTTTTTCAGAGGCCTCTAAAATCTGAGACCAAGACAGTGGCCTTACTTGCCTTGGGCAAGGGTCGGCCCTGGTCTCGACGGGAGAAGTGGGCATCGACGATGACGCAGAGGAGAAATCAAACAAAGAATGAGAGAGAACAGAGGTATGGGGCATAGAGTTTATGCGACTAGTTAATTAGGTAATTTATAATGTGATTTTGTGATTAAATATGTGATTGTGATTTATAAATTGTCATATGGAATTATGATCTTGTGATTAGTTTGTGAACGTGATTATAAATTGTATGTTATTGCGATCGTAACACCATTAGTTAAAATTAAAGGTCACAACATTTAATCAATGTTTGTCTCTCATTTATAAAAAAAATTTCTATGTACTCATTTTCAATCACGTATTCACACAATAAAATGATCTACACATAAAAACAAATTTTTCTTCTTTAATTCATTTTTCTTCTTTAGTACTTTTCAATATTATGGGTTTATTTGATGTAGGTGTTTTTAAAAGTAATATTTTTGGAGAATGTATGATTAAAAAAGTAAAAAAATAAAAAAAATTATGAATTTATGTGTAAAATTTGTTTACCGGGAGAACAAGTGAATGAAAACAAATTTTGAAAAAAATAAATTTTAAATAATTTGTAGAGGAGCTATGTTATTGTCCTTAAAAAAATGTCGTGAGGATATCTTTCGAACACACTATTGAAGTAACTACTATAATATTATTTAGCTTCTCTAAAATTAGGGTTGGATATTGTCCGATTCGATTTGGCTCTAAAGAGAATCGAACCGAACCCGAGTTTTCGGGTATCTAGTTTTTATTTAATATTTACAATAATGATTTATTAATTCAATTATAAAATGTTTAATTTTAACTCTTACAAAATAATATAATTCAATCATGTGATATCCTTGGCATCTCTCTTTGTTGAGTTCTTCATATATTTAACCGTTAAAATTATAAGAAGGGAAAGCTAGCGAGCTCACAATAATAGAACGGCAAAAATGGCACTACGGTAGAATAAAAAATTTGGGTAAAACTTAGGTCAATTTGATTAAATTGGGCTTGGCTGTAAATTAGAAATGGTAAAATCATATTTTGTGTTTGGGCTAAAGTAATTAGTTAGCAAATTTATTTAGGAAAAAATAAAATAATTTGGTTTATTTAAGATAAGAAAATTTAAAAAATTAGGGAGATTCGGTTCTTATTCGATTATTCGGTTCTTGGTTTAGAATCAAGAATCAAACCAAACCCGTCGATTTTTTATTCAGATACCAATTCAGGTATTTAATTTAAGGAAAATTGTGCAGTTCGGTATAATTCAATTCGATTCGGGGGTTTTGTCCAACTCTATCTAAAATTATCTTGTGTTGTACTATCCATCTTAATATTACAATATTTTTTTCAGAAATAAAATTTTTCTAATCTTTAAATTATGGACTGAATTATGAAGGGAAAATTTATAACTATAAAAATTTCAAAATATAACTTCAAAAATAACAAACTTGTGAATTAAGCCCTCTTTGGTGGGTTTTTTTTTTTTTAAAGCATTGTTTTCAATAATGAATTTTTGAAAAAGGCGTGATTAAAAAATAGGAAGAAAATTTATGTTTACGTGTAAATTATTTTATTGTGTGAATGCGTAATTGAAAATGAGTCCGTAGAAAAAAGAATTTTAAAAAAATGAGAGACAAACATGGATTAAATGTTGTGACCTTTAATTTTAACTAAAGGTATCACGATCACAATAACATACAATTTATAATCACGTTCACAAACTAATCACAAGATCATAATTATATAAGACAATTTATAAATCACAATCACATATTTAATCACAAAATCACATTATAAATTACCTAATTAACTAGTCGCATGAACTATTTGCCCCATACCTCTGTTCTCTCTCATTCTTTATTTGATTTATGCTTTGCATCACAGTCGATACCCACTTCTCCCATCGAGACCAGAGCCGACCCTTGCCCAAGACAAGTAAGGCCACTGTCTTGGGTCTCAGATTTTAGGGGCCTTTAAAAAAAAGAGCCCAAAAACTGCCCCCAATAAAGACCCATCAAATCCCTTAAAAAAGAAAAAAAAAATTATGCAGAGCCGCATAGAGGGTAAAATAGATGATTGTTCACTAAACTTTATTTTGTGTAACTACTTACTAACTGAACTTTAAAATATAATTCAATAATCACTCAAATATCATAAACGTAACTCATCCATAGTTGAGATGAAATCCGTTTGAAGCCTTTGACGGAATTGTCCACGTGGCAGATGAAAATCTGATGTGGCATTATTTAACCGTTAAGACACTCCACGTCAACAAATCACTTCTCCAAACAACCCCTAACACTACTAAACAATTGACAACACGTTTATTAACATTGGAGAGGATTAAATCTTCACTCCCAAATCCTAAATCTAATCCAAATCTTCATTTTTCTCCTGTAACAAAAAATTTCTTCAAGTTTCACAAAACAAAGAAACCCTACTCTATCCATAGATTTCTTGGATATTGGTGACCCAAATACTTTCGAGTTTGAAGACAACACCATGAATGAAAATGGATTTTTGCAACCACGTGGACCACAAGAAGGTATATGTTAAGCCCCGCATTTTGTAAATATTAATTTAATGTTTTTTATTGAACCATATATAATAATTTTTTTTTTGGGATGTTAATAAATGTTGGATTTTGTGTATTTTTGGTTTTGTTCTTGGACTAGAATCAGAACCATAAAAAAGGAACAAACTGTATTTTCTATTTGTTGATTTTTAGTATATACTTATTTTTTAAAGATTTTGGAATCTTAATTTTTGTTTATCTAGGCAGCAAGCAAGAAAATTCTAACCCTATATATACTTCTGTAGGCTTCAACTTTGAGGACAACACATATGTTGATATAAATGGTAAGTTCAATGATTCTGATAATGAGATAGATGATGACAATTTTGAAATTGATAACTATGTTTCAGAACATGTCTCGGTTGGATATAACCATGTTTTGGGTGAAGAAGACCAATGTGATTTAGAGCCAGAAGAATTGTATTATCCATCATCTGAGGAGCTTGACATTGATTATGCTTTTGCAGAAGAAGGAAATTTTAGATTTCCAGAATTCTGTCCGGTGAAGGAATCGATGGATCCTGAGCTGGAAATTTACAAGAAGTTTGTGGACATTAAGGAGTTCAAGAAAGCAGTGAGAAACTATGGGGTTATGAGTATGACTAATATTAGATCAAAGTTAAAGACGCCGAAAGGGTTAAAGGGGTGTGTAAAAATAAACTTGTACCTCAAAGAAGGAGGAACACCATGCCAACCAACCAGGAACAACCTTCAATATCAAAATTCATGTTCATGCCTACTCCCGGGATTGTTTCAAGCCAATCTGCAATCTTTAATAAGGCAGGACCAGCTTGTGATGCACCTGGAATTTCAAGAGATGATGGAAAAGGAGTGGCATCACCTGAGATTAGTCATGTTCAAGTTGAGAGCATTTATGTTGATGAGTTGATAAAAGACTTGCAAGAATTTGATGCTGAAGAGAACTCGAAAAAGAGAGAAGCAACAGCTAGAAATAGAAGAATTGTGAGAGGTTCTGTTTCATTTGCTGAACCTCGAACCATAAGCAAGTGAAGACAAGATTCAACTTCTTTTTGTAATGCAATAGGAAGATTTGCAAGCAGCAACATCCTTTTTGATGGGCAATGGACCAAATGACCAAAGAAATTTATGTTTCATTTTGATTGGCAGTGGACCAATCAATTAAGTTTTTGCTTGCTATGTTTTTTTATGGTCTGTACTTGCAAATTCTTGGATTCTAAACTATGGTTTCCAGATTTCTGCTCATGGAAAAATTGGTTCATTTTCTTAGAATTGTTATGGTAATTGGAGCATTGTTATTTAGTTACTTTTATAGTTACATTTTATTTTTATTCAGAAATCTTCAATTTTATATTTAGGTAACTCATGGCTAACATTTTTAACTTTACTTATAACTCGTGAATCATGCACATCTTTTTCCACGTACAACAGAAACTAGAGGAGAACTATAGAAGTAGTATTTTTCTGTCCATTCAATGTTTTGTAATGTATAAAGATACAATTAAAGGTCTTTAAGTAATCTTTTGTAATGTGTAAAGACACAGCTTTCATTTGAACTTCATGATTTCTTAAGTAATGTTGCTGGAAGAGAAATGTTTTTGTATTATAGATAAAATGTTGCAAGGGACATTTACATAGATAATACAAATAAAAATGACACAAAAATACCTAATACAAACTACAGCACCATAAACCATATGCCAACATACAACAAATGCTCTAAGTGGCATTTTGACAAACAATACATAGACAAAAATCATTCTGATTGTTTCCCTTCTTCATGGCTATACACTCTTCACTTTTTGAACCACCAAAATTGAATAAGAACATTCACAAAAAAGAGCCCAAAATCCGAACTTATAATTTTTAATGCCCATGAAATCTGCATCCATCGCCCCATTTTTTGTCCATGATTCCTGACAATAGAGACTTCTCCACAAAGGCATAATGTCCTTTCCACAATTTGGGGTTTACTTGATGAATGAAGCATCTCCAAGAGAAGAATGAAGGTTTGGGATTAGAATTAGAATTTGGGAGTGATTTTCAAACTACCTTCAAGATTTAATCCTCTCCAATGTTAATAAATGTGCTGTCAATTGTTTAGTCATGTTAGGGACTATTTGGAAGAGTGATTTGTTGACGTGGAGTGTTTTAACATTTAAATAATGCCACATCAGATTTTCATCCACCACGTGGACAGTCCTGTTAAAGATGTCAAACCTATTTCATCTCAGTGATGGCTGAGTTACGTTAATGATACTTGAATGAGCATTAAGTTACATTTTAAAGTACAATTAGTAAGTAGTTACAAAAGTTAAAAGTTCAGTGACTATTCATTTATTTTACCCACCGCAGAGAAGGAAGAAACCAATCGTCGGAAACTCCAACCATCTCTCTCTATTTTGCTTCCATTCAATAGTAATCAGTCAAGCCAAGAGAGGATATTCTATCCCATTAAGAGATTATTTTTCTACAAGTAATTTGAATGAAAAATCCAACCATTTACATAACTTGAGATTAGAAAATGGTGGCATAGCTTTTGCGCAAAATTCTCATAGTCAAGGCCATCGCTTGACGCTTAGGATCCCTATCAGGCTATCCTCGTGTGATCTGATCAAAGGAACGCCATCTCTGAGGTAATTTATCATGTAAATTCATCGGTATTATTAATTAGATTATAACCCATTATATTTAATTAATTCAAGATCCAGAATTCCTTAATTCTAATTATTTATGTACCGTGTACATATATGCTCTTAATCTTTATACTCAATTTTGATTCAATAGTATGCATTGTCTCTGGAACTGTTTTAATAATGGAAGTGTAATGCAAGAATTTTGACGAGGTTCTAGTTTCTCCAATATTTGTTGGGGTTGTGATTCCTTTAAGAAAGCAGCATATAAAATTCTAAGGACGGTGAATATCAAGCAATGGTATAATCAATTCTAACTCTTTGGGGGTAGCCATTGCCTCTCTTCCTGAATGTTTCTGCCTGTAAGCATGTTTTGTTTGTACTTTCCCAGTTTAGATTTTGTTTCATTTGTTTATATGAGTATTGCTCTATTTGTATTTGTTACTTCTTAATTCTTCAGAGTCAAATATTTTTGTCAGAAAAGAATAGAATTTAGGTAAGTATTGACGATTTTAACTAACCCCAGCCAGAACAGTTGTGAGTGGAAATGTCTGATCTGAATAAACTAGTTGTTGGAATTAATTGATTTATTTGGATCATTAAATATGTTATTTAATGATGTTTATTTGGGTCATTAAATATGTTATTTAATGATGTGGGCCGTTGTAATTAATTTGGGTGAATTGGAAAAGTCTCCAATATAGGCCCATATGTTATAAGCTCATTTAAGTGTCTAATATATGGTAAAGAAATCCCACATCGAAAGTTTACAAGAAAATAAACTTGTTTATATAGTGGGACATGTGTATAAGTTATAATTTAATAAGTGACCTACAACTTGACTAACTATTAGCTAGCCAAAGGCTAGCTAACTAGTCACCACGAGAGTGGTGCTTAGCACCACTCACGCCACGCCACGCCACGCCCCGGTCCGAGCCCGCGCACGTCGCAAAGTACGCATTGGGCGCTTTAGAGGCGCACTTTGCACTTCGCACGTACGCATCGTCGCGAGGAGCCTTATAGTTTTCAGAAATGGAATCATGGTTCGATGACATGGCGATGAGAGGCTCGATGAGTTGGCATCCTAGGTGGCACACACGTAACAGGTCACGTCACTTCGTACTGCATGGCGGTTGGTCCTGTTGGACGTACGCGTAGCTCTTTGCATGGTGGTATTTGTTAAATTGGTGAATAGGCATGATGAATGGACACTACATTTCGTGGTTTAATCTGGTCCGTCAGATTATGAAAGAGTGCGATCCATTGGCTAAAACAGATCAGATCAAGTGGTGCACCAATTCATGAAATGTTTCACACCCTTTCAAGGAGACACTTCAATCTCTATAAATAGAGACCTCCAAATTCGTTTTTTGGATACAAAAATCAATTAATATATTCTTGATTTCTAAATTCTTCTCGCTCCATATTCTGCTAAAATTCCTTCGATATTTTCGTAATTATTTCGTTCGAGTACAATCATTATTTGGATTCGAATCGTCAAGGTAGGTATTGTGCAATATCGACTTTGGGAAAAAGCGTTGTATCTTGGGAGAATGAACGTCCATAATCCTGTTTGCACGTTGTTGGGGGGCGAAATCTGTCTTAAGGAGATTTGCTTTGGCATACATCGCGTCAGCTTCTTCTTTTTTCGGTGTTACTAATTTTTAGTTGTTCTGTCGATTGGGATATTCTAATTTCCGACAACAATCTTAAGACGATTTTTCATTTCCTTTCTTTCTTCTACATTTCTCTTATTGATTATTTTACGTAATTGTTGTTTCTGAGAAAATGGCTAGTACTAGTGGAAATAATACTAGTGATGTGATTGCGCAAATTCTGGTCCCAATCAATTTGTCATGCCAAGCTACAATATGAGAAACTAGGAAAAATTCAATGGTACGGATTTCAAGCGTTGGCAACGAGAAGATGTTATTCTATTTGACAACGTTGAACTTGGTAAAGTTTACTGCGTGAAGAATGTCCGCGACAAACATCGGAAAATGCTGCGATAAAAATACTCAGTTAGCCATTGAAGCATGGAAACATGCAGATTTCTTATGCCGTAATTACATTCTCAATGGATTGGATAACACCTTATATGGTGTGTATTGTGACTACAAAACAGCTAAAGAACTATGGGAGTCTCTTGACAAAAAATACAAGACGGAAGATCTTTGACGAAGAAATTCTTTGTCGACAAATTTAGTTTCAAGATGAGCGATTCAAAAGACAAGGTAATGAGTCAGATTCAAGAGATGCAAGTTCTACTTCATGATATTGAAGCTAAATCTTTCCAAATTGCTGCTATGATCGAGAAACTACCTCCACTATGGAAAGATTTCAAAAACTATCTCAAGCATAAACGCAAAGAGATGACGATGGAGGATTTAATTGTTCGACTTCGTATTGAAGAAGACAACCGGGCTGCGGAAAAGAAGAATAATGTGCACAACATGGAAGCAAAGGCTAACTTTGTGGAAGACTCGAGTCTAAGAACAAGAAAAGGAAGCGTTACGGCTCATCTATGGACAAAGGAAAAGTCATCAATGCAAAACGGTTCAAAGGAAACGTTATATTTGCTAGGGAAGCCAGGACATCGGGCTAAAGGCGATCGAAGCAAAAAGAAGGATACATCAAGAAGAAACGACCTCAAGCCAATATATGCAGAAGTGGATTATATCTCTGAGATGTTGGAGACATCAACCTATCTTTGTTGTTTGAAGTTAATTTGGTATCTAATGCCAAAGATTGGTGGTTAGACACGGGAGCCACTCGTCACGTGTCACGATAAGGGTCTATTTTAGAATATAAGACCTGAATGATAATGAGTGCCTTTACATGGGTAATTCTACAACTTCCAAAATTGAAGGGATTGGAAAGGTTATTTTGAAATTCACATCGGGAAAGGAATTGACGCTGAATGAAGTTGTACATGTCCCAGAAATCAGAAAGAATTTGATTTCAGGAGCTATTCTTAGTAAGAAGGGATTTAAAATTGTGTTTGAATCGATAGATTTGTACTTACTAAGCGGCATGTATGTTGGGAAGGGTTATTTACTTGATGGTCTATTTAAGGCCAATGTTTGTTGTAGTGGACAAAAAATCCACATATTTATATCCGCAAGTTATTAATAAAACTAATAGTTCTGTTTATTTGCTTGAATCTTCAAATTTATGGCATAGTAGATTAGGACATGTAAATCGTGCTTTCTTAAGAAAACTTGTAGGTTTAGGTTTTATACCTAAACTTTAATCCGCAAATAAATATAAATGTGAAATTTGTGTTGAAACAAAATTTACAAAAAAATCTTTTAACTCAATTGAAAGGTGTAGTGAACCGTTCTGTTTAATACATAGCAACATTTGTGATTTAAAATTTGTTTAGACTCGAGATGATAAAAAATATTTTGTCACGTTTATTGATGATTACAGTAGGTATTGCCATATTTATTTATTTGATAAAAGTAGCAAAGACGAGGCATTGAATGCATTTATTACTTACAAAACGAAGTTGAAAGTCAACTTGGAAAAACAAATAAGGTATTAAGATCCGATAGAGGTGGTGAATATGATTCGTCCTTGTTTAATGAATTATGTGCTAAGTTTGGTATTATTCACCAAACAACAGCCACGTATATTGCGTAGCAAAATGGGATTGCTGAGAAGAAAAATAGAACTTTAAAAGAAATGGTTAATGTTATGCTTATAAGTTCTAGATTACCACAAAACTTGTGGGAGGAAGCAATGCAAACTGCTATCTTTATTCTGAATAGAGTTCCCCACACGAAAACTGGTTCGATACCTTATGACATATGGAAAGGGAGAATGTATTCCTACAAATACTTAAAAGTGTGAGGGTGCCTATCTAAGGTGGCTATTCCATTTCCTAAAAAGATTAACTTAGGTCCTAAAACTATTTATTATATTTTTATCGGATAAGCGATAAATAGTAGTGCGTACAGATTTCTTGTGCATAAATTTGATATAAGTGACATTCATATCAATACAATTATTGAATCTAGATATGCTGAATTCTTTGAAGATGCGTTCCCTAATAAAAGAGATATTATTACGAATACTCAAAAGAGAACACGAGATAGTGCTTTGGAAAATAATATAGAACTGAACCAAGAAGGAGTAAAGAGCAAAGTTGCTAAATCCTTTGGTCCAGTTTTATATCTTTCATGATTGAGAAAGAGCCTCAAACATTTAAAGAGGGCATGACTAGTCAGGAATACGTATTTTTGGAAGGAAGCTATAAATAGTGAAATTGAATCCATTATGAGTAATAATACTTGGCAATTGGTTGATCTTCCTAAGTAACTAAACCCGATAGGGTGCAAATGGATCTTCAAAAGAAAATTAAGACCGACGGTTCAATAGACAAATACTGAGGCTCGATTGGTTGCAAAAGGATATTGTCAGAAAGAAGGGATTGATTTCTTTGACACATACTCTCCAAGAACTAGAATTACTTCTATTCGAGTTTTAATTGCTATAGCGACCTTGTATAATTTACAAATACACCAAATGGATGTTAAGGCTGCGTTCTTAAATGGTGATTTAAACGAAGAAATATATATGGAACAACAGAAGGTTTCATAGTAAAAGGACAAGAGAACAAAGTATGCAAACTTGTTAAGTCCTTATACGGGTTGAAGCAAGCTCTAAACAATGGCACGAAAAGTTTGGATACCATGATTAGGAATGGATTCATGATAAATGCATGTGACAAATGCGTATATTCGAAAAGATTCGAAAAGGCACGTACTTGTCTGTTTATATGTTGATGACATGCTTATATTAGGGACTAATATAGAAGTCATCAATAGAACGAAGAATATGCTTACCAATAACTTTGACATGAAAGATATGGGTGAAGCGGAACGTGATTCTAGGAATGAAGATATCTAGAACATCAAATGGAATATTCTTGTCTCAAACCCATTATGTTGACAAAATAATTGAGAGGTTTAAGACTCATAATATTAAAGAAGCAGTAACCCATTTCTTCCTCATGTAGTTCTTCACAAGAATAGTGGAAATGGGAAACAACAATTAGAATATTCTCAAATTATTGGTAGTGTAATGTACTTAATGAATTATCTGAAGACACGATATAGCTTACTCGGTAAGTAAGCTCAGTCGTTACACAAGTAACCCAAGTAATCAACATTGGGATGCATTACTTAGAGTTTTGGGATATTTGAAACGGACCAGAGAGTATTCATTATGTTATAAAAAATATCCTCCAGTAATTGAAGGATATAGTGATGCCAGGTGGATATGGATACGAGACGAGTCTAAGAATGCACCGGTGGCTATGTATTTACTCTTGGTGGTGGCGCCATATCACGGAAATCTTCTAAGCAAACGTGTATAGCTCGATCTACTATGGAATCTGAGTTTATTGCTTTAGATAAAGCGGGGAGAAGAAACGAGAATGGTTAAGACATTTCGTAGAAGATATTCCTATATGGCCAAAGCACATCTGCAGGCTATTTGTATTCATTGCGATAACCAGGCAACAATAGCCGGGGGCGAAAATTTTGTGTATAACGGTAAGTCAAGACACATCCGTCGTAGAACATAATACCGTTCATCAGTTGCTCTCAAACGGAACAATATCAATTGATTTTGTTAAGTCGAAAAGAAAACCTAGCGGATCCGTTTACTAAAGGGTTATCTAGAGAGCGTATAGATTGCACAGAGTTCGAGGAAATGGGTTTAAAGCCTAAAACCCGATAAGTCATCTTAGTGGAAACCTAACCTAGCAATTGGAGATCCCATGGACTAGGTTCAATAGGAAAACTAATTATGAATGACTCGATAAGAAGCACTTAGGAGTTTAACTCCTTCCCATTTCTATGATACGCAAGTGCGACTATGAAGTTGATTAAGGATAAGCTTTTGCTTTTAATGATGACTATAAAGGTATTCTTTGTAGAACATCACCTATGTAAGTGCGAACTTGGCCGGTTCTTTGAGAATTTACTTAGGCGAATTCTCTAAAGCACTCGTGAGAACCCCAGTAGTTCGGGGGCCGGAAATAATGAACACAATAGAGAACCAAGTTTGATATGAAAGATAATGTGTTTGGTCTATTATCTGAGCTTGCAATAACGTGATAGTTCAAAACGTTGCGTTCCTTGATTAGCCAAGTGAGTTCGATAGATTCTTACTAAAGAAGGTTCGTGAAAGCTACCTATCTTGATGCGTTATCTTTCAAATAGTACTCTTCTTTTATCTTCCTTGATTTGAGTCGACTTCTTCCATTCATGTGGGGGATTGTTGGAATTAATTGATTTATTTGGATCATTAAATATGTTATTTAATGATGTTTATTTGGGTCATTAAATATGTTATTTAATGATGTGGGCCGTTGTAATTAATTTGGGTGAATTGGAAAAGTCTCCAATATAGGCCCATATGTTATAAGCCCATTTAAGTGTCTAATATATGGTAAAGAAATCCCACATCGAAAGTTTACAAGAAAATAAACTTGTTTATATAGTGGGACATGTGTATAAGTTATAATTTAATAAGTGACCTACAACTTGACTAACTATTAGCTAGCCAAAGGCTAGCTAACTAGTCACCACGAGAGTGGTGCTTAGCACCACTCACGCCACGCCACGCCACGCCCCGGTCCGACCCGCGCACGTCGCATAAGTACGCATTGGGCGCTTTGAAGGCGCACTTTGCACTTCAGCACGTACGCGTCGTCGCGAGGAGCCTTATAGTTTTCGAAGAAATGGAATCATGGTTCGATGACATGGCGATGAGAGGCTCGATGAGTTGGCATCCTAGGTGGCACACATGTGGTCGCGTCACTTAAATGTCTTGCGTACGGCGGTTGGTCTGTGGACGTACGCGTAGCTCTTGCATGGTGGTGACTGTTCGGAATTGGTGAATAGGCATGATGAATGGACACTACATTTCGTGGTTTTAATACGAGGTCCGTCAGATTATGAAAGAGTGCGATCCATTGGCTAAAACAGATCAGATCAAGTGGTGCACCAATTCATGAAATGTTTCACACCCTTTCAAGGAGACACTTCAATCTCTATAAATAGAGACCTCCAAATTCGTTTTTTGGATACAAAAATCAATTAATATATTCTTGATTTCTAAATTCTTCTCGCTCCATATTCTGCTAAAATTCCTTCGATATTTTCGTAATTATTTCGTTCGAGTACAATCATTATTTGGTTCGACCGTCAAGGTAGGTATTGTGCAATATCGACTTTGGGAAAAGCGTTGTATCTTGGGAGACAGACGTCCATAATCCTGTTTGCACGTTGTTGGGGGGCGAAATCTGTCTTAAGGAGATTTGCTTTGGCATACCTCGCTTCATCTTCTTCTTTTTTCGTTTTTCCTACTTTTTTATTTGTTCTTTCGATTGGGATAGTCGAATTTCCGACAACACTAGTAAGTATCTTTTGTAGTTCCATTGATCTGATGTTCTTTTTCGTTTTTGCATTCATAAGCTCACTAAAGGAGAAAACAATAAATGCAATCAATATGATTTTAGAATTAACAAAATTGTTCTTACTATTAATTCCTAAACATTTCCAATATCAGATGGTACTAGCCCTCTAATCAGTGGCAGACCCAAGATCTAAGTTCAGCCCGGGCGGACGTCGACCATCAGCGATCGTAAGAGCGAGATCGTTTATTAATATTTAATTATATAATATTAAAAATTATTTAATATATATAAATGCACTTAAACGTAAAGTTTATATATATATATATATATATATATATATATATATATATATATATATATATATATATATATATATATATATATATATATATGAAAACGTAGTTCAATACAACCAAAAGTACTAAAAAAAATACGTAATACAACCTACTCTGTAATTGTAACTGTGATCTTAGACAACTGTATTCATATTATATAAACATAATTTATAAAATAACTCTTGTGTTCGACTAGAATCAGTGGCGGGACTAGATGCACAACTAGACAAAGAAGAACCAGGTATGGACATTCGTTTCGGTTGAAAAAATCGCTCCATAATCTGCAAAATGCCTTAATTTATTTTTCAATTAAAATTGATTAAAAAATAGTTTACACATAGTTTAATTGAGCCCAACATCTTCATCATTAATTTTTTTCATTTATCCCTAATTTCCTAAAAACCTAAATTCCCAAAATTCTCAAGTTTCAAAATCTCCAATATTCATAGATTCTCAAATTCACAAAATCCCCAATTTTCAAATTCACAACATTCAAAATCAGGTTAAAATGCAGTCTACATGCTGCAGGAAACAAGCTCAATTCACAAATCACAAACTACAAATTCATATTATATAAACATAATTTATAAAATATAAATAATAAATCAAAAAAATTAACTAATTAACTAAAGGGAAAAAAAAAGAGAGACTGAGAGAAAAGCAGAGCACTTACAGTTACTGGCGAAGGCTGCCTGCGATTTAAGCTGCTGGAATTGGAAGTCTGGAACTCCAAGCTTGGACTTTGGAGCCTGAACTCGAAGCTGCTGGTGCTGGAACTGGAGCCTGGAGCGGTGAAGCCTGCTGGAACTGGAGCCTGGTGCAGCCACAGACAGGTAAGCTTCGTCGAATCGTCTCCCTCCTCAGCTCCTTTACGGTTTCGTCGGTTTGGGTTTTCAACTTTCAATGAATTGGGAATTTGATTATTTGGGGATTTTGATTTGGATTTGGTTTTGTTTGTAGACTCGTAGTAATGGGTTGCAAATTGGCCATTGGGCCTTATAAAAAAAGGCCCAAGAGCAAGAATAAGCAACCAGTGGCAGTGGCAGTGGCAGTTCACAAAGAAAAAAAAAATTCTGACCTCCCATCACCCGCAGCCGCCTTCCTTCCCCGCGGACCCAGCATAGGCTGACGCAGGGGATGCTGGGTCCGCCCCTACCTCTAATTGCTTCCTTGTATTACGTGAAAAGTATTGGGTGTTCTCTAATAGTTTCTTAAATTTACTTCATCAATGGGTTATTGGTACTTCAATAGGTTGTTAGAACTTTATTATCGTGATGTAAATTCTGTAAGAAAAAATAGTTAATGTTATACTCTTTCTTTATTCTTGAGTATTCTCCCATTCTTGAAATATGTATTTGATATCATTTTATTTATTCTTTATGATTCAAAATTTCGTGGACATAATGAGAAGATATACCAAGAAAATAATATAAAAGTGTTAATTATTTAAATATTTAAATTTTGTTACGCTTGTGAAAAAATGATTATGTTGAAGGGTATCATAATAATTAGTCGCATAGGACCTCTAAATTCATCACCACGGATTGCAGCAGCCAAACAAAAGACAAAAGCAAACGCCTTGTTAACTGATTTTCTTCGCACCCTTTTAACCTCACAACATTTCACGAACGACAGCCTCCATAGCAGACATGTATAAAAAATAATCGTTATGTCAGCTCCCAACTCCATCCTTCTTAAATCTACCATCACCTCACTACCCAAATCGTCGTCTTCCCCACTCCAGCACACTCGATTGCAGCAAATCACCCTATTTCTCCTCGCAATAAATCCCTCGATTCAATATAATAAAAGCAGTTTATCCATCTCTCCATATTCCATAACTAATCTCAATAAAATTAAAGACTAGTGATACGTGTAACACACAATACGATTCCTAACGTCAACATAAAGGAAGAATGAGCAGAGGAGAGGATGAGGGGTGCTCATTTTAGACAGTGGAGAATAAGCAACTATGACATTGATTATGGCGACTATGATCATCCACCGCCAATTGTATACATATATGATTTTGGCGGTTTGTTAGAGTTAGCAACAGAGACGAACCCAACACCCGACCAGGGGGCGCGGCCGCGCGTGCTAGGCTTCGTTGGAGCAGTTGGGAGTTTCGCCATTTCGCCGCAGCTTCCGTCCCTACGGGTTCGTCTTCTTCATCCCTTCAACCTTTTTTCTTCTTCTTTTTTTTTTTTTTTGGGTCAATTTGGCCCGGTCCATAATCTTTTTTTTTTTTTTTTGGTAATTGGATTGGGCCATTTGTTCTAGGTCCAATCCTTAATTATATAATATATAAGTCCAATAGCAAATGACCAAATGACTTCAGTCTTCAAGCCTTCATTCCAAAATGGAAATCCATCCCCAAATTCTTGAGGATTCATCTTCACCAATTTCCAAAATCTCTCAACTCTCGCCCAGTCGCCCATCACTACCGCCTCTCACCACCACCAGTCCGACCAGCCCTCCGTCAGGCTGCTACAAACCCGTCGTCACTCCGTTCGTTCGTCCGTCCGTCGCGAGTTTTGGTGAATTTGAAACCGTAAGTTATTTTTTGGCATTATTGGTGTCAATTTTAAGTGTTTATGAATTATTTTGGTCATGTCATATTCGATGTTAAATCATGAAATTTAAGTCCAATGAAATGCAAAAATAGTCTCTGTTTGTCTGATTTCTTTGCTCATAATCTGATAAGTGATTTTGTGATAGGTAATTAGGTTTAGGTATACTTGGTTTTCTACAAATTGCAATCAGTAAATTTGTTGTCTTGTGTTGTTGTGCATTGTCTGATTTCTTTGCTGATGCCTGATAAGTGATACTGTGACGGGTAAATTAGTAATTAGGTTTAGGTATACTTAGTTCTTTTGCAAATTGCAATCAGTAAATTATTTTTAATATTATTTAATTAAATATTAATAAACGATTTCGCTCTTACAATCGCTGATTTTCGACTTTGACCGGTCAACGTTCGTCCGGGCTGAATTTCAATGTTGGATCCGTCCCTAGTTGGCGTTATTGGAGTGGCAGCGGCCGAGGCCTACAAATTTATTTTGGGGTTGAATGAAGAAGAGAGAAATAGTAGTTTTTCCTGCTCCAGAGAGTGAGAGTAATAGAGAAATGGAAGCTTTTGCTGTATGTTGTAGATCTAGAGACAGTAGACAGAGAAATTGTATATTTTTAAAAAAAGAATAATTATCAATTGATCATTGAAAAAAAAAATTGTATCTAAATTTTGAAATCGGAAGACCTAATTTTTAAAATTGAAACTTGAAAAGTAAGGTATATTTCACAATTATGGAAAACGTTAACATTTAGGCTGTAGTACAACTATAATTTTTTTTTTTAATTGAAATTGTTGACATCTTTTCTTTTCTTTTCTTTTCTTTTCTTTTCTTTTCTTTTTTTTTTTTATCGAGTTAAGATTTGAAATCAAGACTTTTACTTGTTTTAAAATTATATTATTTTATCTAAAAATTTGAAATAAATAAAAAATGAATTTATATTTTTGTACTTTAACAAACTTGAAAATGAGCAATCGAAAATATTTTAAAGAACAAGAAAAAAAAAATCAAACCTAGAACTCACAAGACGATTATTTTTTCTCTTGTTCTTTAATAGCTAATTGGTATAAATTAAAATTAAATTTTAATAGATTTTAATAAAAGATAATGAAATATGTGATTGAAAAGTTGTGAATTCCATTAACCATGTGATCATAATTAATTGTTATTTTGACTTAAAATTTTAATTCTTTTTTTATTATAAACAAAACATGGGCTAAGTCTCTATTTGGTTAATTTATACATAATTTATGTGTCATATTTCTAACCACGCATTTCGATCATATAAGCACACCTAGGGGTGGGCATGGGTTGGGTTGGATCAGTTTTTGCCTCAACCCAAACCCAACCCAACATAATCGTTTTGATCAAAATTTATCCCAACCCAATCAAGTATCGGTTGGGTTGGGTTGAGTTGGGTTGGTCGGTTTGGGATGACTTGTCAACAAAAATTAAAGTCATCTAATTTTCTATTATACTAAATTCGAATAGACAAGATTAAATAGTAAGTAAATAAATAAAATTATATATTATCTTATTCAATCCTTATTAACCGATCCTACAAAGAACAAAGTGCATTTAACATAATATAAAAAATTTATACTACATTTCTTGTGGGAAGAACAGTAAGCTCATCCTCTAAAATACACCAAGATAATTACAGTTACACTATCTACTCATACTTTTTAGGTTTCTTTTACTTTTCTACGCATTTTATTTATTTTATTTTTATTTTTTTAAAGTGGCGGGTTGGGTTTGGCGGGTTTATTCGGTTTTCTTGACTTAACTCATAACCCGACCCAACACAACCCGTCTGCACAGCCAACTCACCTAACCCGTGTAAAAACCAACCCGGTCGGGTTGGTTCGGTTTGGGCGGGTTTTGCCCACCCCTAAGCATACCATGCGTTTGTTTGACGCCCTTTATTTAACAAAATTTATTTTTTGCAATAGTAAAAGCATTAATGGACAAAAGAAAAAAACAATTGACAGACCTGGCACAAATTTTAAAAATCCACCTGTTTAAAATTGAATAATGTGTTTGCCATCAGTTTGTCATGAAAATTTACTTATATTCCCTTCAATCTTTCTCCCCAATTTCTATTGATAATTTGGCATTTATTTAAGGGTAAAATTGAAAGATACATATCATAAAATCAATAAACAAGGGTAATAATATTCACACCACATTTTTACTTCTTAAACAACATTATAATTGCACTTAAGATTCTTAATATTTACTCATTATAGCACTTTTGTTTTGAATGATTTTCATGTCATTCTTATCTTCAATTTTTTCATTAATTAACACATTTTGTATTCGTTAACAATTTTATATCCAAAATTCAGTTGAAATGGCGGAAAACAACTTATTTTTCCATCATATTTTTAAAAAAAAAAAGTGAAAAGTGCGAAAAATATTTTTCTGTCATTTTAATGTATGAAAACAAAATATTTTGATATAAATCATTATCAGCTACGAGATATATTAATTAATGGAATGTTGAAAATAAGAATTCGACCAAAAAGTTAAGAAAATCATTGCTAAAATGAACATAGATTGATGAAGTTGACTACAATAAAGTGTGGTATATCAAATAAAAATTGTGGTGATAATATAACCACCTAGTTCTCTTTTGTTGACATCATACTGGAGATGTGGGCCCGATTATACTATTGCAAAAAATAAAGGGTAATTATATTATCACTACAGTTTTTGTTTGGTTCACCACATTATATACGCACACCAATTAAAAAATATTTTGCTAAGTACACCACGTTTATTTTACAAATATAACCCCCGTCTAACTGAAAAGAAAGAAACAACAGAAAATATATGTACACCACATTCATCTTCTTCTCTAATATTATCCTTGATTCTCTCACTCACCCACACTGGCAACCAAAACTCATCTTCATAGTGGTAATACGAACCTTGTTCATTGAAGTTAGTGTTGGAAGTAGGCAAGTAATAATATCACCGTGAATTAATTTGGGCAGAATAACGACATGAAAAAGTGAATGCTATAAAATGTTAAATGGTCAATGCAAAAGTTCAACACTTTCTCCTTAAAACGATAATGTCCCGCACTGGTGCTGACGGTATTTTGTCTCCTAAGATAAAACAACCTTGACTTGTAATAGTAGCACTACAAATTACAAGACACGACGAACCTATTCACATTTTGATCTCTCTAAAAGTTGGAGGACTAACATGCACGAAAATTATTTTTGAGACTGGATTGCAAAATATGAGTAATGCAAGGACGAAAGAATAATATCGGAAGAGAAATTAAATCAGAATTGATTTTTAAGTGAATGAAACAGGGGGTATGGGGGCATATTTATGGAAGTTGAAAGGTTGTGTCCAAAAAATACAACAGCCGAAAAGTTGTGTCTTTAACAGACACAAACCGTTTAGACTAGCCCAACCGTCAACTGCCATTCTAGAAGAATCTACGTGTCACACACAGAAAATTCGGAAATAATATATTATTATAATAATAAAATAATATAAATCAAATATTATTTTATTAAAAAATATATATCAGCTTGGCCCAAACCCACGACCCGTACCTGCTAGTCGAAAGGCGGCGGCTGCGCGTGTGGACTTTGTCCCAACCTACTAGCGTGTGGGCTTTGTCCCAAGCCTACAGCGGCCACACGTGTGGGCTCTCCCCTTCAAAGACTATTGGTACCCCTTGAAATGTAAACTCAAATCTCAAACTTGAGCAATATAAAGTTGTTTATATTCTTCTAGTTTTCATATGTGGGATTGGCACTTTTCAAATTTCCCACCAATTTTTATTCCAATTTATTTCAATTTCAAGTGATCATCTTTTGGCTTTAATTTCTCATTCACCCTAAACTGATTTTGAGAAAATAAATACATAACAATAATCTATTCTTGGAGTAAAACACACTCGAGCAAAGAAATATTTTGTCCAATTAACGGGACCCACTAAAATAATTGGTCAAAGTTGGTCAAACCAACTAGTCAAATCTAATTTTCCAACAGTTAGAAACCAAAAAAGGCCGCTTTCTTTTTCTGTCATAGGTATATGCGTGCCCCAAATGCTTTTTTACAATTGTTCTTCCTTTTTGCAGATTTGCAGTGGAGAACACGGCCACAGTTTGTATTGCATTGGAGAATCCGACATTACCCCCCAACATTACAGATTTGTAGTGAAGATCCTCCTATGGAGAATTTTGATTTGTAATATTGGAGATTTTCGAGGCAGTTGCATATAAAAAAATTATGGAGATTTACAATATTGAAAATTTTCATGTAGCTGAACTATCGATAGCTCCTTCAAAACATAAACTTCACTTCAAATATGATAAGTGTAATTTTTACACTTATTTGGGACCTAAAATAATGATATTTGATAGTTTTTTTGATAAAATATATTCTAAATTGTCGCATTATATGTTTAATAGGTGAAACTCTATGGATGGAAAAGAAATTGAAGAAAGGAAGCAAAATGTGGTGAAAAATGGCAAAAATCCAATGTACAAGGACCAACTTGCATTATATGAAAGAATTGACGACTTGGAAGCAAGCACTAATTTAATTAGGCATTGGAATTATTTGGGCTCAACTTGGACTTCTAGTTGTAAAATATTAACGAATTCGGTTTTATATTATATATATATATAAAATACACGGCAGAACGGAAAAAGGAGAGAATTCGACAGCAGAAAAAAGGCAGAAAATTGAAGCAAACAAATTACAAAGGAACGAGCTGTGAAATCAATTTATACACATACACGTGGCTGGCTTTGAATTATATTTATACACACAGCAAGGCAGAGAGAAGGAATGAGACACATGCAAAGTTGGTTGATTATATAAAATATATTTAGTCACGGAAATTGAGGCAGAGCATGGGTAGCAGCTGAAGGCAAATAATTTATTCCAGATTTGTTCACGTTTGATCAATTTCCGGTGATGTCGTTCCACTTTTGCGTGTTTAATTTCAATATTATGTTAGGCTAGATTTTTACATTGCTAAAGATATAGATGAACCCTTGTTTTGAAACTTTTAGTATTAATTAATTATTTTGACATTAATTCGTTTGAATGCGTGAATATTTATTATGGTTTAGTTTGTTTTTCAATTAATTGGCCACTAATTGAATTGTTTGTGAATTTTATTATCATCGAGAGAGATAATAGAATCGTTAGCACATAGCAATAAATATTGTAAGGTTCAATAGAAGATAGAGATATACTTCTATGATTTGCATGGTTCATAAAGATGTTCTAGTTCGTTAATGCGTTTATCATGTTCGTATTTTTCATCGAGAGATAGGAAGGTCGCATGAGGGGAATGGATTTAATTGCTATCGAGAGAGGCTTTTAAATAAATTTGGAACTTTGATCAACTCATATGATAACAAATTGTCAATTTAATTGTTATACTAAAAGTGGATTAACAATGGGGATTCTAGATCTTAGCAATGCATCTCAATAATTTGATAAACTTTTATTTTAATTTCTATTACGTGATAAATTAGATATAGAGTTATTATAAACTATTATTGCTCTTCGATTAAGGGTGTTATTAACTTTAACTCGATCAGACACGCAGTCCTCGTGGGTTCGACACTTTACACGCTACTATATTACTTGATTACGACCCCGTTCACTTGCGGGAAATCAAACGATCAAGTTTTTGGCGCCGTTGTCGGGGACTACTGTTTTTGATAGTTTAGTTAATTTTAACTTTAATCTGAATTTTACTGTTTTTCTTTAGTTTAGTTTTTTTTAAATCAAATTTTATTATCGTGTTTTCCTGCTTGCTTTTTTTCAGAACGTGTATGCGAAGTTCGAGAACCGGTGATCTTGCTCAATTTGATTCGGAGATCAAACGAACATTCAACATTCGAAAAAAAAACAGTTGGAAGCACGCCAAAAACAAAAAGAGAAAGATATGGCAGAAGAAAATCCGAATCAAATAGTTATCGAGGCTAATCTCAGAGTAGAGCAACCACAGGAAGTTGCAGCTAATGAAAATACAAGGCTAATGGGAGAGTACATGATCCCACCGGTCGTGGAAAGCCAGTCCAGCATAGTATATCAGGTGTTTGGCCAGGCAAACTTCCACCTGAGGACAGACGTGATCAACATGGTCCAGAATGCATTACAGTTCTTTAGGAGACCTACTGAAAATCCCAATGCCCATATCTCAAGATTCTTGGACATGTGTGCTACCATTTAATATCCGGGTGTTTGAAGAGAAGCAATCAGGATAAGGCTCTTCCCATACACTTTGAGAGATTCAGCTAGGGAATGGTTGGACACATTTCCTCCTCAAAGCATCACCAGTTGGAATGACCTAAGTCAGAAATTCCTGAACAAATACTTCCCACCAAAACGGATTGCCAAATTGAGGGATGAAATCACTACATTTTCTCAACTTGACTCGGAATGCTACTATGAAGCTTGGGAAAGATACAACGGATTGCTCCGCCAGTGCCCACAACATGGACTGCAAAAATAGCTCCAAGTGCAATATTTCTACATTGGGCTAAATTCGACAAGCAGAGCTAACGTTGACTCCGCTTGCGATGGATCAATTACGAAGAGATCAGCGGATCAAGTCTATCAAATCATGGAGGACTTGGCATTCACCAGTGCACTGTGGCCAACAGAGAGAAAAGGTGTGCAGAAAGCAGCTAGGATACATGACGTGGATCAATTAACAGCCATCTCAGCGCAACTAGTAGCTCTTGCTCGGAAAGTGGAACGGCTGAATGTAACTCAGACAGTGGGACCAAAATGCAAGCATTGTGGGGGAAGCCATGAGAGCGTAGATTGTACTGTGGGTAGTCCATTCGTCCAATCAGTGGAAGATGTTAACTACACACAAAACTTCCAGAGGCAGCAAAATAATCCATACTCAAATACATACAATCCAGGGTGGAGAAATCATCCCAATTTCGCATGGAACAATAATCAGGAGGCTCAGACTGCACCACCAGGTTTCCAGCAACCTGAGAAGAAATCTTCATTAGAAGACCTTGTGACTAAATTGGCTGAGATATCTACTCAACACATGCAAAGAACAGACAAAACCTTGCAAGTTCAGGGAGCTGCCATAAAAAATTTGGAAAATCAGATGGGACAAATAGCGAAAGCACTTTCAGAGAGACCACCAAGAGCACTACCTAGTGACACAGAGAGAAATCCCAAACAACACGTAATGGCAGTGAAGATTGTGGAGAAGGAACAAATTGAGGCAATAACTACCCGCAGTGGAGTTCAACTGCCAGAGATTAATGTAAAGAGACCAACTGCTACACAAGAGAAAGTACCTACCACAGTTGAGGAAAAATTGGAAGAGTCCGATCAGAACGAGGCACAAGAAAGAGCATCAGATGATCTAAAGGTTAAGGCAACCACTCCTATTAAACCATATGTGCCTCCTATCCCATTTTCCCAGAGATTGCACAAGAGGAAGGTGGAAGAGCAGTTTGCAAAGTTTTTGGATATCTTCAGGAAGCTTCATGTCAATATTCCACTGATTGAAGCTATATCTCAAATACCAAACTATGCAAAATTTCTGAAGGAGATCCTATCAAAAAAGAGAAAGCTTACAGATTTCGAGACCATCAAGTTAAATGAGGAGTGTAGTGCCATCTTGCAGAACAAATTACCTCCTAAACTACAAGATCCAGGGAGTCTCAAAATCCCTTGTTCAATAGGAAGTGATTCTAATTTTAATTGTTTATGTGATTCAGGAGCAAGTATAAACCTAATGCCCTTTTCTGTCTATAGGAATTTAGGTTTGGAAGAACTGAAGAATACATCCATCTCTCTTCAATTGGCGGACAGATCAATCAAATACCCGAGAGGAGTGGTTGAAAATGTGCTCATTAAAGTGGGCAAGTTCATATTCCAGGTTGATTTTGTTGTCCTAGATATAGGGAGCCTTGGGAGGCAGCATCACTTATCCTGGGCAGATCATTCCTATCAACAAGCAGAGATATCATGGACTTTGAAAGTGGCGAACTGACATTGAGAGTTGATGATAAGCAAGAGAAGTTCAAGTTTACACCAATGTCGAGAATCCATTACATGAAGAGCTTAGTAAAAAGGTTAAAGAGGAGTGCAAGTATATTTGTGAAGAGCTGCAACAAGACTCGAGGGAGACCAAGCCTAAACTCCTAGGAAGCCTTAGTCGAAAGGAAAACAAAGTGTTCAAAGTCTGGAAGGCAAAAAGAGAATGTAAAGCTGGAAATTGTAAGGAGTGTAAGGCTACAAGAATCCAACGTGAACCACCATGATCCTTCCCTCCATACAGTCTAGCTAAAGACTATAAATTCAACGCTTATTGGGAGGCAACCCAATTTTCTAATCCTTTTATTTATTTTGTTTTTCGTATTTCATTGTACGTAGTTTTATTCTTGATTAATAGGTTTCATTAGTTATATGCATGTTCAAATTTATAAGGTATCATCATCATACCATGCTTTTCTTTAGGCTTTGAATTTATTGTTGGTTGTTTCCATTGTTTGGGCTAAGTAACACATGTTCTAGGTTATTTAATCTTTATTATTTGATTTGATCGATATGTGCAGGAACATGACGTCGCAGAATATTCAAACCAACATAGACCAAGGGAAAAGCATAATAGAAAAGATTGTCTAGCTGTCACACATCATACCTCATACATTTAACAGCAAAATTCGGGGAGTACCTTCTTCCTTTTCTTCCCCATCCCCTTATATTCTTATTTATGCTTTATGACATTGTGGACAATGTCGGTTTTAAGTTTGGGGGTGGGAAAAACTTTGAATTTTCACTTTTCGTGTGTTTTTGAGTGTTTGTGTGTTTGTTTTTCATTATTACTTCAGTATTTCATAGAAAAAATTTAAAAAAAATTGAAAATGTTCAACACAAATAAAAATATACATATTTTCTTGTTTTAGGTTGTGTGCTTGTGTGGGTTAGATAGTTTGGCCGACAATGATGATTGAAATTGAGATTTGGTGTTGATTTATGAACTGTGAATATGTTGCGTGCTAGACTAATTGATGCTTAACCTTGCAAAACTCGATATTATACGAGCACTAGAATTAAGTTGGACATTGTGATGCTACGGGTTGATTCATATAATTGATAGGTTGATATAGTTGGACATAAATGTTTTACCCAAATCATACTAAATTACTTATCCTTAGACCAAATTTAGCATAGTTGGGGGTGATTTTGCTATTGTAAGAAGATACGGATATAGATAGGGATTCCACGTGTGAAAACTTTTGTGTGGACTGTCTTAAATTAACGAGATAAAATTGGGCGAAAATCTTAAGTTGGATGTTGGTTTGCTTGAATAGGTGTTTGATAAGGGGCATTGCACTGATCAAGGCATAAATAAATAAATAAAAATGTGAAAATTCTCTTCGAAGCCTTTTTTACTCAGGTTATTAAGCCTGTAAGGGTGTTTAAAACTTGGTGCCCTAAAGTCATCTGATTTGGGAGTCAACGGCCTAAAGCCTGCTACATGGGTCATTTAGAAAGCTTAAGGGAGAGGATTAAACAAAATAATAATAAAAAATACATTTGAAAATCAGAGAAAAAAAAAAGCAAGTGCATGAAAAAAAAGAAAAAAAAAGGAAGCACTAAATGCCTTGATCAAGCTCCAAACACGTGTTTGAGGGAATTTGACTTTTGATGAAGGATAATTAGCCTAATTGAATCTTGGATGTCGAAGCAATCAAAGAATTGGAGAATCCTTGTTTATTGATGTGTTGATTTGCAATGGTAAAGTCCACCCGAACTAGAGAGGGTGAGGATAGTGATTAAAAATTCAACCTTAGATTACACACTGTGAAAAGAGTGAAAAAGAACAAGTTTTGGGGTGTGTGACTCATACGAGAGGTGATATGATATTTTTGACCACATAGGGTCGGGAATTGAAGCAACTTGTAAAGTCATGATGTCTACTTAGTTCTTCCCACACACACACACACACATATCGATTTTGCATTGAAGAGTAGATGTTGGTTTGGTATTGTGATTTTGAAGGGGTTTATAGATTTAATATGGTGACTTCAAATCTCGAGGTAAAAGGTAGATTTTCTAACAAAATATATTTGCGTGCTCGTGTGTTCGTTGTCATTTAGCTTATTATTTTGTTTGAAGGAAAACAAGTGTTTAAGTTTGGGGGTATTTGATAAGTGTATTTTGTACACTTATTTGGGACCTAAAATAATGATATTTGATAGTTTTTTTGATAAAATATATTCTAAATTGTCGCATTATATGTTTAATAGGTGAAACTCTATGGATGGAAAAGAAATTGAAGAAAGGAAGCAAAATATGGTGAAAAATGGCAAAAATCCAATGTACAAGGACCAACTTGCATTATATGAAAGAATTGAGGATTTGGAAGCAAGCACTAATTTAATTAGGCATTGGAATTATTTGGGCTCAACTTGGACTTCTAGTTGTAAAATATTAATGAATTAGGTTTTATATTATATATATATATATATATATATCCCTATACAATAAAAGAGCCACTTTGAAAAGTACTGTTCCCAATTTCGTCCGCTGAAACGACGTCGTTTTGGGCCCCCCAAAAAAAAAAAAAAAAAAACCCTCTTTCTCCCAACACGAGCTGCCTGCTTCCGCTTATTTTCTTGTATTTAGGTTTTCATTGACTTCCGCCGTTCTCTCCTCAGTTAGGGTTTCCAATCGCAGGCATCTCCACCGCCAGCTCTCCCGCCTCTTCGATCTGCTAGGTTTGTCTTCCTTTTATTGGTTTTTTTTGTGCTTTGTGATGTTATCTTTCATTTGAATACATATTTTCTCGTTTGAAGGTCTTCGATCGCTTCCGCCGTTCGTTCCCGCCTCGCTGGGCGTTTTAAATCGCGGCGGTGGTTCCGTGTACCTCCAACGCCGCTCTCCCGCTCTTCGATCTACTGGGTTTGGCTTCCTTTTATGGTTTTGTTTCGTACTTTGTGACGTTATTTTATATTTGAATGTTGGATTCGCTTATTTTTGTGGACTTTGTTGTTATGGTCACACTCATTGTCGAGAGAAGAAGAGAGAGCAAGAGCAAGCTAGGGTTCCGTAATGAAAAATAGAGAGATCTGGACCCCTTTGTCACCGCACCCCCACCCCGTCGGCTTGTAGAACGACAAGATAATTAGCTTAGCCCCTATGTGTTGTATTCTCGAGTAGTAGTCATCATCGATTGCCGAGATGTACGTGTTAAAGTGGGAACCTTATGTAAGTTAATGATGAAGGGAAGTGTTGCGGTATATTTCATTTAGGCAAAGCTTGAAATTGTTTTATATCAATCATTTTTTCCTACACGCGTACTTCTAATTTGGGGAAAATTTCAAGAAGCCATTGTTTTCTTATACGTACACGTACAAATTAATGAGAATTGTGCTTTACAACACGGATGTAGGCATATGAAGAAGCCTTTGATATTTTATTGCCTTGAAAAAAAATTCTTGAAATAAGAGCTCTACTTGTGTGATTTTGTTCTAGATTGAGTTTGGTTTTAGCTAAAACATAGCTAATCACTTCATAAGCTTTGGGGGTTTGATAAATACTACTCCCTTTGCCCCAAATTCTTCGACCACAAGTTCTGTACAAATTAGATTCTCCTGTCTCTGGCTTAAGCTTGTTCATGAGAGAGAGAGACGGTTTCTCTGGAAGAGCAGTAGAGGGTTAAACTTTTCTTCTTTGCTACAAGTAGAAAACTGTTCCAGGTAAAGTGAATTATTTTTTACCCCTTAGTCTTTAAGTTTCTTCAATGATAGGTTCCAATAATCTATGGTCCTTTGACTTCTCTTATCATAATATGAATCAAAGAAAGAAGCTTTATTGTTTGAAAGACAGTTTTGTATCTTATATTTTCATTTATTCCTTTTTCAGCACTCATTGGTCTTAACAGTAAACTCTGAGGCCCACAATGGAAAAAGATAAGGCATGAATTCACATGTAAGTTCTCCTTGTGCTGTTGAAAAGTCTTAACTGTTGCATCTATCTTCTCAAACTACTCAGTGTCAGCCACACACAAATTATAATATGGATAATAATTTAGTCATTCAAATTTTTTGTTGTTGTTTCTTCAATGAAGCTACCTATCTTGTGCTGCTTAGCATATGCAGTCAGTTTTCTGTTGAGCATGAACTCAGATAGATTTCACCATGTCCCTTTTGCCGCTAAACCGTAGTCCGGAAAGCCGCAAACTTCTTCTTTGAATTGTTTGATTCATATTTTGGTAATTAATGTGTTCTTATCTACTTGCAGTGCACATTTAATTTTTCATTCACAACTCCAAACGCATCGTATTACTTATCACCACACCTCAAGAATACGAACAGTTTTCTTCTCATGCACAATTATTGGGCTTGTTCAGAGTCAAAATTGGGCAAAGGTATGATTGCAGCTCGTGGTGTCTGGGAGAACTTGCTTAAAATTAGGTATCTTCATTTTTCATTTCCTTTTGGTTGGTTTTTCGGTCCATATTTATACTAATTATTTACTGGTTTCAATTATCAGCAAGGTAACGGGATAATCAACAATCGATAGTGGCTATAGAGACATTGCGACCAAAATTATAGGTGCTGATTATTTTCATAGTAATTAGTAAATAACTTATACTTACATGTTCCTTCAAATGGTAAGCTAACTTCAAGTTCATTGTTGTGCTAATGGCTCCCTGGTTTTGTACTCCTTAATAAGTAGAATATTTGCTCAACACTTGCTCTCCTAACTCAAAATAAAAACTACATCCATGCATTGTTAAACCTATTTTTTTTTAGATATATTGTCTGTCTAGATTTGATGACACAAATGATATTTCCCCCTTATGCTGGTTGATTTTTTTAACTGCATCAAGTTAAAAGACCGAAACTCATGAAAGAGAATATGCATCAAATCAGAGTGGCGAAGAATCACTGAGACTCCACTATTATCTAAACTGGTACAGGTTTTTGAATTTAATAGTTTAGTATCATGTGATTTCTCTTCTGTTAAGAGTAATTTCTTTGTTGTATCCGTAAAAAATGGCAACTGATCCATCCAAGCAATTCAGTTGGCATTTTTTTATCTGGACTTGTTCCTATGCAAAAAATCAATTGCCTTTGAGAGGATTTTATTACCAGCGGTAACGTTGCTATCATGCATCGTAGTTCACAAAATCAGCTTACAAGTCCCGTCTTAAGAGAAAAGTTTTATGCACCGTACTTTTGTTTATTTTCGTAATGAGATCATTTAACTTACAACAACCCACTTACATTCGTTGAGACTCTATTACCTATGGTAATTGGAGGGACATACACCTTTGTAGCACCTACTACATCAACTATCTCGTCTCGTTTGATTGAATGAAATATCGCCTTTGCAATTCCAACCCCGTTCCCATTACATCTTCTTTATAAGTGGCATGTTGAGCTTTTCGCCTACCGATTCTTATACATAAACTTAGAACTCGTACTTTTCTATATATTTTATTCTAACATTTTTTGCTCACCCAACCGGTAGAACTAATAAATGTCACTCGTTTAATTTTTGAGCTTCCTGCATTCATAGGTATTTCGTGTAAATATTTTTCTTTTATCGGCGCTTTTAGTTATTTTTTTCCTTTAGTTTTGAAGTAAATTTTTTCCCTTCGAGCTTGAAATGTAAAATTGAGTTCGTGACCCGCAAAGGAGGATAGCACTATGGTCGAATTCCACTTGCAAAAATGGTAATCGCTGTGTTGATCCTTCCTCAAGGTACACAAGCTTTGCATTTTGTATTAAATGAACAAGTTCAAATATGTGGATTCAATTGAATATCCAAATCAAGCAAATTTCTCTAGATTTGATAGAGAAATAAGCTAGAAGTTGCACTGGCTTTTGCGTTTTTGAATTCTCGTCACAATAATTTCAGTTCTTTGTGTACTTCTGTCTATTCTTCAAATTTTGTGGGCAAGATAAAAGATGGATTTGTTGTGCTGTGTGTGAACTTCAGCCATATGTGTGCTCTGGGCAATATGTATTTATTTAGTATTGATTTCCCATTATGCACTATAGATAATTTTATGCACTATAGAGAATTGTTTATTGAGAATAGATTTAGTATTGATTTCCAATCATGCATATTTTGTTTCGTGACTTTTTTTACCTCCTAAATCACACGTTGCCCGTCTTCTTAATTGATTCATATTTTTATTTTTCCCATGCATGGGATATATCATATGATTTCCACGTATCATCAATAGACTTGGCACAACATGATAGCTAATGGACGATCATTATTAGTTCAAGTGTAGAAATCTTGTTGTTTTCCAAAGTTGTTTAATAATGTTATTTTTACTTTCAATGTTTTTTATTTCTTTGAACCTCTTTCGTCACAATTCTTACGTTAATCTGTGGACAAATTGCTATTTAAAAAAGGTTGAACGCCAACCTTTTGCACACATGGATGGTAACAAAGAAAGCAACAAAGATGTTCCAAATGTCGCTTTGTCAACGATTTAAAAAAGGTGCTCACAATGAAAGACGTCGACAAATGTATGCAAAACGCAAGAAATTAGATCGACCATCTGGGTCTCATTCATTCAACTCCAAAAGAATCTCACAAATACAAGGCAAGTTATATTATCAAGAAATACATTTTCAAACATTTTACTTATTGTACTATTTCCTTTGGTGTATTTTTTTAGCTTATTGATGTTGAAGGGTGGCCCCTAAACCGTTGAATCTGTGGCAACTGGGATTCATATTTATTAGAATCTATTATATTTTTCTAATTACTTCTCGGGCTCCCAAGATTTGTTTTTAAGCTATAAGGTGTTTTTTCTTTACTTTCCGCATTTGATCTTCTAAATGACGTATAGTTTTGTTAAACAGTGGTTAACTTGTGATTAAGAGATTGTTTGAAGAGTTTAACTTTCATACCATATTCTTAACTACTTTAAGATTTCAGCAATTTATGACAATTAATATTGAAAGTTATTTGAAGCTTTGAACTTTTATTGTACTTGTGGTGTTATTAAGTCAAAAGAATCCGTGAGCTTTTGTTCATCTCAGAATAGGCCCCTATGCATGTGCTCAATGGACTTTTGGGTAATATTAGAGAATGAAAATGAAATTTCTATAGGAAAATATATTATAGAAATCCCTTTTTCACTATTATTTTTGTTTCTTGAGCATCTTTTATTGTTTCAATTTCGTGGGTTTTCCATTGCTCAAGTATCTCCCAGGCATTAGTTTCAAGACAACAAAATAAAAGAGTTTTTCATGATATAAACAAAATTTTCATGTAATATGGGTGGGGTGGGAGAATAGAAAGGGGTGACGGGTGCTTCTTTGAATATATTTGGGTAAATCAGCATTTCATATCTCTGCTACAATTACACCAGTTTTATTGTTTTAAGTTCATCTGCATAGTGAAGTTTTGTGATTTAGATGTGTATTGGTATGACATAAGAATGGCAATGCATTTATACGTAGACCTTTTTATCTTGTTTTTAAAGATGAATGTTGAATAGTGTATTTGTAATGTAAAGATCTCAATGTGCGGCATACGCTTCTTAAAATGAACTCATCAAGTCAATTTAATGACACGTTATACAAGTTTTCCATTCATTTTATCCTTCTAAAATGTAATTGTTATGTCAAAGCATAGATCAAAAGATGTCAAAGTGAATAACTAAAACCCAATATCGCATCTTACGGTTGCACATTTCATAAGAATTTGAGATAGATCGTAAAGAAGAGAATGAAGTTGTTGTTCTTTTTCTTGAAACAGATTGAATTTATTAGTTTCCACGCTGAATTTGGTTTTCTTTTATTGTTCTCATAACTATGATATTCTCATCAAGCATTAGAATAAATTTTCTTCTTTCTTTCTCTCTCATTTTTTTGTGCTTCTGTATAATGCAGAACAAGGGATCAAAAGATGTTCTCCAGTCAAGTTTGAGTGCTTTAAACAAACTTACATCACAAATTACAAAGCCTCCAAAACGCAAAACTTCACCTCTTAATTGGTTCCCGTGCAAAAAGGTGGATTATTTGAATAGGAAAATAAAATCGCTACAGGTAGTGCTATCTATGCATGCTTTTCTTTTGTCAACAACATTTTTGCTTTATCAAAAGGTTTGACACTTGCACATAATGCAGGAAGTAGATGGAATGAATTCAACTCTTGATGAGACTCTTGGGGATTCAAATCCACACTACTCCAGAGTTTTGAGAGAGAAAATTGCAGTAAGAGAAGCTGTAGAGAAAGCAATGGAAGCTCAAAAGGCTGCAAAGGTGGAAGCATCTTGGTGTCATATACTTAAAGCAGCCAGGTACTACTCGCATTCTTTTGGACTAAAAGTTTGATTGAGATATATCATTTTTCTTTTACAGCAGACTTATTTTCTCTTTAATAGGATTGAAAGTAAAGATGCAGTGTTTTAGCCGTCAAAAGCGTAAAAATCTGTACCGAAGCTAAGCCGCAATGTTCTACCTGTAATCATGAGTGATATACCAGAACATGCACACCTCTCATACAATATCGGCAAGTTTTGAAACTGCATTTGAAAATGGTGAAACAGTCATAGATGAACGAAAAATAGGCATGCCCGTGGCACTGAATTTTTTATTGTTGCCAAGTCAACTATTTGTTTGTGCATTTGATCACAGCTGCACAGAATAAGCATTGCTGTCTTAAGTATTATGCACGGGCAAGTTGGACATGGCGTTTGGGAAGTTGAAGGTCATTGTTGTCTTCAAGTAGTCTGTCTTGAAGTTGGACTAAATAAGCCTTGCAGGATGGACAGAATGTGCTGAAAGGTTGGACAGAACAAGCACTGCAGGTTGGACGTGGCGTTTGGAAAGTGAAAGTCATTGCTGTGTTGAACCCGAGTCAGCTGAACTTGTTTGGTGTTTTTGCTAATTGTGTGCATATATTAGCCAGTTATTGCCAACTTCAACTTCATGGAATTCTGCTGTTCAAGCCAGTATTTACTTGCAGCGAAGGGCACCTGAGGCAGCTGGACTTGTTTAACTATGAATCAAATTTAACTCGTGTTACTCATTTGCTAAAATTTTGTTGTTTTCTAATTGAAGAAAATTATTTTTACGTTAACAAACACAATAAAAGGCCTCGTTATGTATTGCAAGAAAGTTCCTGAAGCCATCCTTGGGGTCAATCAATGATGGCTGGACTTCTTTTATGTATTTTATTTTTGAGGAATACATGTAGCTTGATTAACTATGAATCAGTTGAAAATTTCTCTGTTCTATATTCTTGTATTGGAAAATCATTATGTAAATGAGAGATTCAATGCTTACTTATAGTTACTTGTGATTTTATACCCCTACAAATATTACCTTATAGTGCAAAAATGCCTTCAACTCTACGCTATTAAGTACCCAACTACACTGTAGCACGTGCATCGCACGTACGCGCACTAGTATATATAATACACGGCAGAACGGAAAAAGGAGAGAATTCGGCAGCAGAAAAAAGGCAGAAAATTGAAGCAAACAAATTACAAAGGAAAGAGCTGTGAAATCAATTTATACACATACACGTGGCTGGCTTTGAATTATATTTATACACACAGCAAGGCAGAGAGAAGGAATGAGACACATGCAAAGTTGGTTGATTATATAAAATATATATAGTCACGGAAATTGAGGCGGAGCATGGGTAGCAGCTGAAGGCAAATAATTTATTCCAGATTTGTTCACATTTGATCAATTTTCGATGATGTCGTTCCACTTTTGGGTGTTTAATTTCAATATTATGCTAGGCTAGATTTTTACGTTACTAAAGATATAGATGAACCCTTGTTTTGAAACTTTTAGTATTAATTAATTATTTTGACGTTAATTCGTTTGAATGCTTAGATATTTATTATAGTTTAGTTTGTTTTTCAATTAATTGGCCACTAATTGAATTGTTTGTGAATTTTATTATCATCGAGAGAGATAATAGAATCGTTAGCACATAGTAATAAATATTGTGAGGTTCGATAGAAGATAAAAATATACTTCTATACTTTGCATGGTTCATAAAGATGTTCTAGTTCGTTAATGCGTTTATCATGTTCGTATTTTTCATCGATAGATAGGAAGGTCGCATGAGGGGAATGGATTTAATTGCTATCGAGAGAGTCTTTTAAATAAATTTGGAACTTTGATTAACTCGTATGATAACAAATTGTCAATTTAATTGTTATACTAAAAGTGGATTAACAATGAGGATTCTAAATCTTAGCAATGCATCTCAATAATTTGATAAACTTTTATTTTCATTTCTATTACGTGATAAATTAGATATAGAGTTATTATAAACTATTATTGCTCTTCGATTAAGGGTATTATTAACTTTAACTCGATCAAACACGTAGTTCTCGTGGGTTCGACACTTTACACACTACTATATTACTTGATTACGACCCCTTTCACTTGCGGGAAATCAAACGATCAAAATAATCTAAATTATGTTCAGAATTTAAGCCCTAGAAAATACCACCAAAATCAATAATGGTTGTTGTGGACAATTAAAAAAATGTTTTATGTTAAAAAAGGATTTATAAGTATGATTATTTATGTAATATTACTTATGGTCATATTATTAAATAAAAAAGGGAAAAATGAATGGTTCAGGGATTTACTTTCATGAAATCAAAAATCAAGCCCCAAAGTTTAAAATTACAAAACTCAGGTTTTTTCATTAATTAATTAATTATATTTTACAATTAATCTATGAAATTAAATATTTAACTATAATATAATATGATTAACCCACCCCACCACCACCGCTCCGACGACTACTCCGGCGACCGACGACTGTTCTCCTGCCATGCTTAATTCCGACGACTATTTCCGATTCCAAGGTCACAGATACCTTATTAAGTAGTTAAAAATTTAATTTTTGTGACAACTTATCAAATTATTCGGTCACATATTATTTTGAAGTCATAAATGAAAAAATTTATATGTCACAGATTTTTAATTAGTCACAGTTAATAAAATTTGTTGGTCACGGATTATTTAATTGGTCGGTCATGTATTTTCAAATATGTAGGTCACAGATTCCTTTTCAGTTACAAATTATCAATTTTGAAGTCACAATTTAATAGCTAGGTCACAGAAATAAAAAAAAAACTCACAACAATTCAATAGCTAGGTCACAGGCACTAAAAAATCGCCACAATTCAATATCTAAGTCACAGACACACAAAAAAACAAAACAACCACTGCCCACAAATCCACCACCACCGCTCACTCACGCACATAGATCCGCCACCACGGTTCAATAACTAGGTCACAAACAAAAAAAAATTCAACCACCACACACAGATCCACCACCACCGCCCAAAACATACCACCGAGCACCCACAGATCCGCCACCTACACACAGATCCGCCACCCACCCGAAACGCCCAAAAAACTTTCAGCAGCGTCGACGTTGCTGGGTCCCAGCAGCGTCGAAGCTGTTGTCGCTGCTGTGCGACACAGCAGGCGACGTTGCTGTGTCGCACAACAGTGTGTCGCCATGCTGCTGCGTCGTACAGCAGATCTGGGGGAAAGAAAGGGAGGAGACGGGTTGGAAGAGGAGGGAGAAGGGGCGGCGGCGGCGACGGGCTGTGGTGGTGGCGGGTGAGAGAGTGAGGAAATATGAAATGGATTAGGGTTTGGGTTTGGATATGATGTTATATTTAAAATAAAGTTGGTAGGGTAGTTAGTGGGGTGGGGTGGGCATATAGATTAATTTAATTTAAAATATTATTATTAATATTAATTGTGAAATTAAAACCTGATTTTTGATTAAATAAAGCAAAAACCTGATTTTTAGAAAGTTAAAACCAGTGTTCTAAAATTCTTGAAAATGCAGCGCCTAGGCGCGGTGCGCGACAAAAACGCATCGCTTTTGTGGTATGCGCGTAAAAATGCGGTCAACAGTTTTTGTTGACCGCCTAGGCGCGCTAATGCGTGCATAGGCGTGCATTAGGTAAGCCTATGCGCGCATTGAGTCGCCTACATTTTTTTTTCGGATATAATAAAAAAATTATTTTTTTAATATAAAAATCTATTTATTATATTAAAATAATATTAAAAGTACGAAACGCATTATGACGCATATTCTCCGCATTGTCACGCTTAAACTTGTGATTCTTGATTCTCGACATCGATGCATCGCAACGCATTACGCATTTTAGAACACTAGTTAAAACTAAACACCTGGTTTAGTGTAATTTTCACATAAAAAAATGCTTGAAAATGTGGTGAATCAAATAAACTGTGTGATTAGTCAAAAATAAATTTGGCGAAATAAGGGATTCTTTGTTAAAAGGGATAGTCAAACAATGTAGTTGAATAAAAAGCATTTTCTCAATGTTTATAGGTCAAATGACCTCAATTAAAAAAAAAATAAAGGGTATAAAAGGTCTAAAATATCCCTATCATGAAAAAAAATCAAATATCCTTTCAATCCAATTAAATTCCTAAATTCATCTCGAATGTATCAACGTGCTCTCCGTCTCCCTGGGCTTGCTACCCCCAAAATCTTGTTATTCATTATATTCATCACCTATCTTCTCCACTATTTTGAGCATTTGAACAAGAATTTTGGTTTCTATATTATTTACATTGAAATCTCTATAATATTTGAAGAAAAAAGAAAGGAATTTTTGGAAATCTCGTGTATATTGATTCTTTTATTGTTGAATATAGTATGAAATGATATTTTAGCTGATTTTTTCCACAATTGGTGTATTTCTGTACTGTCTGCAACTATTGGACGAACTGTAGTACAAAACAACTCTCCAACCGTTTTACGTAGTGTGGAACGACACTACAGTCGTTATCTTCCACATATATATCCACTGTCAAACAAGGCGGACTGGAAAATTCTCGATAACGTTCGATCAAGAAAGGTGATACGACTGTTGACATGAAGAGGAAGTGACGTCTACCAAAAAAGAGGAAACAATCATCCGGAGAGGTACGCAAGTCTCGTAAGTGTAATGGTTGTTTGAAAACGGGGTATAACCGTATCACTTGTACAGATCGTATACCAATCAGCGAGAGACATGAACGATGAAGACAATACAGCACATATGCGACTTTTGTAGTGTTACGATGTACTGCTTTTGTAATATTGAAAAATGATGGTGGAGTTATGTATTGATGTACTACCTTTGTCATTTTGAAAAGCAAACTATTTATAATGTTTTACATCTTTATTTAATGCGCTCATATGACTATTTTATGTCTAAATGTACTTAGTATTCTCATATTTTGGTTTAGGTGACAATTCGATGAATATGGCGTAATTTGGAAGAAATAGGTGAAAATAGACCAAAGAGAAAGGAAATGAAAGTTCAAGGACTAGCATACAAATACACAAAAGTTGTGTCAAACCAAACGATGAAGATTTAAGAGTCAATTGGTTGAAATAAGATGTCAAATGAATGAAATATCGTCAAAGTATGATCACACATCAATTTCCAATCGAAAAGTTATACACCGATTTTCAGCCTCATATTAAGACCCATTTTCGACATAGGAAACGATCGAATTGGAAGATGATATCTGAAGAAAAGTTGTATCCCTTTGAGTTATCTTTCCAACGCATCTTGAATCTCCTTAATTGGATATCGAAAGAAGAAGATATAATCAAAATACTGAAGGCTATTCGGAAGAAATTTCATAAAACCATGCGGCCGCAAGCCTTTAATTCCATGCGGCCGCATAGACCATTACCGAAAGTTTGAAAGCTGAGTTCATTTGTTCCATGCAGCTGCAAGCTTTTAAACCATGTGGCCGTATGGTTCATTTCCGATACGAAAATTCTGGTTTCCTAATTTAAGTCAACTACCTATGGAAACAACTATAAATACATATTTTAAAACCCTAGAACGTACAGAACGCCTCCAACCTATTTTATCTCTATTTTTCTTAGATCTATCATGTGTAACTAACTCTTGGTGCTTGATTGAAGGATATTGAAGCCCTGGAACACGTTATAACTGTGAGATCCACCTATTTTCATTGTTTAATTTATATTTTCAGTATTGAATATTCTTCTATGCATAATTTTATGATTGTCATGTTTGATTGCTAAGAGATCTATTATTTTTTCATATATTGCAATCTATAACTAAGTTAAATCTCAAATCCGTAATTGTTTGAATCATTTAACTTGTGAAACACTAGGATTTGATAATTTTCCGTGATAGAGATTATTGAATTTTAAGAAGAATGTTTAAATAGATTGAATGCAACCGCTGGTACTTGTATTATCTAGTTCATCGATTTCTCTATTATTTAAAACTGTTATTAAATTGAATCTTTAGCGCTGGTCTGAGATTATTTGATAATTAGGGTTAATTAGAACGCTGGTTTTTTATTAACTAAAATTAAGGAGAAATATGAATTTATTCCAACGATGAATATTGTGAATGTGGATTGATTATTCTTTGTGGATTGATGAATGGTTATAAATCTCCAATGGTGGAAGTTGACTTTGATCAATACTCATTTCATTGATTTAATACAATTCGTTAATTTACATTGTTATTTGTTATAAGATTGATTTCATTATAAACAAAACCCCCCAATCATTATACGAAGCATAAATTGTTGAATTGCACACTCTCTGTGGGATCGACCCTTACTTCCATAACTACATTAGTTTTAGAGATTTAAGAACTATTTTTGGGTGCCTACGGCAGCACACCATATACTGTTTTTTGTTACAATAAAATATCAATGGTGTTGTAACGACACTTAACATCACTTGTGCTGTTCTATTTTTTCATGTTGATTAAGTAATGAACATATCTCCCGAATGTTATCAATGGCACGTCCATCCTACAACTTAAATGAATTCAACTTATCGATTATTGTGGCTCGGAAGGGGTCGTAGCTGCTTATACTCGTGTTTACAGACATAACGACACAAGGGTCGTTAAATGGCACTTGTGACGTTCTGTTGATTTCTCCAATATTTTGTTACTTTTTCAGTTGAACGACCTCAAGTATTGGACCCCCTAGCTTAAGAAGGTCGAAAATGTTGATTATGTGACAACTAACGGTAGAATTGATATAGAATATATGGCATCAAACGGTGAAATCACAAGTCTTGATCTAAATTCGTTTGAAAGTGTAAGTAATGAACATATCTCTCGAATGTTGTAAACGGTACGTCCATCCTGCAAATTAAATGAGTTTAGCTTATTGATTATTGGGTCGTGGCTGCTTATACTTGTATATATAAACATAATGACACCAGTGTTGTTAAACAGTACTTGTGTCTTTCTGTTGATTTCTCCAATATTTTGCTACTTTTCTAGTGGAACGACCTCAAACATTGGACTCCCTATCATAAGAAGGTCGAAAATGTTGATAATGTGACAACTAACGGTAGTTGATATAGAATATATGGTATCAAATGATGAAATCACAATTCTTGATCTAAATTCATTTAAAAGTATTAGTAATGAGCATATCTCCCGAATGTTGTAAACAGCACGTCCATCCTGCAACTTAAATGAGTTCAGCTTATCGATTATAGTGGCTCGGATGGGTCATGACTGCATATACTCGTGTTTACAAACATAACGACACAAGGATCGCTAAACGGCACTTGTGCCGTTCTGTTGATTTCTCCAATATTTTGCTACTTTTTCAGTAAAACAACCTCAAACATTGGACCTACTAACTTAAGAAGGTCGAAAATGTTGGTTATGTGAACTAATGGTAGAATTGATATAGAATATATAGCATCAAACGGTGAAATTACAAGTCATGATCTAAATTCGTTTGAAAGTATAAGTAATGAACATATCTCTCGAATGTTGTAAACGGCACGTCCATCCTGCAGTTTAAATGAGTTCAGCTTTTCGATTATCGTGGCTCGGATGGGGTCGTGGCTGCTTATACTCGTGTTTACAGACATAACGACACAAGGGTCGTTAAACGGCACTTGTGCTGTTCTGTTGATTTCTCTAATATTTTGTTACTCTTTTAGCATAACGACCTCAAGTATTGTACCCTAACTTAAGAAGGTCAAAAATGTTGATTATGTGACAACTAACGGTAGAATTGATATAGAATATATAATATCAAACGGTGAAATCACAAGTCTTGATCTAAATTCTCTTGAAAGTGTAAGTAATAAGCATATCTCTCGAATGTTGTAAGCGACACTTCCATCCTGTAACTTAAATGAGTTCAACTTATCGATTATTGGGTTTTGGATGGGTCATGGTTGCTTATACTTGTATTTACAGACATAACGACACAAGTGTCGTTAAACGGCACTTGTGCCATTCTATTGATTTCTTCAATATTTTGCTACTTTTCTAGTGGAACGACCTCAAGCATTGGACTCCCTAACTTAAAAAGGTCGAAAATATTGATAATGTGATAACTAGCGGTAGTGGATATAGAATATATGGTATCAAACGATGAAATCACAATTCTTGATCTAAATTCATTTGAAAGTATTAGTAATGAGCATATCTCCCGAATGTTGTAAACAATACGTCCATCCTGCAACTTAAATGGGTTCAACTTATCAATTATCGTGGATCGGATGGGTCGTAGCTACTTGTACTCGTGTTTACAGACATAACAACACAAGGTCGTTAAACGGCACTTGTGCCGTTCTGTTGATTTCTCCAATATTTTGCTACTTTTTCAGTAGAACGACTTCAAGTATTGAACTCCCTAACTTAAGAATGTCGAAAATGTTGATTATGTGACAACTAACTGTAGAATTGATATAGAATATATGTTATCAAACTGTGAAATCACAAGTCTTGATCTAAATTTGTTTGAAAGTATAAGTAATGAACATATCTCTAGAATGTTCTAAATGACGCGACCATCCTGCAACTTAAATGAGTTTAGCTTAACGATTATTGGGTCTCGAACGGGTCGTGGCTACTTATACTCTTGTTTACAGACATAACGACACAAGGGTAGTTAAACAACACTTGTCTCGTTCTGTTGATTTCTCCAATACTTTGCTACTTTTCCAGTGGAACGACCTCAAGCATTCGACCACCTAACTTAAAAAGGTCGAAAATGTTGATTATATGACAACTAACAGTAGAATTGAGAATATATGGTATCAAACGGTGAAATCACAAGTATTGATCTAAATTCATTTGAAAGTATTATTAATGAGCATATCTCCTGAATGTTGTAAACTCCATCATGCAACTTAAATGAGTTCAACTTATCGATTATCGTGGCTCGAACGGGTCGTAGCTGTTTATACTCGTGTTTACAGATATAACGACTCGAGGATCGTTCAACGGCACTTGTACCGTTCTGTTGATTTCTCAAATATTTTGCTACTTTTCCAGCGAAATGACATCAAGCATTGAACCCCCTAACTTAAGAAAGTCGAAATTGTTGATTATGTGACAACTAACAGTAGAATTGATACAGAATATAAGGTATCAAATGGTGAAATCACAAGTTTTGATCTAAATTCGTTTGAAAGTATAAATAATGAACATATCTCTCGAATGTTGTAAACGGCACGTCCATCCTGCACAAATGTCGTTCTCATGGTATTTTATTTACAAATATAACAACAGTCATACCATTCTAATAAATGTTGTCATCCTACTTTCGGCACAAGTTTCACCGGTTACCTTTCTTCTTAGCACGGAAAGGGACACCGTACGGCAGTAATCTGCTCTGCTAGACTAGATTCCGCCTTCTCTCGGTCGTTTCGGGATGAAAGGAAATTTGATCACAATTTAAAGAAAGCTTACAACATAAAATTGAAATGCATTGAAATAAACTTGATCATTGATTGCTTGAAAACTGAACATTACAATAGACAAAAGTAGGAAATTACAATGGCTAGTGTAAGGGACGAACACTAGAAAGCTTGAAAATGTTTTAAAGACTAATATCCCCTATAATAGACTTACAAACAAAAACCCATCTGATGCGAGAAGACGTTTAAAGTCTCTAGAATCATACTAAAATTTTCTAATTTCCAACTATTTTACAATTAAATGAAATATTTACAATGTGCAGCCGAAGTTGGGCAAACTGCGGCTGCGATAGGGTTACGTGTCTTAAGTAAAGCTGCAGTCTATGACAACAAGTGTCTTTTTCTTCATAGTAACGGCATTTGTACTGTTCTCATGAACATGTTTGTGTCATTTATATCGTCATTTGTGTCATTCTCATAGATCTTTAAATTAAGGGTATCAAAACTGTAACTACAACAACATTCAACTAAATCTAAGGATCAAAGTTATATCGTTCTAACAGAAATGCATAAGTGCAGTTTTCATGGACAAGTTATGGTTTCTTAGGGCATGGATGGGTCGTGTATGCTTATAGTCGTGTTTATGGACAGAACGACACAAATGTCATTTTCTTCACAGTAATGGCACAGTGCCGTTCTCATGGACAAGTTATATTTCGATAACAACACTTGTATCGTTCTTTTAGAACTTTTCATCTTAGAAACGATACAAGTGTCATATTCAAGGACCTTTTCATCCCCTAAACAGCACTTGTACCGTTCTCTTTTCAATTTAATAACAGCACAAGTGTCGTTCTAATGGACAAGTATATTTACAAACATAATGACAGTTACACTGTTATAATGGACGTTCTCATCTCAGTAACGGCACAAATACCATTCTCATGAATGAATTTACAAACATAACAATAATTATACCGTTTTAATAGGCGTTCTCATCTCAAAACGATACAAGGATCATTCTCGTGTTTATAGATAAAACGGCACAATGGCCATTTTTTTATTTCCGTTATGTTTGTAAACACGAGTATAAGCAATTGTGTCTTATCCGTGCCCTGAGAACCAATAAGTGGATCTCATTTACGTTATTTATTACATTGTCTAACTTTCTATGTTATATAGTTAGAGAGTTCATTATAAAATGTTGTTTTGTTAAAAAATATATATATAGGTGAAAATGAGATGTGTGTTGTTACGTGTATAGACACTAGTATAAGCAACCAAGATCCATTCGTACCCTAAGAAATAATAAGTAGGACTTATTTATGTTGTAATATACACATAACACGTACATAAGTTGAGAGATATGTATGTCATTAACTTAATCGACACGTATAATTATGACGACTCGTGCTTTCACCATCTCAATAATATCAAAGCTATGTCATTTCAATCGTTTTTTGCGAAAGTCAATCTTTCTATGTTATATATGTTAGTGAGTCCATTATTAGGAGTCATTTTATTAAAAAAATCAGACCACAGTAGATAACGACTGTAGTGTCGTTTTACATAGTGGATAACGACTGGAGTGACGTTCTACATTCTGATAGCAATTGGAGTTTCATTATCATCCAATGATTGCAAACAACGCAAAAATACACTAAATACGAAAACAACACCAACTAAATATTTAATACTATATTCAATAATAAAAGTACAATCTACATGAAATTTCTAAAATTGTCATTCTTCTATCTTTAAATGTAAAGTGAGTTTCAATGTAGATGATATGCTAATCAAACTCTTGTTTAAATGCTTAAAAGATGCCCAACATAAGTGAAGAATATAATAAATAACATGATTTTAGGGCAGCAAGAACGATGACCAAAGAGAATAAAATGGGCGAATGTGATTTTGAGGACCTGAAATTGAAGAAGATAAAGACGGAAGAGAATTTTCAAAAATATAGAAACTATGGTTTTATAGTGAATTTGGAGGAGAAATGACGAGATGAAACGAGGAAAATTGAGGGTTTTTGAGTTGATAATTGAATGAGAATTTTGTCATTTTGCCAACTAAAATATTCTACTTTATTTTTTTGTTTTTATTATTAGTCAAGGCCATTTCATCAAATATATTGTCCAACCAAGCTAAATGGCCGAATTCCCCGTGAAATAAAGGGGGTCATATTTCTATTACTTTTTATAACTTATACCATTTATAAATTATTTAAAAAAAGGAGGCTAAATAATTAACTTTTAAACAAAATTTTCTTATTCTTTTAAAATAAGTTTTTATTTCTAATTGTTTGAGCCCATTTTTTGTGTATTATGTATTTTTAAAACAGTAGATTGATGGAGAATTTGTAGTTAAAAAATAAGGAAAAATTTTAAATTTGTGTGTAATATTATTTTATTGAAAATTGCGTGATTGAAAAGAAAAGAAAAAAAATATTTTGAAAAAAATGGAATCAATCTGTGACTAAGAAAAATTAATTTATAAAAGTTCGTTTTTCAACTTCTTAAGTAATTTCTACTTCTTGGTACAGTTTATATTTAACGGCGGCCGAATATTATTCGCTTTCTCAAATATATTCTTTCTGATTTTGAACTCGTAAAATCGTCAAGGTAATCTCTATACAAATTAATACTCTCTTTTCATTTCGCAAGAAATTATGTGTGAATCTACGCTGTATGCTATGATTGTATATTTGAATACATAGTTTCCTAATAACTACAATGCTTTATGGAGTACGAGCCGCGCTAATGCTCATCAACTGTTTGATAAAAGTCTTCAAGATCATATCATTTTGCTTATAATCATTCGGTCTTGGATTTCCATCTGAATCTCGCTAATTATTAAGAAATATAGGATTTTTACATTTCCACAAGATGGTAACTTGTTGAATATTACCAATTGAAATCCAATCTTACTTGACCTTAGAACGACAGAATTGCTCAATTGAGCTGAGTAGTCCAAGCATGTTCTTTTTAGGGAAAAAAATCATAAATCCTACTTTAACTATACATTATTTCAAAAATAAGAAAACAACTTTTAAATTTCAAAAATCAGATATTTGACATATACATGCATATATATTTATATATTTTTTATTTATATATATAAATATATAAAAAGATATATATATATATATAACCCACCCCATCTCCACCACCCACCGCTTCGACAATCGTCCGGCAACCATTCTGCGACTACTCCGATTCCGACTACCGTTCCGACGATTATTCCCGCAACCGTTCCGACGACTATTCCTATTCCGACGACTATTCTGGTGGCTATTCCGACAACTTCTCCGATTCCGGTGACTATTCTGTGACCGTTCCGACGATTGTGCCGATTCCCGCGACTATCCCGGTAACCGATTCAGCGACTATTTTAGGGTCACAGTTCAAGAATTTTGTAGGTCACAATTAATTCGTTGATCACATATTTCAAAATTAGTAGGTCACAAATTAAAATTTATAGGTCACACGGTTACAGACGTCCAAATTAGTTTGTCACAAATTTTTTCACGGTCACAAATTATATAATTTTTAGATCACAGATAACAAAATTGTTGGTCACGGATTCTCAAATTCTTAGGTTACGGATTATATTTTTAGTCACTAAAGGTCACACAAACACAAATTTCCAAATTATTTGATCACGAATTTTTTTACGGTTACAGATTATATAATTTGTAGGTCACAGATAACAAAATTGTTGGTCATGAATTATATTTTTAGTCACAGGTTATCGAATTTCAAGGTCGCGGATTATATTTTTAGTCACAGAAAACCAAAATGACCAGATCCACCCCCACCACCTCTGCACTATCGCCACAACCACTACCACCGCCTCCACGACCAACATCACCACCACCCAAACACCACGACAATCAGTAGTAACACAGCCATTTCCAAAACCAACTGTCCCCGTGCAGCCTGCAAAACTGGATGAAGCCATTTTTCACTGCATCATCAAGAAATAACAAGTAAATCCATTAATTCTTTTAGCTTGCATTAAAATCTAATATATATTTTTTTTCTTTTTATGTTAAAATTACTATGTTTCTTGTACTTTATGGTAATCACAGCCCTTTGCAGGTTGTGTATATGTTCATCAGACAGATTGGAAGACTACAATAGGTCCAGACGCAAATCTCTCTCTCTCTCTCTCTCTCTCTCTCTCTCTCTCTCAGCTACAAGATATTTCATTTCAACAAAAAAAATTATTTGCCAGAAAGGGGTCATTGAGTAACATTGGAAGATCATCAACGGTAAAATTTCTTGCAATATTTCTCTCAATACCAGTTCGCTACCAGTGCTTTCTTAGTTACTGGCAAATAATTGATGCTCAAAACCAGGAAGACCCCCCTACCCCACCCCACCCCATCCCACCCCACCCGCTCTTTTTTTGGTTGGTTTTCTTACACTAGTCTCACTGGATTTCAAAGAATTTGCATGTTTTTCTCTTCTGCAAATCTAAAATTTTAAATTTATGAGTATTCCACACACACACAAAAAAAAACAAAATCCTCCAATTATATTCAAATTATACCAGAAGGGTCGGCGATGCAGTCATCACTGTTGGGCACGACACCGGCGATTCAGCCCGCACCTCCACAATTGCACCACCAACGCCCGCAGATGCCGGTGGGTAATGGAGGGAGAGAGGAGAGTTGTGATGTGGTCGTTGCTTCGCTGCAGACGGCGATGAGAGAGAGAGGCGGCCGGAAGAGAGAGAAAGAGATGGAGAGTTGTAGAGAGAAGGAGGGGAGAAAAAATAAAATTAGGGTTTGGGGGGATGATGATTAGGTGGGGTGGATATATAAATTAAATTAATTTTATAATTTGTATGTGTTTATATATATATCTTCTATATATTAAAAGTGGCTATGTAACGAAATTTCTTATTTTTAACGGAAAAATTAACGGAATTTGTTGTTTTAACGGACTATGTAATGGAATTTCTTGTTTTAAACAGGCAGTTGCACCTTCCATCGGTGTGTTTATCATAACTTTGTATTCCGATATCCGATTGAGGCGATTCAAAATGCATTGGAAAGCTAACTCATCTGGCTACAACTTTGATTCAGACACCATTCTCCAATTCGATCACTTTCTATGCCAAAAATAGGTTTCAATATGAGACTAAAACATCGGAGTATAACTTTTCGGTTGGAAATTGATTTGTGATCATCTTTTGACAAAATTTGATTCCATTGACGTCTTCCTTTATCCAATTGACTCCGAGCACTCTCAAATCTTCATCGTGAGGTTCAGCACAATTTTTAAGTATTTACATTTTAGTCCCCAAACTTTGGATCCCTTACAATTTAGCCCTTTCTCCAAAGAGAAATGCTATTCATCCCCACTGGGAATGCATCCCCAGTCTGTGTAGCGTTAATGTGGCATTAAATGATAGGTGAAATTAAATAAGTCATTTAATTTCACCTATCATTTAACCAATCATTTACATCCACATAGATTGGGGATGAATAACATTTTTCTTCTCTAAATTTGTCAACTTTTGCTTATTTTCTTCGATCTCACCAACTTACATCACAACATCAAAATCACACATCTAATTATTTAACAATTACATAAACATTACATCATTAATTATTTAATTAACCAAAAAAATTATATCTTTATTAATAACAAATTAATTATTAAACAAAACTATTAAATATAAACTAGTCAAACATGCATTGCACGTTGCTTGCACCTAGTGTGTGTGTGTGTATATATATATATATATATATATATATATATATATATATATATATATATATATATATATATAATCTGTATCTAATTAAAAATATCTGATTTTTGAAAATTAAAACTTGAAATCTGATTTTGGAAAATAGATCTTGAAAAGTAGGAAATTGGGTAATTTGCACTTTTTTTTAACATTTAAACCGCGTAGAGTTTTGGGAAAAATCATAAATAAGGTGTATAGGTTATACCAATTCAAAAATCAGGATTTTTTTTTAAAATTTTTATTTATGAAATAATAAATTATTAAATCAATTTATTATTAAATATTTAATTCTAATATAATATAATTAACCCATCCCACTTTCACCACCTCTACCGCTCCGGCAACCGTTCCGGTCACCGCTTTACTCCGACAAACTTTTCGGTGACTTTCCGATGAACTTTCCGGTTACTTTCCGACGACTTTTCCGATGAACTTCCGGCGATTGTCCGGCGAACTTTCACCGACTTTTCCGATAACTTTTTCGATTCCGACTATTATTGATTTTATTAATAAAATATTTAATTATTTTATTAATTAAATACAATTAGATTACAATTATACAATTAATGGTCACATATACATAATTAATTGTTCAAATTTTATTTTTGAGATCACAATTTAAAAAAATTATAGGTCACCATTTTTCTATTGGTCATAGATCAAAAAATTTGTAGGTCAAAGATTATTTCGAGATCACAAATCAGGTCACATATTAATTTATTGGTCACAGATCAAAAAATTACAGGTCACGGTCATCTATTAGTCACATATTTTCAAATTTATTGGTCACAAATTAATTTTTAGTCAAACTTTTAAGGTCACGGTTAAATTTTTTTTTTTTAAGACCACCACCAATTTCTGTTACCACCCCCGTCACAAATTAATTTTTAGTCACAATTTTAAGGTCACCACCACCGAATTCTGTGATCACCACCAACTTTTGTGACCACTCCTGTGACTACCAACAACTTCTGTGACCACTCCCGTGACTGCCACCAACTTCTGTGACCACCCCATTACCGACTTCTGTGACTCCCGCGACCACCACCAACTTCTGTGACCACCACCTCATCACTGCCACGTCGCCATCACCACCACAACCACCACTAACACCGACGCCATTACCACCACCATCGCATCCACAACATTAAACACGACCACCGCCACCATAGCCACAGTCACATCCGCCTCCATAGCTAACAACCACACTGTGGAACTTTGAAGCAGAAACATATCGTGCTTTATGAAATGATTTCTCCTAGAAATTCTTCAATGACAAAAAGTTGTTAACAAATCATTCAGGAAAAGCAAGGAAAACACACAATCAAAAAACTAATAGGAATACGGGCACGCATTACATGAAAATATCATGAATAAACTTGAATATATAAATCTGTGGTCATGAGGTAGTAGTTGGTGACAACAGCTATTACTAGGCAAATTACAAAGACAAACAATATGACAGATTCTTTTTTCTTGTTCTTAGATTCTTCTAGAATAAAATTCTAATCAAAATCGAATTTCACCGCTGATAAAACCTACCAAAGCAGATCTGGTTTTGAGATCCAGTGGTTGTGGGTTTTTGAGACACCACCACCGCACCCAACCGTCGACGAGAGAGTGTCCGGTGGTGACGATGGCGAGACTGCACCCAACTGCCGGCGAGAGAGAGTCCGGTGGTAACGGTGGCGAGAGAGGAAAGCGGAGAGAGAGAAGAGAGGTAGAGAGAGAAAGGGTTTCCTCAGGGGAGGAATGGAAAATGACGTGGAGTGGTGGAGGGGGGTAGGATTGATTTATAAATTAATTTAATTTAATAATATATTTATTCAATAATAATAAATTAATTAATAAAAGTTTTGATTTTTAAATAAACAAATCTTGCACCTGATTTTTGAAGTTGGATTTTGAGGGATGATTGTAATTTCCACTAGAATTTTTACTTAAAACAATTATTAACTTCAGGGGTGGACCCAGTTAAGGTCCAGTGCCTACACTGGACTTTGGGCCGCCAAAGTGTACGATACAAGCCCTGCAACCATTACATTACACCGGTCCCTAACTCAAAAGTGGAGAATACGCACGCCTCTCGCTTCTCAGCTCCTGCATCCACGCCGGCGACTGCATCAACCGTCCACGCACCGCGCAAACTCATTCGTCCCCTGAACCACAGAACGAGGCCCAGGTGCCCAGCATCCAGCGTTCATCTGGTAGGTGAGTTTTCTATAATTTCAATTCGTATTCATCTGGCATTTGCTATAGTGCTATTGGCTGTAGAGTGTAGACAGTGGCGGACCCAGCACCTGGCGAGGGGGGCGGCCGCCCGTGCTGGGCTCCGCCAGAATTTATAGGTGCAGACGGGCAGTTGAAGTTTTCAGAGCCATTAATGCGACTGTGAAGACATGGAATTGCAGAATTAGGGAAGAAAAGATTGGGGAAGATGAGTAGTTGTGGGCCTTTTTTTTCGCTTGGGCTTTTTTTTAGTTGGCCCTTTTTCTTTGAAAAACAATGGCCTATTATTCATTAAGTGAATTTAGCTGGAAACCCAATGCCCAATTGCCCATAGTAATTTCAATGTATAAATTACACTACACCCTACTTTTGAAGATCTGAATACTTAAATCAGATGGAATGTCTTATCTTTCAAAAATCAGAATTTTTTCATATTAATATTTTTATAAAATATATATATTTATTAAATATATATAATCCAATTCACAATTTCACAAACCCTAATTACCCACTCTTCTCCCCCCCCCACCCTCCTCTCTCTCATTACCGTCGGTTTGCTCACGGCAAGGATAGCGGGGGCGACGGCGCTCACACCCAAGCCCTAGATCTATTTCCCGTCTCTCTTCTCCGCCTTAAATATGTGGTTTCGTCGGCACCGTTGCAATTGCCTGGGACGTGAGCTCAGCTTCCTCTCGGCTCACGATGACGACTGCGAAGGGGTGTGAGGCCCTTCTTCTCTGCTCAGCTCTTTCGGTTGACACTGTTGCGAACGACACGGGATCGACTCTAGTAATGGTGAGTTTGGTGCGATGGATCTAGGTAGTGGTGTGGTTTGGTGTGGCGATGCGGCTGCACGACCAGCGGTAGTTGTTCGATCTGGTGGCGGTGAAGTTTTTGGGGGTGGTTTTCGTTTGTTGTATTTGCATTTCTTGGCAGTGGCTGTGGTGGCGTTGATGTTGACGGCGCTCGTGAGGTGTTGGTGGTGTTGGTTTTGGGGGTCGTTTTCGTTGGTTGTATTTGCATTTCTTGGCGGTGGCTGTGGTGGCGTTGATGTTGATGGCGCTCGTGAGGTGTTGGTGGGGGGATTGATTTGTTGGTGGTGTTTGGGTGGTGGTTGTGGTTGTGATGTTGGGTGGTGGAGGTTGTGATGCTCATGGCGGGGGTGGTGATAGTGGTGACGTGGGTGGTTGTTGGAGCAGGATGCAGCGATTATGTATGTGGTGATGGAGCTGTTGGCGGTGATGGTGAGGTGGTGGCGGTTATGGTGGATGTGACTGGGCGGTGTTGTGGCGGGGTCAACGGCATTGGTAGTTCTTTTTTGTGTCTGTGACCTAGCTATTGAACTATGACTTTAAAATTGATAATTTGTAACTAAAAAACAACCCGTGACCAACAAATTTGAAAACACGTGACCTGTGACGTATAATTTTTTTGATCCGTGACCAATAAAATAATTTGTGATCTATAAAATTTTAGATTTGTGATCTCGAAATAATTCGTGACCTACAAAATTTTTGATCTGTGACCGATAAAAAAATTGTGATCTATAAAATTTTTGAACTGTGACCATAAAATAAGTCGTGACTTATAAAATTTGTGACCAAAGAAAAATATGTGATCTATCAATTTGTGACCGATGAACAAATTGTGACCTACAAAGTTTTTGAATTGTGATCGTAAAATAATTTGAAAAATGAAAATTCTAATTTGTGACCGAAAATTAATACGTGACTAACTAAATTGTGAATCTGTGATCAAATTGTATATTTTTGTGACTTTAATATATTTAGTTAATTAAATATATATTTAATTAATTAAATCATAAATAAAATTTAATAAAAATCTTATTTTTGAAATTCAAAACTTGTTTTCTTAATTTTCAAATACACTACACTTGTCGGAAATTTTCCCAATTTCGATTTTTAGGACATTTCATTATTCACAACTACAGAGTAGAAAGCCAAATGCTCAATTCAAAACCCTATATTCTACCTCCCCTCTCGAGCCTCGTTGTCTCCCACTCTTGTAGTCACAGGCTACAAGTCTGGCCTCCGCAAATTGAGGGTGCGGAGTTCGATTGACTTCCCAGGCTTCTTGTTGCCGCTTTGTCTGCTCTGAAGGCTGATATGAAGCGACAGGTTTCTGGATTTTATTTATTTTCATCTTTTTGTGCTGCCTTTTTTTTTATTATTTGTTTTAAGAAATTTCGTTGCGGGATTGAAAGGGTCGTTTGTATGTCATGGCCTTCTGGGTTCGGTGGAAGCTCCGATTCGTTTATTTTTGTTCCATTTTTTGCTTAGAATCTAAATGAATTAAAGGTATTTCGAATGGAAAAACATTGTATCATTGCTATTTGTGCTTACACTAATTTTTCTATGTCCCATTGGAGTTGATCTAAGAATAGAATGGTATTTTGATATGAAAACTATTGAAATGATTAATGCATAATATGTTCTCTAACAATTTGGCGAAACATTATTTTATTTTCCCAAAAAGGAAAAACTTGTGTAATTTTCTAGGTATGTTAACAAGTCCTGCCATTTAGTTCAATTATTGATTAATTTGATTTATGCTTATTATATAAATGTTATGATGCAGTGACATTCGCAAGCATCGAGTTGGAAATTGAATTATATTTGATTTTTACGTTGTAGTGTATTTACATATAGATTGAAGAACTTTTAATATTATTTAATTAAATATTAATAAACGATTTCGTTATTACGGTCGCAACGAGTCGTTGACTGTCGACAATCAATGGTCAACACTCAATGCCGCCCTAGCTGAACTCCAACTCCGGATCCGCCACTGAGTGTAGAGTAGAGTTTTGCTACACAAACATAATGTTTGATATAGGAGATGACACAACACACACATGGGGAGGTCTGCATTATTTAATTCAGGTCGGACCCACGTGTAATATGAGTGGTCGGTCAACCTCTAATTCAAGCATTATGTTCATTTAGTTTAATTCTGTAGAGTATATGCAATGGGTATTGGAGGAAAATTTCAAGTGTTGACTGCTATAGAGTGTAGAGTATATGCAATGGCAATGGGTATCTGCTATAGAGTATTGGCTGTAGAGTGTAGAGTATAATTTCAAGTGTTGACTGTTGTCTGTTGTTGATGTTACCTGGTTGCCGGTTGGGGAAAATTTTGAGACCAAGTGTTGGAGGACAATAATGGTACAGTGGGTTTTGAAAATGGTGGTGTTAATTCAGTTGTGGATGTAGATGAGGTGGAAATAGAGAGAAAAATCAAGGAGATTCAAATAATGGCGAGGGAGGCAAGAGCTAGGGAAAAATGAGAACTGGAAAACAATGGTTTTGACAGTAAGGAAAAAGATTATATGGATGATGGAAAGTTTATGAAGGGAGGGATTGAAAAAGAGGTCGATAACAGATTAATCAAGTTGCAAAAAAATTTAGAGAAGTCTCACAAGAAGTTGCCAGTGTCATCTGTTGGCATTTTGAGGACAGCAGATGAGAGAAAAAATGGGGTTGAGAAGGATAAATTACATGAGAAAGGAGGGAATATAACTTTTTAATGGACATCGGGGTCTCTTGTGATTGCGGATGGTGGTCTCTTGTGATTGCGGATGGTGGTAATGATTTTGATCATGATGATTCCAAGTGGTCTCTAGATTTGAAATACCCTTTTTTTCCATTTTTATTTTGCACTCTCTTTTACCCCATTTTAGTAGTTTTTGATTGTTTCCTCTGCCCCTGCTTTGAATTCTACAGATTAAATACTAAATAATCAGCTTTTACCCACATTGTAAATATGTAAACTCAGCAGGGGTCATATTTAGGGAAGCGAGCAGTTTTTGTATCTTTTAAATGCTTTGAAAATTGGATCTGCCCGGTGGATTGAATCGGAAAAATCGAGAACCTGACTCAAAACTAGTCCAATTTGGCTCTTAATTAAACCTTTGAAATTGAAACTCTTATTTACACCACAATTGTTTCTTCTCTCATTTGAGTTCTCTGTGCAAGATTTAAAACACAAATTATTTCTTCCAAATTTCTCTACTTGATTCTTGATTCCACATTATAATTCATCGGCTGGTTGCGTTCTTCACGTATTGGGTTACAAAGGTTTGATTTTTTTCTTGAACACCTTGATTTTTTCTGTGTTCCATTTTTTTCCTGAAAATTCGATCTTCTGATCTAATATTTCGATTTTGTTTTTTTTTTCCATATTTCTTAGGTTTCAAATAATCCATTTTCATAACATTGCACATTAGAAAAGTTTTAACACAGTCGTGTTGTTCCATAAGGTTGATTTTCTTGTAATACTATTGTCCCTCTTCTAATTTGGAGGAAGGTGTACAGCGACTTGTGTTGGGTCTCTACATCATAAGGGCGACAACATGTACTACTTTTTCTTTGTCATTCTCATATCATTTACGTTATAATACTGTTGCTATGTTTTACCGCTAAATATAGCTTGTACATGCCCTCGTCTCATTGTTCTTTACTTAACCTTGCAGAAGCGTTGTTGGTTAACCCATAAAGAAAAATTGATTGAGAAACATAAACAGTTGATTTTCAGAAAATTTTATTGTTGCTCTGTTTTTTATATATATATATTTTAGATAATCTGTGTGATGAGTTTTAGACCTACAATTAGTCAAGTAGTATGCTGGAGAGATATGATGCACCTTTTCATATGCTGTACAGATATGATACACGTTTTTAGTTTTTAATCCCATCAATGCCAGATTAATGAACAAGCTTGTGTTTTCTTCAAGATACCTTAAACCAAACAGGCAGCATTCCAGTCTATTGGCAGTGTATTACACTACTATTGAACGCCTAATACTGATGCTGGAGGGAACCAAGTGAAGAACTCAGTGATAAACCAAATAGAATGAGCAAAACTGAATGAGCCTTGGATTTCTGATATATGAGAAACCATATAATGGAATTTCATGGAACCATGAATTTTATTTTTTAAACTTGCTCTTGCAGTAATTTAAATCTCATTTGTCTTCTATCTAGTTTGTTTACTCCAAAGTGCTTCTTTACTTAATGTTGTTGACTTGGTTTACATTATGTAATGGGATTGAGTAGCACTTTACTTTGTTGATTGTATTTGATTATTTTTGTTAATTATATGATTTGTGTAGCTAATAGCCTAATACAATTTTTGTAATTTGATATAAAAAACTTGTATTTCATTCTTTCTTTCTTTGTAAATTTTTTTCATCAGTTTGACCCTGGTCGACCCTTTGATCCTTTTTGTTTTATGAGTCCATGCCCGGGTGGGTTTTTAAAAACAACCATCAATTTGCCATAGTTTTTCACTTACTTTGAGTTGCAATGAGTGGAAAACTTGCCACTGCATGAAGCCCAAAAAAAGATGTTTGGTAAATCGAAGATTTCATATGTGATACTTGTACAATAGTGTTTATATACATCAGCACTTTACTCTCTCAATTGGAGTGAGTGGTAAACTTACCATCCGATGATGCTTAACAAAAGATTTTGACAAAATGATCCATTTATGCATACCATTGTGGTTTGATTGGCAAATGTCAAAATTGTCGCATTGGTTAACTACAAGCCATGATGGTGAAGCGGAAGCATTTGTTGTCTTTATGAAATTGGCTAGCAGCCAGCTCTGATGAAATTCTTGTTTTTCTCTTGTAATGAATAGATTTTATTTCCATGATTAGGATTTCATACAAAATATAAATGATTTTGGAGCTGAGGAAATTAAGATAACGCATTTTCGAGGACCCGAAAGCTGTAAGATCTAGAAGGGCATCTAAATTTGAGCGCGTGAAAGTAATTGCTCTTCCCCTTCTCTGAATGTGGGATTTTAGTTAATACCAAAAGTGTTGCAAGTGCAAGTGCATCGGGAATCAGATGGATGAATTTTTGAAGAGCAACACATTTGCAACCCATGCAGTTGCTGCTGTAGGGTCTGTGGCGTTAGGCACTGCTCTCTCCTACCCTCTTGATACTCTCAAAGTGCTTTTGCAGGTACGAAGTTCTCAAATAGACTTTTAGTCTGGACATACAGGATTTACCCATGCATAGCCCTCATTATCTCTCTGTCAATATTCATACTCGTGTAATTCTATGTACCACAAAAAACAGGTTGGCTCTGGTTCTAGGAAACAGTTATCTATGGCTCGGGTTCTCGATAGAGTCCGAGCTATCTCGGGATATTCAGGTAATTTAACAATTGCCAACTTATGTTAAGAACTTCAACTTTTGGAACAGCATCAAAACTTCGAGTTTGAAGTGATATAGTTTTTCATGTCCGATATCTTATCTATGTGCATGCACATAAGCATTCAAATGTAAAAATATTGTTCAATTGGCAAAATTAGTAAGATTAGATGATAGGAAACTATAGGGTCTGTCTGAATCTTAGGAGTTGAGGCAAAAAAATGTGAAGGAATTAACTGCTAGCAAATACAAGAAAACTTGGTCCAGTCAAATGTCAAATATGTTTGGATTCTTAAATGATAGATATGTAGGATCTCTAAAAAAATTGTAGCTCTAACTCAATTTAGTATATTTAAACGTATTGCTTCATATAATCAAAGATAAAAAATGGTTTCAATGGTTCCTCGAGCTTAAGAATTTGATGTTTTGAGCATTCTCACTCGTTTGACTATTTTTATTATGGATCCTTGAGAGGCAAAATTCTGCAAAATGAATAGACCCTAAATGGTATTTGAGGTTCAACAAGGGTTTTATTTCCCTTTGTTAGTCTAGTCATGCTCTCAGTATCCCTATCTTTTTGCGTTTGTTATTCATGATTTCGTTTATGTGAATGTATTATTCATTAACGAAAAATATTTATGATTCTCAAAGGTCAACTCAACAGAGTTTTCCTTCGTAAATATTGTAGGTTTGTACAGTGGTATTGGTTGGTTGATTACTGGTAGAGCATTGGGCTTGGGATTTCGCTTTGGTGTTTACGAGATATTGACAGCATTCTACAAAGGTAAACTATCCAATTTTTGTGCATTTTTTGTGTTTATTTTTGGCTTCTCTATATGAGCTCCTGCTATCCAATTAGTTCTGCATGCAAGATGAAGCACTTTCTTGTTATGATAAACACACTGCTCTGAAATTGTGCATGAAAATGGTTTCACTCAAAAAATTGCTATTTAGTGTATGTAGTGCGTGATGAGATTGGGTAGCTAAGAATAAGTCTTAGACAAAGAGTTGTGAGGAAGATAGACCTGATATTTATCTTTATTTTTCACCCAAAAAGTATCTAGTTAGAAAGAAAGTCAAGTAGTAATGGCAGAGTTTTCAAACAAGATAGTAGAAAGCAAAAGGTGTTAAGGTTAATATCGATTAAAGATGACACAAAGAAACAACATATAAGGGTTCAGGCTACTCCTCTTAATAAGGTGAATCTTTTTAGTTGGAACCCTAGTTCTTAATACGGTGGTCAGTTAAGATCAAACGAGCAAATCGATTCGTTTAAAGCTCTAACAAGAATTCAGATTCTAAGAATGGTGTATTCAAACGAGCTACCATCTTATGGTGGCATGTTAAAGGTGATATTTCACATTGATTAAAGACGAAACAAATAAACAACATATAAGAAATTGGGCTACTCCTATTAATTAACAAGGTTGACCTTTATCGGAATTTATTATGCTCAAACGAATACTCTGGTCCCTCTAAAGCTCAAAGAAGCATTTAGATTAAAATATTAGTTTGCTATAATGAACCACCATCTTGTGGGGTCATGTTAAAGATAACAAGGTTGACGTTTTAAGATGAAACCAAGTTTTAATGTTGGTTATAGTTTCGGTATTTAATGGATGTGGATTTTACCCTTAACAAAAGGGAGGTTCTGCAATTTATAGTGCTTGAGTACAATGGAGTTTTGCACGGTTGTTTTGGGACCAGTAGGGCTGACAGAACTATCCCTTGCAGGCAAGCATTTATCGTGTACATATATGTACACGTTCAGATCACTTGCACAAATATTAAGATTCCAGTGAAGTATATTTCAGTTTTTCTTCATCGTTTGCTTGTTTCATCAGTGCAAGAAAAGATATATGCAGCCCGCCCTGTTGATGTTGTTGTTTTCATATTTTGTCACTTGCAAGTTGAATTAGCATCAAAATTAATTTTGTTAGAAAGAAAATGGCAGTGATTTGGTATATTTGGACATTGAAAAAATGCAGGAAACTGAGTCGTGCATTGTGATAATAATGGAAGTAGTTTCCAATGAAGCATGGGACTTGAATTTGTTTTGTATGAAGGACAATATTAATCACCATGTTAGATGAAGGTTCTGAGATGAACTGCATGTGCTTATTGTTATTCGATTAGTGGCTATTGAAGCTTGTTTCTAATTGGATGCTGCAGATGACCCCCTTTTTTTGTCTTCACAGAAGCATGCACATGCTCCTCTAATATACTTTTTTTTTTTGAAATAAATAGACAATGTCTTGTCGGAATGATGGTCTGCGACTTCGTACTTCTGGTTTTTTAAGCATGCATTGTTTTATACTAAAGATAATGCATTGCTCTCAATTCTTCTTCGTCAGATGGTCGTGAAGACAATTATGTGCACGTCTCTGAAGCTCTAATGGCAGGACTTGCTGCTGGAAGTGTGGAGTCTCTTGTAAGCTCTCCATTTGAACTTATTAAACTCCGTGCCCAGGTGGCTTCTGCTTCACGCATTTCACGCCCTCCACCCATTGCTGAAATGAGTGCTGATCCTCCTTTAATTGCAAGGTTACTGCCTGGATATTCACTGGACATGAGGGCAATGAGTAACTCAGTCGGCCTTTTGTCCACCTTGAGAAATAAACATGCCAATACAATAGATGCATTGAAAGAATATCCATGGATGATGACAGGATCTGGGAGACCTCCACCTGTCAGTAATGTTAGAAGGCCATCAGATGTCATCAGTTTGGAAGGATGGGGTGCTCTATGGAGAGGCCTTAGACCTGGATTAGTCCGAGATTCCATTTTTGGTGGCGTATTTTTTTCAAGCTGGCAATTTTTACACACAGCGATGCTGGAATGGAAAGCAGTTGGAATGGATCCCATACCCAGGTTTTTCATTTGCCAGTTTTTAAATTTGTATTTAACATTTTACTGTTGGTCTAACTTAAATTTCTGCCTTTTTGATCACTGCTGAGCGCTGTTAACTAATATTCTTGGGCTTATCAATTTTTATCATCTTTCATGCCAATTGTGTAAAATTTCACAAGTAACATTTTGCCAGTAATTTTTTTATGAATGATAGAACGTAAATTTTTTTCCCTCTTGACTCGTTTACTAGGTCATTGTTAATGCAATTTTAGCATTTTGTAGCTTGTGACTTGAATGTGTGTGCCTATCTAAGAATTTCTTAGGAGATTTAAGTGCGAAATGTATTTAAAATGCTTTCTTAATTGCCTTATTTTTTATTTACGTAGTTCAAAAAATGTATTCAGGTTTGATGAAGAAATTGGGCCATTGTCTCCAGTAGCTGTTAGTCTTGCAGCTGGACTTTCTGGTTCAATAGCTGCAGCTGCCTCTCATAGTTTCGACACTGCCAAAAGTCGATCACAATGCATTGTGCTGCCTAAGGTACAGCGCCTATCAAGATAAGAATTTGGACCTTACATGATTCTTCAATGCTTCGTTGGGTTCTCTTTTTTGTTTGTGAACAACTAACATTTTCGTTCACAATGACAGTACGACATATTTCAATGAAAATCTGTCAGTGACAGTTGATTTTTATGAAGAGTTGTATATTTTCCTTAAATTCCTTTTGCCTGCAACTATATACACAGGTTTTGCCCCTTTGGTAACATAATCACTTTTGAATTGTTTTTTTTTCCCAGTTTGTATTGAAGGAGAGGAAATTCCTCAAATGGAATAGACCAGGAAAGAGATTTGAGAGACTTACCGGGATCCACCCTGCAGATAGGAATTTACTGATGAATGGTATATGGTTGCGGATGGCTCGTTCTGGACTTGCATCGTTTGCCGTTGTAGGAACTTACTACTGGGCTGTTGATCACCTCGTTGCGCAATGAATATTGTGTGTGGAACGTAAGACAGCTTTATTTCTTATGACATGAAATGGCATTTACGGTCATTCATACTGGTGTCTTCTTTGATTCTTAGCGAGAAATCCTCAAGTGCTGCTACTATACAATTTATCTTATTGAAGAGTTCATCTTTAACAGAGTGTGCAAGTTAGAATTGCTAGAAAATAAAATTTTGAAAATCATGTTAGGTAAAATAAGTTGGACTTGCAAGATTTGTATTAGATCTTTTAGTGTTTTTACTTTGCACTCTTATGTAATCTTTATTCCTATGTAGTGGACTATGTTGTACCTTAAAATTATTAGTGAAGAATGGACATGAGCCATTGTAAGCTAAAATTTTACCAAATTATCTCAGTTTATTTTTGTTCTTTCGTATTAGAGCTTTTCAAAAGACGAATGCCTGAAACGGGGAAAATGAAGTCTTGGCTTCAGAAAAATACCAAAGTCATTTTTTTAGGATTATTAAGTACGTGGGACAGGGACTACTTGTATGTGAGGAGGTTCGGGCTTATATAACTGGGTTGAGGTCTAGCAATATGATGATGGACCCACTACTAGCATTTGTGATCGCAGTTATGCTCTATGTATTGCCCAAAAAATGGCTGCCAACATTGCATTTGACGCTTGTATAGGATGATTCACCCTGTACAAGTAGCAAAATTCTTTGTGATCGACCTGGCATTTTCTCTCTAACCTTGTAACTTGGAATTAGTTAGCTTATACAAAATACTATCTTGTGATGTGTATGATTAGTGAGATTAAAGAATAAAAAGGTAGCATGAAGTTTTGAGTTGGCCACAAAGATGAGTCTTGTGGTCCTACTATATAATGGTTCGATCTTTAGACAAATTAGGCGATTGCCTAAGGTCTCTTATTTAGCCTTTTTAAGTTCCATTTGGTTGAAAAAATAGATATTATAAAAGTGTTTTTTTATAGAATGAGTGGTTGAAAAGTATGAAAAAGTTTTAGATTTACGTGTAAAATTATTTTAATAAGAAAATGTGTGATTGAAAATAAGTTTCAAAATAATGACCTCAAAAGCACCCAAATTTAAATATTTGCATTCCAAATCATTTTCATTGGTAATTTCTATGACTTTTAATAATTTTTATTTATAAAAAGAAATTCTTCCACTAAATAAATAATAAAAACACAATAATAAATATTACTGACAGAAAAAGTATATAGGAAAAAAATTAAAAATAAAAATTATGAGTAATAAAGGAGGTTTCTCATCGGTGATAATTATTTTAAAAAATAATAATAATAAGACAGTTAAAATAATAAATATTACTAACTGAAAAGTCCATATGAAACTAAAAAAAAATTAAAAATAGTAATTTATGATTAAATACAATGTCTTAATAAATACAATTTATCAATGGGAATTTCATTGTTCAATTAATAAAATATAAAAGAATTAAATATTAGTTCAAAAGTTTATGTGGGTTAAATAAAAATAATAAAATATTATGATAGCGAACAGTTTTTTAGTTACTAATATTTAAAATATAAATAGTTTAATAAATTTGATTTATCGATAATATTTTCATCAATAAATAAAGTAATAGAAAAATTATAAATATCAATGAAAAAATCCTTTCGTAATAAAATAACACTTGAAAATAAACTTGGGATTATAAGGAAAAAAAAATGAACTTAAATTGTCATGAACTTGTAAAATGTATAAAGAATAAAATTTCGATGGTGATATCGACTGCTTTCATTAGCAATTGAAGAATCGTTCATAGTTACTAACACTGTTTACGATACTTTCTTGATAAACATGAAGGCGATATTAGTAGTATTGTTGTTGATTATTCCGTTTAAATCACCCACATATTGATTCCCATTGAATCTCCATCAATTACCTAAGAAATTTCCGTCAAATGATTAATTCCCCTATTGCACTTTGCCGATCAGTTTAGCACAAAAATTATACACTGGAAGTAAGTATACTCATTCTGTGCTCTCGACTCTACACTTTTCTTTCACACCCACGAGTATAACAAACAATAAAAATATTTGATAAAATGATGAAGTTTTACAAGTAGTCACACATTGTAACAACATAAGAAACTTCACTAGACAATTTCAAACCCAATTCTATTCACAGTTATATACAAACACAATCAAAGTTGCTAAATGGTTGTGTTCAAGAACCGTTTGTGTTACAGATAAAAGAAAAAAAGCTACATTCAGAGGACCTTCAGTACTGCTTTGCTCGAAGTATGCACCCCCGTTGCAGCAAGTCTCAGAATGGCTCGACTCTTGTACAAACTGCAAAGAGGAAGATCAGGTAAGCATGTCATCATCACTTGCAGGTGTTAAATATGAATGCATTGTATACTATGAAGCTGGAAAACTGGAATACCCATAAGGTATCTTGTCTCAACTTTCCATATCAATTCCAGTCACATCAAAATGCGAAAACTCAACATTTAACAGAACCTGGATGTCAGAATTGATAACAGAAAACTAACAGCTTGATACTCCATGAATCGCTGAGGGAAGCAAAATTTGAGGAATGTAAATCTGAGAGTTGCAAATTCAAAATAATGAAGTGCCTGAAAGATCATTCCATGCCCACATAACCCCAATCTTTTCTTTCTTCATTGTTTTTTATCCTTGAATTTTCTTCATTTTCAGTGTTAGCTCAACATGTAGCTCTTTAAGAACCTCTAATAAGCGAGCTTTTATATTTTATTACTGCACACATCTAATAGAGACTGACATCAAAATAGCTGTGATATTGGGCTATTAGCATTGCGTACTGGATTAACAGTTAAAGGTTTCGTGTTTAGTAACTGTTGGCACCTGCATGCCTAGATCAGTAAGTTTTATTGCTTTAAGTTAGTTTTGAGTGAAGTACAATATTTTAACCTCAACAATTGAACCGGTATAGTATGGTCAAGAACTTACCCAGTTAAAGCAAGTCCCCACATGCCCAGGGTGTACAACATCATTCCGGCATGCCAAATGTTTATTGCCTTCTCCACCTTATTCATGCCTCCCAATGCTTTTGTGATTGCTGCAAGTAGTTAGATTGCAATGAATATAAATCAAACGAGACATGCAACAAAGTTGAAGGAAAAACTAGCTTAAAAGGAAAAAGAAGTTCCCAATTTGGATTGGGGTTGTGGGGTTTTTGCATGTTAGGATTGGGGGCTTCTACACAATTTTTTTTGTGAGGGCAGACCAGTAATGTGACTCTCTCATCTCACAGATCCAATAGACATGTAATGAGGTATCTGATCAAGCAAAGCATAATTTTGTCCATTTCTTGGTTTAAGCATGTGAGACAAAGAAACACAAAAACTTCAAACAGAAGCATTTTAATTTACTTTACATGTCACCGGGACATTTGTTTTCAAATAAAACTTCCTGCTGCACCAAAACTCTTTTAAGCTAGGAAATGTAATTTTCATTCTATAATTGGTAAATATTTTGCAACTTCTCTGATAGATAATCCTCGCTATAATTTACCTGAACCTACTCTTTACAGCGAAGAATAAATAGTGTGCTAGTTTGGAATAATACTTTTATGTAGAAAATGTACCGCAGCACATTAAAAATCATATAACTCAAAATTCAAGAACAAGCATAGCCCATGTTTGGCCCCCATTAAATTTTTATTCATTTTTCTCTCACTTTTTATCATCCACACATTGTCTCAATAAAATAATATTACACATAAACTCAAAAATTCTCCTTACTTTTTAACCATGCATTCTTCAAAAAACACTATTCCAAAATCAATTTTTTTTCAAATAATGGAGCTCAAACAAGGGCATACTAATATTCATTGTACACATAAGGTACTCCAGTCGAGTTCGTGCTTTATCAAGTTAGAACTTGTAAGTTGTAACCCTTCTTCTCTTAACCTGGTGCATATTTCGGAATAAATTTGATACAGCAAAACACTGAACTTTACAGTCTTCCACTTAATTTTTTGATCTTTGCTCTTTCTGGACCCCTAATTTTATCCCTTCTGTGTTTCACCATATTGTTGACAAGACATAGTGGAATGTAACAGAATCTGACAACTAATGAAAACCAGAACTACCTTTCTAAGCATTCAGGGACTGCTTTTGATAAGAACAATTATGTGCTCTCTAACCTGTTTATAGAAATTACACGATGCACCCTTTTGAGAAGTATACTTAGCCCATCACATATTGAATTCATCTATATCAAATTGCCATCAATATTTCAGCGTCACATAAATTTCCATATCCTTTGCTAATTCAGCATATCCTCATCGGTGTTCAGTCATAACAATCATTTTGAATAGCTTTAGGTATGGGATAAAAAATCAGCATTATGGTTTTCTCATCAAGGGAAACTTGAACATCTTTCCCATGTTGACATAATCCATCTCCTCAAATTCTTCATTCAGAAACTGGCATAATTTCATATTTCACATATCGTTGTGGAATACTGTTTTTCTTTCCAAAACCCAGGGCAAATAGGCAATTCATATTCTGTGATGTAATGATATAAATGACACTCTTCAGATCATCAAAGTGTTATTGGTAACACGGATACTTTTAAACAATAGGTCCATTTTTGTTCTTGAGTAGAGATTATCCTTAAAAGTCTACATAATCTCATCCATCTTGATTGAGAAGATATGTTACAGCACAAATATATAGTAGCACGAATATTTATATAGTTACTCCAGCCAAGTTTGTGTTTTGTCAGGTTAGAACTTGTAAGTTAACCATTCTTCTCTTAAAATGGCGCATTACTCAAAATATAGATTAATAAAAGGATAAACTTAACAATCTTTTACTTAATTCCTTGATCTTTGCTCTTCCTGGACCCTAAATTTATCCCTCCTCTGTTTAACCAATGTTGTTGACAAGACATATTTGAAGATAACAACATCTAACAACTAATAAAAACCTAAACTACCCTTTCTAAGCATTCAAGTACTGCTTTTGGAAAGCACAAGCATGGGCTCTCTAAAATTTTACAGAATTACGAAAAAGGCACCCTTTTGAGATGTATGGTTATCCAACTAAATCTTCAATTCAGTAATATAATATTTGACATCATTAGTTCAGTGTAACATAAATTTCAGTGTCCTTTGGTATTTCATTGTATTCTCCTTTTTCTAGATCAGCGTGGTGTTCATTTACGACAATCATTAGAATGGATTTAGGTATACAATAAGATGCTGAGATCAATAAATCATCAAGGTTTTCTCATCAGAGAAAAATTATATTATCTATTGCCATTTTGACATGTTCCATCTTTCACCTTTTATGTACAGGCTTCAAGAAAAGAAGAAATTTAATGATGGCATCTGTCTGGTAAAACTAATAAAAAGAGAGAGAGAAGGAGAATACACCTCCCTGCAGCTGCTCAGGAGTCAATTTCTGCATTTTGAGACAGACGAGATAATTAATCATCTACCATTAGCAGAAGAACAACTAGAAGCTTCATTGTTAATCTGTATACCTGAGCTTTTGGGTTGGCCACCAAGCATCTAGCTATGAAATTGGCCACCCCATCCACCACTTGCTCCTCACTCACAACTACATAATTTTCATTATCAATTTCGCTCTGCTCTTCAGTGTTGCTCGGAACCATGTCCTCAGTGACCCAGACCCACCAACTCGGCTCTTCTTGGCCAACATTAATCAAAATCTCCAGTTTCTCCAAATCTTTATCTGATCACATTTACCAAACGACGAACAAAATCTTGAAATATTAATTTTTTACTGTTCCAAACTTTCCAGAACAATCTGGATATGTCTATTGCTACAAACAGTTCGAAAAATTTATGGCTGCCAAATGCACAGCGCTGAATGAGAAAACACTGGGAGAAAAATTGATCCATTAAAAAACTATTTTCCTTCTGCAATTGTACATTGCTCTGCGTTATTTATAAAGAATATGAACATATCAATAAAATAGACTACGTATGTGAAACTATGCCGATAAAAGTAAAGAAATTAGAAAGGAAAATTAAAAAACCTGAAGGCTCGTTGAATGGAAACTTGCCGGCAGCACTAGAGCGGTCGATGGGTCGGTTCGTTTCGATTTTGAAGATACTCGAACCGATCCAAAATTTTCGGGTATTTAATAAATGGACCTGTCGGGTCCAAATATAATTATGGAACCGTTCGGGTTCGGTTCCGTTCGGTTCCGTACCATAATTAAATTTTTTAATATTTTCAGCAACACTACATAAATACAATTAATAACATTTCATTCGTAACTTTTACAAATTAACGAAGCCCAATTTAAAAAAATATACAAAACTAGCCGTCCAATAAGATTAATTCAATGCATACAAATAACAAAAAGTAGATATTAATATTACAGCAAAACTATATAAAGTATATTCATTTGCTTCAAATTAAAATGGGCTAATGGATTTTAAAATGATTTGGGCTTAAAAATTAAAATTATGAAATAATCTAATTTATTCAATTAAATTGCTAATTTGTATAGAAAAAAATAAAATAATTTAATTAATTCAATATAAAAAAATAAAAAAATTATTTAGTTTCGGTTCTTCGATTCTTGGTCTAGACCCGAGATCCGACCCAAACCCATCGGTTCTCGATTCGGGTACCCGTTCGGGTATTTAATTTATGAAGAACCGCTCGATTCTGTTCGGGTTCGGTTCGGTCCGGTTCGATTCGGGACTTTTGGACACCCCTAGGCAGCACCCTCCATAGATTTCTGCCGCAGGTTTTCGAGTTGATCCAGGAAGCTTTCAGAATTCACAGCTGCTAAAAGGCGCTCATGCAACTGCAATTAAATCGATTTTTTTTTTTTTAAAGAAACGGAATAAAAATCACCAGCATCCTTATTAGCTTTTCCCCAAAATTGTAAATGAATAGAAACCAAAAGAGAGGAGGGTAAAACTGCAAATACTGTACATCGGGAGGGCAATTCTGTAATAAAGAAGGTGCCGATGACATGTTCCGGAAAAGGGTGAGATTTTGTTGAAGTAAATTCCGGAGGCGTTGATTTTCGGAGCGTAAGGATTCTAATTCCAAATCTTCTTTGCCCGGTGGCTGCTGCAAAAGAGGCGTTTCCCTGTGGTGGGTTTCAACAGCGGTCCAGGCCACGTCGGCCACCTTCAACACCGTCTTCGCCACCTTCAAGGATGCGTGACTCCGCATTATCTCTACGTTTGACGATTGTTTGTGTGTGTAAATCTTTATGCAGCCTAATGTTTTGCTTCTGATTTTGGATTTTGCATAAAATAATCAACCGCATTATTTATTTTGGACGCGTGACCTGCCATTCTGTTTATGAGGCTCGTTCGTATAATTAGGATTGGGCAAAATGTCCGAACTGAATCGAATCGAGCGGATTTTTTTAAATGAAATACCCGAACGAGTATCCGAATCGAGAACCGAATGGTTTGGTTCGATTCTCGATTCTAGACCCAGAACCGAATAACCGAATAAGAATCGAATTTGTTTTTATATTGGATAAATCAATTTCTTTTATTTTTTCTAAATAAATTAATAATTTTTTTTTTATTCAATCTTATTAGTTGAACAATTTAGAGTTTATTTATGTTTGTTAGTTGTGTTTTTTTTCAATTTTTTCTTGTATAGTCTCTTAGTAGTTAGTATGAAAAGTCAAGCAACTGATTATTATATTAAATAGTTGGTAAGTATTATCAATACTTTAAAATATTTTATCTTTATTACTTCTAATTTATATTTCATTTTTATGTAGACTTGAATGTTTGAAGCAAATGAATTATTGATATGAATTATCGAAGTTTTATTAGTAATATTTACTTTTTCGTATTTGTATTTGACAAATTATTATTTATATGTTATTAAATTAGATTACGTTAATTTGTAAAAGTTAAAATTGTACTTGGTATTTATATCTACTTTTTATTATTAATATTAGTATTTACTTTCAGGTGTATTTATGTAGTATTATTTTAAATGTTAAAAAATTTAATTATAGTACGGAACCGAACCGAACCCAAACAGTTCCAAAATTATATTTGGAACCAACGGTTCCATGTACTAAATACCCGAAAATTTCTGGAACCGAAAAAAATCGAACCGAACTGAACCGAACCGACCCGCGCCCACCCTTACGTATAATTTTTTTTTTTTTTTTTTTTTTAGGAATGCGGGTTTTTTTTTCTTTTAAGAATGCATGGTTAAAAAAAAATTGGTTTACGTGTAGTATTATTTTATTAGAGATTTTGTAATTGATAAAAAGAGATTTGTAATTGATAAAAAGAGAGAAAAATTGATTATAATTTAATGGGAGCCAAGTACCATTTATTTAATCTATCACGTAACACCATCTACACTGATGTTATAATATAAGTGGTGTTAAATAACATTATTTAATTAAGATAATGATTTTTCAAGAAATTATTTTACAAGAAACATAAACAAAAGTGAGAAAATTCTTTTATAAGAAGCCGAAAAGAGTAAAAATCCTATCAAATGAACTTCGATGAAACCCTTTTAAAAAATACAAGTGATGAACCTCTTCTACGAAGAACATAAAAAAAATAATAAACTCATTCAAACCATACATTTTTCATCAATATACTATTTTAAAATATATTCCTTAAAAATAATGTGACTCACACACACCCAAATTAGAAATTATTATCGGGCATGTCTCTTACATGAAGAATATGTCAGAAAAAAACAACATTATCAATTATTTGCGTCATGAAATTGAAAATGAAAGCTACCGTGTGTCCACCTCTTTCAACACAATCCTTTTATTGTTACGTTGAGTGAAGAGTAAATAAAACTTACAATCTGTTTGCCCCATTATTTTTCACTAAATTATAATTTATTCTTCTCTTTTTTCTTATCAGTCGTATATTTTCCAATACTATAATATTACAAGTAAATTTAAAAAAAATCATTTTTTTTTAACCACACATTCTCAAAAAAAAAAAAAATTTATTTTTTTCATTATAATGTGAAATAACGAGGGTCAAACATGCACTTAGGTGCATGTGCATTTTCTTCTTCCGAATGTATAATATATACCCGTGCTATTCATACATTTTCTTCTTCGCAATGTATAATATATACCCGTGCCATTCATGAAGGTGAGTTTATTTCTCCTCTTTCACCCTCCAATACCTATTATTTTCACTCTCGATATACACTAAAAAGCAATCAAGTACGCTATATATATTTATTTTTACATGAGTTCACATTATAGTTCTTGAATACTGAAAGGAATATTGGCATAATGATGCAATGACCCATTGGGCCTATTGAGCTGGCCCAGTTCGAATTAATAGAAGCTCGGCTAACAAAAATCTGTTTACTTGGTGCAAAAACAAATATACTCATTTGATTTCTGATTTTTCTCTCAATAAAGTATAATCTTGTGTGATTGCTCTGTTTGAGTGTTGGTTCTTGTGTGAACCGTGTGCTATTGTGAAGAGAGGTCTCATTTTTGTGATATAAACGGTCGAGTCTGAGTGTCATCTTTTTTGTATCTTTACTTTGGAACTTGATTCGAGCATAACTGTGGTTATTCTTCGAGATTGAGGCATTGATTGTATGAAGTTTGGCCAATGGGCTTTTTTTCGAATAATACAAGATACAGTTCTTTTCAATTCTAAAGTTTCTTGCTCTTATTATTACAATTCAATTTGTGTTCATTTTTCGTTTCTGTTAGCACATATTTTTTTGTTGATCTATGAACTAATTTGTGAACTCCTCCCAACAAATACTCATGTCTCATTCATTCAAATGATGTCTCCGTTTGGTACAAATTAGAATTCAATGTTTAATTTAAGTCAAAATTAACAATTAATATTAACAATATATTTCATAGATTCCACAACTTTTCTAACATACATTTCATCAACTTTTATAAAATGTACTATCTAATTAAAATCCCCATCAAACCGGGACTAAGAAAGCAAATAAAATGTTACGTCCACCTCAAATTTAATTATAAGTAGATTTTTAACATAGTTCATAGACTCATACTTTTAGCACTTTTTTGATCTCATTATTTTTAAAATATATTTGTTTCATCTTCTTTTCAACCGCACATTCTTCAATAATACAAATAAAAAACTTTTGCTTAATTTTTAACTACATATTTTTCATCAATTTATTATTCTGAAATGTATTTTTGAGAAAAAAATGAGACTCAAACATGCTCTTAAATTACTTCGTCCGAATTCAATTAGAAGGATTTACTATCGAAATCGTCAGATTGGATCGGTCCATTGACATCTTCGAAGTTCGCTCCATAAAAGTCTGACCGAACCCCTTCTCCCATGGTTAGACCGGTTTTGAAACAAATATTTAGGCTCCGTTTGGGAGCCATTATTTTTCAAATAATACATTTTATCTTTCACATCAAGTGGGGTCCATGGAGAATTTGTGGTTGAAAAAGAAGGAAAAGTTATTGATGTGATGGAAAATATTATTTTATTGAAGAATGTGTGGTTAAAAATGAGTAGAAGAATGAGAATGAAAATTTTAATGGTTACCAAACGGTATCTTACATAAGGAGTTAATAGTCAACTCATCATCTAAAGTTCAAATTTCTTAATAAAATAAATACTAAAGTTGGAGGGAAAAAGGATTAGCTAAAACAAAATATTTCAAAATTACAAATCTACCCTCTACAGTCGGCCCTTCTAAAGTACAAACCAAGCAAGTCGATCAATCACCGTAGAAAATAGTCCTCCCCCAAATCCTCTCTCTTTCTTCACCTCTAGCCCAAGCACCCAAATTCTATAGATACAGCTCTCCTGTTCGTGTTACATGGGTTCAATTTTTGCCACACGTCGATGGTAAAATTTATTGGTTTTTTGCTTTTACCTCATTGTTCATGTTTATTTTGTGGGTTTGATTTGTGATTTAATTTATAATGTAATTTAATGAGTTTTATGCATTTTTTTTTTCTTCTTCTGGGCAGGTTTAATGTTTATGGGTGAGATGGAAGAGGATTTGACTTTAAGCGGGGTATCTGTAAAAGGAGCAATGGAGGATGATGATTTACTTGATCTAAACAAGGAACCCATTGAGAAAAAAAGAAAAAGGGCTGAGAATAATTCACCTGGTAATGAAAAGGAGGGGTCTTTGGACGGGTTAAATCGCGTCACAGTGAGGGTGGGGAGGGTTTTGAGGTCGACGACAATGGCTTTGAACAATGCTGAAAAGCAAGTCATAGAGACTAAAGTAGTTGTCGATCTAGCTGATGATCCCGTTCTCCCTATAAGAAAAAAATTGAAGGGCCGACGAGGGAGACCCCCAAAAATAAAAGTTGATAATGAGGTTTGTGGTTCGAACATTAAAGAGAAAGATGATGAGGTAATGGAGCGGAATAATGTAGAGGAGAGTGGTAAAGGGACTGGCCAGTGTATGAAAAAAGTAAAGGGTAAGCGTGGAAGACCACCCAAGATTGAAAAGATTTCAGGGGCCATTGTTAAGAAGAAAAAGACAAAGGGTCGACGGGGAAGACCACCCAAAATGAAGAATGGGATTTCAGAGATCCTCGTTGAGGAGAAAAAGACTAAGCGTCGTGGAAGACCACCAAAGATGGAAAATGGGATTTCTAAGGTCGCTTTTAAGGATAAAAAGAGTAAGGCTCGGCTTGGAAGACCTCCCAAGATAGATAAAAGCATTGCTTGTGGTACTCGTGCGAAGGCTGGAACTGATGGTGGAGAAAAGAGTCTAAGAAGCAATCCCAATTATTTGGGAACCAATGTTAAGCGCAGCGAATCTGAGAAAATTGAGAGTGCAGAAGGAAAGGAAATGGGACGTAGGGAACAACAACAATTAGTGAGGGATCAAATAGTTGCTCTGCTCAAGAAAGCAGGTTGGACTATTGAGTACAGGCCAAGGCAATCAAAAGATTACAATGATCCAGTATATGTTGGCCGTGATGGAAGAGCTTACTGGTCCTGCACCCTGGCTTACATAGTGCTCAAAAAGAGGATTGAAGATGGAAAAGCAGATGATAAGGAACTTTCTGCATTTAGTCCAATACCTGAGGAGTTACTCAGCACACTATTCAGAGTAAGGAAGGATGAGGGGAAGAAGAAAGGGAAAGGTACTGGAAAGAATGGTAAAGGTATTCCTAAGAGGGCTTTATCTAAGATTAAAACATCAGGTAAAAGAATCAAGTCAAATTCAAGCAAGGGCAGAATAAGGACACTGTTGGCCCGTAAACCAGGGGAGGGATCAGATGACTATGAGCTATATGATGGGAAGCGCACTTTGCTCGCGTGGATGATTGATTTGGGAACTGTTCCTCCAGAAGGCAAGGTAAAGTATAAGAGAGGCAGGAATAAAAAAGTGATGCTCGAGGGAAAGATTACAAGAGATGGAATTTGCTGTAGTTGTTGTGATAAAGTACACACAATACATGACTTTGAATCTCATGCTAAAAGTGAACCTCAAGAATCATATAAATGCATATATTTAGAGTCCGGAAATTCTCTTTTACAATGCCTCATAGATTCGTGGAATAAACAATTGGCAACTGACCACATTGGATTTATTTCTGTGGACGTGGATGTCGATGATCCTAATGATGACACGTGCAACATCTGTGGGGATGGTGGCAACTTGATCTGTTGTGATGGTTGCCCATCAACATTTCATCAAGGCTGCCTGTGTATTGAAGTATGAATGTGCTGCCTTGTTTTACCTTTCATGCTTTTATGATGCTCACCTTCCATTGTTAGCTGTGTGATATGATTCTATTAATGCAACTAGAGTTAAACTGTCATTTTCTAAAGGTAGTTGATCGAGCAGGTTCCTTTAACAATCAAATTAATCTGCATTTGAGGGTTCTATCTGTTGTAGATGAACCCCTTGTTAGCCTTGTCTATATATTCCTTGTTAAAAAAATTTGCTAGCATTTTTGTCTGTCAGTCTCTAGTTATTCTGAAACAATGGAACTAGTTTGAGGCCTTTCACTCACAAGGCATAACATGAAAATTGAAAACAGCCTCCCATGCAACCTGGTGACATGTAACGATTGTAGCACAGCATTCCCCAGTATGCTGTGTTGCTTGGCTGAGCAATGGTCTATTGCAGAATAGTGATTCCACTAAAACACAGACTTCGGACTTTTGAAACTGTATACAAATTATGGCACAACTTTAAATGCTTGATAAGTTGAGTATCTAAAAGGAAATCTTTTCATAAGCTAATTGAGGCCCTATTTGGGAGGGATTCTCAAAATTCTACAGTAAATCAATTCTCATTTTCAACCACACATTCTTCAATAAAATAATACTTTCCATCGCATCAATAATTTTTTCTTCTTTTTCAACCACACATTTCCCATCATATCACTATTCAAAATCAATTTTTCCCCCAAAAATCCCTCCCAAACAAGTACTGAATCTAAAATAGATTATAATTTAAAGGACCAGTACTCTTTACTCCTGCAAATATTGGCATATCTTGATCCTCAATTTTTAATTCTAAGTTTCAGATGAGTGCTTACTCGTCCATTTTGGTTTGCAGAAGGTCCCCTCTGGAGATTGGTACTGTGCTTACTGTTCCTGCAAATACTGTGGAGCGTCTGTTGGAAATGCCTATACAACTGATGACAATGGCGATTCAATTGTCTCTGAATTGTTAATGTGCCGTTTGTGTGAGGAAAAATGTATTGATCAATATCTTCATTGTTTCTCAATTCCTCATATGCTCCCCACTCAATTTTTTTTCCTATCACATGTCACAGGTGGCCTTGTATTAATTATATGCTATCCTTGTGTTTTGCAGTCCACGTTCCTTGTATTGGAGGTAATGATATAGTTTTGAACAACAACAATCCATCCTTTTGTGGGAGGGAATGTCAAAAGGTATAACTAATGCATCCATCCTTAATGACATTTTGTTCCGCTTTTACTTTTATTAATTCGTGGAACTGCAGTTTATAATATCATTCTTTTTTTTTTGGGTGGGTGTGGGGGGGGGGGGGGTGGGATGACAAGATGTTTACATAATGTAAATGCATCCATCTTTGACGGCATTTTGATCAGCTTTTACTAGTCATATTGCTGTTAGAACTACAGTTTGTCATATCTTTCTTAAAGAAGTTTGCAATTTAGATCCATCTGGTGGAGTGGGTGATATCACAACGTGATACATGCTGAGTCTTGATATTTGGTAGCATCTAGCAATATTAGATGATGATTAGCGTGGCTTTATCAATTCAAGACTTTTGATGTAGATTGGCTTACTGGTCTTGTCATGCTATTGAATGTAGGCATAGAAAATTATGATATAAGAAACTTGTTATTTGCCTCTCCCATGCTGCAGAAACGTTACATACCTTTTGCAATCATTCTCTTGAAGTAAAGCCTTGAGAGTAGAATGCTGTTGATTTCCATTACCAAAATAGTATTTGCATGTTGAAAGTTCTTAAAGTGTTGAATATTTAAAGGCTATGCATGAAGATAGTAACTTGTAAAGTCTTGAATATTTAAGGGCAATGCATAAGGAGTATAACTCTCTATTTATCCCGTGACCTCGATCTGCATTTAGTTGGATTGTCTGCTATTCATTTCTGAATTTCCTTGAAGCACTTCCCTGAACCAGCCCTTTTCTGGATTGGAAATGCTTAATAACTTTCCTGACACGCATGTTAAGTAACAGAAACAGATGTGTTCAGTGAATTAAAGCTTCCTTTTCTACTCCCTGCCTCCACAATTCTACTTTTGCTTGTCAGATACTTTTTTTCATGCGACTGCTTGATATATGCTCATTTGGTTCATGTGGGCTTTAATTTTGTGATCAAGAAATACTTCTTACTGAGTGCTTATGTGCTTGGCAATGCATTGAATCGTTTGTTTCACTGGCGTTGTCACATCTTCAGAGAAGTTAGTTTGCCACTAGGTATCTTGCAGTCCTAATTCTATTCTTAACGATCAATGGAAAGAGAGAACAAGATGGGTTTAATAGAAAACTTGCTATCATGCCCGTGAAGAGAATATCTTTAGATATATACCTTCACTTGCTACTTATTAGATTATTATTTTGGATGTGTGATTTTCTGAAATCTTTCTGATCTTATATATGCATGTTTATAACATTAATCAAGTTAGGCTTTATATATTAGCTTGAGTGATAATTAGACTCTTAGTTTCTTAATTTTATTTTGGCACTGATTTGATTCAATACTGTTGGTGCACAGATTTTTGAGCGTTTGCGTGAGCTTCTTGGGATTAGACAGGAACTAGAAGAAGAATATTACTACACTATTCTTCAGCGGCGTGATATAAGTCGTGATGCTTCTGTTAGTGGTGATATTTTAGAGGTTGAAAGCAATTCCAAGTTAGCTGTGGCATATTCTGTTATGAATGAATGTTTTTTGCCTATCATTGACGAGCGAAGTAAAACAAATGTGATTCACAATGTAGTCTACAGCTGCGGGTAAGCACTCTGCGCGTGCTTGATACACAATAATAGAGTAACAATATTTTAGCTTTGTTTTCTTTCTTAATACTGTCAAGTAAATATTGTTGACTACTTTTCGATCCATCTTTCCGAACATGCCACCTATGTTTATGTTCGAATTCAGCACGTTATGTGATTTAGGCACGAAAATTGAGCATTTAAGAAACATGAGAAAACAGCCATTGATCTTCAGTTCTGGGGTTCATGGCACATCATGGGTAATAAATAAACGATATTCTTCTCGTGCAACTCCCTGCATGAGCTAGAAGTTGCTTTCCCTTTGTTTTCCAACTATATAGCATTAATAATGTATGTGTTATCATAAAGTGGCATCAAAATCAAATATCTTGCTACACTTTCTATCAAATTAAAGTTTATTTCTAATGAAACTATCACATGTTCTTCCGCAACCATTCCAAATAGATGGAGATTTTAATAAAGATGCAAGAGATAAATAGAAACTTTTGGATAAAACATGTTCTCTAGATCCTCCAATATTCTATTAATCATGCTGTTATTTTACAATTTTTCTTTAATTAGACTTGATTGTAATTCACTTCCCAACAAGAAGGGTTTTGGATATATAGTTTCACAGGTCTGTAGTGTAAGTTTTTCTAGATTGGTGATTTTTCGTTTCCATGTGTAAATATTTGAAGAAGCAAAGCTGTCAAATTTTTTTAGGACATCTCATTTGATGGTTGTATGCACAGTGATAAAAGTGTCGTATACCCTGAACGACTATGGCAGTTGAAGTTGTATACTTTACGAGGAAAAAAGTATAATTTATATGTATGAATTTCATTGCAGACAATCTAATATATTCATTTTTTTATTGCAAACCAAGTGAAATGGATCTTTCATATGTGCTACATGTTATCAGGTCAAACTTTAGACGGCTGAACTTTGGAGGCTTCTATACCATTATTTTGGAGAAGGATGATGAGCTTGTTGCAGCGGCTTCTATAAGGTCATCTATAATTGATTTTAATACCCTTTATTGCCTAAAGAGTATCTACTAATACTTCATTTTCCAAGATGAAAACGTTGACGATCTTTATTAGATATTGCGATTTATGTGCGTTCCCTACATAATTGAATTTGTTGTTATAGTTGATATTCCTTTTAAGTTATCAAAATGTAAATATGTTGTCCAGACATGTTTTGTAAACAAAAGGGTGGAAGCTTAGTTAATGGGATTCCTTTTTGGTCGTAATGCTGTGGCCCTTTGTAGAAATTTTCTTGCCGATTATGTGGTGATTAGCACGTGTTTTGTGATCTTTCGTTATTTTTCTGGTAAAAGGTTACAATACTTATTTTTCAAATTATTCAAGGCAAGACATCTAGTCTTGCAAAGGAAATGATATAAAGCGAACAAGGACAGTGGTGCTAATTCAATAGAACCATGGGTGGTTGCTATTTATTTGATGATAATAAATGAGAATTATTAGTTGGGTGATCTACCTTAAATAACAAAAAAGGGACTGCAAACTTAATTATTTGACCGCCTAAAATGATTATCCCCATTTATCAGCCCATCTCGTCAATTCTTCCCATACGAACAAAGGATCTTGCATGCTTTTTATGTATATAATACTAGAAGTCATTTACCTTGTAAGTTCTAACTACTATGTCAAATGAGATTATACAGACAAACAAAAACTGAAACATTGCTTGTAGCCATTTAGAATGAAGATATAGAACAATAGATTTGAGTATATGAAGTTCTTCCAGTCCATGAAAAGGGCCAATATAACAGATACAGAAGGTTTAGATGGCAGAATTAAAAGCCACAAGCATCTGGGCACTGTGTGGGAGACATGTCTGGCTAGGAGGATTACATTATTATGTTAAGATTTCCTGGTTTATTAACCCCTAGTCATATCAGTCGAAGAATTGTTTTATCTGTCCAATATTATCTATCTAAAGTACAATCTTTAATAATATCTTGCTACAGTTCCTGAATGCTGAAAATATTTGTCCAATACTTGTACATCTGTGGACAGCTATCTGTGAGATTGAACATTATTCAAGTCTACAGAAAATTAATTTGAGAACATACAGTCAAACATTGAGCTTTTTTATTCATGTTTCGGCTAATGACTGACTCGCCCAGAATTTTCTTCTGAGTTGCTTGTTCTGTGCTCCCGTTAGGAGGCAATTATGTGATGTGGTTCCTTATTGTGCACATATGTTTGTTGGTAAAAATGAATTGAAACACAGTGATTCTAACAATTGGAATTTATGATGTCTAAAAATAGGATCCATGGAAGTCAGTTAGCAGAGATGCCCTTCATTGGAACACGTTATACATATAGGCGTCAAGGATTGTGCAGACGGCTTCTAACTGCAATTCAAATGGTATATTTTTATTTCTTTTGGTTGATGCATGATTTACTATGGTACTTGTCTTGGGGTTTCACTTTGATACCATATTCTTCAATAAGCTGCTAAGTTCTTTGGCCTAGTTTGTGATGCTGGGAGAAGTAATTGAAGCATATCATAGGATCCATAATTAATTGCAAACGAGTTTTTTTTTTTTTTTCCGTAATCTTTTCTAGTTTAAAGACAAAATGTTCACAAGATGAATGAGTGGAAACGAGGATCGTGTGGTGAATATGTTGTCTTACTAGAATGAACAAGATAAGAGTGGAGATATCACAATTGAAGATAAATTAGGGAAAATACTTGGGTTGTTGGGACATGTTTTTGTAATCTAAAGAGACTGTCCATATGGGTGACAGGATATCATTATTAAAATGGTCATTTGTGCTTGTTAAGAACCAAGTTACTTTAAACCTTTGTATTTAGCTTTAAATCAATTGAGTTGCGAAAACGATTCATGTAACCAACCCCAATTTTTCTTAGCGTTTTGGGGGGGGGGGGGGGTTCTCAGGCTACCTTTTTCTGGCTCTCCTAATGTGTTATTTTCGGAATGATTATTGAATATTAGTTCTGGATTGCATCTGGCCTTTAGTTGTTTCCAGCAGTTTTGTGCTTCATTCAAACTTCTCATCAGGTTCTACGTGATCTTAACGTTGAGAAAATGGTAATACCCGCAATATCCGAACTAAACGAAACATGGACAAAAAAATTTCATTTCATGCCCTTAGAAGAATCGAAGAGACGAGAAATGAGGTCCACGAGTATGGTGGTGTTCCCGGGGACTGATATGTTACAGAAGCCACTACTGAAGCATCAGATCGCTGAAGGGCAAAGGGCTACTACAGGTATTTTGCTTATATTTACACATATTACATGTTTGATATGTATTATTGAACAGGACTATAATGCACAAGAATTTAGTTTTTCTTTCACTATTAATGTTATCCAGTATTATCCAATCCTCGTTTTATAGATAAGGAGTTGACTGAAGCTCCAACCGAGCATCAAAATATGCAAGAGCATAACGATGATATTGGTGGTGTGGCTGCACCTGATGTCCCCGTTCCCTCAGAGGTCAAAATTCAAGTTCTTGCTTCTGCTGTTCACATTTCCTCTGAAATCCAGGATCTCAACGAACCTGCTGCTGTTGAATTTTGTGCCAGTGTACCTGATTGCTCGAACGATGCATCCAATATCAAAATTGGAACAGTCAAAGAATCTTTTAGCCGAGAAAATGGCAAGTGTCTTGATCGTGTTACTAAAACCAATGATGACAAATCTTTAACAAATTCAGAAACACCTGCGGGTGATGCTCATGAGCTTGAGACAGACATATCTGTCGAGGAAATCATTAGTTGTTCAAATGGTATTATTCCCGACGGGAAACTTGTGAAATGTAACTAACGAAATACACATGGAATAGGGGAACTAATAAAAAAGCAACGAGAATTTACTTTTATTGTAGATATAGAGACGAGAAACAGGTAATGTTGTGAACTGGATCAATGTACTATTTGCAACTTTAAAAACAGGCAATGTTTTGAATATATACTTGCTACTTACAAGTACAACTTATGAAAACATAAAGAACTATTTGCTTATAAGTAAATATTTAAGGTAACAAATTTCACGAACATGAATCTACTTATAAATAAATTATAAGCTATAAGCGTATTTAAATACCATTTTCAGATAATATTGTTTAAAGGGTGAACCCTTAAAAGGAAGAAAAACAAAGTACAGAAGACCACCACAAAACTCTCAAAATGGAAGTGACAGTAGAAACTTGAATACAGAACCTAAAAGAAATGTGATTGAAATGAGAGAAAAAGGGTTCACTAAGGAGCCAGTCCCAGAAGATTCAACAGATGCATTTCCAGTTGGTATATTTGTGGGTGGAAATCCCAGCACTGCACCGGACGAAGGTAACACCGAAGGCTTCTGGTTGGAGTGTTTCTTTGGAAAACCTCCTGACTCAGAAGGTGAAGGTGAATGTGAAGGAGCCGGGGCTGGAGCCTGAGCCGGAGCGAATAATGAATCTGGAAGTGCTTTAGGTGGAGACACGAGGGGAGGAAATTGTTGTTGTCCTGTCAAGGCAATCAAGAATGTAAGAAAAGACACGATTAAGCATTTTGATATGGAATTAAAATGTTCAGCAATATGGAAATCATCGAGTATAATGATAAAATCGAGGTGATTAGATTGCCAACTTTAGCACGAAAGAAATTAGAGTCTCTTAGCGTTGTTTGACATGTCGATTACAATAGAATTCGGGGAAAAATGCAAGGGAGTCATCTTTAGAAGAAAAAGTCAAATAAGATACCAAAAACTAAACACAATTGTGTGTGTGTGTGTGTATAAAATACACATGATCAACAAACACAGATTTGAACTATGCTACTTGTACATAAAAATGCTACATAAGAGATTACATAAAATGACGTGGAATGAAAAGAATTGATGAAAAAGTTGACTGTATTTTAAACTGACAAATGGTAGAGTGTCATTTGACATTATCTAAGCCATTAGGTAAACAATTATGTATATGTATCAAGATCCCACAAATTTTCATGATCAGTGTCACCCTCCGATGATATTCCGCCTCTTAGTTTATATAAATCTAAAAACGGCTCTTGAACAATCCTTTATCTACATAGTGACCCAATAATAGGTCAATCCACGACCGAGGGGACAAATGTGCATTATGTTTAGAATAATACTATTCTTAGTTAGGACTATTGGTAGTCGTCCTATATGACATACATGTGACAATTTGTTATTTGATACATTAATGCAATAGTTTTTATTGCCTCATGCATGAAATAACAAACTGTTACATGTATGTCACATAATACGACTACATTAGTTTTTACTATAAATAGCATTACTTTTATGTTTAGACTCTATGGTGTGTAGGTGGGTACATAAATAGAACCACTTGACTGACATATTTACCTGGACATCTAGGTTGAAGAGATGTGGACAACCTGCATATAGAAAATACAATAGTTTAAGTAAACGACAGCCCGAAATTTGCAAATCCGCAAAAAAAAAAAAAACATGGGGAGGGTGAACTAAATATTAGGTCGGCGCATACGAGGTGATGATGGTTCCGTTCACAAAGCCATCATAACTGCAAGAAGTCACTTTGCAACCTGCACTAGTACTCTGTGAGGTGACATTTCCGAGCATGAGATTACTCCTTTTGCATTGCATGCTCGAACAAGAAACTGCCAATGAAGTCGGCATGCAGTACAAACTGCATAAAATTTTACTCCAAGTTAGAACCCCTTTTGCAGGAATGTGATTTAGGGCCGTTTGGCATACCTTTTGAAAGGCTAAAATGAGCTTTCGAGACTCAAAAATCTTTTGAACCCGTTTGACTAATTTTATGAGATTGCTTCTTGTAATTGGAAAAGGCGAAAAGCTTTTAGAAGAAGCCGGTACATTGTAGCTTCCTCTAAAATCACTTCTTGAATAGAAAGTGTTTTAGTTTTCAAACAAAAATTAAGATAGCTTTCTCCAAAAATTCTTCTATATAAAGCAAAAGTAAAAGCAAAAGTTGTGTCAGTGGACCCTTTGTAATAATAGAAGCAAATGTATCAGAAGTTGGTTGATCACCTGCGACTCCCCGGCCCACAACTGCACTGCACACAATGACTAGCTGCTATAGCATAACTCCCATTTGGCACAAACAAGCCGTAATCTGAAGCATATCTTGGAAAATTGGAGGCACAAGCTGCAAATTTAGAGACTTAAATTCAGTATGTTTTCAAGCCAAAAATTAAGCGCAGTATTGGCTGATGGCTGAGAGAACAAAAGAGACATGTAAAGACACTTCCCCTTCCTATATGCAATATTGAGAGAGAAACGATATCGGTGGGAAGAGCAGTAAATTAGTAATATGCGAAAGGAAAAAGATTAAAAACGCCGTAATCTGCCACTGATAAGTTAATAATTTTGCTAAATAAACGTAGTTACAGCATTGCAGGAAATATATATGAAGCCAACCATAATCCAGTTAAGAAATCACTACTTCAGACAAAATATACTCCAAAACAAATCCAACCATGCAACACTGTCTTTTGCTCTCTAGCATAAAATGATATAAATCCAACCATCCAAGATTTAGTTTCGTCATTTTTACTAAATAATTCCCTTTTTCTACTTAGCTCATGTGCATCGATGCAAGCGATTGACCACATTTTTTCTCCACTTCAACGCCAGATGCCTCAAAAGAGATCCTTCATTGTTCGTGCTTTGACTCGATTGCCCTTTTTTTTTTGACCCAACTGCTTTTAGAATTGTTTTAATTAACTTTTTTTTTTTTATGAAGCCAATTGATGGGTTTACCTAGTGCGCACTCATAATGCTCGGGGCTCCGCTAGCAAGTAGCGGCTGTGGGTTCCTACGTCCAAAAAAAAAAAATTGACCTGAAAAGAGATCCTCCGTTGTTCATGCTTTGACTCAATTGCCTTTTTTTTTTTGACCCAATTGCTTTTAGAACAGTTTAGCTTTCTTTTTTATTTAATGGAGCAATTGATGATTAAATTTTTGTTATGGACATATGGTCATTATAGTTTTCTATTTTTATCAACTTTATTGAGGTATATGATCATTTCAGCAACTTATTTGTTAGAAAATTGAGGTCCTGCTCTCTGCTCAATAAATTAGATTCCTACTTTATAACTTTTGTGCATTACTAGGTCTTGTCTATCTACATATATATGTTTATCCATTAACAATTAAATTAATAATGTAAATATATAATTTGAGTCAATTGTGTTTTTGTTGGCACCAAGTTGTCATTTATTAAAGACTATAGAAGTAAACACAATCAGGGCATGTTCGGTATATCTTAAAATCCAATTAAAATTGAAAATATGGCCGTTATTGGGTCTCACTCGTCTAATAAAAGTCAACAATAACGGCTAATTTTTCAATTTTAATCCAATTTTAAACTCTACCGAACACGCCCTCAATATTGGACTTTGTCATTTGCTTATTGAAACTGATTGTGTTTTGTGGTTGAAATTATTTTTTGGAATAGATTAACAATCATTTATTTATTGAATTTCACGTAAAACAATTATGAAAAAATATTTTAAATGAAAATCCAATTTTTGTGTGACGAACAAAATATTAGTGAAAAGAATATTCAAGGGAAATAAATGTTCAAAACAAATTTATAACATAATTTTTTACCATTAATATCTGAGTGAGGCACTGCGCCATTAATAATAGCCCTTATTTGAGCCACATTTTGATAGAAAAAATGCTTTTTTTTAATAGTGATTTTTGAATAATGTGCTTTTTAAAATGGAAAAAAAAATTTCGATTTACGTGTAATATTATTTTATTGAAAAATATATGATTGAAAATGGAACCGCGAGAGTTGATGGTAGAATTAATCATTCTTACCAGACAATGGAATAGCCAGAATATCACCCTCCTCAATCGCAGGGCTTCCCAATGCATTCACATTCATAAGATCTGTCAAAGTAGTAGTGTACCTGTTTAACACCAGTTTATTTGGTCTTAACGATAAAAGTTGATGAAATGTGCGGTTGAAAAGTTATATATCATATGAAATAGATAGTTAAAATAAATTACGGACTGTGATTTAGATTAAAATTTTAATATTAATTTCTCTCAAACTTGAGCTATATATCCATACATATGAGTTGAGATCTGCTATCCAATTTGCAATTTATCCAATTAATTATTGATATGTCATTTTTAAATTAACACATCATCTCAAATTTATTCTCATTAATTTCACTTCTAAGTTCTAACCCACCAAATTGATGTCATATTTTTTTAAAGTGATGTATCAATAATTAATTAAATGAACAGCAAAAAGCAAATCTCAACTCTATTTATAATACATGTAACTTTTAGAAGAAATAATTAACAGTACCTCGCCATCTCAAATTTATTCTCATTAATTTCACTTCTAACCTACCAAATTGATGTCATATTTATTTAAAGTGATGTATCAATAATTAATTAAATGAACAGCAAACTGAACAGCAAAAATTAGACAGCAGATCTCAACTCTATTTATAATACAGGTAACTTTTAGAAGAAGTAATTAACAGTACCTCGCTGCTAATCCCATGAGCGTATCCGTAGGTGTCACCAAGTAAGACATATAAATAGTGGGCAAATCGTTGTCCTTGTTATCGAAACAAGTACATGGAAGTGGGATATTGAGCTTGGTCCCAATATTCAACACAGAAGGGTCCGACAGTGCGGCCTTGGGGTTCGCCCCTTTGATTTGGTCGGCCGACACAAGGCCACCGTAAATGACGGCGGAGATGGATGCCAAAGTGTCGGAAGGACGAGTTTTATAGACGGTGGACGATGACTTCCGAATGCCGTCGACGCAAGAACATGAAATGGGTATCTTGATAAAGAGTCCCGCCGGCAGGATGTGATTTTCAACGTCGGGGTAGGAGATGTCGATGGCATTGACAAGGAGGAGAGAAATAGGGTCGACGGAGAAAATGGAGGCGAGTTCGGAAACTTTGAGGTCGGTGTAGAGGGAATAGCCGACAAGAGCGCTGCAGGTGTCGAAGTTTGAGCAGGGTTCAATGGTGGATTTGGCGGTGGCAAGCGGCCGAAGGAAGGTGGCGACGAGAAGGAATATGAGAATAGTGGCCATTATTTTTGGGCAGAGGGCAAAGTGTATATGAAAGAGGGAAGTGAAGGCAGAGGAAAGCCAGCAAAGGGGACAATGCTATTATGCAACACTTGACAAAGGAGAGTCTTTGTGATTTATCAGACAACGAACGAATCAATTTCTTTTTCTTTTCATATTTAGCTTTTTTTTCTCTTTCTTTTTCCTATGTAATTACTTTTTTATAGCCTTGGTGAAATTTAAAATTTAGTAACTGTTTGAGACCCATTTTTTTGAGAGAAAGTGTATTTGAAATAGTTATTTTTTGGATATAGTTAAAAAAAAAAATCGATTTATATTTAAAATTATTTTATAGGAGAATATTTGGTTTAAAACTCATGTTTTGGAAAAATGAGGGACTAGTCTCTTCGTATTTCAGTTTTTGGTTTTGAATTTTGAATTTGTTTTGAATTTTGTGTTTTGAGTGTCTATTTTGAGATTGTTGAAAACGCGTTCTTTTTGTTATGTTGAAAAATTGTTTTCAAAAATAAAAAATGAAATTTTGGCTTGATTTTAATTGAAAACAACAAAAATGACTTTTTTGGCGTTTTCCATTTTCTTTGTAAATTTTAAGGTAAGTAAACGTATTTTTAGTGTTTTCGAAAATTGAAAATTTAAAATGACTTGAAAATAGTAAAGAGAACATGCCATGAGCTTTTGAAAATAGAACATTACATATATGAGGTAATTGCAAAATACAATTTCAAAATAAAGAAATTAGGTTTAATATTTCAAAAATCGGATCTTAATTAGATAAATAATATTTTATTAATTAAATATATTAAGATCACAGTATTATACAATTTATAGTCATAGTTACGAAGTAATTACAATTATAGACGTCACAATCACAAATAATAAATTCTATCGGTTACAAATTATCAAATTAATGCACATATTATATCTTGGTTACAAATCACAAATTTTATATATTCCTATTTTTTTGCTGGTTATATATTATCAAATTAATAGATCACGTATTATTTCTCAATCACAAGCCACAAATTTTATAGATCACAATTTATTTATCAATAACAGATTATCAAATTAATAGGTTACTTATTATTTTTCAGTTACAAATTATAAATTTTGTAAGTCACAACTTATTTCACGGTTACAAATTTTGAAAATAATTGATCATACTTATTTCTCAATCACAAATTATTTAATTAATTAGTCACAACTTATCAAATTGTGAGACATGATTACGAATTTAGTCGAAATTTCACATTTTTTTAGATCACGTATTATTTATTAATTACAAATTATATATTTCAAAGATAATATATTATTTATTGGTCATAAATTAACCAATTTATTGGTCACCCCACCCCACCCCACCCCACCCCACCCTAGCCAGCACCACAACCACCACCACCAACAAAACTCACCCCAAAATCACTCTACAATCACCACAAAATCAGATCCAAAATCATTGCACAACTATCGCAAAACCAAATTCAAAATCACTGCATAACCATCGCAAAATCAGATCCAAAATAAGAATCGTTGCGCAATAACAATGACCACTACGCCCTGAGCACGACGACAACATCATCGCCATGAAGTGCAACCCGCAAGTGCACGGATTACGTTCAAATAAGAAAGTGGACTTTTTGAGTCTAAATTATCAATCTCTTGAGAAATGTTTATTTTCAATTACCCAATTTTAATTAATTTAATTTTAACAATGAAACACATATGCAATAAATATTTTGATTTGAAAATGTGAAAAATGACTAAAAATCTACAAAATAAGAAAACAAAAAATCTGAAAATTTCGAAGGAAAACGTGGTTAAGATTTATAGTTTCGTTTAGCCGTAGCTTAATTAATATCTCCAAAAACTAATTAACATATTACTCATTTATGATGTTAAACCCGATTTTCCAATTTTAGCATTACATCTCTCGAGCGAAATTAACCTCAATTAATTGGTTTAACCTACTATATCTCTATGTCGATTAAAATCAAACAACCACATTAAATCTTTGTAAAAATAGCTCAATTGGTCACTTAGGGTTAAAGGTATATATCCCTTACACAAATCTAGAGTTTTCTCTAGAATGATGTATAAATCATAAAATATAATCATTCATTGACCATATGAAAATGCAATAATAATAATAATAATAGTAGCCCTCCGGGGCACATCCAAGTTGGCAAAGGATGGGCACTGCTGGGCTTGCAACCTCAGGGTGGGGAGTTCGATTCCTGGATGGAGCAGCTTGGTGATGTAATATCCATGGAGGAAGGCTCCCTTGGGGCCAGGAGTATAAAGGGTGCACAGACCCTGGTCAATTTGGGCATATCCCGCGATTAACCTCCACCCATCACTGAGGGGCCGGGGATGGGTGGTCCAGGATATAGTCTAGTGTAAGTTAGGATACCTGGATATCAAAAAAAAAAAAAATAATAATAATAATAATAATAGTAAAAACACATGAAAATAAGTAACTTAACATTAAAGAACAAATATTAAAATTAATTAAAGCTAAGTCTAGCTAATACCATAAATCACAACACAAGAATTAGCCTGTGTTAAATATATGATAATATATATATATATATATATATATATATATATATATATATATATATATATATATACACATAAATGATCTAATGAGCACCGGTGCTCATCTTATCTTAAGCACCAATGAGTTGATACATTAATTCATTGGTGGATTGGAACTCACAAAATTTTTATCCACCAATGAATTAATGTGCCAACTCATCGGTGCTTAGGATAAGATGAGCACCGGTGCTCATTAGATCATTTCTATATATATATATACACACACACACACATTACAAGTTTGGCAAAATAATGGAGAAAATACAAGATGATAGAAAAAAAACCCTTTTGGTTGGATTTGTGAAGTTGAAAATGTCTAACTCTTGATTTTCCCGATATTTTCTCCAACTCCTTAATTGCTTATCCTTGTAATTTTGGCTTGGCCCCAAAAATGCCACGAAAATCAAAAGAAAAATGTAATGAAAAGAGTGAGAAAAAAGATAAAAAAGAAAGAAAACAAAATGGAAGAGGAAGCCGAATGAAGAGGAAGCTGCCGCGTTTCAACTTTAACAACCTAGGAAAATTGCAGCCAAGTCCCTGAACAAAACAAACCCCGTGTCCTTTTATTTTTTATAAAAGTCGGCGCCTAGACACCAATTCTCTGTTAGGGTCCGTTTGATTGTAAGATTGGAATTTTGGGGGAAAGAAAATGAATTCTAGGAAATCGAATTGCCTAGAATTGTTATTAATTGTGTTTGATTAGTATAATTTTTCAAGTGGAAAATATTGAAATTTTGGATCTTTTGGTGTTTGTTTTGTTTTGTTTTACATGAAAATTTTCTATTGAATTGATATAATTTATTACAATTATGAATATAATTTGTTTCCATTACAAAAAAAAAAAAAACTACCTAGAAAACCAAATTCCACCAAATTGGTGGGAATTGATTTTCCACAAAAGCAAAGAATTGGAACCATGTGAAGCATAAATTAGAAAATGAATTGCCAAGAAAATTATGCCAATCAAACATTGCAAATTGTGGAAGATGGAATTTCATTTCCAAGTTCCATATAATTCTTGCCAAATCAAACAAGCCCTTAGTGTTTCATTCCATTTTCCTTTTTTTTGCCCTTTTTTTCACACAAGGCTTCTAATAATTTGCACTTCAAGTCCCTAAACTATGATCTTATACAATTCGATCATCAAATCTTGACTTTCAATTCAATCTACAGTAATATTGGGATTCTAAAAGAACTATGTAGTAAAGTTGGTTATAATTTAGGTTTAGTATTATAAAATGAATTATTATATATTAGTTGGGTATATATAAATTTTTGGGAAAAATTTACAGCTCAGGTGTTTATTATTCCAAAATTAAAAATCAGGCCCCAAAGTTTACAATTACAAAAATCAGGTTTTTCTTGAATTAATTAATTACATTTCAGAATTATTATATTAAATTAAATATTTAACTATAATATAATAAAATTAACCCACCCCATCCCACCCCACCCCCCATTGCTCCGACTACTACTCCGACGACCGGGGACTACTCCTACAGCACTTTAATTTCGGCGACTGCTCCAATCCGACGACTTTTTCGAGGTCACAGATCAAAAAATCTATAGGTCACGGGTTATTTCGAGGTCACAGATAAAATTTTTTGTAGATCGCAGATTATTTCGAGGTCACAGATTTAAAATTTTATAGGTCACAGATTATTTCGAGGTCACAGATCAAAAAAATTAAGATCACGAATTCTTTTTTTAAGTTACAAATTATGAATTTCAAAGTCACAGCTCAATAGTAAGGTCACAGACACCAAAAAAAACCCCACAACATTTCAATAGCTAGGTCACAGACACCAAAAACAACCCACAACAGTTCAATAACTAGGTCACAGACGCTTAAAAAATCATTACAATTCAATAGCGAGGTCACAGACGCTTAAAAAAATCCACCACAGATCAATAGCTTAGTCACAGACACAAAAAAAAAAAAAAAAAAAAAATCACAAGAGTTTAATAGTTAGGTCACATACATAAAAAAAAAAAAAAAAAAAACCATCTCAATACAGTAGCTAGGTCACAGAAACAAAAAAAACCCACTACAATTCAATAGCTAGGTCACATACACCCAAAAAACCAGTTCAATAGGGTAGGTCACAAAAAAAAAAAAACCACCAGAGTACAGTAGTTAGGTCACAAACACCCAAAATAGTTGGTAACAGACCATTCGTCTCATTCACCGCCGACCCTAATCCGCCCCACGCATCAACACCACACATTTGTACCTCAACCTCCACCATAGTACCATCACCACGCAAATCTGCAACCCACCACCACACAAACACACATCAACACCACTTTTCAGTCGAGATAAAGAGAGTCACAAGTTCTTTCAATCGCCATTTTGGGGGTGGGGGTGGGGGTGGGGGTGGGGGAGGGGCAGATCGGATATGAGATTGAATAAAAATTAAAAAAATATATAATTCCAAAAATTTGCACTGCCTTTCTACACTAAAAAAAAAAATTAAAAAAAACGTGTAGCAACGACGCTGCTGTCGGTGTGTGCGACACAGCAGCGTCGCGCTGCTGTGTCGCACAGCAGCAGCGATCTGGGGGAGAAGAAATGGAGGGGGAGGGGGGGAAGAAGGGAGGAGAGGGGGGTGGAGGAGGCCGGAGGCGGTGGCGGCGGGCGGTGGTGGCGGCGGGTGAGAGAGGGAGGAGATATGAAATAGATTAGGGTTTGGATAGGATGTTATATTTAAAATAAAGTGGGTGGGGGTAGGTAGTGGAATGGGTATATATGTTATTTTAATTTTATAAAATCATTATTAATTAAAATTATAAAAACCTGATAATTGAATAAAAAACTTAAAAACCTGAATTTTTAAAATGTAAAAGAAAAGACATGGTTTGGTGTAATTTCCTCTAAATTTTTGCCAACTAACTACTAACTAGGTTTACTGTACTTGGGGTGTATAAAAGGCCGTGCAGACTTGTTTGGGCTACAAAAGCAGCCCAAAAAGGACTGAGGCCCAATTCATACTTCCCTTTTGAGAAGATTACAGACAGCTATTCCAATTTTTTAACTTTCCGTTTCAAAAATCAAAATTTAAGTTTAGCCCCTGTTTGGTGACCTTTAAACTTAAAAAACTACGTTTTGAATAATTTTTTTTTTTAGAGAATATGTGATTAAAAAGTAGGGAAAGTTTTTTATTTTACGTGTAGAATTTTTTTATTGTATAAATATGTGATTGAAAATGAATATAAAAAATAAATTAAAGTAAATTAATTGCCACCAATCATGGGCTTATTCTTTAAAATTGAGGACCACCTCACCTATCATTTACTCAATTTCTCCCCCAATTCCAAGATCCACCCTCCCCCCACCCTTCTGTATACCATCGATGTGTATAAATCAAATTCCAGATGCAGAAACATTTTGTTTGCGTAAATTGTCTTTTGTTTACCTACCACCTGACTATTCCAAAATGTATTTGCTTTTGTGGGATCTGAAATTGGATTGATCTGAGATTCTTCTCTGTTCGTCCTATTTGAAATGGAGGCAGTAACAGTTTTCAATGGTTGAGCAGCTAGTGCAACCTAATTCACAACGCTTCTTTTATGTAAATTTCAAGGTTTTAGGTTATTTCACAAGTTGGTGGCGACAATTTGGATGGTGATGAGCGAGGTTAATTGTAATTTGTGACTTAATATAGGACTTGTAACCCATGAATATGATATGTGATTGTAATCATGTGTAATTTTGTAACTAGTGCGTGATCGTGGTTATAAATTGTGTATTTATTGTGACCTCAACCTTTGATCACCTAATTTTTGAAGGATTTTTTTAATTTGTTAAATTTGAAAGTGTATTTTGTACGTACAATAATTATGTATTTTTTTGTAGTATTATTCTTTTTCATTTGTCACATTGGACGTACAGGCCTAGATCTGGGCCAGACTACGGCCGTGACATGAGATGGGCTTTCAGGGCTTAGAGGCGTGAACGTATGACCCACTTTTACATCTGTAATTGTACCAGTTTAAAATGACATAAAATCACCATAAATGAGCGAAAATGTGAACTAAAAACTTGGAAAAAATGAATCTTTGCATTGGGGTTGTGGGGGGGTGGGGGTGGGGTTCCTCAGAGGCCGTGAAAACTGGGAATTAAGATTAAGATATTACCAAATCAATGGCACCTTGAAGAATGCAGCATGCTTTCCTCAGACATGTCTACAATTAGATCATGGACTTTAATGTTCAAAAGTTTCTTATGAGAAATAAATATGTCAATAACTATGACTAGAAAGTATATTGTAGCGTCTCTGAGCAGGAAATAAGGGGCCAGAATGAAGAATTACAGATAGAATTTTCGATTTAACCTGCTGCTCATGATTTCGCAACAACAAATACTATTCTTTTTCTCTATTAATCATCTGTTCAGATCCTCCCAACTAGCAGACCTCATGTTCTGCACACCAGCTTGGTTTAAACTTTATCGTCTAATTTTTCATTAACTAAAGGAAGCAACTCCATTTTACCCCTTGGAGTTCGGGGTGTACGTGGGGTCACAGGAGGTTGTTGTGCAAGCATGTGCCTTACGTACCCATAGAACGTGCATCCAACAAGAGTTATACCACATCCAATGGCATTCATGGCCGAGATTGGGTTCCGAAAGATCAACCATGAACATGTAACAGCAACAGCAACCTGTGATGCATGACAACAATGATTCACATAGACAATAACACGGCAAGGCTTCAAAAAACAGTACTTCATAAGAAGAGACATGCTAAGAGCATATTTGATATACAGTGTTGAGTAGGACTGAACACTAAAAAATTAAAGCATATCTTTTTCCTTCCTTGATACTGTTCAAAATTCCATATGGGAGTTTCATCAAAGATAGAGCCAAAGACGATTTCAGCATGTTGACCATTGATAATCTTTCATGATTGTTACCTATCAAAAGAGAATCTTTCGTGATTGTTTTATCTTCTTACTCTTCTTACTTCTTTTAACCTAAGGTTCTTGCAAGTTTAATTTATCTACACCTTTCGTGTTTTCAACAGAGGATATCTTGTACTGTAGTGACCTAAATAAGTTTACATCAACCTGTGATGCATGACAACAATGATTCACATAGACAATAACACAGCAAGGCTTCAAAAAACAGTACTTCATAAGAAGAGACATGCTAAGAGCATATTTGATATACAGTGTTGAGTAGGACTGAACACTAAAAAATTAAAGCATATCTTTTTCCTTCCTTGATACTGTTCAAAATTCCATATGGGAGTTTCATCAAAGATAGAGCCAAAGACGATTTCAGCATGTTGACCATTGATAATCTTTCATGATTGTTACCTATCAAAAGAGAATCTTTCGTGATTGTTTTATCTTCTTACTCTTCTTACTTCTTTTAACCTAAGGTTCTTGCAAGTTTAATTTATCTACACCTTTCGTGTTTTCAGCAGAGGATATCTTGTACTGTAGTGACCTAAATAAGTTCAAAATATCTTCGAACCTGTTTATCTAAGATTTAAGATAAAGTAGACATAACTTTTAAATTTAGCATGTTTGTACTTCTTTTTTTTTTAAGTTCTTGAGAAAAGTACTTTTAATGTTTTCAGGCTTAGCCAAAAGATGCACTAAGCATTCTATAACCATACTGATAAATTAAAAAATCTACCCCCAAGCTTTCCAAATTTATCGACCTTCCTAATTTGATAAATTAGTCTCTCTCTCTCCACAGATAGCATCTGGTGTCAATAAGGAGATACCAGGATGGTCGTCCAAAATATTAATTTGTAACACCTCATATTATTCTTAACATAGAATAAGTTCATTTCACAAACTTTCTCATATTTCACAGACATGAACCAAGTACCGATCACATTGGATGCTGAGAAAGTACACTGGATAAACAAAAACAAAATTCAAGACTCTGCAATCCACCAATTCCGTTCCATTTTACCACCTCCATCTTACAGATTCTCATTGCTCCCTCTTCCTTCACCCATATTTCAAATGTATATCAACCAAAAGGACCACTTCATCGTCATGTCCCACAGTTCAAATTCATTGACTATAGCAATCCCCACTGGAGGAGCACGCTCATGTTTGGCTAAGCTTAAAAAGAAGTAAAAGTTACTTTGAGTTTTCCGAACATGTTTGGATAAGTTACTATTTTCTTACCTTAAATTTTTTTTTTTTGATAACCGTGGATGTCCGGGCCAGCTTACGCGCACCTCGACTAATTCCACGGGACCCTGAAGTTTACGGCCGGGTACTCACCTCAGTGGCCCTGAGGAGAATTTTCTTACCTTAAAGTAAAGGGACACTTACTTTAAAAATAACTCTTACTCCCAAAATATGTAAATTATTGTCAATTTGATCAATAAGAAAGTTATATATTTTTTAACTCACTATTTACTTATAAGAAAAACTTTTTAAGCTTTACCAAACATGCTCTTTTCTACTCCCTACCATTCCTGGAAGTCTTTCACCAGTCAACTTCATCTCCAAGCTCATAAAGGATTTAGATTACTCTGCCATCAATTTCCTCATCTACCTTGATTAAATCCTACCCCCACCATACTATTTCATAAATGTAAATATACCTAATTTTGTCGATGATAATATTGGGAAAATAGTCTAGTAGTAAGGATAAGTAAAATTAGCTTGGAGAAGCAGAATTGTGGTAGCGAAGCAGGGATTGGTGCAAGGTGAATTGAGATCAAAAGGGGAATATGGAAATTGGCAAATAATGACTACAAAAGCGATGGTGAAGGAATAGTCATGGGTTTGGGTTCGAAATAAAAAGAAACCAGCAAATGAGGGTATTATATCCTCAAAAACTCATTGAATCAAAAAGTTGAATAGCAGAGGGAATTTCCACTAGAGTTATTTTCCTTGCTCTCTTCTCTACGCTTCTCTTCCAAACAAACATACCATTAAAGTGATATTTAGATAATATTTTTGGATTATTCGATTTTTTACTTTCTAAACATAGCTCAACTATTCTTGCCCGAATCTTCTTTCTGTTTCCTAACATGACCAGCAAACCATCCAGCCTCCCACTCAGATCTAGATTCTGAATGATGCAGCATCCCTAACTTCCATAAAAAATTTATCATGGAAAACCCTAATCACCCGTACTCATCAATTCAAGAAAATAATGGTTGCAAAGGTGTAACCATGCCCTTATAGGGAGTTAAAATTTGAAACAAACTCAAATCCTTAGCAAGTAGTGAAAAGTGGATAATACATAATGAAATTTAAGAGATTTACTCTCACTTCTTATCGGTTAGCTTCCTTCTGTGTTAAATGCCACCACCAAGCTTCATTGAAATTAAAATAAAATTTGTATGTGATAATACTCGTAGAATTTGCTCGCTTAGAGATCAATAAGAAGTCAATTTCAAGTATTGAAAATTATTTTAGGATTGTACAATGACAATTTAGCAGTCTATTCAATTAATGCAAAACATTACGACGTGTAGGGAAGGCGTATTAGACAGCGCTAGTACTAGATGGTATTAAAGAAGGAAAATATACTAAAATCTTGTCCATTTTACAATTCAGTTCGGTAATGCATAACAAACATACCCTTATTATGTCCAGGGTAATGCATGATTAAGATTCTAGAAAGTATATCGACTAAGCCAATTATGTAATGAGTAAGGCACTCACCTTAAGATTTCCAGCAACATTGAAGGTGACTGCGGTTGTAGAGTGAATGACGTAGAAGATAGAAAAGTTCAAGCAAAACGCCATCACTCCAGACCCAAAAATAATAACAAGGGAAGAGAAAAGTGACGGACATGTCTGAATCCATTCCATAACCCCAGATCCTTCCAGTAGTAAGGCTGGTACAGCCAAAATCATAGTAGCGAATGGTGCCATGTAATACACTGTGTTTATGCTGCGATAATCATATGAACCAATAACTAGGTCATTAGTAACCGAAGTTCCAAGGAAACATAGAATAAATCAATAAATGGATTTGTGATTAACAAAGCACTTTCTCCATTTAGTTCGGATGAGTTTCTTTTTTCATCCGTAGAACCCCAGAGAAATTTTTTATTCATCCTATCCAAGTCATCATTATAACTTCCAATTAACTGTTGCTCTACTGAACAATGACAAGCTGACAAAGCACCGGAAAAGACTGACTAACTACCCCGATAACAACAATTATAGTTAAAGGCCAGTGCGATATTGAACCCCAAAATCAAGTTTGCTGGGAAGGATGCTCAAGAACATCCTTTCCCATTACCAGTACCTAGTTTGATTATCTTACTTTACCTCTTCGTCCTACTTTTACGTATAAAATACTCATTTAACTATCGTTGTGAATGCCATTCATCCTTGCCAAATTGTGCACTGGGAAAACATACACTTCCAAAATGAGCACAAACTTCTGAGGGAAAATGTGGGAAGTGATGTGCAATCTACTTGTTAATATAACCAATTTGCACTCAACAAGGAAGTCTGTGTAACATGAAAGTTCAACTCTTCTAGGGAAAATTCATGTATTATTAATTTTAAGGTATCACCACTAATATGACAACCAATGAAATTGATCTTCTTCTTGCAGGAGAAAAATGTCAATCCATCATCAGTTAACATGATTGAGAATTTATAACCTGAAACTTAATCAAGTTTTTTCTTTCTTAAAAAAGAGAGAAAATTTAATGAAACTCGGGAAAAATGACAGTTAAGAATTTTATATGATGAATAGAAATCCCTTCCAAGTTCACTTATAAGTTATAATAAAAAAGAAAGAGTTAATTTGTTATAATTTATATTTATATTTTTGTTGTTATTGTTCTTATTATTTATGTTGTACTTAATTTTATTTTATTTCTTTGGTTGAGTAGAGAAGGGGGAAACAGACAGAGAGTAGAAGATGATACCTGTCAAACTTGTAACCATGCAGCAGAGACTCTGCAAGGATGGTCTTTGTTGATGTAGCAAGGCAGCCGAATAAAGCGGCACAAAAACCAAACATATTAAAACTGAGCTCTGTGATAGAAGTGAGTAGTATTCCTCCAACAATGGGAACAAGAGAAGCCCAAATTTGCCAGTCAAAGTATTTTCTCCAGACTAGCCACTGCAAGATAACTGTTTTAAATGCATTAGACTCAGATATACCATTTTCTTGCTGAGGTAGAACAGAATGAGAAAGAACAAATAATTTAGTTTATTAACATAAATTTGATACTGCAACTGTCAAATGATGCTAAATAAGAACAAAATTCATCCTGTGCACTTCAAATAATATATTATGGTTGACTTCTTTGACGGGTGTCACCCCATCTTTGAATAGCTTGTCGTGAAACAATTCTGAGCTCTCAATATACTTGACTCAGAACTCACCTGTTGTTGCCGGGGTAAATGACTTTATAGTTTGCATAAAAGAAACGGGAATATAGCGCAGGCTCACATTCCCCAAGACTATGTTGATACAAAATACAAATGACATGGGAAAAATCCTCTTCCAGCGATCTTCAGGATCAACCGGAATGAGAGGCTTAAGCTTCAGCACTTTGATTACCATGTAAGCACCAATTGCTGAACATATAAAATGTATGCATGACACTGACAATGGAAACTTGAAATCCATTTTCTGTTGAAAAAAAGAGATTGCACAAGTAAGACAACAATCAAGTACTAGATCTTCAATACTAAAAATAACTAAACAATATTTTCCTGCATTAGATTTCTGCAATATCAAGATTCAATATATGCGTGCACATTGCTTGATCTTTTCATGACCATTTAAGTTTGAATTATCATACAAACTTCATCAAATAAGTTTGATCAGAATCATGATCCTTTAATTCTTCTAGGCTTCAACAGTTAATTTCACTAGTAACTCCAGTGCAGACTCCACCTACAGTGCAGATTCTTTACAGAGGAAACAGAATTGCATAAGTAAAGACAACGATCACATATCAGATCAGGACTAGTATAAAATAAGTAAACAAATATTCTCCTGCATTACATGTCCACAGATTCTTATATAAGAAATATATTGATTGTTGGACTAAAGAGATATCTCTTATTTAATATTCAACATGTAGCATGTTGCTTGCCCTTTTCATGGCCATTCAAGTTTGAACTATGATGCAAACATTAAAAAAAAGGTGATTGGAATCATCATCCTTTATATATTCTAAGCTTCAAAAGTTGTTTTCAAGAGTAAATGAAGAATAGACACCATCTATGCTGCAGATTCTTCATTTTTTAATTGTAAGATTTGAACCCTGTGCAATAAACTCAAGTAGACGAGTCCCAAAAGGATTAGTTAAACCCCGATCACCATAACAAGTCTGAATGCCAAAACGAGAAAATGAATATTAAATAATTGAATTACCAGAATGAAAAAGGAATAATAATTAAAGATACAAATCAAACACAATTAAATTAATAATACAAAAATTATGGTATTACCATATTTGATGAATTCAGAATTGAAAAAATTACAAGTTTTTTTTTTTTTCTATATATAGATAACAACAAGAGCCAGCTCACTGTTCGGTAGATGAATGCACATGTATTACCAGTAAAAAGTCTGGCGCACTAAATCTTTACCGAATACGATAAATGATTCATTCAGCTACCAAGATGTGCCTTTCTCAAATTTCAAAACAATAACAACAATGTGAAAGGAAAACAACACAAAATTCAAGCTGAAAATGTAATGATTTATACAGGAAAACATATAAAATTCAAAAAAAGAAAACACAACATCGAGATCGTTAGAGACGAAAATAAGGAATAATTTACAAAAAGAAGAAGAACCCAATAAAAATAAAAATTTAGAAAAACTGAAAAACGAACACAAATCACATGTGTACATATAGACAGACCTGAAAGATCCATTTGTTCATGATAATAACAGTGACATTGAAACCCCACCATTGAAGAATGGCTAATATGGATCGAATTACACTCCATTGACACAACATATTTTCCTCCATGATTTTTCTCCTTTCTCTTCACCCCAGATCAAAATTCAGTACAATCAACCAATTTTGCTATGAAATCCAACGAAAACGGAAATTAAGAAAAAACAGTTGGATTATCAATAAAGGGCTGTTAATAGAGCGGATGAGAAGCGCGGCGCAACATTTGAAGCGGCATTAGAAGGCAGGATGGCTGATTATGGAGTGCCATTTTGGGGTGAGGCGTTTAGAGAAATTTGTTCTGCTGTTAGGCTTCTCTTTTAAATGGTAATTTTGATTTTCAGTTACACTGTTTTTTAATTTGGGTGTGAATTCGAAACGTATGTGCGCTTCTCACTGCCTTCACGCCTTTGAGCATCTTTATTGGTAAAGTTCCAACAAAAACACCATGTACAACCATAAGCAATTAATATAATTCCAGGGAATTGAATTGCTTATAAATTATTTTACTGAGAATTATAATTAATTATATTTGATTTGTATAATTTTTCACCCGAAAAATGTTGAAAGTTTTGTATTCGTTTGGCTTCATTTTTTATGAAAATTGTTCATTAAAGTGATAATTTTTTCTATCATTGGGTTTAGAATTTGTTTCAATTGAATTGCTTATAAATTATTTTACTGAGAATTATAATTAATTATATTTGATTTGTATAATTTTTCACCCAAAAAATGTTGAAAGTTTTGTATTCGTTTGGCTTCATTTTTTATGAAAATTGTTCATTAAAGTGATAATTTTTTCTATCATTGGGTTTAGAATTTGTTTCAATTGCCAAAAAAAAATTAAAAAAATTATCATACCAAATATCATTCGTTTTGCTTTGTTTTGCATGGAAATTGTAAACAAAAATGATAAATTTTTTTACCATTGTGTCTAGAATTTTTTTCAATTGCCAAAAAAATTTTAATTTTTTTTTTAAAAATAAACCAATTCTATTTTGCCAAGAAAATAGATTCCCACCACTTTAGCAAAAAAGTCAATTCTTTAAAAAATGGAAAATTGGTTGATGTGACACAAGTAAGGAAAGACAATTCCATGACAAATTTTGTCAATCAAGCAAGTCAAAAAGTGAAAAATTGAATTCATTTTCATTTTCCTTGAAAAATTAGGCTTACCAAACACAATCTAACATCGATAATGTGACAATTTTCCTCATATTTTTCTCATAAAAATTGAACTGTCAAATCCTATTATTTTTACGTACGATGTCACATCATCGATATTTTATTATCATAATGATAAATATCATTATTCTAAGCACTGATGTGGTCTGGTGTAGTGTGGGCTGAATGGCTGTACTATCGTTTAACAACACTTTTTGAAAAGTCAAAAAACTATTTTTTAATATTAAAATATAAAATGAATCTCCTACCCCCCAGTAGGCATATAATAAAAATTTCACATTACTAATGTGACAAAGGGAACCGTAATTATGGTATCTAAATGTATGACTGTTTCGGAAAATCATAAATAAGATCCTTTTGTCAAGTCAGCGGTGGAAAAATTTATCCTACTCATTGTGGGTAGAGATCAGATCTATATTAAAATATATATATCTTCTATATATAAAGTGGCTATCTAACGGAATTTTGTTGGTTTAACGGAAAAACTAACGGAATTTCTTGTTTTAACGGAAACCCATAACCTTAAGGTCCAACTTGAATTTATTTAAAATCTTAGGGGCTAAGACTTAAAATTTAACCCTAATCCTTAAATTGCAGCCAAGTACCTTAACATATCCAAATTACACAAGAAATCCCCGCCTCCTCAACTCCCAATAACCGAAAAAACCTTTAATCTTCCATGACTGAAAAACCTTAATGGTGTCTTCTCGAAGCTTCGTCGTCTTCTATTGGTGATAAATCTGGCGGATTATTTTTAGGGTTTCGTTTGCTGGAAGATGAGTCACTCTGAATCGTCAACAAATAAGCAAAGAATCGCTCCGTTCACAGCATTTTTTGCGGTCATACTGCTTATAGTTATGTGATTTCATACACGTCAGTGTTCATTGAATTGTTCATACAGGTGATGTTTGCCCTTTGTTCAGAATTCTGATTTGTTCAAATGGCCTCTCTTTCAGCCAGAAAAGACTCCTCACTCCCTGAATATTGATTTCTCTTTAATTCCCCTTTTGTTTTCTTCCTTTATTGGCCGATTTAATCATTCTTTTTTTCGGCATTGAACAATCCATCCACTTTTGTTCTTATCCTTCTAATTTATATTTTGATCTATTTTTTGTCTTCAGCCCAGCATTTTGATGATGGCTGTATAGAATCAGTAATTCCAGAAACTGGCCGAAATATTAGCCAATAGCCATTTGATACGGCACTTCAAGCCTATCCATATAATGCTGCTGCTGCTGCTGCTGCTGCAGTGTCACCACCGTCAACACCACCACATGACACGAAAGCACCGACAGATCCCTCTTTTTCTGTTTTATTATAAAACATCATAAATCCCACTGTATTTGGCCACAAACACACTAACAAATTTCACAGCTTGAGGTCATTTGTGGTTGAGGAAAAAGGAAGTCTTTACAGCAGAATCAAGAGGTTTAGCACCCACAATTTTATTTTATTTTATTTTTTCATTTTTCTTGATGTGGTTTTGTTTATGCAATTAATTCTTCTTCTTTTTTTATTTTTTGGGTTTTACCTTATCCAAATAAAAATATGCCATCATTGATGGACCCTTGGAGCGTGATTTTTGATGCTGGAGTCGAGAAGGTACGCCTGGTTTCTGTTATGATTAACGGGAAAATTGTGGTTTTCTAGGGCCATCTTGGGAATAAAGTAGAATATATTAACCTAACTATGTTTTTCTGCTATTTTTCTATTTTTGTGCTAATAATTTACTCAATTCTCGATCCATTCCTTCAGCAAAATCAGCCTTAAGTTTCTCAAGACAGGTCTTTTTATGCAAAACGTGTACTTTTCTTTGTAAAGGTAATATTTGATTTTATATTTTATGTGAATTTTGTTTTCTTAAACGATGTAGGTTGAGGTTCTGTTGTTTACGGTAATATTTGATTTTTCTATTGTTTGTAGAAGTGTTCTCATGGAAAATTGCAATATCATGGATGCAACTCAAATCTGAGAAGATTTTTTCTCCTTCAATGGCCATATATATATGCATACAGATGAGTCTGCGAACAAGAAAGGTCATTTTTCTTCAGAATTTCCCGATGATTGATGTTATTTACTTTCTTGTAACTATTCCTTGGTTTTCCTTAATTCATTTTCGAATTGTATAAGCCCTGATTGCGATTTATGTTTTACTTGGTTATTTAATTAACCAAAAAAATTACATCTTCATTAATAAAAATTAAATTCTTAACCAAAAAAATTATATATAAACTAGGCAAACGTGCATTGCACGTTGTTTAAACCTAGTTTTTAAATATGTTTGAATAAATTTTTGAATGTGTTTTATATAACTATATGAGTTTTTAGATAAAGCTGTCGTATACCATTTTTCTCAAAAAATTCTTCTACAAAAAACAAAAATTATGTCAATTGGATCCTATATATCCGTGAACTAATTAAAAATGTCAAATTAATTTTTAACCTTTCCTCGTAATTTTAAAACCAATTTCCAATAAGGGTCCGTTTGATTGCAAGGGTGGAAAATGGGTGGAAAGAAAATGTTTTATAAGGAATTGATTTTCTTAGAAAATGTTTTACTGGGAATTGTAATTAATTGTGTTTGATTTGTATAATTTTCCATGGAAAATGTTGAAAATTTGGTGTTCATTTGACTTCGTTTTTTATGAAATTTGTCCATTAAAATGATAATTTTTTCTACTATTGAGTCTAAATTTGTTCACATTGTCAAAAAAAAATTTGAAAAAAAAAATTTACCATACCGATTATCATTTGTTTGACTTTATTTTACATGAAAGTTGTCAATAAAAGTGAATTTTTTTTTACCATTGTGTCTAGAATTTATTCTCATTGTAAAAAAAAAGGTGGAAAATGTTTTCCCTCCTATTAGGTGAAAAAATATTTTCCACCATTTGTGCATCAAAGGGTTGTACCTAGAAAAAGGGAGGAAAACATTTTCCGTGGAAAATTTCGCATATCAAACAGTCAAAAAAGTGAAAGTAGGAAAATATTTTCCTACTTCCCTGGAAAACTCCGTCAATCAAACGGAGCCTAACTAAACCGTCCTAACCTCAAAAGATCCATAAGTTCGTCACACAAAATTGGCATATGCAATTTGACATGTTTTCACCAGAGTTTGAACAATTTTCCATTATGTAGGAATTAGGACAAAATTTATAGCTATAGTAAAAGATTTGAAACTAACTTGCTCTTTTTCAAAGTAAGAGACCAACTTGTTATTGAAACAATGGATGAAGGACCAATAGTAAAATTGTTCTAAACAAATGTGCGTGTATGGAATCCCTATTATCTTAAAACACATTTTTTTTAAAATAAAATAAAATTCATTTTCAACAACACATTCTCACTATAAAATATTTTGCACTTAAATTTAATTTTTTTTCTATTTTTTAATTATATATTTTCGAAAAATTCACTATTACAAAATTTATTTTTAACACAGAATGGGATCAACCATAGACCTAAAATGTTCAACGAAAGTACATATAATAATGGGTTTTGTTAGAGCGCGTTCTATTGGTTGACTCCAGCCAATAAGGGGCGTACGCAGTACGTCATCCGAGGCGAAAACCCATAGTATGTTTATGTATGTAAATGCGGGTCAACATACCTAACATGTTCGACTAAAGTACATATAATATATCAATTAAAATGTTAGAATCAGGGACGACACACAAGTTTGAAGTTAGTGGAGCACAATTGAACTTATAAAAAAGTTAGAAAAAATTTTGCAATTGAAAATTTAAATCCAAAAAAATCATACTCCATGTAATTTTGTATTTGAAAATTTATATGGAATATGACTTTTTCGGATGTAAAATTTCGAAAAAAAAATTATGTTATATTCCATATAAAATTTCCTAATAAAATGATGAAAATTACATTAAAAAATTTGGATCGCAAAAATAATAAATATTAATGAAATAATTGATTTCTTTAAAAAAAATGCGAGTTAGATGTCTTTTTTTAAGACTCACGTTTAACGTATTTTTAACTATTTTTGATATTTGTTTGGACTATTCGATATGCCCATAATATAGTTCTCGAAATAAGTTTTGAGATGACATAAGCAATTTGTAGATTCGATTAACGTATGATCGTCGGAGAATTTTTAAAATTAGTATGTTATCGAAATTCAAATTTATTGTGATTTTGTCCCTGTTTGGTGAAGATAAAATCATTTTTTGGTAAATTTTGATAAAAGTTAAACGGTTATGGATTTCATGAAATATATTATTAAAATTAATTATTTTTTTTTATGCCAATTAAAATTAATTGTTAAACTTTCATTTAAATTAAAATTTAGATTTCAATTGGATATCAAACATGACTTTATAAATAAAACATAAAAATTCTCAAAAGTTGGGGGGTCACGTGACCCTCAGGATTCTTGGCTCCGCCCCTGGTTAGAATCTCATTTTGTCTGCTATTATAATTGGATTGCTTCACTATTTTATCGTTGTTTTATTGCATGGTAAAACAATTTATGTACATTTGATTATAACCCGACACCCTCAAATATTGAAAATGCAATAACGCTATTCAAATAGGGTTTAAAAACAAGGGTTGTGGCAGATGTTGCGTCATTACTGTCCAATGATGTTGCGTCACGTGCCCCCTATATTTTAAGTCCAGAGCCGGACCTGAGGGGAGGCCCAAGAGGCCACCGCCTCAGGCCCAGAAATTTTAGGGGCCCCGTTTTTTTTTTTGTTTTTTTTTTTTTTAAATTAACCTAAAAGGTAAAAACTTCCGGTCAAGAGTTCAGACCCACTTCCCTGTCCCTGAGTTCCCTCCCTCCACTGCTCCACAGCAACGGCGCTGAGGCGACTCCAGACTCCAGTCCAATATGTTGAATACGAATTTACCGTTCCAGATTCTATTTTGTTATGGTGGGTTTTATGTATCTTATTTTCTCTGTCGCCATAGTCTATTTTCTTTGTATTTTACAGATAAAAGTGTTTTGTCTTGAGAAACATGAAGATATATCTGATCTACAAATCTTGGGTTTTTTAATGTTTCCTTGATCCCACTTGATCACATACTAACTACCCACAACTCAATTTTATTTTCGGTTCAAATTTCTAGTATAAAGTTATGTAATCTTCTGATTAGACCATTGATATATAATTTGAAATAACTTCTTTCACACCTAGTTTCAGAAAAATTGAGGCAATCAACAAAATAAATAGAATAACTGTATAAGGTTCGTGGATAAATCCCGAAATGCTTAAGATGCCCAAAGGGTTTTCTCGACTTTTTAATTTCTTTTCACCTCGATAGTGAAATAGTTTTGTAGGGTCATTCAGGGGGGCATGTTATTGGTTGTCGTTGATTTATTCATAAGAAAGGTGATGGAGCAGTGACTAAAGGGCTTGTTCATGATTGTTGCAGTGTTGGTTTAGTACTGAATTGGGTGTTGAGATTAAGAAACATTTGTTCTAAAGTGATAGACATTACTGTTTGTTGAGAGCCTTGAACACAAATAGATGATCTGATCTACATCAGGTTATTCAATATGAGGTTCCTTTTGAGAATTTGTGTTTGCTCGACTTCATTTTTTTTTACTAAGAGTGCATTAGGAATTGCTTTCTGGAACAATAAACAAAATATTTAAATGATTGTGCCATTTTTATGTGCACCTCCTTTCTGTGTCTTGTTCAAGAAGAATCTTCGCCCAACACAAAAAATTTCTAATGGCATGTAGATAAAGAGTTCTCTGTTTCTTAGTTGCTTGTTCGATACAAATGTTATGATGGATTTCGACACTATCCTTTTGCTCAGACCATGCCCTTTATATATTATCAAATTTTAAAATTTATTCTCTTGATCATGTTTTATTGATTGTCTGAACAGGTGATTTTCAAAGATGAATCGTAACTATCTGTATGCAGTGTTCTGTTTGTTAGTGTTAACATGCTCCCTGCTCGCTTCTTCGAATGGCCTAAGGAGAATTAACATGAAAAGGAGAAGAAAAAGTGAATTTCTCCTTAACCTGAAAATGAGAAGAAAAAATTGATTGTTTGCTATGACTTAGGGGCCCAAATTTTGAAGTTCGCCTCAGGCCCCGCGAAACACAGGTACGGCCCTGATTTTAACCATGTCATCATAGCAAAACTCTTAAAAATGATATTGCCAATTACGGAATTCAGATTTCGAAAATGTGAATTTGCAGTAGCTTTAAACACGACAATTGGAAACCAATTTATGTAAGACGTGCTGGAAACGTGCGTCAAAGTAGGGAATATGAGGGTTTCGAAAATTTTAAGAAGAAAAATTTGTAAAGTAATTTTTTATCATTAGGGCTCTAAGCAACCATACTCGTGCCACGTGCACGAATTGTCACAAGACAAATTCAATCGCTCCCATGGTAAGTAAAGGCAACTTTGAATTACTTATTTATGTTTGATACAAGCAAATGTCATACGAATTATTACTTACTTTTTTACTGATTAAAGTTAAAATATCGGGTTTCAACTTTAGTTTCCTTAAAAAAGTATCATATGGGCGTGAGGCGAGTTGGGTCGTCTCAACTGCCATTTTTTTTTTTTTTTGAATTCCCTGTTTATGCGGACTAGCTCATCGTAGTCTAGCACGGATCATGCTCTTTTACCCCTCCCCCGAAATTAAATAAATAATTTAATAAATTAATAATAATAAATTTGACATGCTAAGCCACCAAAATATGGACTGCATTCGGCTCGACTCAACACAATGCATGCTTAACACGCTCATTCATCCAAAATTTCTCAAGTATACAACAAAATATAAAATTATTAGTTGATAGCATTTCGAATTCTATTTTTTTTAGAGATACACCCTTAACTCTGGATTTCAGATTTCTAGCTTCATTTATCCCCGCTCGAACGCACCAAGAGTAACTAAAGTTGCTTTCGTACTGCTGTTGTCTATGCGTACGGCCATCCTCTTCTCCCGTCCCGGTCTACTGAGATTGTGCGAGGCGGATGTTGTGCCTCACAAAATGCATGCATGCGTGTTAAAATGCAAAGCCATCTACTTTCCTTGAGATGGTTTTATTGAAACAATAAGCAAAGTGAAGTCAAAATTTGTACAACAAAAAGGATGGCAATATATATATATTAACCCAGCCTATAATGAGAAACAGCGGTATGTTCAAGTTAAGATGCAGCAGTGCACATGGAACGAATTAAAGAGTCTTTGAAAAAGAAAGGTTACATCACTTAAAAAGAAAGTTTTGTAACTCACTTTGATTTGAATATCTACACCTTCTTTATTAGAGTATACAATACTGTAAATATTTAATTAGATATACACGACGCGTGTGTACAAAAAATGTATAGGTCTGGACGCGTGCTATAACTTTTTCCTACTTTTTACACCACGTTCTAAATAAAATCAATTTTCAAAAACATTTTTCATGATATGCTAATCTAGTTTGTGAATTGCACTCCTACATATGTGCGCAAGGGAGAGCCTCTATGTTAAATATGATTACACTTTTAAAACATGTAATCATATTTAAACAAGTTATTGCCTTATTTTATTTTATTTTTTGTGTGTAGAGCAAATTTTTATTGCTTTCTTTTTGTTAGTAATTATGTTGTATTGACAATTATTTAAACAAAATAAGTATGATAAAAAAAAATGATTATTATAAAAGAGTCGTAAAAGTCAATGAATCTTTTGGAGGGTTGTATAGATGAACTAGAAGTCTTTAGGTTTGAATATTGAACAGGGAGAAAGAGTCGCCCGATTTATGCTAGCATGTCGCTTAGCTGATGCTCGAGCGAAAAAAACAAAATTATTGTCACCCGACTTTCGCTCGAGCAACATATCTATCGCTCGCCAAGCACTAGAGCGATAGTGTTATAAGTGAAACCCTAGTTCGCGATTTTCAAGAGTTATATCTATCATATACTACATAAATACCTCATATTATAAATTCACAATGTTCATTACATTTTTGGTGGTGGTTGATCGTTATATTACATTCTCCATAACATTATTCTAAAATCCAAGAACATATCCAAACGTTGGGATTAAACATTTTATTTTTGAGATCAATCAACCACAAGTTGGGAAAAACGTCAAATTCATATAATCTGAAACACTCACTACCTAGATATAACCAGGAATGTACTTTCTCAATAACTTTTAGATATTGCTGAAATTTGAGAGAGGTTGAACTAAAAGCACTTGAAGAATACAAGAATAAGGTATTCTTGGTGGTCCACGGGAGATAGACAATTCCAGAAGATCAGGAACATGTGTGAGTGAAACACGTTCCAGTGGGTCTTGAATCTAGAGTAATTAATTATTGTAACTTGTTGCAATATTAATCAAGAATAATTTTTAATTCCGCATTATTCACCTATTCACCCCCTTTAGGTGATTTTAAAGTCAAACGCGTAACTTTCAAAGCTCAAATTCGATTCATAACCCTAGTTTTCTAGATAAATAGTTCATTGTTTGTCCCGCCATATTTTGATGACAGTAATTATGCCTGTTGAAAAATTAGAATGAGAACCTTTTTGAAATCGATAGATTAGCGTATTTGGTTGAGCATCGTAAATGGTTGGGTTGCCCCTTCTAACACCGTTAATGATGTTGTCACCCCCACTCCTATAGCAAATTGGTCGAAGGCTAATTTAGATTAATGTAATTGAAATAGTAAGGCTTTACATGTTTTATTTATGGCTGTGTCACCAAAAGAATTTATGTTTGTGTCTATGTGTGAGGTTGCTAAAGAAATTTGGAATATTTTACAGATCACACATGAGGGAACTCGGGCTGTTAAGAATTCTAAGTAACAGATGTGGACCACTAGGTTTGAAGAGATTAAGATGAAGGATGATGAGACCTTTGATGATTTCTATGCGAGTTTGAATGACATAGTTAATTCTATCTTCAACCTAAGTGAGAGAATTCCTGAGCCTAAAATTGTCAAATAAAACTTTAGATCCTTAATCGAGAGATTTAAGCTTAAAATCACGGTTATAGAGGGGAGTAATGACGTAGATAGTATTAGGGTTGAAGAATTGGTTGGATCACTCCAGACTTATGAACTAACATTAGTTGAACCTAAGAAAGATAAGCTTTTGGCCTTGACTACTAGAATTAAAAGTGAATTTGATAAAGACAATGAGAAGGTTGAGGAAGTAAATATGAGTGAGCACTTTGAGGAAGATTCTGAAGATGTGGAAGAGATTCGTGATATATACCAACAATTATTTGAGAAAGTCTTAAAATTAAGAAGGTATATAAAGTCGTGCTTAAGAAAGTCAATGAACTTGAGCTAGTTAGAGAGAAACTTGAAGCTGTCCTTCAGTAATCTACCTTGTGCCTCAATAAATTAGATACCGTGAATCAATCCCTGGAGGCTGAGATTAAGAATCTTAAATGTGTGCTTGAAAAATCCTCTAGGAGAGTTAGTGAATTGACTATCGAGAATGATATATTCGAAATCCAAGTTAAGAACCTTCTGAATGAACTTGAATATTCCAAGTCTCAACTTCTTACTCTCTCTAGTAGTTCTCAGAAGTTTGATAATCTTTTAAGAATGAAAAGGCCTTCTGGAAATAGGAATGGTCTAGGTTGATGTTAGCACTTTCAAAACCACATTCGTCCCTCCTACTAATAAGACTTGTAGAGAAAGTAATCCCATTGGACAATTTAGGATGTTTCCAAATAGAAATAAATTTCAGGAACCACGTAGATTTGGTTATATGTTTATTCCTACTTGTTTAAATTGTGGTAAGTTATGATATATAAGGTCTAGGTGTCATAGATTCCTAAATAGAAATAGAAATCAGAATTTCACTAGAGCTAGAAATCAGGATTTTGATGACCGGATTGACTTCCTCACTAATTAAGCGAGTCATTTGACTAAATTGACTAAATTAATGACATAGTTGACTCAAAATAAGTCTTTCACTAAACAAATTTGGGTTAAAAAGAGTGATCATAAAATTTTTGAAATTGATCACGATGCTATTAAAGGTAAAGTCATTTATATACCTAATTGATTAGGTGTTTTATATGCATATACTTATTAATTGTGATTCATTTATTATTGCATGCATATCATTTTTTGTTTTGCTTTTTAGGTAGTTTGATTTAAAAAAAAAAAATAGAATTTTCTTCACTACAGAATGATATATGATTTTTTTTGAACATGTGTGTTGAGACCAAGAACGAGTTTAATTTTGGACATATTTTTCATTACTATGTTTGGATATGTTTTTTCATGTGACGTATACACTGCATACACTATGATATTGTGAGTGAGTCTTGACCGCGTGTGTGAAATTTTGGACGGCCATCATTTTTTCGTAAGATGACCTTAAACATGAATTGATCTCAATTTAGTTGATTTGAGCTCTAGTATATCCCCTTAAATGAAAAATATTTTATCTTATACTCTTTTTCGAAACCTATTTGACTCGAGTAATTAAGCCCGATTGGTTGTTTCTTATAACCTGATGCCTCATGGTCAATTGACTTGGAGTCATCGGAAAAAAACTCGTTACATGAGTCTTCATTGTCGTTTAATTGAGAAGAGTCTGCACATAAGATATAAAAAAATTGAAAAGAAAAATAGAAATTGTGTAAAAATGTACATATGTTCAAAGTTAGGGGGAGAAATGAATAATTTATATAAAAAAATGAGCTTCATTTATAGGTTCTAATATGCATTATTGGTTTGACTTTCATTAATAGGGTAATAAACTTATTTACAATGATATTTAACATGTCCTTTATCATAAATTTAAGGTTTGGAGTTTTGATCACAATGAATTAGTAGTACTTTACACACACGAGTCACTTATATAATTTACTCTATTTAACTTGTACTGAGTATATGAAAACATTTATTGATCATCAATTATCCTTGTGCATGCTATCAACCGTATCTTTGAATTACTATATATTGTTGATATAGTTCCCTTCATCATTTGTGACAAAAAGAGGGAGAGATGATGACATTTTAATTTTAGTCATGGCATTTTGCATTTTAATTTTAATTTTGAAGAGTTTGCAACAAGGGGAAGATGATAATATCTTATAATAGTATTGGGAGTTTTGCGTTGAATGCTAAGTTTTTTGAGTTTTGATATTTTGTAATATTAATGTTTTAGTTGGTGTTTTGATTAACATCAGTATTACTTCTCAATCTAACTAACATATTTATGATAGTTTGTTTCAGTTGTTATATTTCCTATTTCACGTGCTTTTATACTTGGTATTTGAGTTGTCGATTTCAAGAAACATGTTTCGAGGAATGCAAGAGTTAGATATTCAGTTTGAGTTTAGGTAAATTAGTTTTGTTTTTACTTCCTTGACTTGCAGTGTATAGTTTTGTCACAAAATGTCAAATGGGAGACTGTTAGGAATTAGCTTGTGTTTGACACCCATTTTAGGGAAAAAATAGATTTTGGAATAGTGATTGATTGAAGAATGTATGGTTAAAAAGTAAGGAAATTTTTGGGTTTATGTGTAATATTATTTTATTGATGGAAAGTGTGGTTAAAATGGAGAAAGAAAAAAAAAAGAGAAATAGAATGGATGTCAAACATGGGCATGCGTTGGCAATTCTGTAGATAAAATGAGTATTGTAAAAGAAAATGATTATTATAAAAGAGTTATAAAAGTCAAGGAGCTTTTTGGGGGTTATATAGATGAACTATGAATCTTTGGATTCGAGTATGGAATAAGGAGAAAGAGTTATCGGATTTATGCTAGGATGTCGCTAGTTGATGCTCAAGCGGAAAATTGTCGCCTGACTTTCGCTCGAGCGACCACCTGTTACTCATCTGTTACTAGCCCGACTCTCGATCAACAATGTTATACGTGAAACCCTAGTTTGAGATTTTCAAGAGTTTTATCTATCTTATATTACCAAAATACCTTATATTATAAATACTCAATGCCCATTACTTTTTGCTGGTGGTTGATCACTATATTATATCATCATAACATCATTCCAAGATCCAATAACATATTCAAATATCGAGCTTGAACATTTGATTCTATGAAATCAATCAACCACAAGTTGGAAAAAACATCAAATTCATATAATCAAATACACTCACTTCCTAGATAAAATCAGAAAGATAATTTCTCAATAACTTTCAAAGATTGCTCGAGTTTGAGAAATATTGAACCAAAAGCATAGGAAGAGTACGAGATGAATGAAACACAATTAATAAGCACAAGTACGCATCAAAAACACTTAATTAGTTAGAAAAAGTACGAGAAAAAGTTGTTCTTTATGATTCAAATGAGATAGACAATTCAAAAAGATCGAGAGCAAGTATGAGTGAAGCACGTTCCAGCGGGTCTTGGAGATTGCAAGAATTCAATCATCGAGTCTAGTAGATTTTTTAGGTTGGATCATATTGTATGTTCTTATTGTTTATAATGGAAATTATTGATTTGATCTCGGAGTTCTTTACACAATTAAAGGTTTTCTACATTATCAATTCTTTGTGTTATTTACGTTGTTGATTTCATACAAGCCGACAATTCAACATACGGTAGTTTATTCATGAGAACTGAATCTAGAGTAATTAATTATTATGACTTGTTGCAATATTAATCAACAATAATTTTTAATTCCGCATTATTCACCAATTCACCTACCTTTGGGTGATTTTAGGGTCGAATGCGTAACTTTCACTTTTCAACACGTAAACCACTTTTAATGGGTGTACTTTGAGTTTCAATTTTTCATTCACCTCGAACATCATTTTAGACAACTAAATAAATGATTTCAACGTTCTCTTGGAAGAGAACACATATTTAGTTTGATCTTTGAAAAAGAAGAAATGAATCCCATTCAAAATTATGCTAAATCAGCACAACTTTCCGACAGTTTCTATATTACATTTCAAGAACAATGTAGATATTACACTGCACTTTACATACGCGTATACAAAATATGTCATAAGTAGACTAATTAATGCGAAAATTGAAAAAATGAGAGAGAAAAATTGATAACAACAAACGAATGTTAATACGTTCGTATACATCGTGCTTACACGATATTTTTAGGTAGAGCAACGAGGAAGACCAAAAGTGTCAAAAATGATGTAAAACTTAATAGTCAATTCACAATTTAATCAATTGAATTTGATGCTTGTAATATGGAAAAAGAGGAACTTATAATGGATCAATTTGACTAAGTTGGCAAATGTAATCAAAGTATTTTGGAATTTTGACCCTAATTAACAAGTCAAGTCAATGATAAGAATGGATGTGGAAATTAGTAAAGTTGTGTGTCTCTCTAAAAATAATTGTTTCCCTTGTTTGATACGGGTTCTTTAAAATTCTTTTTTTTTTTTTTTTCAAACCTTATTTCAATCACAAATTTTTCAATAAGATAATTTTATGCGTGAGCTCATAATTTTTTTTCGCACCTTTTTACCACGAATTCTGAAAAAAAAAAAAATCATTTTTCATAGAATTTATTTTAAAAAATCTACATCAAACAGAATCTAAAACATGTCACGAAGGATATACATTCATCTTGTTTGAACACTATTGTTTAGGATAATATATTTTGGAATAATAATTTTTTGGAGAATTTGTGATTTAAAAAAAAAAGGAAATTTTTTAATCTATCTGTAAAATTATTTTATGGAAAAACGTGTGATGAAAATGAATTTTGAAAAAAAATAGGCATTATCTTTTGGAAATAGCAACTTTTTCTTCTCCTTTTAATTTTGAAAAATGAACTCACACATATTAAAAGTGTATGTTGCTGCCTCATTGATCGTGTTTGATGTAGATTAAAATTTGATTTTTAATAGATTATGATAAAAATCGATAAAATGTGTAGTTGAAGAGTTATGTATCCAATAAAATGTGTGGTTAAAATTAGTTGTTTAACTTTAATTTGCTATTAAAATGAGATTTTAATTTATACCAAAATGGACATTATAATAAACAAAAAAATTAGGGTAAATGGCACCAAGGATTCCTTGAACCTTTGAACATTATGCCAATGAGATCCCGAACTTTTGGATTATACTAAGTCTCTAAAATTTCAAGTTAAAATCAACAATTAATTTTAATCACACATTTTATGGGATCCACAACTTTTCAATCATACATTTTATCAACTTTTATCAAAATCTACTAAAAATTTGATTTTAATCTCTATCAAACAAGAACTGACTGAGATTTCAAACCTTTGGAAGGTCCACGCCCGACGGCCTGAGGTCAATTTCATATGAAACTGCCATTTTAACTGTGAAGAGGTCAAATTTTAAGTAAAATCATTATTGTATCCTTAGCTTAATTTAAAATAAAGAAAAGAAAACAGAACCAATAATAATAAATAAATAAAATTCACCCACCTTGGTACGCATGGCTTCTTTGGTTGTTTGGTCTCTTTGGAAATCCCCTTGGTTTTTGCCATTTTATTGTTTTTGTTTTTGTTTTTATTTGTTATTTTTATAATTTATTTATTTATTTGTTTTAAATGAAACTAAGATTTCAAAGGTTCGGAAAAATTAAAGATTTAGACCTTGTTTGGTGGCCATTTTTTTTGAAAAAACATTGTTTTGAATAGTAAATTTTGAAGAATATGTTGTTAAAAAATAAGAAAAAAAATTAGAGTTTACGTGTAAGACATTTTATTGTGTAAATATGTTATTGAAAATAAGTAGGTAGAGTTTTGAAAAAAATGGAAGACAAATATGAGGCTTATGAATCACCGATCAAATGTTTGAACCTCTAGTACAATTTGTTGTAATTATTCTATAATCTTGTTAAGAACAAGAATCGCGTATTTTAAATTAGTAAATTAAAATTTATACCTGCGAAAGACATTTTTGTTTATGAATTTTACGAGTTAGATCTTCTTCTCTTTACTCCTCAAAATAATCAACCATCAATGGGGCAAGCCAAAACAATATGGAAATGAGGGGGACCTAGCCTTTATATATAAAATTATAAAGTCGACTCATTACCGATTCCAACCCTAATTAGGGTTTACACAATTCCGGCTCACATACTTAAAATTACCACATTATAATAATAAAGCATGTAAGGTGTACAATGGCCCAAGTGATCACTAACATATTGAGCATAATCACAATATCATTGCAAACCATACATTTAACCCGCAAAATTCGCAATCAAATGGAAGTCCACAAAATAGAATTATTCTAACATTCTTTCACTTAGGCAAACATTTGATTGCTATATAACAGAACTTGTAACCTCCGGGTCGGATTATATAGGTGGCCACACAAGTATAGCTAGAGTTTGACAAAACTCCCGAATCGAATTGAACGGTTCTTCTTAAATTAAATAGCCGAACGAGTATCTAAATCAAGAATCAACGAGTTTGGTTCGGTTCTCAATTCTAGGCTTAGAACCAAATAAAAAAACCGAATCTCCCTAATTTTTTTAATTTTTTATCTTAAATAAGTCAAATTATTTTATTTTTTTCTAAATGAATTTGCTAATTAATTCATTTAGCTCAAACATAAAATATGATTTTACTATTTTCAATTTTCAGGCAAGCCCAACTTAATCAAATTGACCTAACTTTTACTCAAATCTCTTATTCTACTGTAGTGTTGATTTGCCGTTCTATTATTGTGAACTCGATATCTTCCTTTTGTGATTTTAATAGCCACATTTATGAAGAAGTCAAAAAATAAAATAAAATGTACAAAAGATATCACCAGATGGAACTACTCTATTTTGTAAGAGTTAAGATTGAACATATCGTAGTCGAATTAATGTAGCGTTGTTGTAAATATAAAAAAATTAATTGTTGTACGGAACTCGGGAACCGAACCGAATGAAATTGAACTTGAATTGCTCCATAATTAAATTTGGACCAGACGGTTCCACTTACTAAATACTCAAAAATTCTGATTCGATTCTCTTCAGAGCCGAACCGGACCATGACCAACTCTAAGTATAGCTAACACCTTACACAACATGATCCTGTCCAACAAGAATGTTAACACGAACATAGAAGTTGTTACACCAATCAAACGATGTAAGACCACACCACAGCTACAAATGCCAACATCCTTATCGACATGGATACACATCCTCCAACTAATGTGGTAGTATGCAGTATAAACTTTGCACCAAATGTGATAAAAAACTGTGATAATTCATATCGGTTCTCAAAATGCTTCTAATCATAATGAAGCCAGGTGTCTCTGAAAGAGACTCATTTTATGTCTTAACTGTCATATCTCGAGATCAAAATAATATCCTAATAAAAGACTTAAGTCAAATGCATGCTCAAAATAATTTATGGATAGTGTAAAATATTTTTTATTATTGGAAGGGAGGTTGTACCCGAAGAACATGTGGATTGCCTACGTACACCGTGAAGGGATCAAGCTAAAACGTAGTTCTTTAACATAAATAACTCGTACTAACCAAAAAATCAAAGGTTTTCACAATACCCATATTAGCAACGTGTGTCTTAAAAACTTTTATGAGCGAATCTCTTAGTCAAAGGATCTACAATCATCGCCTTAACTCTGTCTCTTACTACCAAATATTTGATGTTAATGCGTTCTGATCAATTAGAACTTTTATTATTTTTTTGAAAAGAACACTGCTGCGTTGTTATCACAATAAATAGTGATTGACCTCGAGATGGAGTCAACAACTTTCAGCCCAGAAATAAAATTCATTAACCAAACGGTTTGAATTGTAGCTCCATAACATGCTACAAATTCAACCTGTATAGTAGGAGATGCCACTAGAATCTGCTTAACACTTTTACGTGAGATAGCACCACCGGCCAACATGAAAATATAACCTGAGGTTGATTTCAAATCATCTTGACATCCAACAAAATCTGAGTCTGAGTAGCCTACCACCTCAAGGTGATTTGAACGCTGGAAAGTGAGCATGTAACTTTCAGTTTTCTTTAAATATCTCATAACTTTTTTAGCCACTTTCCAATGCTCTTGTCCTGGATTCGACTAAAATCTATTGAGAACACTGACTACATAAACAATATATGGTCTAGTGCAAACTTGAGCATACATCAAATTCTTCACAGCACTAGCATATGGCATCATCTTCATAGATTCTATTTCTAGTTCATTCTTTGGACAATGGGCTTTGTTAAACTTATCCCCTTTTATGATAGGTACATCACCCGGTGCACATTTCTGCATATTGAACCTTTCTAGAACACGTCGTATATAAGCCTTCTGAGAAAGTCCCAACATGCCATGATTTATATCATGATGTATTTCAATACCAAGCACATAAGTAGCTTCTCCAAGATCTTTCATTTAAAAATTAGCAGATACCATTTTCTTTGTCTCATGAACTAACCTCAAGTTACTGCCAGCAAGTAAAATGTCATCAACATACATGACAAGATATTTATGGCTTTAGCATCCGGAGGAAGTTCAATTTGCTTTTGAAGACCCACTTGTTATTTATGGTTTTAGCATCCGAAGGAAGTTCAACAAGTTTCCAAACTTTATTTTGTTCCATAGAATTCATTTCATCTTCCATATAATTTATCAATTTACGCGACTCAGGACTTGTCAATGCTTAATTAAAAGTAACAGGGTCAACAATATGCCCAACATTAAAATCACTCTCTAACAAATATGTAATATAATCACTGGGCAATGCAGACCTTCTTTCCCTTTACGATCTCCTAACTTGTGGCTCAGTAACTAACACAATCGTTGTTGGCTGATGAACCTGAAGTTCCTCTTGGCGCCTAGATTTTTCGTTAACTATTTCAACTAGTTGACGTATAACTCTCTCTTGTATGACAGGAACTGGAACAATAACTTGATTCGGTTCAACGTAAAACTTCCACTATCACCAAAGTCATTTTCCAGAAATTTAGTAGTGATTGACTCAACAATTCTGGTGCTACGATTGAGACAATAGAACTTATACCCTTTTGATATGTCTGGGTACCCAACAAAGTAACCGGAGTAGATTTTGAGTCTCATTTCTTCTCAAATGGATTATAAATTCTCACCTTAGCTGGACATCCCCAAACTGTGAAATGAACCAAACTTGGCTTACGTGTCCACAGCTCGAAAGGTGTTTTTGCAATAGGTTTACTTGAAACTTTGTTTAAAATATACATAGCAGTTCTCAAAGCTTACCCCATAGATATTTTGGCAAATTTGTTCTACTCATCATGCTCCTGACCATGTCTTTTAGGGTCCGATTACGTTTTTTAGAAACGCCATTCTGCTCGGGTGTCCCTGACATGGTGTATTGGGACTATGCCACACCCTTGTAAAAACTTTGTAAAATCACCCATGTTTTGACAAGACTCGTTATACTTCCCATAGTACTCACCATCCCGGTCAAATCTTACAACTTTGATGTTTTTCCCACATTGTTTCTCTACTTCCATTTTAAAAATCTTGAATTTCTCAAGTGCATGAGATTTGTCATTAATCAAGTAAACATATTCATATCGCGAGAAATCATCAATAAAGGTTATACAATATTTGTTCCCGCATATGGTAGAAGGTAAAGGTCCACTAATATCTGTATGTATCAAGTCCAAAATACCATCACTCCTAGTGGAACATTTCCTATTGGATTTAGTCAACTTTCCTCTTATACAATCCACACAAGTGTCAAAATCAGGGAAGTTGAGAGAGGAAAATATCTCAACTTTAACTAATCTCTCCATCCTATCATTTGAAATGTGACCCAACCACTTATGCCGTAACATGGAGGATGATTCACGCATTAGAGATCTTTTCTTTGACACATTCGCAACACAAGAGACTTCACCAAAAGAAGTCAAAGACAATTTATATAAACCATCACATAAGAGGTCATTTCCAATCAAACAAGAATAATAAAACAATTCAATCATTCCATTAGCAAAATTAAAGGAAAAACCAGAAATCTTAAGTTTCGATATAGAAATTAAATTTCGTCTTATTGTCGGTACAAAAACTATATTCTCTAAAATAAGAGGGAAACTAGACTTCAAAGATAACTTCACTACTCCTATGAACTCAACCTTCACTTGAACTCCATTTCTAATGCACATGCTTACTTCAGCTCACTTGGCCTCTGTTTGCTTATGAACCCCTGTAAGGAATTCGCAATATGAATACTGGCTCCCGAGTCTAACCACCAAGAATTCAAATGAACATCTACAAAAGAAGACTAAAAACAAACTAAGGCCAATGCTCCACTTACACCGTAATATCTCATATTCACCAGTTTGTCCATCAGATCTCCAGTTTCAGTTTTATCAGACTCAACAAATCTCACTCATATGGCTTGCACTAAACCTTGAGCATTTTCAATATCTGGTATAGCACTCATAATGAAATCGGATATGGAGCGCTTAACAATCTTTAAACAAAATCTATTAGTCATTTTCCACTTTTCATATTCAGCCATATATTCAGGAGTGCTTTTATCTATGATTTTCGAAAGCTGCTTCTCCATTGCAAAATCTAACCCCAAAAAATCAAATGCTATTTCTACGTCTCGTTTCAATCTCACATAATTATTCCCAATCAAAGTTTCAATAGCAAACAATTGGCTCGAAAGAATTGAGGTATTTAAAAATGTGGAAATATAAAATAACATATTTAATATCATTCAAATACAGTGCATGCAGACAATGGATGATAACATATTCGTCTACTTAACATGGGCTAAATTAGACAATCCGTAATTAAAGTCAAAACCAAATGAACATTATTATAATAAGAGTTTAGATGCATCATTGTAAAGTCACATTTTGACTGACAATATAATACGTTGTATGGTACTCTTAAAACACATAATCAAGTTAGTTAACAAAACATATTGATTTTCGAAACACCAACACTTTTGGGCAAAAGGAGATTTCTAGACCAAGTAAACTCGTTAACTGTCTTATACCAATTTTCAAAAATATCACATATAATAACACATTTGGGCAAGATACTATATGTAATATTCAAAATTACGGTGCTAATGTCCAATTTTTTTTTTTTTTAAAGAAAATCAAATAAAAATGAGTGTGCCACTTTGGTAGTTACCACCCACTTTTGTTTCAAAATATTTCTCTTAATGAGAGCATTAAAATAGACTTGAAGTCCACGAAAAATTCAATAATAATAATCACAATCATCAACCGACGAAAAAATAAAATCCATGCGCAATTTTGAGATGAAATGGGTAACTAAATTTCAATATATGAAAATGAAATTTAAATGGACAAATAACGACATTTAAAATATTTCAACAAAATTATAAAGTCATCAATTGTAAATATAATTTTAATTTTAGGTCGAAATTGAAATATATGTGGATCAAATTTAAAAATCCCATTTTATAAATTCAAATTCAATATTTCAAAATTGCAAAATTCACACTAAAATTAAAATTATGAAAATGGCCTCAAAATATAGAAATTATAGAATAGGTTCATTTTCTTTAAAATTTCAAAATGGCCATTTTGCTTTAATTGCAAGCATGGCCCCCAAAAAATTACAAATTGCGGAGAGGCCCCATCCCCAAATCAATTTGAAAACCCCCCCTTTTTTATGTACTTTTTCTAAAAGTTTGGAGTGCTCCTTGTGTAAATTTATTGTCACAAGCTATAATATTTGGATAATAATAGTTGTACACCATGTCATACATCACGGTGTACATCCCCTCACATGTGAGGGGGCCCACCATGAATAAAAAATTTGTGGGCCCCCCTCTATGTGAGGAGAGTGTAGCATGGTGTACATGAAGCAAAATCCATAATATTTTGGATTTGTCAACTCTATTGTGCGCGTGTGTTGGGTGTAGAGTTGAATGGTGAGCTTCAATTAATAAACTACACTAAGTAAGTTCAATATGATGATGAGTATGGAACCAAAAAGTGGATTATACAAGGCTCATATCAATGACTATTGTACAGGGTAGCTCAACTCAAATGAACCAAGGTATCTCATTCACAAGACCTAAATGAATACAAATCACAAAGGAACCGAACCAAAACAGCAAAGGAAACAGGGCAACGAAGAGGCGGTCGAAACACGGTCAAATAAGGGTTTTAAATAACAGTCTAAAAACACCAACGAAAAGGGTGTCAACAGTAACAAAAGAAGGGCCTCGCAGAAGAGACGTGGGTCACAAAGAGGGTAGCCGCAGTCGGGGTTAAATAAAACTTAAATACATACAAAATATATACAATCATATTGCAATTTATACCAAATTCATACACAACCCATCAATTTAATTAATTTATACATACATACGGTGAGCTGTCGGCAATAATAATAATAATAATAACAATACAACGACAAGAAGAAGAGGAAGAACGAGGGCATGGGCGAAAATTGCTATCAGGAGGCTTACATTGAAAACCAATGGCACAAAATAATCAATGCATATATACACACATAGACTGGGAGGGTTAAATAAATTGATTTTGGTGAAAAACATATATGAACTTCAGAACTTGTACGTAAACGATGGAGCTGTAGTTTTGGGCATGGGAATGTATGTGAGAGAGAAGACACATAACTTTAAAATAATTTTTTTTTTGTTTAAAAGATTCTAATCTTCGCATGCTGTTCAGACACCAATTGTTGTAATTATTCTATTATCATGCTAAGAACAAGAATCACGTATTTTAAATTAGTAGAATAAAATTCATACATGCAGAAGATATTTTTTGTTTATGATTATTACAATTAGATCTTCCTCTCCTTACTTCTCAAAATAATTAGCCATCAATGAGACAAGCCAAAACAATATGGAGAGTAGTGGAGACCTAGACTTTATATATGAAATTATAAAGTTGACCCATTATCGACTTTAACCCTAATTAGGATTTACATAATTCCGACCCACATACTTAAAATTACCACATTATAATAATAGAGCATGTAAGGTATACAATGGTCCAAGTGATCATTGATATATTGAGTCTAATCACAGTATCATTGCAAATCATACATCTAACCCGTAAAATTCGCAATCACATGGAAGCCCATATAATAGAATTATTATAACACAATTGATTAAAAAAATTCACAGTAATTTATATTTGATTTTGATTTTGTTTAAGGCCCTGTTTGTTTCTGATTCTCAAATCAATTCTCATTTTCAACCACACATTTTTCAATAAAATAATATTTTCCATCACATCAATACTTTTTTCTTCTTTTTCAACCATACATTTCCCATCATATCACTATTCAAAATCAATTCTTCCCCCAAAAATCCCTACCAAACAGGCTCTAAAAATGTAGAAGGAATCGACCCAAATCGAACCATAATTGATAAATTTCGATTCAACTTGTTTCCATCACTGCATATGGAATCCTTTCATTCAATGATCACAATTATTTAGAATCAAACACCATGCCACTCGTAATTCGAACACTTCTATTTTTTCTTAGTTCAAAAAGTTTGTACCTAATTGAATAATTGACAAAACGTTATGTACCAATAAAATAATTACCACTTTTTCCCCCTTAGACCTCGCTGCCACAGTACAGCGCACCATATAGGCGGGAACTTCACCCTCTGAAAAAGCAAATTCCGTTTCTCTCTGACAGACGCACACAGAACCACCTCCTGCTACGCCGCCGGCAGCCCAGACCCCCCCAATTCCTCATCTACACAGAGTAACACGCATTACACGAAGTGAAATGGTGGAGGCAGGGAGTGAGAACGAGGCGAAGCAAGTAGTAACTCGAATCGGCAAACAACTCGCCGCGTATAAAGTTTGCCCCAACAAAGACACACTCGTTAAATTGCTCAAAGTATGAACACTTTGAACTTAATCATATGTTTTCCTTATGTATTTAATTTTTCTTTAATCCCCCACCCCCCCCCCCCCCTGGATTTTTTACATACCCACAATTTAACTTTCCGAAAAATGAAAAACTAAAAAATGTTGATGGTTCAATTACAATTATTTGATGCTAGGACAGCGTGGAACAATCTAAACACAATGTGCAACTTCTTCAGCTATATGTTCTGCTATATAGCTTTTACCTTGCTCTGATTCTTTAGAAATGCGTTAATTTAATTCCATGTCATGCCACGCTTGCCATTTTGATTTCACTCTGTGGTACGTTGGTTTATCACAACGAAAATAGTATTTTGGTTTTAGCATGTTATTTTCATGAAATTTCTAGCTTCGATTAGATATGGGTACATTAGCTATGTAAGATTTTCGAAATCGTTGGGGTATTTTATGTCTCATTTCATTTGTTCTTGGGCTGTTTTTTATTTTTTTTTGTGCAACGCACTTCTTATCTGGGATCTATCTCTACACTTCATTGTCCATACATGATATCCCACGAGTCAAGTTAAATGAATGAATGCAACCTGAACGGCCGAGACAACTTTTCCCTTTGATTTTTGGCTGCCAGTCGTTCAGCAGTGCTTTCTGTTTACTGTATTTTTGACCTTTTGTTTATCCACACAATTACTATAAGTGTTCTTTGTGGGTTTTGAGTTTTTTGGGGTTTTTAATGCATTAACTAGGAGGATTAGTGACTGAAAATCTGAAATAAAACTACAGAAATATTTCGGCAAAAAGTGTTGAACAATATTTGAGAGGTATTACGTGCATTTGTCTGAAGCTTTGGCTTTCATTATATTTGTCTTAAATTAGTTTATTGAGCTCCTGCTTCGTCCTCATTTTTCTAAAATTCATTTTTCTCAATATCATTTTCAATCACATATTTCACGAGACCCACAACTCGTATCAACTTTTCAGCCACACATTTAATCAATTTTTATCAAAATCTACTAAAATATAATTTTTAGCTAAACCAAATAAGAGCTTAGTCATGCATATGCAATATTTGCTGCAATCGTTTCAAGTAGTTTACATTTTATTTATGAATTTCGATTAGATCAAATCATCCATTAATTATTGGAGAAACTATAGGCTTTGAGTCGCTGTTAGAATTTCAATTTAACAAAATATGCATTCTTCCCTAGAATCGAGCCTTCCACTTATATTATAGTGCTTATTATTTTATAACAAGTACTACCCACCACTCATTTTTATCTATTTATAAATTCTTTCCAAACGGAGGCTTAGTATATCACATGCATTTTCGTTTATGAAGTTCCATGCTAATTTTCTTTATGGAGAGTTCATCCTCTTTTCCGTTTATGATATTTTCGAATTTGCTTCTTATTCTTTCATTTTCTCTAAGTTAATTATAAACACGGGGAAAATGAAATGAGTGAAACACATTATTTCATCTCAATGGCTGCTTGTTTGGCTTGGTTATACAAACTTCCGCCAGTATCTGTAACTTTTTGTTAAGCACACGTTAAAGGGTTATCTAGCAACTAATTACTTAGTTTTGCAGGTATGCAGTATTAGTTTCATGCTGTTTCGTGTCTCGGGGAAAATTTAGTGAAATTTAGGGTCTTCGTCAAGAGTTTCATGGTTTCAAAGATCTGTAACACATTAATATTTTATTTTTTTGAGATTTCATATTTGTGCTGGTCTAGATATTGGAGTAGGTTAGTCAAGTTTATGTGCTTTATTGTGCTCTGAGTTAGGGTGACTTATTTTTTTTCCCTGAATTTTGTGACTTACTCATGTTGTTTCCCTCTGCAGGAAGCTACAAGTGCTTTCCCAGAGTTAAAACAGTCAGAGTCACTGAAACCAACTATCAAGCCTATTAGTGATTCTCTTGTTAGACATGGGCTACTTCTCCATAAAGATAAAGATATCAGGCTTCTGGTTGGCATTTGTTTCTGTGAAATCATTCGGATCCTGGCACCAAATCCTGATTTTAGTGATGCAGTTTTTAGGGTAAAATGTTCAGTTTACATAATTTCATCCACATTCTGTCCCTGGAATCACCATTGTCTTTTAATACTAACTTTCTTCCGATGTATAATCTTTCTTGCAAACATATTTTCATTGGAGTTTTTAAATCTTAGTGCAGGACATTTTTGAACTTCTTGTAAGTACTTTTGGGGAGCTTGAGAACACGAAAAGCCCATATTTCTCGAGACGGGCAAAATTACTGGACACAGTTGCTCAACTACAGTTTTGTGTGATAATGCTAGACATTGGATGTGAAGATTTAGTTATTAAAATGTTCAAAAGCTTCTTCAGTGTAGTGCGGTTTGCATCTCCCCCCCACCCACCCACCACCTCTCTCATTTTTTTCTTAATCATTTATTTACATGTATTTATAGTTTTCATCTTACTTGTTTAAGAATTAAAAATAAGCTAACGTCATAGCAATCTTTTCAATTTTTTTAATATTGTAGTTGAAATGCTACGAGAGCATTTCCATAATATTTTGGACTCATTTCCCATAAATAGAAAAATAAATAAATAAAATAAACCTTTGGAGATAGTGTTTCCTTTATATTTTTTGAACCTCCTTTCTCCATAAGCTAAGAGTTGTCTTTTATATGACTTCCTATGGATTTATCATGTGTATGTTATAAACCCAGCATATGTCGCGAACACTTGTCTTGAATTTACCATCCTTTCAACAAAACTTGCTTATTGATTTACATGCTGCCTTTCTTTTGGATTTTATGAGGTGTTGGTATTGCATTTCTATGTTTTGGTAATACATGGGACAAGTGTCCAACAATAAAAAACATTTATTTGGCTAATAGATACAGTAAAAGGAGCATTGCACACAGGTCTAAGTGTCTGGTGATTGTTGGTGTGTGATTTATTTTTTTGCCATACTACAGATGCCCATGTTTCTTAGAAGATGGAATTCTCATACGCTATTTCTATCTTTTGTTTCTTTTACTCTGTTATTCTCTATTCTCTGCTCTTATTTTGGTATTTTCAGTGGAAGGCTGAAATGAAGTATGTGAAAAGGCCTTTGATCGCATCGTGTATTTTTACTTGTAGGGACGATCATCCTCAAAGTCTGATTACTTCAATGTCATCTATAATAACACGCATTTTGGAGGAGAAAGTAGAGGAGACTGATGCTGACCCTCTTATTTTAGAAGGGAGTGCATCTCAGCCACTTTTAGACGTAGTTTTGCACAATCTTATTAAGGAAAGAAAGGTAAATAATGAAAAATTCCTAGATTCATTTTTGTAGCTGAAAGAGTAGACTCTTCTTCTGATAACCACAATAGCAACGACAACGAGGTGACTGAAATATCAAAATTATTTTATATTCGAGCTTGTTGTATAATTTTCTTTCCATATATGAATGGCTATACATAAGTTTTGTATAACCAATACTTCTTGCGACGAACATATACTCGAGGCCTCAAATCAAAAGGGTCCAAAACATTAGACTATATCTTTTTTGTTCTTGCGCTTTAGGAAAATAGAGAACTTTCTTTGCTCTTGAGATTACAGTGTTCTTGTGACAATGCTCAGTGTATATTTTTCTCAAGAACTTGTATAAAGCAACATGGGGTTTCTTACGCAATGGTATTTGTACTTATGTTCATGATTAAATTAGAGGGCTAGTGCTTTGTAGGTCTGTACTTCTGGTGCCCACACTTGTGGGCATTGGCTGGGTATTTCCCTAATTGGATGCACGGTTATCTATATTCTTTTGTTGATCAGAAAAGGACATTCTCTCTATCTCTCTTATCATACTCATGCAACCACAAGACTCAATTTTTTTTAGTTTGGATGTATTAACCTTCTTGCCATCTTGTTATCTTAGTGTTATAAAATTGAGTAACGGGCAGCTACTTTTATTGGACAAGCCTCATATTACAATATTGGTCGTCCTTACTGCGTTCCATGTAGACAAGATGGTGTTGGAATATCAACATATTGAAGTTCATTATGGACTATTTACCTTGTTAAAAATTTCTGAAGACTTGGAATTTGGGATGGGGTCATGGATTTCAAATGATATGATTTCAATCACTCTGTTCAGGGAAGAAACATCTGATTTGAATTCCATTAATGAATTGGTATTAAAAACATGCAAAACTTTGTAGTCCCAGAATAACGCAATAAGCAGAAACCACAACAATATCCATTGCTTGGTAATCCATTCAGTCGACCCCACACAAGTATGATATATCGCTTTTTTGAGTTGGGTTCACAGGAAACAAGAAGATATCTCCTGCAATCTGCTATTTATTTTTTGATCTAGTGGTTTAGCTTGTCAGCCTTGCAGACAACGTGCCTTTATTTCTTTTGCCATCAGCCTGTCTATACATGTGCTAGTTCATTATTTTGTCAAAATTTGTCTTTATATCTACTTGTGTATTTTTTCTGTTTTACTTTATAAGAACTGTTGCTAGTTCCTCCATTTGTTTTGTATTTTGAAATGAACCAGAACAAGTTGTCTTGAATATGTATAGATGCTAGTTTTCTTTTTGCTTTACACCTGTGAAAAAAATGATGTCTTGTCCCCTTTTCTGCGAATTCAGTTTTCGGCACTTTAACTTTTTTACTTGCTCATTTTGCTCTTCAGGGTGTATCTCCTGCTTCTTTTCAACTTGCTGTTTCTGTCGTACAAAATTGTGGTGAAAAGCTGGAGCGCTATATATGCAAGTTTTTGAGATCATGTATATTGAATAGAGATGCTGTTGGAAGTGCATTGAAAGAATTTTACCATGAAATTATACATGAAATATTCCGATATGCCCCTCAAATGCTTTTTTCTGTTGTTCCTAGCTTGACCCATGAATTACTGGTTTGTACCCCATCTACTGCTTATATTGTTTGAATAAAATACCTTCTTGATGTTGAGCTGCAGATTTGTTGGTCTCATGCCATCCTAATGAAATTACAAACTCACACTAAACTAACACCTCGCACTTGAACTTTTAATACTGTTATTGTTATTTCTTATATCGAAATTGCGAAGTAAGTAGCCCCTTTAATACCTTTTCATTTGATTATAATTCTTGATGTGAAAACACAGAGCCAGGGGGCTGATTTTGAATAGGAAAAAGAGTGGATCTGCATAGTCCCAAATGAATTGGCTTATTCAGAGTTTATATCTGTTCCAAAGTTTCAGACATAAAGGAATAGTATTTTCATATGAATACCATCTGTCAACCAATTCTGTGAAAAATCTTTTTGGATTGAACATGCCCCAAATTGTGAAAGAATCATCATATGCCCCCGAAGATAGATAGTTACAAGAGATTTTGTTGACGTTTCTTTGAATATTCCTTGATCATATTGTCCAACTGTCCAAGAAACTGATTGTATGTGAAATACTCCAGGAAGTTATGCAGGGACATCCTGTATTGCTAAATAGAGCACTAAATAAGAATTCTCTTTTCTTCATCATCAACTGAATTACTGTTCACGACCCATGGTTCTATTTTATCATCAATCCATTCTCTGGTCACACAGTTTGTTATTGTGATTTTTTTCATTCTTCTTTCATTTTTTTCCTAACTTGATCCATGAATTACTGGTATATAGCCTATCGACTGCTCATTCTGCCACAAAAAATATTCTGTTTCTTATTGACTGATTCGTTAATCTCGACTTGTCCTTATGAAATTGCATATTCAAAGTAAATTGATAATTCTTCTTAGGAACTTAATGATTATTATTTATTACTATTTTTCCTGCTTTTGGTTGCCATTGTTATCCTTTTACCACAACCAATTTTAGCGCAAGCCAAATAGCCTTCTCTTCAACAAGTAGATATTAATTAAACCATTCACAACCAGTCCAATATTTTCTTTAATTCATTTTAGTTATTTCTGTTTAGGCTGCTTTTATAAGTGACAATTTAATTTGACTTGCAGACTGATCAGGTTGATGTGCGTATAAAAGCTCTAAATTTAATAAGAAAGCTTCTAGAATTGCCCGGTCAACATGTTGCCCAGGAATATCGCCATGTGTTTGTCGAGCTCCTTAATAGATTTTCTGACAAGTCTGCAGAAGTGAGACTTAGTGCTCTTTCATGTGCTAAAGCTCTCTACATGACTAATCCATCAGGAAGTGAATCAGTTGAAGTTCTCTGTAAGCTCTCAGAACTTCTGTTCTACATATGAAGTGCTACATGTATTTTCTTATTAGCTTACAACATTGACTTCTCATACTACATTTTAATGCTTTGTGAGCTGGACAGCTGCCATTGAGGGTCGACTGCTAGATTTTGATGATAGAGTGAGGATAGAAGCAGTGTCAGTATTATGTGATCTGGTAAGGTCTAACCTAAATGTTGTGCCTTCAGAATCAATATCTCGAGCAGCTGAAAGACTTCGTGATAAGAAGGTTGTCTTTTCTGTAAGGTTTTGTAAGATGGGTTTCTGTCTCTCTTAAGTATGGGAATTCTCTATATTTATCTATCTCTTTTTTCCTTTTCAATTTACAATTTAGATTTCTGTCAGAAGAAAAGCCATGCAAAAGTTGCTTGAACTATACCAGGACTATTGCACAAGGTGTGCTACAGGCATTGCTTCACTTGATGACCGTATAGAACATATTCCTTGCAAAATTTTAATGCTTTCTTATGATAAAGACTGCCAGGAGTTCAGGTATGCCTATTCTTGCAAAACTGAAAGACAAGAAATCAAATTCTTTCATTTAATATGAGATTTTGATGATGTTTGCTTTGTAGGCCTCAAAGCATGGAGCTTGTGCTAGCAGATCTATTCCCTTCTTCTCTTTCAATTGAGGAAAGGACAAGGCATTGGATCTCCATGTTCTCACTTTTCAAGTCACCTCATCTGATGGCATTGAAAATCGTTCTTTCTCAAACAAGAAGGTACATGTGCTGAATACTGATTTCCTTCGACTCAGCAATAAACCATATCTTCGTTTTTAATATCCTTCCGTATGATTCCAGGCTGCGAGACGAGATGAAAGTTTACCTAGGTCTACGGAAACAAAAAGAGGTATAACAATATAGTTTGGATGTATCTGTGTTCCTAAGACAGCAATTTCTCTTATAAACAATACCCTACGAGTTAATAATCTCTAATAATCAGCAAAAGTTTGGGAGCCAAACTCACATCACATCCCAAAATTTATATTTTGAGTACGGTTTGATTAATACATTAGTTTCTTTAGGATATTAATTATTAGAGAGAATTGAGTGTGCACGTACACAATATTGTTTTATGCCTATGCACATATGATTTATATCTGTTTGTTTCAAATTGATTCAATTGGCAGTATAAGTACACCGCCCTGCTCACTTAAAATTATACCTTTTTTCTCTTAGATCCTTCTAATCTCCAGTTTGATGGACATGATAATATGTCTCGGCTCGGTCATTATCAATTTCATTGTCATCTTCATTATCATCTGCTTCTACTTCTTTCGTTTTTGAAACCCACGACGAGATAATTAGCGCATACCTTTATTTCCTTGAATTGTTTGTTATCTTTGTCCCACTATAATTCTAATGTCAGAGCTGTTGTGTCGGCTAGCGTCACTCAGGTGAAGATTGAGAGAAACAATACACTGTTCCATTTATCAAGCATAGAACTGTAGGAAATTCACAATTTTAAGCAACAGTAGTAGAATGGATATGCTAGATCAAAATTACAAATGTTGCGTATTATGAAACATGTACAAGATTTTCTCGAAAGTTGCTGTAGAATTGATGCACTTGTTTATTATTGGAAACAACATTCATAAGTTAAAAAAGTGATGGATTTCAGTACTTCATCTAGGTGATCCCAAAGGTGCATACCAACAATGGACTATATGATTGTTAGTTTTTGTCAACAATCACAAAATCACAGTATCATATGTAGTTGTGCTTCATGGGCATACCTTTATCTTGTGCGAGATTGTTTTCTTACTACTGCTCGACCATCTTACTTGATATTGGCAATTGTGCCTGCATTTGGTTGATGCTTTAGTTGTTCGATTATATTAAAATTTCTAGGCACGTTTTTATGCTTGAAGTATTCATTCAGCTTAAAAAATGAATATAATGCAAGGAAGCTTGTCATATTTCTGTTTGTTGAATATATGATTACCGCCAGTAGTGCTACAATTGGTGCTTGGAGAAATTAACAGTGGCCAACACACTAGTCAAAGTGGTGAATTTTTTTTAGCTGATTTTGTTTCATGTGAATTCCCCCTTTGCTATGCTACTCTGATAGTGTCGATTTTACTGAATTCCTGCACAGTAGTGGGCTTGTCATTGCACTTTTGTGGTGCATATTTCCATTTAGAATTTTTGAAACATATGGTGGTATATTGCTCATGTTGCAGGAGAATTGCCCTGCAAAATCTGAAAGGATGATCGAGGCGTCATTTTTGAAAATGTCAGCTTCCTTTCCAGATCCTTTGAAAGCAAAAGATTGCTTTCACAAACTCAACGAGCTGAAAGATTGTGGAATATTTAGTGTGTTTCAAGAGTTTTTAGAAAAAGAGACTACTATTGACGTCCAGACAACCATGGTGAGTTTAACCAATTTATAGACTTTTCCATGACATCTATCTCAAATTTCAAGTATTTAAGTTCAGAGTTCTTTTAGATCTTTTTTCCCCCTCTTTATAGCTGATGGAAATTATTGAGGTATTTTTGCACTTTTGCATAATCTCCGTTAAGTTTCAATTGTGAAAAACCTACCACCAACTAGTGTTAAATAAATCTGTGATCTAGTACATAATTATGATTAATAGTTTTCTATTACAATTGTGATTTATCTTTTTTTGTTTCATTTTCTAATTCTAATTGGTTTTATCCTTTTATTCTTATTTCTTATTTAGAATATGATTTCTTTTCTTTATTGATTAGAACATTATTTTATTAGTATCCTATTATTAGTAGAAGTAAGAAATTTTGTCTATAAATATACAAGTATTGTACACTTTTTTGATAACATCCATTATTATTCAATAACATTCAAGTAAGTTATTCAAATATTGTTCTTAATTACCACATAATTCTTATTACAAGAATTTTATAAATGTTTCCGCATGAAATTTGGTATCAGAGCAATGAAATTGTCTCAATTATGGTCTTGGTGGCAGTCGATCCGTCGACGACCAACGAAGGGTTGACTAACTTGAACAATGAATAGAGGGGATTGATCAAACCCTTCACAACGTCACGTAGATGCTGAATGCATTAGGTCTTGAAAGGAATCACGAGCCCATGGAGAAGTAAGCTAACAAAAATTTTTAGACTTTAACTACTGTGAATATTGGTTGCTTCAACAAGATTAAAATACAGCAACAGGTGGCTAGAGAGTTTTCTGAAGTCCCAACTAAATTTGAATATACACAAGTTATTAAAAATTCTTTAAAAGTCTATTGAGGAAAATAAAAGAGTCCAATTTGAAGTGCAACAAAATTTTTAAAATACGATGCACCATCAACAACAAAGTATGCAAATTGATAATAAATCATAAGAGTAGTGAGAACTTGGTGTCCAAAGCATTGGTGAAAGTTTTAAATTTGAAGACTGAAAACTTCATAGGGGCAAGATATTCAAAATATAGAGTTATTTAAAATTTCACTCTCTTTTGGAAAGTATTACAAAGATGAGATTATATGTAATGTGGTAGAGATAGACTAGTGTCATATACTTCGGGGACAACCATGGTACTATGATGTAAATACTACTTATATAGGTCGAGATAGTATGTATGTGTTTCAGTGGTATGATAAGAAGATTGTTTTGGAGTCATGTGACGAGCAATTTGTGAGTACTAGTGTAAACAAAGGGAAAAAAATTAAGGCAGATGTTGAGGTAAAAAAATATGTAATTCAAAATAATCAAGATGTCATCCATGATACTAAAACATAAAAAGAAAAGCATGTGCAAGTTGAAAATCTAAGACCTGCTGATTCCTTGTATATGTAAACTGCAATTGAAAATTTCAAGATCGAGCCGCATTCCAAGGATGAGCTAGTTGAAGATCAGAGTGTCCAACAAGAGAGCAAGAAATTAAACTTTCCAATCACGAATGAGTCAAACTTGAAGATTGTCAAGTTGAGAATAAAAATTTTGTTGACCTTTTATACAGTTTTAGTGTAAAAGAATTGCATAAAAATAAAGAAAACATGGACGATAAGGATTTGAGTCCGCGTATCGGTTCTTTTGTGTTGAAGAAAGCATCACTAAACATTACAGCAGAAAGTGAGAAGTACGAAAAATTGAAAATAGAACCAATGACCTCTACCGAGAGTGAACTCAAGGATGAGAAATGGAATCATGCTTCATTTATGAAAGAATGTCAAGTACAAATTATCCGTGAATAAAATATAACAAGCATGATAGGAACAAAGCTGGCATTGAAGAATGCAATTGAAGAACATAGTGGCGTTTAATCGAGCACATCAAAAAATAATCATTTTTTCAATATCGGTATTTATAGAAATTTTTGAGTATTTTCCTCCCGATTGATTTGACTTTCTTTTCTTTAACCAAACTCGAGGATGATTTTTTTTTTTTTCAATTGGGAGAGATTGTAGTTCATAATCATGATTAGTAGTTTCTTACTACAATTGTGATTATCTTTTCTAGTTTCATTTTTTAGTTCTAATATGTTTTATCATTTTATTTTTATTTCTTGTTTAGAATATGATTTCTTTTCGTTATTGATTATAATAGGATTTCTAATTAGATTAAGATTAAATTAATTTCCTTATTTTAGTTTCCTATTATTAGTAAAAGTAGGAAATAATTTTATCTATAAATATAGAAATATTGTATACTTTTTTGATAACATCAATTATTATTCAATAACATTCAAGCAAGTTATTCCAATATTGTTCTTAATTACTACATAATTCTTATTACAAGAATTTTTTAAACGCTTCCGCACCAATCTGCCATTTGTCTGTTCTTAGAAGGTTAGGGTTAGGGGACTGGTGGATAACTTCTGTCTATGACCACTGTTGCATAGGTAGAGATCTTTAGATGAATTGTTAGGTTTGTGTTGTCTGAAATTTTTCGTTAAGCTAGACTGTATTTGCATTTTATAACTTTCATTTGTGTCATGAGTTTCTTGAAACTTTCACCTTTCACTTTTTTATGAAACAGGATTTGGTGGTTATGTTGCAAGTGCTTTCCTCTTTTCCCTTCTTTTACTCCTAATCATTAGGATAGGGCGTTTGAGGGCTCTTTTCTATGTTTATGTTATCATTCTTTTTATAAATCATCAGATCCAGACTTCCTTCAAAGACATAGGCATTCACTTGGAGTCTTGTCCCCAACAAGAAAACACTAATGATGGAACACCCATGTAAACACTTCCTGCCCTGTTCATGTGCAAATTCAACAACTTGTCTAATTTCAAGCCGTTGAAGACAAATAAGAATCTTTACAATGTTTCCATTGAAAAATTAACATGGTTTATTGTCTTAAAATTAGGGTCAAGGCCAATAAATGAGATTCCTGCTCCACATGCCACATCGAATGTTTTAAAGATATTTTTGTTGGATTCAAGAATAATCATGCACAACATAATTGAGTGATAAAAAAGGATCAATGGCGCCAGCTCCAAATTTATTTAAGATAAGGTTTAGTTTTTTTTTTTGGTAAGCTGGGACTTTGGGCCTACTCAAGTTTCGATACATCCTTTTTCACTTTCCTGACTGATGCAAGTCCTGACTTCAACCAAAATATGATTATCACACTTTTGACAAGCAGTAATTAGGAACATTACCTTTTAATATAGTGTTTTGAAAGATCTACTTATTTCCATTCTGTATTTGTGCTACATTTTTTCTTACATGGCCTGGAATTTTATTTGGTTTGTACGCACACTTGACGTAGAGTTATTAACTTTAACTTACATATAACTTTGTTTGTGTTTAGCAATCTACCAAGTGTATTATTCTGTCATGAGCCATATCGATATTATTATGTTAAACTAATCTTCTATCTTTTTCTTTATTTGATTTTTCACTAATTTATTTTTTACGTACTTATTCCTTTTTCCAGGATGAGTATTGCAGAAAGATCGGGGATCAAAATCTTTCTGAATTCTTGCAATTACTTTTCATGAAGTGCTCGTTTAATATATTTAGCTTTGACCATGTCCGTTGTATTTTAGATTGTCTTTCTAGTGACAGATTCGGGAATAAGCATTTGAGGAATTATTCTGTGCAACTTCTTTTGGTAAGAAATCTTACTCTGTTGAGAAAAAAAATGAACAATTATACAGTACATCTTTTTCTCCATCTTAGTGCATTTCCTGTCTATTGGTTGAATGTTATTTTATGTGTAATAAATATCTACTGATAGAATTATTCTTTTATATTTCCTAGACTATAATCAGTGCGTTCCCCTCACTTCTGAGAGGTTCAGAGAAGCAGTTTCAGCTTTTGTTAATTGAAGAGATCATCCCATTTAACGAACAGCTAATTGAAATGCTGGCTAGAGAAGGCTCTCAAATTTCAATCAAACTCAGGTGTTCTTTAAGTGAATTGTATATTATTTATAGATGTTTATGCAGTTTTCTGAGTGTGATTTGCAAGCTAAAGTTTTTAGCTTTTGTGAACTGTTAAAATCTGTGAAATAGACTGAGAATGTTCTTTCTAGGGAAACACTTCATGTCTCAGAATGATCGCTGGCATGGCATTTAATTATTATTGCAAGTACTTTTTCGGGATAAATCAAAAGTATGTTGCTATCAAGATGAACATTGGACTCAAGATGTAAGGGGTATTTTGTAGCTTAGTGGAGTATGTAGGCTCAAAGGAAGAACGTCGATGTGCAACTAAGAGGTTGCATGACTTATCTTAAAAACTATACTCACAAGCTATTTTACTTTTTCTTATACAAGTAATACTTTTATGCTTAAAAGATGCGCATATGGGTAAATCTTTCTTGTAAGCACTTGCACATTCGATAAATCAATACTTATAACTAGACAGAAACTTGAATGAGTTCAACTGACTTAAAATTTTGAATTTTAAGATTTTTAATTAATTCAACAATTTGTTATTTTTAAATTCTTATAATTTTGATAATAAATTTGAAAAGAAATTATATTTGCTCAGGCACAACGTGAGGCTGACTAATTAATTTTCCAATATTCTAAATGTTCAAAATTAGTTTTGTATATTAATTGAAATTGTCAAATTATTAAGAGTATTAGGCCCTGTATGAAAGTGATTATTTGAAAATCACTTTTCCTACACACTCATTTTTAACAACACATTCTTTAAAAAAAAATCATTTTTCACAGTTCCCATAACTTTTCCTTACTTTTTAACCACTTCAAAAAAAGTACTTTCCAAACAATCACTTCCACGCAAGCACTAAGTTTGGACCTACTATTCAGCTAAGAAACATTCTCTTTTTTTTAAAGTGGGTAAAATAAACATATGGTCATTGTATATGATTATATTTGACAAGAAAATCTGTTCACACGTTCTTGCAGAACTGTGACACATGAGTTCAATTAACCATGAAACAAGAAGATGGTAAATCCTTATTCTTTACACCAACCTAAGTGCAAGGTGTTTTTTGAATTTAAATTCTTTTGCAATGATATAAGTTCAACTTTGTAAACTTCCGTTTGTATAGTGCATGTATCTGTATAGTGGTCTTTCAGAATATATTGGTTTCCATTTTTTATCCTAATAAAATTCATTGGTGGCAAACGTGGTCTGCTCAGTAGTTTCACTAAGCTTGACATTGTGACATCTGATGTTGAGGCTTTATAACCACATAAGGTGCCCATAGTTCTCCTAGAAATCAAATTATGCTCCTATGCAATGCTAATCTCAAATCCAAATACCAGTCATGCCATGGGTCTTGGAACTTTTCTTGCTATTACCTGGACATGGGAAATGCTGTTGGTTCTGTGCGTGCATCAAAAAGTTTGCTTCATCAAATCTCCAAACTGTTGATGTACGGACACTTCAAATATTGATGTTTCAAACCTGTTCTTTTCTTCACTTTATGAGATGAAATGGTTTTTAATCCGACTCTGTTTGTCTGACCTGGTAACTGAACCCATTTTACTGCAATAGACTGTTAAACCCTCTAAAATATTTTACTCCAAATCATGACCAGTTTATAGGGCACATATTCCATTTGTTCATCCTAATAATAAACACTCAACACTGGTACTTAAATACTGCACAGTCCACAAAACTGTATTTTCTGTGCATGTATGTGCCTGTAAGATGCACCCCTCTTATATTACGTATTATGAACTTATGATTTAGGTCTGTGCACTGGAACTCAAGTTTTAATTCACCATTGTAGAAAGCAACCGCCGAGTCTTTTAAGCTTGTATTAGAAATATAGTAGGTGATTGTGCCCTGATTTGTGTACAGTTTTAAGTATCAGCACTGCTATTACTAATGTCACCATGCCTTTGCACATCACGGAATAACCACACCAAACATGACCTTATATTTCTGATTAACAATTAAATATTAACTTTTCATGATTACTTTTCGTCTTTACAGATAAGTTGGTTTTACAGTTAGAAGTCATCGAAACAGACATCTTGTAACATTTTGTACACAAGCGAATCAAGCTTCAACCTTCATTCTCTCCTCCCTAAGCTTACACAAATATATCAATTTCCTGAAAAAATAGTTTATCATTAATTCCATGAATTATACACATCGAATTCATGTCATGCACTTTCTTACAATTGCTCTTTTTGAGTTACAAGTTATAGTAATGTTATAAGCTTTTGTGTATGTAGTGATGTATACTCTTCCCTTGAGAAGGTATGCTTGGAGGGAACTCGTGCTCAGTCTAAACTCGCTGTTTCTGCAATTGCTGCATTAATTGGTACATCCGAGCAGTTGATTATCTCGAAGCTGTTCAAGGTCTAGCTTTCTATTCTTGCTTACCTTAATGTTAATAAAGTTTTGCCACATTTAAGTACTATCATATGCCTATATCTGTCAATGTGCGTTTATACTTCTCCACTATTCACTAAGATTCAGCTATGATCTTATAGCATGCACTCAAACATGAATGTCAATGCTTTTATAGGAGGAATATTTTATAAGTTTATATTTCTGTTGTTTCTCTATACCCATGTAACTGAATAAGTTTTACTTTCTTATGTTATGTTTTCTTTCACCTACATTTTCCTTTCTGTATTTTTGGGTGCACAGTTTCTTCTTTGCTTAGATGACCATTAACATTGTTTTACTAGGGTTGAATGGTAGAGTCTTTGTGCCTATTTGTCCTTTTACTTGTCAGGGTGCTTGTATGTTTAGGCATTTTTGCTTTTAAATGACAACTGAAATAATGGCATCAATGCACAATAAGTTGTGGTATTAGTGCATGCGGATAATCATGGGTAAAAGTAAAATAGCTTTTTACCTATAAATATTTTGTGCATGGATTGACTGGTGGCTATTAAGCTTATTCACTACTAGTCTACTTGAACCATGTATTCTTTGTTATGCAAGCACTTTTGGTGTTTGTTAAGACTCAAATTTTTGTCTTTGTTTTTATTGTTGGATCAGAGGCTTGTGGATTCTCTACACAGCGGACAGAATATTCCCACTGTATTGCAGTCTATAGGCTGTATGGCGCAACATTCTGTTTTAACATATGATGCCCAAGAAAAAGAGATCACAAAATATATCGTGGAGGAAATATTTCAAGGAAAAGATGTAAGTTTCTATTTTTCTATATTTTTCCTTTGCATATTCACTGGAACTTATGTACGGTACTGTCATATATTGACTCGTGTTCTATTCTTTTCATTTTCCATGTTTTCTTAGAACCACGTGCAAGAGTGCTGTGATTTATTTGATGAGACTTCAAAGTGCTGCAGTTTTTGCAAGTTAAAGGCAAGCATTTTTCCGATTTCAAAGTTCATTATAACATTTGGAGGATTTTTTCAATAATTTGTTCCTTTTACATTGGAGCAATCTTTCCTGCTCAATCCACCTCCTGTCCTTAAAGATGCAAAATAGACAAATATCGAACTTTTGTATGCGATGTTAACGGATAGTTGACTATAGAAGCATTGTGCTGGAAATGTTTTACATAGAGCTTAATAAGGTGCAGAACAGTCTGTAATGTAGAGAACACCTAGACAGATCAGTTCCTGGTATACAACATGGATAATTATTAACTAAAAACATGGATTGGAGGCTTTTGCTTTATTAAGCCCTTGTTTGGTCTCCATTTTCTAAAACTCATTTTCCTCAAACTCATCGTCGACCACACGTTCTCCCAGTAAAATAATTTGCACATGGACCATAACTTCTCCCTATTCTAAAAAAAAAATTAGTTTTCACAAATCTATTCTCAATAAATCTCCCAACATGGGCTAAATTGTTAGATTATCTTTGTGTCCCAAATCAAACTTGTGGTTGGACTTGATTTAGGAGGGGTGGGGTGGGGGTGTAGTGGAGCTTATTTTGGAATTTTAGAAGAATTTATTCTATGCCAAAAACGCATGATTCATTAAGTGAAAGACGCTAACCAAATAATTAGAGATGCTGCAAGCAAATAAGATTGATATAAATTAAGAGTGAGGATGCTGTCAAATCTATTTGTCAAAAAGCTTGGTAGGAGGAAGCGTCCCTTTAGATAGTTATTCATTTTTTCTCCCTTTTTATTGGTACATTTCATTCTATATGTGAAGGTTAATGTGTAAGGCCAATATATATATCTTTACGACGGACCATCAAGTTGGTAATTTGATGTCATATCATTCACAAGTCGCACCATCCAGTAATGGTGGAATCTTTAATTCTTATCTGTAAGGTAATGAGTAATTTTTCCAATTGACATTTTAAAATGTTCTCTCCTTTGTGTTTATTTACAGTAAGAAGTAGATGGTCCTTAGGCATGGAACTTCCTAAAACATATGAGACTTGCACAAAGGATCCAAGTTGATTGGCTCAAGGGTACTGGAATGCGGAAAAAGGGTAAATTGAGGATTAAGGGTCTTTGAGGTGTAAGACTCGACGTAAATGTAGGACGTAATTCCAAAAATTTTAACAACACAAAATTATACTCACAATACACAAACTATCTAAAATATCCCTAATAAAGCATTTCAACAAAATTAGAAGTCTAATTTGCAACTAGAAATATAAAAAGAATCAACAAAGAGTAAATAATAAATTAGCAATGTATCATTCACAGCACAGGACCACTAGTTCACAGGTAGAACTGAAAGTCTGAAAAAAAAATGGTTTTCTTTTACTTCAAAAGCAAGGAAATGAAAAAACAAAGAAAACACAAAGAACCTTTATTTTTGCTTCCTTGATCTCTAATTCTTTTGTTTTAGTTCTTAGGGTTGGGGTGGGTTGTGTTTAAAACAACCAAAAAACCTTGAAACACTTTGGGATATGGAAAATCAGCTTTTTAACAGCCTAGAAAGGGCAAGACTATGGGGCACACACCTGAGCTGCCCTGAGGGTGCACCTTAGTAAGTCAAAGCCTTGACAATGGGACTCAAAGTGTAATCTATAATGCTAATGAACATGTCGTATGAGGTGAACCTCAAGGCAAAAGCCTCGGGTGCTTTTGAGAACACTGGAGACATACTTTTTCTTTATTCAAAAATCACATGAAGAAAAGCTAGAAGTATATTCTTGATCTCTCCATGCATTAAGATTGCTGGAGAGTGTTTTTCTGTGAACCAATGTTGTAAGATCCATTCTTTCATCTCCATTCGCCCTCTCCAAGGTGGGTCTGGCTTCATACAGAGATCCATATATATGCTTCTGGCTCGAGCTGTAGCAATAGCTTCTCGTTATGTCATTTATATATCCATCAGTTCCTGTCCTTAGCATAACATGACATTGAAATTGCAGGCCAAATGTACAATAGCTTAATTTGTCTACATAATTCCCGCTTCTTCTGCATGTCAGTTAAAGCACGTTCACTTGGTTTTTGGTTTTTCAAATTCAGCTGCCTTAATTCTCACTCCTGCAGGTTTTTGGGCTTAAAGCACTTGTCAGGAGCTTTTTGCCACATAATCACACTCGTATTAGTCGTCCAATCAATTATCTGCTGGAAATCATTCTGGAAATGCTACAAAAGGGGAGGTTCTCTGATGTTACAGTCCCATGGTAAAGACTCTCAAAATGACTTGTGGGTTTCGCCTTGTTATGTTTTTCAGCAATAAGTAAATAACCTTTACATACAATTCAACTTCGCCTCGGTGTGTGTGGGTGTGTGGATTTTTATGCATACTATTCTGCATATCATATACATGAATGAATTTGTTCCAAAAAATAAGCTAAAGAATTACATCCTCAGGGAAGAGAGAAGTGAATTGAAAAAAAAAAAAAAAAAACCTTCAGTCCTTTTGCAGGCTGACAGGCTGTTCCACTCCCTCAACACTTTTCCTATTTCTTTCTACTACTGTAGAAAATGTGATTGATTTCCTATAATCTGTTTCTGTTTTTAAGACTAATTGATTTAAAGTACAATCAATTAATGAATTGCAGCTTGCATATATTTACTATGGTTTTTGTCAAATATATTGATTTGGATTGAATGAAGAAAATTGTGAGAGTCCTCAGCTTTGAATGGAGGATCTTCGACTATCACTTCCCTAATTACAACTCTAGCAAAGATGGAAAGCGAGTAACTGTACAAATCTACCTAATAATATACAATCATGCCGTAAATATATTGTTTAATTATGGCAAATATATATTCTAATCCTGATCCTGATTGACAGTTTTGAGTAATTATATGGAATGTCTTTTGTAATATTTCTTGTATAGTTATTTCTTTCTTACTCTAAGAAGATAGGTGTACATGCTAAGCTATCGTTACCTTGTTGATGGATATACATAATTGTTCTATTCATATTATTCTGACTTCATGTATCAGAGAGTAGGCAAAACTCTTGGATACAAGTTTCGTCGCAACCCATTTAATGAAATTGTTCACGTGTGCCACAGGCTTTGATTGAAAAAATGAACCCTTCCTATACTTAATAGTGAATTTATAATTTCATCTGGAATTTGATGTTATTTCTACCCTCAAATAATAAATGAATTTACTCTTTCGTTATCGACTAGTTGTTGCTTTGAGCATTTGTGCTCAAGCCTCTCAATGATGTGTTAATAAGTTCATCCTTAGTTATAGATAATATCTTTTTGGTGCACAAATGGTGAACTGCCTCATATGAAAGCTTAGTTGTGAAGAGGGAATCAAATTTATTTATTTAGCCTCCGTTTGGCTAATTTATAAATGATCAAACTTCATTTTCTAACTCACAAGATCTATCTACTTCCACCTCTCATTTCTATCTTTTCATAGACTGTTCATAAATTCTTCCCTAATGAAGGCTTAAAGTTTGTCTTGAACATTCACATACATGCCAAATTCATTTTATTACCAGGGCTCGAGAAAAGTACAATTTTTTTATAGATGGATGGTGATAATTAACCTAGGACTTTTGCTTGCTATATTATACGAGTTGAACTACCTCATTTGGAAGTTTAAGCTCTCAAAAAGGGACAAAAATATTTATTGAGATTTTTTCCTCCAAGTATCTTTCCAGAGCCAATTGAATAAGTACCCAAATTTATCCTTACCTTATATTTTCTTATGAGGTGGCGGTGTCTTGTATTGATTGTTGCTGTCATTTGACTTGCGGAAGCTTGTCACGCCTACCCTATCAAAGAAATTAAAAAAAATGATGGCTGGCTCATATGATAATATTTTGAGATGCATTGTCGTGCTCCAGTTTCTGTTTTCATTTTTATAGATGCTTTTTTTTTTTATTATTATTATTTCGGAGGACGGTTTTCACATTGTGTATTTATAAACTTGGAATGAAACTTGAAAAGCTTATCTCAGAAAACTTTATGGGCATATAGCCACCTCGATCTTCACGTAGCTTTGATCCTTCACCATCTATTAGGCCTTTGGCTGATTCCAAGTCCACAGCATGCCTGATTCTTATGGACTTTCTTGGCTTTACTTGTAAATTGGACTTGTGTTAATCATGTCTCACTTCTGCTGTTTATTTTTATTAACGAGCCATTTTGCTCATTCTATGCAATCTCATATTAGTTATGTTTATCCTTTATAGCTTTCTTGCTCGAGTATATTGCCCTTGTCGAATAAAACTTTGTGTTGAACCATTTCAAGTTTAACAGTAACCTCTTGGAGAGGGTAGTAATTTATTTATTTATATTTTTGTCTCAACATATTGAGTTGTTTTCTCTGAGTTATGTTTCTCTGTTACGGCTTATTGTGTCGGTACACTCATCTTGTCAAATACATATAATTGCATTGTGTTCATTGTGTTTTTAGTGAATACGACGAGGCTCACATCAGATTGGCTGCAGCCAAGTCCGTTCTTCGGCTTTCAAGGAAGTGGGATTTGCATATTTCGCCGCAGATTTTCCGTCTTACAGTATTTATGGCTAAGGTTGGCAAAACTTCAAAGAATGTGAAAATGGACTGCAATAACATAATAATAGGAGGCTGCAGCCTGCAGTCAGGGTGTACTTTCAAGTAGCCAAAGTTCATTTAAAAAAGAAAAAGGGCTAATGGACATCTTTGAGAACCATCCCAATCCATTTTGAGTGTGAAACACCTTGATCTAGCTTGTGGTTTCAAACTCTGAACAAGCCCAGACAGCCAATACTTTCTATACTTTTGATAACCACAATTCATCTCACAACCATCTGTTTTCTAAAACCATGGGAATGTAGTGGCTAATGATCTTTTTCTTTTTTTCCCCTGTTATCTTACACTATATTTTAGGTAGTAAACAACTGACACAGAATGCCAATTAGTTGATTTACTTCTTATTTCACTTCAACTATAATATGTTCATATAGCCATTCAGACTGTTCACTTATTAATTTTTGTTTAAACTGACTTATGCCAGGATCGTTCTCCTCTATTACGTAGATCATTTATCAACAAAGTGTACAAGCTTTTGAAGGCTCGTGCTATACCCAGCAGATATGCATGTGCCTTCTCATTTGGCGCTTTGGATTCTTTAAAAGATCTGCGTGATGATGTACGTGTTCTTTCTTATTTGTGTTGTTTTAAGTTTGTTTTACACTTTACATCACATGTTTGGTTTTTCCTGACATGATCTCCATATTAGTCATTGAAATATTTGGAAGAATTTATTCGGGGATATAGTAAAGGAGCTCAAAACCATGAAACGACATCCACACAAGGAGCAACTGATTGTCCTGTATACATAATCGTGTTTTTGGTCCATGTTCTTGCTCACGATACTAGTTTCCCTGCTCCAGACTGTCAAGATGAAGATGTTTATTCTCAATTTCTCAGGTATTGCTGGTTCATTTGAAAGTGGTGATGTGGCCATCTGCTGGCAGTAATGAAATGCCATTTTTTGACAGTGATCCACATCGTTTATGATGTCCTTATTTTTCATTCGTTGTGTTGGCAGTCCACTTGTTGTCACTTTGCAGGCATTAGTAAACGATGATTTAGTTGATGGTGACATGAATGTTATCCATACTGCTACTTCGTATGTACGAGGTATTCTTCGTGCAATAAAAATGGCTGAGGATGCTGTTGATACTCAGGTGACTCCTGTAAGTATTCCTTTCTTTTATAAGGATGTTTTTTTTAATACATACATGATACATGCTTGTCTACATACCTTTACACACACATTTATATATGTGTACTACAATACCTCAATTAATACCTCAATACATACTGTATTGCAGAAGCTTCGTCTGCTGGCAGAAGCTGGAATCTCTATTTTGAATAATCTGAATTGCAGTCATGGCGATGTATCGCATACCCCTGGACTTATTCTGCTTCCCTCTTCACTCTATAAAAGTTGTCCTGGTGGAAAAAGAAAGGCAAGTTCCCGGGCTGGCATTGTATTTTGTACTGCATGTGGAATCTCTTCGTTTTGTTATTCTAATAGTCTCTTTATTTATTTATTTTTCCTTTTCAGGATTATATTTATTCATTTCCTGGCTATAAACTTGATGAAAGTTATATGAAGAATTTGGTACATAGTCTGAAAACTGGGGTCTTCTGGGTACATTTGTTGTAATTACCTTTGCTCGTTTTAGATGTATAATATATATCATTATGTATATTTAAATTTATTCACATTTATCTTCCTTTTCTTTTTACAGGCTGCTAGTGATGGCAGTAGGTGTGACGGACAATTGCATCATGTTCCTTTACTGCAAAATGGCACTAAAAACAGCAAATCAAATTTGGCATCGTGCAACACAGTAAATTTATTAATAGATAGGAATAAAGAGCAAGGTGAGAAATCAAGTACAGGACAAAAGGCACAGAATGGAACTTCCAGTCAGGAGGTTAATACTGGAGGAAAAGAAAATCATGTTGTTTCCTCCTTTAATGGATCAGTTGGATTGCATAAAGAGTTCTCTATGGATGATGAACATGATGTAGAATCTAATGGAAATGGTGAAGTAATAATTGGAAACCATCAGCTCATATTGTCTTGTGATGCTGCGACAAATCCTCTATTGGCTCAGAAGGACGTCACTCTAAGTTCTTCCGGAGAAAAAGAAACAGCTACTGGAAGTAGCATTGTTAGTGCTCATACGTCAACATTCTCAAGAGCTGCCAACCACATTGAGCACTGCAGCTCCAAGGTGCTTTCTTTGCCTTTCTTGAACTCCTACGCATATATTGACTTCTATTATGTATTTGCTTTCTTTTGATTGAGAGCTTACTTATAGTTCTGGATATTTAATGTTATTCTCATGGTGTAGAAGTTCTATTTTTCAATTTTCGCATCACTTTTATTAGGAGTGGTTATGCTGATTTCTCCATTTATCTGAAAGAGAGTATCGATCAACATCTTACTTTTGTAAGAACTTATGATAAAGAAGGGGAATCTGCCTGAATATCTTCTCCGAATGTGTTTGCATTGACACATGGCAACGAACCTGAATAATTCTGATTGCACTTTGGAATTTCATTCAAATATGCTATTTGTTGAGAAAGGACCCATTAAATTTCTAAATGAACATTAACACCAAATTATGGAGACCCAGATGTGCCTATACCACATTATGCATACCTGTCCTTTCAGAATTATGTTTTTTTATGCATATGGAAGACTCTCAACCACTTTCTACTCTATTCCACAATATAACATTAAGGTAAGAATAAAAAATAATTCAGATATGTTTGCATGTTGATTATTTATCACAACATAAATATTAAATTACTTTGTTTGAGAGATAAATGATCTGTTCTGCTCTTACTATTGTTTTATAGGGAGACAATTTTCTCTCCCTTGAGTGACATTTAGCACAAGTAATGAGTGTAACTATTATTTTTTGTTTGATCACTAAGTCACATTTCTCCTAGTTTCCATTTTTATATGGAAGTTTCAATTATTATTGAAATATGCATTTCTTGAATGTGGGCAAATAGATTCCTAATATGGACATAACTTTACAGGATTTGGTTGATCTCCAGTCAGGGCACTGGTAAGCTCTTCTGGATACTGTTTAAAATACTGATTAAAATTTCTTGTGTGGTGATGTGGCTTTTTGTAATGTATTTTTTCTCAATCTCCCTTTTTAACCTTTTTGATCATCTTATTTGCTTGCGTTGTTGACCTGAAATTATATGTCCATTTGTGCATTATCCCACCCCTGGTGAACCCAGCAAGAAGATGAACGAGGAGAACAGGAAAGATGAACTCTTTGCGATGAACATGTCTGAGGCTCTTCATCTTTATTTTAACAGAATGTTTGTCCAGTTTTTAGGAGTGTTGTGAATAGAATGCGAGAAGAAAGATGTATATTTCAGTGCACCACTATATGATAAAATGGATTTAACAGGAAATCTGTAATTATAACATTAAGAAAGTTATACCACTCCCACCGTTTCAAAATTGAATAGAAAAGAGGTCGATAAATAAAGAAAGATGCTGTTAAATTCTTTTTCTAATACTTCTGTGTGTATGCCTTTAACAAATAGCTGATCTCTTGTAGTGCACAGCCGTGTCCTCATTGTTTAATAGATACCTGGTAAGACAGGGATTCTTATTATTTTGCTTTACTAGGATACAATTCAGGAACCTGCCCTCTTACAGGCTATCATGCCTTCTTCAGGAGTAATAAATCCAGGAATTAAATGGAATTCATTTTTTCTCTCTCGTTTGAATAGAATCATGTTGTTTTATATCGTGATGATCTGCAGTGGCATTACTTTTTATAGATTTGTCGGGATATCCTTGTTTAATTGAAATGGACGCTTTGGATTTTGGGGTAGCCTAAAAACTTATACTGACATATTTATATTGGAACCGAAAAAAGTGAAAGATAACTAAATAAATCTTAGTTTTAAACTTAACTATTTAACTCAACTTGTTCTGTTTCCATAAATCCTCTTCCCATTGGGCCACATCATCAATCTGATGCTCAAGTAAAATCTATCTAACATGGACTGCTGCAGTGATCATGGTGACGACTCTTCTCTCAGTGGTCAAAGGGAAATTAGTGAAGCCTTGGGATCTGACACTGAACAAGATAAACTGTCAAAGAGAGACTTTTGCATTAGAAAGGTTCCTCAGGCTGGTAATGGTCTTCTCTTATGCTTATTAAGAGTCATTTTGGATCATTACACAGTTTTGCAATTATGTTGAAGTAATAAAAACATTATATAGGAGCTTTTAGCTTTTTAATTTTTTAAATGCTTTAATTCGCTTTTACCTTATATGTTGCACATTTTCTTTTACTTAATTTGTGCTTCGCATTTTCTGTTCGTAAAAGAAACTGTATGGGCTTTTCAAACAATCTCTAGAACCAGCACCTACATATAATACGTGTATGAACTGGATAATTGATAATTCTTTAGATATGAGAATTATGTATATTAGTGGTCAAGGTCGTATGATATATCAGTATTGGGTTCACCAGTTATCAGGATAATACAATTTAGGCCTTTTCTGGTGTGGTTATTAGAAGCTTTCTGCTACAGACTTTAATTTAGGAAGAATCTAGTAAATGGAGCCAGTTTGCACACGAGCACATTTTGAAGTGTACCATTTTTCCACTGTCCCTAGGATTTTGAATAATTTACTAGTGCATGTATAGCGTAGGTTATCATTTTGTTTGACTTCTGATCTTTGTCTACAGTGAAAATGAAGAAGGGATGGAAAGCTGCTATTGATACGTCAGCATCGGAAGTCATCGATACAAATAATGATGCTGTAAGATTTTCTCTGCAGTTCTTTCTGGTTTCTTTCTTGTGAGAAACATGTATTGGTCCAAATCGAATTGTGTTGGAGATAATATATAATATACATGTGACCCTATCTAAGATCTTAAGCATTTAGATCAAGTGATTTAACATGGTATCAGAGATAGCAAAGATCTTGAGTTCAAGTCTCACCATCACCCATTTAATAAAATTGTCCACGTGTTATGCTTTGATGGGAGAAAATGAATTTCACATACATGTAAGGGTGCGGGTTGAAGATAATATACCTATCTATTAACTTAAGCTTTTAGATCAAATCGTTCAACAAATTTCTAAATGAGGAAGCTCAGTATCATTGAATTCTTCTTTTGAGAAAATTTTTGGGATATATTTGATGGATTTAGGAAGATTATGTTGATTATAAACAGAATTGGATAGAGAACGAGAACAAACATTAGCAATCTGAAAATTTAGTGCTAAGTGGTGACATGAAACTTGATGGAAAACTTTTTAACATATTTATTTTAGCAGCTGGGCACCAAAACCATTGTGGCATCTTCTGTAGGAGGATTGGACTCGACAATATTAAGGAAAAAATAAAAGCTAAAATCTTATCCATATCTAATACTTTTCAATAGTGTACCAAACGTTTAAATGTCAGGCTTCCTAGGTTCTTCATGTCTTAGGATTGGGGTATTAAATATGACAAGAAATACGGAAAATGGTCAAGTTTTTGTTTCAGGCAAAGTCCGTTGAATGATTTTTGTCTCCATGGGCAATCAAAATTAATTAAAACACATTAAGCTGTGTGATGCTGGCTTCTTGTTTGTCTAATTTTTGTGATGCCCTGTTGTTTCATTGCTGTCAGTTAGACAGTGCATTCTTTATTTACTTGCTGTTTCATATTACTCATTCCAGATAGCCAGAAGGACTCGAAGGCGAAAAGTTTGACACATGGGTGGTAGTGTAACATAATCAAAGGTTAACTTTCCTGGACAAGGGCAGTGGGCGTGTAGACCTTGTCATTCAGCTGAGATCAACAGGTTTAAAGGTGTTTAATTTGATTTATGGCAACAAAGAGGCTTAAAGTTATAGCTGAGATTATTTATTTCTGTCCTTTTTGTTGCCATTAATTTGATGGTTTAATACAAATATCTTGTGCATAGACCTCTTGAATCTTACATAACTATACTTCTCAACATGCTTTTTTTTTTACCATGAGACTTGTTTTTTGAACAAGTTACTTCCTTTCAGTAATTTCTACTTAGAGGAACGCATATATAATTGATTTACAGTTACTAATTAGTAGTATGTAGATACTAAATCTCGATTTACAGTGTAAAGTTGACAGATGAGTTACTCTTCTTACCATTCTACATAAATATATACACCACATATATGCTAATCACTAACAATTTCAGTTAAAGTAAAAAAGTTAACTTGTTTTTAATTTTAAAAGCTTATGAGTTTTTATTTTTTAAAACTTATTTACTTACAAAAGTTTCCTCATAATTATTTTTTACTTAATAATTAAATTCAGCTAATATTTTCCTTATTATTCATAGAGTAATCCCATTTGTACACTATTTTATACATTAATTTGACACTCCTCACAAAAAAAATAGGGCTCATGATTTTTTAAATTGTGGGTCCCTCACCTTTGTGAGAGGAATGTCATGCATGATGTACACCAAAGAGTGTACATCAAGCATGACTCTTATTCATATGACAATATGACATGGTGAATAAATGTGTAACACCTCAAATTTAAATACCATAGATTTAAAAATATTATTATTTAGTTTTCTCTTAAAATTATAAATGTGGAAAAGTGATTTAGATTTTTTTTAATAGAATAAATGATTTTTATTTATGAAAAGAAATTATAGAATATTTTTGTATTAAATAAATATATATGATAATTAAATAAAATGCTAGCTTTATTACAAAATGAAATCAATATTTAAATGTGTTATTGCTAAAATTGTCTTACAACACGTGGCCTCAAATCGTTTTGCATTCATCATGTGAAAATTGAAGAGGATTACATGGAATCATTGTTATTAAAATTGGATTGGATCTGGAATTGTCGAATCAGATAGTAGTCCGATCAAGTCAAATAAGCAAAGGAACAAATCAAGAATCGATTAAACAACTCAATAGCTGTTTGGTTATGACATGTTTAAAAGGAAATCGAAATTGGTTCAATGTGTGAACCTGATGGTTACCCAAGTCCAATGTAAAATTTTATATTCAATTTGCAATGGCAGTGATTCAAGCTGGGCTTCTAGCACGAAATTTCACTTCCTAGATCATTTATGGAAATTGATGAACTTTTGTAATAAAATGACAAGCAAAATGTATATATTTAGGGTCCGTTTGATTGTAAGGGTGGAAAATGGGTGGAAAGAAAATGTTTTATAGGGAATTGATTTTCTTAGAAAATATTTTACTAGGAATTGTAATTAATTGTGTTTGATTTGTATAATTTTCCATGGAAAATATTGAAAATTTGGTATCCATTTGACTTCCTTTTTTTATGGAATTTGTCCATTAAAATGATATTTTTTTCTACTATTGAGTCTAAATTTCTTCTCATTGTCAAAAAAAAATTTTGAAAAAAAAAAAATTTATCATACCGATTATCATTCGTTTGACTTTATTTTGTATGAAAGTTGTCGTTAAAAATGAATTTTTTTTTACCATTGTATCTAGAATTTGTTCTCATTGCAAATTAAAAAAAAAAAAAAAAGGTGGAAAATGTTTTCCCACCTATTAAGTGAAAAAACATTTTCCACCATTTGTTTATCAAAGGGTTGTCCCTAGAAAAATGGAGGAAAACATTTTCCGTGGAAAATTTCGTACATCAAACGGTCAAAAAATAATTTTTCTAGGTTAACTTCCCTGGAAAATTCCGTCAATCAAACGGAACCTTAGAGTTAACAAAATAATTCTCTTTTCATTTCAAATATATTTTATTAATTAAAATTTCAATTGGTGTGATCACCCAGTTGAACCACTGACTCGCTACTCAATGGCTTTTTCTAGGTTAACTACCAAGTCAAGTCTTGAATCTCTTAAATGACTCATATATAATTTTGTTTGGCTCTATTATCACCATGCGGTCACATTGCCTAATGGGCTGCAATAATTGGAACAATTATTTTGCTTACCGTTTTTACGTCTCACATCGCTGCAATCGCAACGCACAGGAGTGCAATTGCAGTTTTGAACTTTTAGCCCCTTTTTTTCATTTTGGTCCCCAAATTTCTTCCTTCACTCAGTTTGAATCATTTCTATGTTCTATTTTGGTCCTTCATCTTAAATTGTTCGTAATTTAGTCCTTCATATTCCACAATCATTAATAATTGACCCGGTACAAGTTTTGAAAGTTTGCAATTTAATCCTCAAAATTTACAATTAATGGATTTAATCCTGAAACTTGTGATTCTCCTCCAATTGCTTCCTTAATTCTTCATATTGAATAATTGCAAACCGTTTGATCATCAACAACTCCCAATCAACTCCAAATAAGCTCCAAGTGTAACCAAATTGAGATTGTACCAACAATTAACATATTTTAACCTAAATTTGGTAGATACCTACTTAATTTAGCAATAAATAAGGTAGCATACAATCCCAAATACATGCAAGATATGCCCTTGTCATTTATCCATTGCTCCTTTAACATGTTAAAAAAGTATCTAAGTTACAAACCAAATATTTCAAAATAAAAATAAAAATGAAGAAAGAATAAATATCTCTTCGTTCATGATATGCGATTGAAACACCGTCGGTGATTGATGATGACATTACTACTGATAATTGCCGATGGATGTTCATCAGCATCAATTATTGATGAATTGTTGATAGTAATTACTGTAATTACGCTCGATACAAAATTTAAAAGAGTGGTCATCTTTCATTCAATTACAAATCACACATAATGAAAAATATTAAAAGCTATTGCATATTAATTCGTGGAATATAAAACTATTACCTAACAAAAATATAACATCTAAATAATTTATTTATTTGTGCCTTTTTCTCCTAAGTATTGTGTATTTTATTTAACGTGACATTTTTTAAAAAAAGTTAATGCATACACACACACACACATATATATAATATATATTAGTACCAAATGAAAACTGATTGATTCCCATAATGTTTGAACTTTGAATCTCGGATTTTACTTATATTAATACCAAATGATAAATTTGCTTTTAATTCTCCTCGTGTGCATTTATTCTTGTCAGTGATTTTTTATTGTCTATTTTTCTGGTGGATCCCAAACTAAGCAGATTTGTTGTAGTATAAATTTCGAACAAAAAAATAATTAAGTTACGTCCTAATTCATCGACATTGCCTAATTTTCCACTGATTTCTTCATTCGACCTAAATTTTGAGGGTTCGAAGCGAAGAATGCTCTATGTATTAAGTTTATTCCAGTTCGTCTGTTCCTTACCTTCAATTATGCTATTTAATGCTTATGGCTCCAGCTCCCATCTTCCTTTCGAATTCACAATTTTCGCAATCTAAAACTTCTCAACTTCGAATTAAAATAATTAAAGCATCACTAAAATTCATTATTAATCATCCCAAAAGACATGTATATATTGAATAAAATGTTCAATTTAAGAACATTGGAATAACAAAATATAGAAAATTAGTTAAGAAATAAATAGTGTAAAGACAAAATGGTCAAAATGTCACATTTTTATAGTTAAATTAAAAAAAGGAAAAATAAGGGTCCCACAGTGCCTTTCTCGGCGAGGAAAAGAATAAACGCACAGCCAAAGAGAAAGTACATTCTACCTAAAAGCCAGCCGCTGTAGTTTTTTTTTCTCACCGTCCATGGCGAAGTTGAACACCGACTCCGCTCTCTCCCGCCGCATCGCCGCCTCCTTCCTTCACTTCCTCAACTCCGGTACGCACCCATGTTCCCGTTAGTTTTATTTAGTTTGGTCGAATCCTTCCATTCGTAGATTTTTTTTGTCTTTTATAATTTAGCGTGAATTATGAAATTTTATAAACATTATTCTGGATAATTAATTCGTTTAAGTATGTTCCTGAACTTGAAGTCAACCCACAAGATTCAGCTCATACGCAGACACACACTGAAGGCACTGTTTGTTTTGTTTTGTTTTGTTTTTGTATGTGATGTGCAGTTGAACCTGCATCTGGAGTAGATATCGAAGCGCTCGAGGTTGCTAGGGAATGCTTGGCCGAGGTTTTTAAGGTTGATCCATCTCAAGTTGAGAGCCGGTTGAATGGTGATTCGTTAATAGATATATTTAGTTCTCGGGAAGAAACTATGCTGAATGGGAGTAATAATGTGGGAGCTTCAGATGTACCTTCTACATCAGAGGGTTCACGGTCTTCGGTTATGTCATCATCCTTTAGCTGTTCATATTAATGATGATCACCGATAAACATTTAATTTTTGTGTTAACTTTTTTTATATCTGTGATATTTACATGATCTTTTGTGGGTTTTAAATTGAACACACCAAAATAAGGCATCACTTGAAGGCATTTTCAAATTGTGATTTATGTTTTTCTGCCTATATGCTGGAGCACACAGAAAAAAGAATCCATTAGTTTGTCCTGCATACAAAAATGTTTCATGAAAAAATTGAACACTGCAGAAAACAAAACTGTTTGTTTGATGTGTCCAATGTTCTCTGTATTGTTTCTGGTGTAGTTTCAGAATTTTGTGAATTGACTTTATTTTGTTTCTTAATCAGGGTGAAGATTTGACAAGAGAAGCTCATTCACTTGGTAGGACTAAACCCCTTTCAAAGATGTTACTTTACTGGACGTTTACATGACACCTTATGTTGATGCTTTACCTTGCGTTTATACTTTTTGTCCATACACATATTCAGAGACCAAATATTCCATTGTTACTTGTTATATGTTTCCTTGTCGTTTCATTACACGAACTGCTGTAGCATTTCTTATTTAAAAACTATCTGCTCCTCCTCCTTTTTTTCCCAATAATGATAAGTTTTTGTTGCCTCATCCTAAATTTTGCTTCGCGAAAATCATTTTATTGTCGATCATTTTTAACTAGGAGCCTTTCTAGAATAATGATTTTAACAGAAAATTGGCACAAAAGTTTTTCTTATAAATATATAGGAAAATATGAAGAACAGATGAAGCTCAATGGATCAAAATCATAGTACAACAATATATAGGATAAAATGGCATTTTTTTCTTTTTAGAGACATTTTGGAGCATAGCCAAGCGAAGAGAAAATCGGGATGCCAATCTCAAAGGTTGTCCACTAGCATGGCCATATGCTCTACTTAGATTTATGGATTTGGACAAGTGATTTAGTAAGTGGATCAAAACTTGTGTTATGTTTCCTTAAACCTGCTAATTGTATTGGAGTCCGTCCAGGCAGTTGAAAATGGGTTCCCAATAGATGCCCACCATGGTATAAAATACTCTACAAAGTTTGGACTAAATTTTCTTCACAAGTATGAAATCTTCTTTTATCTTGGCCAAATTTATCTGCAGAAGTTTCGTTCAAAGAGTTAAAGACAGAAAATGTGCCAAGTGTGAGCATCTACTGTTTGTTGGTGGAGGCTTGATGAGTAAAACCTGAGAGGTCTGAGTGCCAAAATATGAAAAAGAATATAAGGGAAGTGGTATGAAATGGAAAAGGGAAAAGTAGGGTTTGGCAGGTCCACTGGATCTGTATGGACCAGTAGTATTTGAACAGGTTTTCAAACCATTTTTTGGTAATTTGTTTTCAATTTCGTCCAAACCGAAGTGAACCTGCCTATATATCCATTTGTGAAAGTGTGATATTTGTAGCCCCAAAATTTTTTAAGTCTTCACAAGTTTCTTATAAAGGATTATCACGTGGCCTTGCTCTGAGTCATGCCTCGAAATGCTTTCCATATCGATGGCACCATTTTTAGTAGTTAATATTGTCTCTTATGTTATTTTCCATCAAGCATAGTTGGCAACAAAAAATTGGTTCTTTCTGAAACTTGATACCAAAACTTACCCATTTTTTCCCCATACATTGGCAGGGAAAGACGAACTTTTTGGGCAATTTTTTGGTGCTCTGGAAAAGATTCATTATTTCAAAAGCATGCCTGATGGAAAAGATGATAACGCGCAGCTGGATAGAGCAACACATATATTTCACAATGCTGTGGATGTAATGTGCTATAAACTAAACTCTTGGTGCCCTACGGGGGAATATAGAAAGCTTTATGCACATGAATAACTTGTGTTAAGTAAACTTATAATTACTGATCTATCACTTGCATTTTTCTCTCGTCATTTTTTTACTTAGTTATGAAAGACAAATTTCTCACCCGTTAAGCATGTGGTTAACGTTCAGGTTCACATATCAAATGGAAATCCAAACTTTCCCCAGTGCATTTCAAACTATCATCTTTATGTGTATTAGATTCAGTTTCAGTGTTTTCCAATCATTATGCCATATTTTCCTAAGTTTAGCCCTTTAGTTCCAGTTAAGTTGGTAACTGGGAACTTTGTTGGGGAAGCACTGGACTGTGGTAATCTCTTAGATTGTTTTTGTGGTTTTTATTTCATAAGCAACAGCATCTAAGAGTTTAATTCAATTTACATTATGTTGTATTTACACGGGGCACGGGCACGGCATGAGCATGGCGATTTAAATTCTTAAAAAAATTAATTTTTTACTTTTTAATAAAGGACACACACATGCCATGCCATATCGAACACTTTCCTAGGAGATGTCCATTGAAGTATCCTTCGAGCGTTAGAAATATAAAGAATAAATAAGTTTAAAAATAGGACATGGCATGTGACTTAATGAACCCATGACATGGAGGGTCCAGGGAGTGTAGGTATCCAACAGGCACTAAATGTGTTTGACACGGACACGTTGCCTTAATAGAAGTGTCTGTGCACGATAGATTTGTCAATGTTCATGAGCTTTAGCTTTCACGTGATAAGTAGAAAATCTAGGCACTATGACTGTTCTTTTCCTTCAGATGCAGTCTTAAGATTAGGCCTTTCTGTTTGTTGGGAGTGGAAGAATACCCTTTTAAAACCTGCCTACCCAAGTTCACAATATAAAATGATCAATGAATACTTTTGCACTGTAATAGTTATTCGGATATCGTACACGAACATTTTCTCTTTTTGTATTTGATGTTCTCTGGTGAAGGAATAGATGTCATGTTATTATGTTGACTTTCATAGTTTATTTGATTTTTGGGCATGAATTGTTCATGTGAACTTCACTATTAAATGCATTAAAATAGTGCTTTCTGCACTATCCTTTGTTGTATACATTCAAGATCTTCACCTTAATTTCATTTGTTTCCGATAGAGTGCACATAGAATGCATACACTGGATGGTAAATTTTTCCATACGTGCAATAAAATCTTATTAATTCCATATCCCTATATTCTGTATGATGAATTTACCTTTTATATCCCTCACATTCTGGTAAATTGGCCGTGATTGATTGGTGTCTGATGGCATTGAATCTTGTTATGCTTATTATTCATGAATAACTCTTGATGAGTGACGAACAAATGTTTTAGGAAATGCAAAAATCAGGGTGTGAGAGAGATGACCTGAGAAACTTGGCAGAGACATTAAAATCACAAGGTACTTTCTTTGGTTGTATGTGTCTATCCAAAATTCCATTTCCTTTTCCTTTTACTCTGTTTATCTCCGTATTGCCGTCTTTGTATTAGCTGACAACTCTTTCTGTTTATCTGATAGTTTTTTCATAATTATTTCCTTATGACAATGTCTTCAAATGGAGATGTTGTCATTGTTGTAAATCAATGAATTTTTGTGCCATAGAAATTGTAACGCAGCTATTTTGGCAAAATAACCTTTTGCCTCTATATATCATCCTTACTGCAACCTATCAATTTTTTTTTAAGAATTACCATGATTTATGGTGGACCTATTTGTGTTGTACTCTTTCGAAGTTTTCTTGTGTAATCTTTTGACTTTTCGTTCTTTGATTGTGTTAGTACTAATATTTTATATCTTCCCTTATCAAAGAATAGTAGAAGTATGATGATACTTAGCCCCCTATTTGGTTCTTCTGTTTCAAAGTTCTCGTCTGAATTTAAAATTTTTGGTTGTGTTAATACTGATTGTTAATTTATTTCATCTTTTCAACTTTGCAGGTAACAAGGCTATGCAATCTAAACTTTATAATGAGGCTATCGAGCTGTATACTGTTGCTATTGCGCTGTGTGAAGATAATGCTGTTTACTATTGCAACAGGTGCAACATAGTCCCACATAATTAAAATCTGATTCATGAAAACCTTGGTGTTGGTTGTGTCAGAGCTTCTATCTTGAAAACCTAGGGACTATAAGCTCTAGAACATGATACCAATCTGATATTATTAATATTATGTAGCACCACTAATTAGTTGTGACCTTGATTCACACTGACAAATATATTGGACTGGGAAGAATCGTACCACTGGACTTAAATGATGGGAATATTACGGCCAGGAATAAAGGATTAGCACTTAGACCTGTGGACTTATTGGATGCTCTCATTTGTTGTTAATCCTGAGTACTCATGATACCTGTTTCATCAATTTTTACTTGGTAACTTAACTATATAAAATGGTATACAAGAGCTTAGTTTTTTCATTCTTCTCTTTTATAGTTCAGTTTTGCCACTTCCTTTGTCCTCTTTCCATTGAGATCCATTTCTTGTATTTTCTTCTCTTCTATTTTTTTTTTCCCCCTCTTTTTCGGGTTTTTTCGTGGTGGTGCACTCACCATGGCAACTTATGATGTCCTGTTCTTTCTTTATTCTAAAGCCATTTTTAGATTTGTGTTTAGAATTCTTGTAAATTGATCATGCATAAACTTATCAGGGCTGCTGCTTACACCCAGATGCTCCAATATGCTAAAGCAGTCCATGATTGTCTCAAATCCATTGAGATCAACCCTAATTATAGCAAGGCTTACAGTCGGTTGGGATTTGCTTATTATGCTCAGGGGAAGTACAGGGATGCAATCGACGAAGGATTTATGAAAGGTTTGTTGGTGATCAATTGAAGAAACCATATTGTTTTCGAGCCAGTACAATAATGTGAAATAATGATTTTACTTAGAATAGCTGATACGCTTGTGTGCAAACTTTCCATGCTGTGCGTCATTTACGTATTGTGATGCTTGGATTCTTTTGCATTTAGTAGTCCATTTGTTCTCATATCAAATACTTAAAATAAATCATTGTTCTAGATAACAAGTGATTTTATGTGTTAAGTAATATTAGTTAATCATGGGAGCGCAGAAAGGTTGATCAATGTGATAATCTGATCTCCTTTCCTTCGTCGAATAAACACCTCTTTCCCCTTCCTATTTATTGATCATACTTTTAGTTTTTGTAAAATAACTTACGAAGAAAGTCCAAATTCTCATCTCATTCCTTCACATTTACAGTTTGTGACTATGGATGAAAATTTCATAGTAGTAGAGCATGAGAAGGTCCTGGATACAAGTCTCACCACACACAGTTATGATATTCTATGTGACATGCATCTTTTAAAATATGAATTTGGTTTGTACACGAGGAGATGCGTTGAAGATATAAATATAAATTAGTAAATTAATTGTCTCCCAAACAACTTTCAAGTTTTTAGATGGGGTGGTTCAAAATACCAAGGGACATAGGAAATGGGAGATGGAGTACTTGATTTAACCATTTAAATATTAGTTAAATAACTTGTACATAGTTTCTAATGATGTGAACTGTAAATCCTTTTGAAGAACTTAGGAGGTTAATATTCATAAATGGTAAATGATATCCCTATTTTATTGTCCTAGAGGCGAGTGATGTGAATCACTAAGAGTTTATTGGTCAAATCCTGAATCTATATGATGCTATACATACTAATGTTACTGTTGCTGTACACCACCAGCTGTAGACCCTTTAGTCCACAAGACGATCTATAAGTATTGGAAGTTACACCTTCTGACTATCATTTCTCTGATAAAACTCTACAATTCAACCAAAGGGGAAGGAAGTAACGTAGAAGAGGTACATAAGTAATAGAATTGAGGAAAACATTTTTCGATCTGTATAAATGTGTATTCATAAAAGAGGCTCTCAGCCTAATAAATAGATATCTTTACCTCTTTCAACAGCCCTACTATTGTCAAACTCGGGACTCCATTTGGTATGGTCCCTAAGTCTTCTCTATATGTATTAGGTAAATGAGGGAATGTTCCATATTTGGTAGAGAGGAAAAGATGAAGTGTTGGAAAATTGATATACAGGAATTTAACTATTAGGTGTCAGTTCCTTGATGTCTTCTGCCCTTACCCCCTAGTTTTTTCTTCTTTTGTAATTCCTGTTCAGAGCACTTGCCTTCACCAATTGCTGCTACTCAAACAACTATATCACTCGTGATTATTATCCAAACATGGCGACTTTGTATTGCAAGACTAGTATCTATCTCAGCCTCTCTCTCTCTCTCTCTCTCTCAAGATCAACTTCTTAGTCCACCATGTAAGTTTTTGGCTCTGCACCTTTGGAGGGTTATCTACTTGACAATCGTGGCATAGATTCAATTGGAGACAAATGTTCTCCCTCGTGATGGAAGAATTTCATGATGCTTGTGTGTCAACTTGCTATGCTTGGGCACTTGGTTCCTTCATCTCCAGTCAACGTACCTTTAGTACTTAACATATATAAGAGGTGAACTAGAGTAGGAGAGGATGGTTGAAAGGCTTGAAGCAGTTACTACCAAGTTATATATGAGAATTGAAATATTTGAAATTACCCCAGTTAATTGTGTGAAAAAATTGTCATTTCTGATGTGAATATTATGTTTCTGGCAGCATTGCAGTTGGATCCTAATAATGATTCTGTCAAAGAAAATATTCGGGTTAGTTAATGAATATTATTGAAAGGATTGTCTTATATAGTTGTTTTAATGTTTTGTTTGTTGTTTGAAATTCTAGGTTGCCGAACAGAAACTGAGAGAAGAGCAACAAAGGGCTGGAAGTGACCAGGTACTAATTTTCTGCAAACCCCCTTCCCTCTTCCACCAAAGGAAAAAAAGAAAGAAAGTGAGTAAAATGCTGGTCAAAAAGAGCTTTATACTACTTTATATACCAAAAATGAATACTAATGAAATTGATTGTCAATTTTAATGGTGGTATTTTAAGAATTGAACTAACCACGGTTTTCACTGCAAGAATATAGATCCCATTTCGTCTTCTAGATTCAATTGCATATTCAAACACCATAGAAGACATCAGATTTTTGTGCAGTTGGACACCTGCATTTGTCTTTCTGCAGAATTCGTAAATTTTCTTTCATTATGTTCCAAGTTATTCAGTGGACTTCAATTTTATTCACATTGGTCATTGAACTTAAATATTGTTACACTTCAATCATTCTATCCATATCCTTTAGTTTGACTAACAGGAAAGCCGACGTGGTAGTCTATTTGACGGCCTAGTCAGCAAGTTACTATACCGCAGTGTAACCTTTTCCATTTTTGATATTACTAGACTTGGATGGAGCAACCAAATTGTAATGAATTTTAACTTACTGTGATACTATTTTCATGGACAGGGCTCAAGTTCTGGGAATCCTCATGGATCCGGAGGGGGATCGAGGGGTCCTACCCCACCACCACCATTTACATCCATGCCATTTAATATTGATGGTCTTCCTGCCGATATCACAAGCATGTTTACAAATATGGCTACCAATGCATTCCAAGGATCACATTTTCAAAACGGGCCTGAACGTGATAGTGAATCTGATGCAACCAATGAGCCGGGAATCAGAATAGGTGGTAGCATTAATGTTGGTGAAATTCCCGAGGAGATATCGGGGGCTTTAAGGTCTGTGATGGGGATGTTCTCAGGAGCAGCACCTGAAACGAATCCACAAGATAACATCAATGGAAGATCTGCTCCAAGATGAGGTATCTGTTTTCGACTGAAGAAATTGTGTAATCTTCATCTTGAGTTCATCATTCCCCTCAACATGGCCTGAGGACGCGGATTTTGAAGTTGCCTCAAATATATATATATATATATTCTTGTATGTATATTTACAGGGAGCAATATGGGATGGCTTTTTGGAGAGGAAATTTTACTTTGATGTATTTAAAATCCACATTTCACTTGCAGGCAGTATCTGGATTTATACAGTGTTCTTGTAGATAATCAACTATACAAGTATCCTCTCTTTAGTATTGCCCATTTCTTAATGGAATGTTGTTTAGGTCTAGATATTAATTCTATGCAAATTCTTGTGTTGTGTCTGAGGCCACCATCAGATTCGCTGCTCGAGTATTTCTTGTAAAAAATTCCGACTCCAAATTTTTCTAGATTAGTCTTTTCATTTAGGATTAGTCAGTTCTATTTTAAGACTGAGACAGATAAATTATACGATTAATAGGAGTATAGATTTGTAGTCAGTTTCTTTTTTCAAGTTCTATTATCGTGCTAACTTCTTGCTATAGTCGAATAATAATCATATTAGAAAAAGACATGCGAATTAAATTTTTTTTTAAGCAAAGCTAGGTTAAATGATCCAAAAACACTGTTCTTTTCAAGTATTATTTTTATTAAATAATTTTGGATGTCAAACAACAGTTGGAAATATATAGGGAGTGCCATTTCCCTAGAGTTTGTTGCCATAGTCAAGACTCGAGTCTTAACCTCTGTGAACGTGTATCATCACAGGATGCACTAGGAATGGCTAGTTGGAGTGGCAAATTACTTATGTTTGATTCACTTTGTTATTGGGAAGGCTAAGCCCTCTTTATTTGGGTTCAATTGAGCCTAATTGCAAGTTGATGATTTATATTGCTACATCTTATTTTACCTTACCCTTGTCCTCGTCGTGAAATAGAGGTTATGACAATGAACCACAAAAAAAGAAAAAAAAAAAGAAAGCCAAAATATATCAATATATGTACCAAGTACATTGGGAATGTGAAGTCCTAAAGTTCCATTTACATCAATATATGTAATGAGTAAATTGGTAATGTGAAGTCCAAAGTTCCAATGCCAAAAAGTGGTCATAGTATAGATGTTGATATGGATGTTTATTTAATTACCCAACTAAAATTACACATACCATCTAAATTAGTGGACCATTCCTCAATATACATGCATATATATATATATATATATATATATATATATGGAAAGAGACTGATCAGCTCTCTCTCTCTCACACACCCCCACTGCAGACATACATTTTCTTGTCATCTCATTATATTTCGCACACACACACTGCTGCTTCTGAACTTGGGAGTAAAATGAATGAATATAGGGATGACAAAACATGGTGCTATATGCATCCAAAAGAGGAGGTTGTAGGGGTGTGTGCTCTATGTTTGAATCAGAGGCTTTTAGTTTTAGCTTCAAAGCAATCAAAGTTGAAAGGCAGCGACAGAATTTATGGTGGCACATACAGAAAATATTCTGTAACACTCCCAAATTTATTTGCTCTTAGTAATCTGCTCAATAGGCATGATTTTGGACATCACAAACCCCAGCCTTATTACAGTTCCTCTACCAGTCAAGAAGGTTAGATCAGAGTACATTTTATGCTTTTTAATGGCACACACACAACATGTACATGTTGGGGAGTGGGGGTGGGGTGCGTGGGGGGTTGAATGGCCAATAGAGTATGTGCTTGCTGTGACATTTGGATTGCATGAACATAGGTAGAAAAAAATAGTTGCATGAATTATTTATGATGAAAATATTCAATATTAAATCAGGAAATTAGAATTATTATGTGGAGAAATCTAAATTGCATAAGGAATAGAGATGTATTCTGCTATAGTACATTCTACTTACCAACCAAGCATAAGTATTAGAAACAATTAATCAAGATTAGTAGATTAAGAAATTGAACATATATATTTTTTTTTGATACATGATAACATGAACACAAAATTTGGCAATAAAACCAGTTGGTTTTATTCTTATTTTTTAGTTTGATAATTGTAGTTTAATGACACAATGTATGCTACATTTTTGGAACCAATTTAAAATTAATAGGACTATCGATTCATTGGTATTGTTATGGCATTAATTTCTTCCCTAATTTTTTAATTTATCCCGTTGAGAAATTATAAAAATATGATTTTGCATATATTTTTTTGCGTAACACGCACACTCGTGAAAAAAGAGTTTGGAATTCGACCTCCCATCCCTTGTACATTCTAAAAAGGTGAAATTTGCGAATTCATGCACCATCGAGACCAACAATTTCAAGAATTACATTAAATCATTTATCTATTATCCTACGCGTTCTAACTTAAAAAGTGTTGGCATTGTAGATTCCTTCATATCAATCAAGTTTGAAGACAATGGTGTTGCTTCATGGGATAAAGATCCAATCTCCAAAATGTCACTTGATCAGCAATGTGAAATGTCTTTGAACCACAACTTGAGCAAGGTAAAAATCAAGAGTGTAGTCGAACATTCGAAACCGCCTCCGACACTGAGGTGGCGAAAGCCGATTGGACATCTTTTCAAGCTCATCAGATGGAAGAAGTCCAGTAAAGGCCATGTAGGCACAAAGTTGGAAGGGACAAAGGTCAGAATTGGATGGTTAAGAAGTCTGACCAAAAAGAGGACCAAAGAATAAAGGTACTTTGTAAAGAAAGAGACCCTTGAGCTTTTCCTCCCTACTCAACACATTTCATCTGTTGTGGCTGCTTCTCAGCGTGAATGTAAAGCAATTGTGTTATTAATAAAACGTGTATTTGAGACGCATCTAGTTCTAAAAAGGAAGAAAGACTTGTCGAAAATAGCCAGTTGGGTTGGTCCAATTGCTGTTTTCCTATCTCTAAAGAATCTTTTCAGTGCCATGGCACTTTCATTTTAGGGGCGAGCCAAATGAACAAACTTCATACCAAGAGTCCCTATCCCCTTGACTGTCCCACCAATTATGTCCTGACACGTCATCGTTAGTTTGAAGTGTCAATTTAATGAGACACAATGCAGTATTTAAGAAAAAAACATAAAAACCTACGTCCCATCAAGTTTGAAGACAATGTATATATACTTGACTCAAATGTTTTGTTAAAGAGTGTTTTAAAACAAGAATGAGTTGACAGTTTTTGTCTAAAAGTGAGCACTTTGAAACTCTAAACACTTTGTATAAAAAGGATAGTTTAACAACAAATTAAAAAGCCATGTATTAGGAGGCACTTCTGCAAAAGGAAAAAGACATAAGCCCATTTTTAGTTGCCCCAAGCAAGGAAACATTAAAGCACAATGGCCATATTATTCTGCAAAGTCTAGTCATTTTGTTGTCTTTAGGAAGGGAAAATAAACTGCTTTTTCTTCGTAGAGCTGTTGAATTATGATCAGTATAATTTGTGTTGAACCATCTCGTCTAAAAAATTAAGATATTAGAAACGAGATAAATTTATCAATTTAAACTTTGTCTAACACCTGCCTTTGTACACATGTCGGATTCATTTTTTCATCAAAACCTGACACAAGTAGAATTTTATAAATGGATGGCGACAAGATCTGAATTGATAACTTTACCTTCTCTTCTAATACTACGTTAAACCACAAGATTTGTCTCACACAATACATGATTAATATGGAATAAGTTGTAGGGAGAGAAAATCGAATGCTTGATTGAGTATGCATGATAATAATATAATACATGCTCTCCTCCTCAAAAAATATGGAGTATTTTTGAAGTGTCCAAAGATGATTATTCATAGAGCTTGCCCTTTATCCCCACAACTGCAGAATGGCTTGCATGTGCAACTGACCCATTGGTGTCTTAGTTTTAGTTATGTCATTATATAGTAAGAAAGAAGCCACTAGGACAATATGTCCCCTATGTTGGCTCTACCTAGCCACGAGACAACTATTATAGGACCACTAAATATGCATAAGAAAAATGATTTTGATGAAAGGTATGAGACGATATGCGAACCATTTTTAGATGGATTTTATTGTACTTCAATTCTAAAGTAATAAGAGGCTACAACACGGTTACTTCACTTATTCTATCCAAAATTCTCTAGTTCTTTTTCTCTAATCAATTTGTGTGTAAGATAATTAAAAAAAAAAATTCCTTGAGAATGTAACCAGCCCAAAAAGGTGAGGGTAGTCATAAAATTGCAGAAAAACAAACACAAATGAGTGTAAACATAGTTCGCATTAGTCCCTCGAGGTATAAACCTCGACAAATAGCACTCAAAGCGTAAATTTTGAGACGCTTTATGAAGGCCTCTCGTGAAGAGCACCCGAGGGTTAAAACAACGACGACACTATTTACCATTCTTAGAATGGATTAATCCATCCCTTCTAAAGATATGCCTCCATAAACATAGTACATGGTTCCTAAGATAAAAAACAAAGAAGCATCCCAAGAACACATTATATCTAATGCAGAAAAGTTGAGTAGAAAACAACAGTAAGAGATAGACAAGTAAAGAGTTAGTGAATATGACTCCTCAACCCTATCATCCCCCACAAATCAAGAAAATGTGGGTGGAATAATGAAGGGCAGCACCTTTTATTACTTAATCATTTCACAACTAGATCCTTTTGCAAGCTCAAGTTAAAGTCCAAATACTTTATGAAGCACATTGATTTGACCATCAATACTTGTGCAAGGTATGTTGGGCACACAGTATTCAATAGCGTTGTTTTGTCATTAAGCATTTTCCCCCCATGTATAGAAATATTCCCACAGAATTTCACCAAAAAAACTCAAAATGAGTGGACCCCATCGTGTATTAAAAAAAATTCCACGGGACCCCGTATGTGTGTTCTGGTGAAATTCTGTGGCTTCTGCTTCTGTACAAGCAGCAAAGCTCCGTCATTAATCTTATTTCATTGCTTTCCAATCCGGCCTACAAAATGTACGATATTGGACATTATTGTAGAGCATAATAAATAACATTTTTGCAATTCAGTCATTAATCATAAGTTATATTTAACGTGGTCCAATCTAACATATCAATAAAGTTTAGTTAAATAGAACCTACCTAGACTTTGGACCAACTGGTAGGCCTCTGAAGATGGTCTTGATTCCTTCCTTTTCCTATTTTTCCTTTGATTTCACTTCAAGCAAAAAACAGTCCACATGGTATGATTCTTCAAAATCAATCTTTTGAGTCTGGACTGCAATGTTATCTGTGGTTGATAAGAATTCAACATGATCTTTAAAGTGAGAAAATTAAAATAAATTTACTATTTATTTACGCAAGAAATACCCTCTCCACAAGAAGAGTAATGCTATGTGTACATGTCGAAAAATAGGATTTAATTAATTTGTTTATTGACAAAAATGTAATAATTTTGTTAGAACAAAAATGCATCGGTGTTTTAGGAATTATCTTTGTAGCTTGCTTTATAAAACTCCTTTACGTCGTTCTTCTTGATTCCACCCTCAAACCTTTTGATCTTCTCTGCAGGTGTTCTTCAAGAACCAAATAATAATAATAATAATAATAATAATAATAATAATAATAATAATAAATGCAAGAAGTTATATGGGTGGCCACAATAAAGAAAAAAACATTAATTGAACCTCAATATCGGACATGACTTGAATATGAAATCATTCCACCCCAAGCGTCCATTTTCCTTAATTGTAGGGAATTCCTTTTCCCACCATTTTGGTGGGAAAAGAAAATTCCAAGTTCTGCCCAATTTTTATTTTTTTAAGCAATGGAAACAAATTTCATAACCAATTGTAAAAAAAAAAAATTCACTTTAATGGACAATTTCCATGTAAAACAAAGTCAAACTAACACTAAACTTTGATGAAAAAATATTTTCCAAGCAAAAAAAAAAAAAATTTTTTTAAACTTTTTGGCAATGGTAACGAATATCATAACCAATTGTAAAAAAAATATTCACTTTAATGGACAATTTTCATGTAAAATAAAGCCAAGTGTGAACAAAAAAATCCAAAATTTCAAAATTTTTCAGAGTGGAAAATTATACCAATCAAATACACTTAATTAACAATTCTTTGGAAAACAATGTTGTCGAAAATTCGACTATCCCAATCGAAAGAACAAATAAAAAAGCAGAAAAAACGGAAAAAAGAAGAAGACGAAGCGAGGTATGCCAAAGCAAATCTCCTTAAGACAGATTTCGCCCCCCAACAACGTGCAAACAGGATTATGGAAGTCTGTCTCCCAAGATACAACGCTTTTCCCAAAGTCGATATTGCACAATACCTACCTTGACGGTCGAACCAAATAATGATCGTACTCGAATGAAATAATCACGAAAATATCGAAGGAATTTTAGCAGAATATGGAGCGAGAAGAATTTAGAAATCAAGAATCTATTAATTGATTTTGGTATCCAAAAACGAATTTGGAGGTCTCTATTTATAGAGATTGAAGTGTCTCCTTGAAAGGGTGTGTAACATTTCATGAATTGGTGCACCACTTGATCTGATCTGTTTTAGCCATTGGATCGCACTCTTTCATAATCTGACGGACCAGATTAAACCACGAAATGTAGTGTCCATTCATCATGTCTATTCACCAATTCTGAACAGTCACCAGCCATGCAGTTGCCACGCGTACGTCCAACAGGACCAACCGCCATGCAGGACGAAGTGACGTGACCTGTTACGTGTGTGCCACCTAGGATGCCAACTCAACGAGCCTCTCATCGCCATGTCATCAAACCATGATTCAATTTCTGAAAACTATAAGGCTCCTCAGCTCCTCGCGACGATGCGTACGTGCGAAGTGCAAAGTGCGCCTCTAAAGCGCCCAATGCGTACTTTGCGACGTGCGCGTGCCCGGACCGGGACCGGGACCGGGGCGTGGCGTGAGTGGTGCGAAGCACCACTCTCGTGGTGACTAGTTAGCTAGCCTTTGGCTAGCTAATAGTTAGTCAAGTTGTAGGTCACTTATTAAATTATAACTTATACACATATCCCACTATATAAACAAGTCTATTTTCTTGTAAACTTTCGATGTGGGATTCCTTACCATATATAAGACACTTAAATGGGCTTATAACATATGAGCCTATATTGGAGACTTTTCCAATTCACCCAAATTAATTACAACGGCCCACATCATTAAATAACATATTTAATGACCCAAATAAATATCATTAAATAACATATTTAACGATCCAAATACATCAATTAATTCCAACAATCCCCCACATGAATGGAAGAAGTCGACTCAAATCAAGGAAGATAAAAGAAGAGTACTATTTGAAAGATAACGCATCAAGATAGGTAGCTTTCGCTTTGAACCTTCTTTAGTAAGAATCTATCGAACTCACTTGGCTAATCAGTGAACGCAACGTTTTGAACTATCAGCCGTTATTGCAAGCTCAGACAATAGACCAGACACATTATCTTTCATATCAAACTTGGTTCTCTATTGTGTTCATTATTTCGGCCCTGAACTACTTGGGTTCTGCGAGTGCTTTAGAGAATTCGCCTAAGTAAATTCTCAAAGAACCGGCCAAGTTCGCACTTACATAGGTGATGTTCTATAAAGAATACCTTTATAGTCATCATTAAAAGCAAAAGCTTATCCTTAATCAACTTCATAGTCAGCACTTTTTGCATCATAGAAATGGGAAGGAGTTAAACTCCTAAGTGCTTCTTATCGAGTCATTCATAATTAGTTTTCCTATTGAACCTAGTCCATGGGATCTCCAATTGCTAGGTTAGGTTTCCACTAAGATGACTCATTGGGTTTTAGGCTTTAAACCCATTTCCTCGATCTTGTGATCTATACGCTCTCTAGATAACCCTTTAGTAAACGGATCCGCTAGGTTTTCTTTTGACTTAACAAAATCAATTGATATTGTTCCATTTGAGAGCAACTAACGAACGGTATTATGTCTACGACGGATGTGTCTTGACTTACCGTTATACACAAAATTTTCGGCCATGGCTATTGTTGCCTGGTTATCGCAATGAATACAATTAGCCGGTAAGGCTTTGGCCATATAGGAATATCTTCTACGAAATGTCTTAACCATTCTGCTTCTTCTCCTGCTTTATCTAAAGCAATAAACTCAGATTCCATAGTAGATCGAGCTATACACGTTTGTTTAGAAGATTTCCACGATATGGCGCCACCACCAAGAGTAAATACATAGCCACTGGTAGACTTAGACTCGTCTGTATCTGATATCCAATTGGCATCACTATATCCTTCAATTACTGGAGGATATTTTTTATAACATAATGAATACTCTCTGGTCCGTTTCAAGTATCCCAAAACTCTAAGTAATGCATCCCAATGTTGATTACTTGGGTTACTTGTGTAACGACTGAGCTTACTTACCGAGTAAGCTATATCAGGTCTTGTACAATTCATTAAGTACATTACACTACCAATAATTTGAGAATATTCTAATTGTTGTTTCCCATTTCCACTATTCTTGTGAAGAACTACATGAGGAAGAAATGGGTTACTCGTTTCTTTAATATTATGAGTCTTAAACCTCTCAATTATTTTGTCAACATAATGAGTTTGAGACAAGAATATTTCATTTGATGTTCTAGATATCTTCATTCCTAGAATCACGTCTGCTTCACCTATATCTTTCATATCAAAGTTATTGGTAAGCATATTCTTCGTTCTATTGATGACTTCTATATTAGTCCCTAATATAAGCATGTCATCAACATATAAACAGACAAGTACGTATGCCTTTTCGAATTTTTTCGAATATACGCATTTGTCACATCCATTTATTATGAATCCATTCCTAATCATGGTACTGTCAAACTTTTCGTGCCATTGTTTAGGAGCTTGCTTCAACCCGTATAAGGACTTAACAAGTTTGCATACTTTGTTCTCTTGTCCTTTTACTATGAAACCTTCTGGTTGTTCCATATATATTTCTTCGTTTAAATCACCATTTAAGAACGCAGTCTTAACATCCATTTGGTGTATTTGTAAATTATACAAGGCTGCTATAGCAATTAAAACTCGAATAGAAGTAATTCTAGTTCTTTGGAGAATATGTGTCAAAGAAATCAATCCCTTCTTTCTGACGATATCCTTTTGCAACCAGTCGAGCCTTGTATTTATCTATTGAACCGTCAGGTCTTAATTTTCTTTTGAAGATCCATTTGCACCCTATTGGTTTAGTTCCCTTAGGAAGATCAAACAATTGCCAAGTATTATTACTCATAATGGATTCAATTTCACTATTTATAGCTTCCTTCCAAAATACAGATTCTGGACTAGTCATGGCCTCTTTAAATGTTTGAGGCTCTTTCTCAATCATGAAAGATATAAAATGCGGATCAAAGGATTTAGCAACTTTTGCTCTTTTACTCCTTCTTGGTTCAGGTTCTATATTATTTTCCAAAGCACTATCTCGTGTTCTCTTTTGAGTATTCGTAACAATATCTCTTTTATTGGGGAACACATTTTCAAAGAATTCAGCATCTCTAGATTCTATAATTGTATTGACATGAATGTCACTTATATCAGATTTATGCACAAGAAATCTGTACGCACTACTGTTTATTGCATATCCGATAAAAATGCAATCAATAGTTTTAGGACCTAACTTAATCCTTTTAGGAGGTGGAATGGCCACTTTTGCTAGACACCCCCACACTTTTAAGTATTTGTAGGAAGGCATTCTACCTTTCCAAATGTCATAAGGTATCGAACCAGTTTTCTTGTGGGGAACTCTATTCAGAATAAAGTTAGCAGTTAGCACTGCTTCCCCCCACAAATTTTGTGGTAATCCAGAACTTATAAGCATAGCATTAACCATGTCTTTTAAAGTTCGATTTTTTCTCTCAGCAATCCCATTTTGCTGCGGAGTATAAGGGGCTGTTGTTTGGTGAATAATACCAAACTTAGCACATAATTCATTAAACATAGATGAATCATATTCACCACCTCTATCGGATCTTAATACCTTAATTGTTTTTCCAAGTTGATTTTCAACTTCATTTTTATAAGTAACAAATGCATTCAACGCCTCATCTTTGCTACTTAATAAATAAACATGACAATACCTACTGTGATCATCAATAAACGTGATAAAATATTTTTTACCACCTCGAGTTTGAACAAATTTTAGATCACAAATGTCGCTATGTATTAAACATAACGGTTCACTACTTCTTTCAATTGAGTTGAAAGGTTTTTTAGCAAATTTTGCTTCAACACAAATTTCACATTTATGTTTGTCTTCGGATTCAAGTTTAGGTATAAGACCTAAACCTACAAGCTTTCGTAAAGAAGCACGATTTACATGTCCTAATTGGCTATGCCATAAATTTGAAGAGTCGAGCAAGTAAACAGAATTATTAGTTTTATTAATAACTTGCGGATACAAATATGTGGATTTTTTGTCCACTACAACAGCATTGGCCTTAAATAGACCATCAAGTAAATAACCCTTCCCAACATACAGCCTTAGTAAGTACAAATCTATCAGATTCAAACACAATTTTAAACCCCTTCTTACTAAGAATAGCTCCTGAAATCAAATTCTTTCTGATTTCTGGGACATGTACAACTTCATTCAGCGTCAATTCCTTTCCCGATGTGAATTTCAAAATAACCTTTCCAATCCCTTCAATTTTGGAAGTTGTAGAATTGCCCATGTAAAGGCACTCATTATCATTCAGGGTCTTATATTCAGAAAATAGACCCTTATCCAGAACGTGACGAGTGGCTCCTGTGTCTAACCACCAATCTTTGGCATTAGATACCAAATTAACTTCAGAAACAACAGCAGATAGGTTGATGTCTCCAACATCTGTAGAGATATAATCCACTTCGGTTATATTGGCTTGAGGTTGTTTCTTCTTCGGTGTATCTTTCTTTTTGCTTCGACAGTCTTTAGCCCGATGTCCTGACTTCCCGCAAATATAACAGTTTCCTTTGAACCGTTTTGCATTGATGACTTTTGCTTTGTCCATAGATGAGCCAGAACGCTTCCTTTTCTTGTTCTTAGACCCCGAGTCTTCCACAATGTTAGCCTTTGCTTCCATGTTGTGCACATTATTCTTCTTTCCTGGCCGGTTGTCTTCTTCAATACGAAGTCGAACAATTAAATCCTCCATCGTCATCTCTTTGCGTTTATGCTTGAGATAGTTTTTGAAATCTTTCCATAGTGGAGGTAGTTTCTCGATCATAGCAGCAATTTGGAAAGATTCACTCAAAGTCATACCTTCAACTTCAATATCATGAAGTAGAACTTGCATCTCTTGAACCTGACTCATTACTGTCTTTGAATCAGTCATCTTGAAATCCAGAAATTTGCCGACAAAGAATTTCTTCGTTCCAACATCTTCCGTCTTGTATTTTTTGTCAAGAGACTCCCATAGTTCTTTAGCCGTTTTGTAGTCACAATACACACCATATAAGGTGTTATCCAATCCATTGAGAATGTAATTACGGCATAAGAAATCTGCATGTTTCCATGCTTCAATGGCTAACTGAGTATTTTTATCAGTAGCATTCTCCGATGTTTGTGCGGGACATTCTTCACGCAGAAACTTTACCAAGTTCAATGTTGTCAAATAGAATAACATCTTCTGTTGCCAACGCTTGAAATCCGTACCATTGAATTTTTCCGGTTTCTCATATTGTGAAGCCGGTGGCATGACAAATTGATTGGGACCAGAATTTGGCGCAATCACATCACTAGTATTATTTCCACTAGTACTAGCCATTTTATGTAAAACAAAATTTACAGAAAATAATCAATAAGAGAAATGAAATTCTCTTAAGATTGTTGTCGAAAATTCGACTATCCCAATCGAAAGAACAAATAAAAAAGCGAGAAAAAACGGAAAAAGAAGAAGACGAAGCGAGGTATGCCAAAGCAAATCTCCTTAAGACAACATTTCGCCCCCAACAACGTGCAAACAGGGATTATGGAAGTCTGTCTCCCAAGATACAACGCTATTCCCAAAGTCGATATTGCACAATACCTACCTTGACGGTCGAACCAAATAATGATCGTACTCGAATGAAATAATCACGAAAATATCGAAGGAATTTTAGCGAGAATATGGAGCGAGAAGAATTTAGAAATCAAGAATCTATTAATTGATTTTGGTATCCAAAAACGAATTTGGAGGTCTCTATTTATAGAGATTGAAGTGTCTCCTTGAAAGGGTGTGTAACATTTCATGAATTGGTGCACCACTTGATCCGATCTGTTTAGCCATTGGATCGCACTCTTTCATAATCGACGGACCGATTAAACCACGAAATGTAGTGTCCATTCATCATGTCTATTCACCAATTACGAACAGTCACCACCATGCGGTTTGCCACGCGTACGTCCAACGGGACCAACCGCCATGCGGGACGAAGTGACGTGACCTGTTACGTGTGTGCCACCTAGGATGCCAACTCAACGAGCCTCTCATCGCCATGTCATCAAACCATGATTCAATTTCTGAAAACTATAAGGCTCCTCAGCTCCTCGCGACGATGCGTACGTGCGAAGTGCAAAGTGCGCCTCTAAAGCGCCCAATGCGTACTTTGCGACGTGCGCGTGCCCGGACCGGGACCGGGACCGGGACCGGGGCGTGGCGTGAGTGGTGCGAAGCACCACTCTCGTGGTGACTAGTTAGCTAGCCTTTGGCTAGCTAATAGTTAGTCAAGTTGTAGGTCACTTATTAAATTATAACTTATACACATATCCCACTATATAAACAAGTCTATTTTCTTGTAAACTTTCGATGTAGGATTCCTTACCATATATAAGACACTTAAATGGGCTTATAACATATGAGCCTATATTGGAGACTTTTCCAATTCACCCAAATTAATTACAACGGCCCACATCATTAAATAACATATTTAATGACCCAAATAAATATCATTAAATAACATATTTAACGATCCAAATACATCAATTAATTCCAACAAACAATTTATAGGCAATTACTTTGATTGAAATTCATTTTCTTTCCACCAATTTTTCACAATTACAATCAAACGGAGCCTAATTCTACTTCGAATCAAACTCTTCCATTTGCGTGGCACACATAGAACCCATCCAGTCCAATTTATTTTAATTATTCACCACGGTCAATTTCTTATAATTTATCCCTAGTCTTATTTTGAAGACTTAATCGAATATAACTAAATTAAGCTCCAATTTAACTCTTGATCGGTCACGATAATTTATTAATCACATTTATTCTGCTAAAAAAATGATATTGCACTCCCAGTCTAATTAAAATTCTATAAAAAATAATTGTATATTATTATATCATGTGACTTATAGTTCTCACGTATTATCCTTGTACGCCACGTCGAATATTCGAAATAAGTTAAAATAATCAAAATGTCCTTTTTCAAATATACAGAAATCCTCAAATTTCATTTTAGTTCTGACAATTTCATGTTATCACATTACAATATTAATTTAACAATCAACGTCGAATTATTGAGCCCAACTTTAATTGTCTTCTTGAAAATCTTTTGAGCTCATGATCGTGCCTATAAAATAGGTTACGAATTCCATATCGTGAATATATGTTCATGTTATTTCACTTTATTCCCAAGGTACCGAGATATTAACAAGTAATTTGATCACACCCATTGATACCTTAAAAAAAAAGTCAAATTACTAATCGAAATACATCACCCTCTCAATATTGAGGTATTACGCACAATAAAATGTCACAAATTAAACTTCACGCGATCCAATTCAATACATTTAAAATATACACTCAATCTTATTACCAAATTCAAAGATGAACTTTAATAAAATTGAGATATTATCAAAATAATATGGTCATATTTATTTACCGATCGTGGACTATAAAATTTAGATAGAATTATTGTTAGGTTTTGATACCCAATAAATTCGGACAATGATTTAAAACGACGTCGGATAATTTATTGACACTATAGTACTTGGCTTAACTCGAAAAAAACCAATACACTTTGAGAATGGCCCAAGTTTTGGGTAGTGTTTGATTTAAGGGAATTACATAATTTCAAGTATTTTAACTTCAATGTGCAAAAATTAGGTGATAAGATTTTTTAATCAAAATTCAGGTATTGAATTAAAAATTAAATATTAGACTCACTCTACCTAAATCATTTTTCTTCTACCTCTCTTTCTCTCCTCGTCTCTCTCTATCCTTTCCATTTTCATCTACCCTTAGATCGCCGTCGCCATTGAGGAGCTCCTGTCGCCAGAGGGTCGAGAAGTGACTTCATCATTGCTGTGCCCGCCCTCACAACCGGCGATGTGAGCGCCGATAGCGGCATCGCCCTTGTCGCTGCTAGAGTTCGATAGGAGCACCCGCAGTCAGAGACACCTCCAAACACCGCTACGAGGCTCTTTGATGTGAGAGTATCGCAACGGCATCGCAGCAGCATCGTCGCTGCTATGCTTCGTCCTCACAGTCGGCGATGTGAGCGTCGACAGCGGCATCGCCCTCGCCGCTGCTACAGTTAGGTAGGGCTCTATGGGAATCTGCTTCTTTTGTGGTCAGTGTGTGCGGTGGGGTGGGGTGGGGTGGGGTGTTGTTTTGGCGGTGTTGCTGGTGGTGGTGACTGGTGGTCTGTGGCTGCGTTTCAGTATCTTCTGTCGTGGATGGCTGCTTATGGGTGGTCTGTGGTGGAGTTAATTGTGGGGGTTCATCGGCTATTTTTTGAGATCGAGAGAGAAAATTTGGGGAGGGATCTGAGGTGTTTTGTGTGGTGACGTCTGTGGTGGTGGTGGTAGTCAATGGTGGTGCAGGTGGAGGATTTGGCGGATCTGGTAATTTTGGTTTTGTAACTAAAAATATAATCTGTGACCTTAAAATTCGGTAATATGTGACTAAAAATATAATATGTGACCAACCATTTTGTTGTCTGTGACCTAAAAATTATATAATCTGTGACCGGTTAATTTGAAAATCTATGACTGTGTTACCTATAATTTTTGATCTATGACCAACTAATTTTGAAATCTGTGACCAACGAATTAATTGTGACCTACAAAATTTTTGAACTATGACCGTAAAATAATCTGCGACGTATAAAAATTATTATTTGTAATTGAAAAATAATGTGACTATCTAAATTGTGAATCTATGACCATATTGTATAAATTGTTGAAATCGGAGTAGTCATTGGAATAAAGCTGCGGCGGAACGGTCACCGGAATAGTTATTGGAATAGTTGCCGGAATCGAAGCAGTCGTCGGAGAATAGTGGTGGCCAGAACGGTCACTAGAATAGTCCCCAGAATGGTAGGGATGGTGGAGGTGGTGTGAGTTAATTATATTATATTAGAATTAAATATTTAATAAATAATTAATAAAAATATTTTTAATTAATAAATAAATACTTGAATTTTGCATTTTGAAACTTGACATCTGAAAATTGAATTGTGTCAAAGTTAACACCTGACTTTTGAATTTTTCCCGTTTTGATTTTGGTTAGTTTGGCCCATTGGTTGGTTTAGGCTTTGATTTATTGGTAGCCCATTTATCTTAGTTTTGTGTTGGCCCATTTGTGAGTCATGGCCCAGTATTGAAGGCAACCTAATGCTATATACATTGCCTTTTCTTTGTAGCCGTGTCTTGTGCCTGCGTGTGTGGAATGGAGAGAGGGGTGATGGGGACAACCCGTTTTTGGGTGTGAGTTTTGAGAGATTCAACCAATGTTGCTTCATCATTTCCTCTATATTGTAGTTACCACCACTTTTAGTATCCTTTATGGGTTAGTAAAGGGCAATCAGAGTGGGTAAGAGAGGCAACCAAAGAATGTTAAGTTGTGGGTCGAGCAAATTTCAGTTGGTGTTCGTTTGATGATTTTTCTATGATCGAATTCAAGATTTCTTGAAACTTCCGCACAACAATTATAAATCGAATCGTTATGTGCTTAACAACTTAGGCAATTTATTTATAATATCAAAATGATTCAATTTTATACAAATAATTTATCGAAAAATAAATTAATGTTTTATTTCAAAATATCGCAAGAATAAATAAATTTACTCAACGGGCGATACTATCAAATAGTGCAAAGTGGGGAAGATTTTCGTGTGCGAACATCATTTGTCATATCACATATGGATGATATTGCTTGGTACATATAACAGTATGAATTATGCTAAGTGTCTATTTCATGAATTATATCATTGTGTAAATTCAAAATGTGTTGGTCGGGAAAAGTGTGTTGTTTTAAAAAACTATTCAATCATGTATCGATGCATTGCATAATATAAAAAATAATGAAAAACAAGATGTAAATATAGCATGATTGTAACGTTATTCCCATCAGAAGACAAGAATAATAATGCCCTATATGTAATTTGATGCCGCAATTAAAAAGTTTGAATAGATTTTGATACAAATTGATCTTTAATGTATGGTTGAGGTTTTGAATAGATTTTGATACAAATTGATCTTTAATGTATGGTTGAGGTTGATAAAAATTATGAATCCTATAAACTTTATGGATAATTTTATTTGTACCGAATGATGATTATCGAAAATGTGTCATCCTCTCACATGCACGTGGGGCTCGCGTGAATAAAAAACTCCCAAATGTGTGGTTCCCACACTCTATTGTCAGTTTAAGTGTTATGCTCTAGGTCCAATCAACTTTGGACATAAAACACTTTGAATATATATATAATCAATACATATGTATGGCAATATCTATTATTTAATTGAATTAATATTCTAATAAATTAAATAATAGAATCCGTAGATTCAAATTTTGGTGATTTGTTAATCACAAAGAGTTGTGATTGTGAGATACAAATTACATATGACTGAATCTTAAATAGTCCGTGGTCGAAGTAATAATGAGATACGGATATCGTTATTACGGATATACTATCGCGTATGGCATTCTTACTTGTGAAGTAAGTAGCTGATCTCACAAGTTAAAGTGTGGTGACACTTGAATGAACATGTGGATGTTTTGTTATAGAACAAAACATTGGAGACCCGCTGAGAGATTCCATATGGATAACTATCTGAGTGTTAGTGGTTAATCTCTAACGTTCGGTAGTGGAATTGGTCATTTGACTTGACGTCATCATGGTACCTTATATGAGGACAATCATACTTTGGTGGTGTTGGATGTTGCCCTGCCAAGGGTCGCTAATACAACATCGTTCGGGTATGTCAAGAATCATATGAAGGTTGTGAATGACCAATAGATGATTCGTCACTCTTAGATAGTAAGAGATTATGATCTACATTTTATCCAGTTAAGTTGATAATGAAATCCTTGGTCAAGGTGAACTCATAAGTCAGAAAAGAGTTTTCGACGTACATTGACTGAACAGTGGGATAAAAGATATGATCGATAATTGAGATTAACACATATCCATATCTCATAATTGATCGGATCATATTGACGAAAGAATTATAGTTTCACGGGAAACGAACAAGTTTGGTTTTGTTATACTATGTGATATTTCCCGTCACATGTATTGCCCGACACATTGCTAGATGTCAATCTGGGACAACGAAAGTGAATTAGTGATAAATTAAAAGGGGCGTTTTAATTTATCGATTTTGATTAGATCAAAATAATAATTCACGTCGTTAGGCATCGTGATCGAGAACCTAATGGGTCACACACAAAAGAGAATCAGAAGAATGAGATTTACCAATTAATTAATTGACAAGTGTTGGATAATTAATTAATTGGGTTGTTTATTAATAGGCTCGAATTAATTAATTGGATTAATTAATTCATGGACCAGTTTTAATTAAGGGAAGAATACATAAATCCTGCTTTTACTTATACACATTTCAAAATTAAGGTTAGATGTTTTAAATTTCAAAAATCAGGTTTTTATTTAAATTTATTTATGAATTAATTAATTAATTATATGTTTTATTAATAAATATATAACGGTCACAGATATAAACAATTTGGTCACAATTCAAATTTTTTTAGGTCACAATTCGAATTTTTTTAGGTAACAATTTGTTCATCGGTCACAACTTAAAAATTTAAAAGTCACAATTTTTTTCATCGGTCACAAATCACAAAATTTGTAAGTCACAATACTTATTTACGGTCACAAACATCCCATTAATCAATTTGTAAGTCACAAACTAACCAAATTCTTGGTCACAAACAACCTAATCAATTTGTGACAACCCCCGAATCATTTGTGACCAACACTTCGCCACGACCACCACCTCCAAAACCACCACCGCCAACACGACCACAGCACACCACAATCGTACCGCCGCCTCACGCACCGACACCTAACCATGGCACCCACGAACACCCACCTAAACTGCACACCCAACAAAACTCACCCAACCACCTCCACCACCACCTTCACTGCGCCACCACGCAATCACCACCCACACAATCACCACCCAAACACCACACCAGCCTCAGACCCCATCCACAACTGAAAACATAGCCCAAAAACCCAACTCCACTTCACCAGAAAAACACAGTGGCCAACCACAACTGAAAATACCGCACGACGCACGCAGTAGCCGCACCACCTAAACACCACTACAACCACCGAACCACCACACCACCACTACCACCAACACCCATCCAACAAAAAAAAAAAAAAAAAAAAAACAAAACTACAGATCACCCGGGAAGCAAAACTACAGATCGCTCCTTCACTGTACAAAACAAAACTACAGATCCTAGAGGCGGCGGAGAGCTCTTCACGGACAAGATCTCTAGTGGCGATGTGGGGGCTACTTCGCCGGATGTGAGAGAGGGAAGAACGGTGCAGACGGTAGAGGGGAGTGGAGGTGGCGATGGGTGGAGAGAGGGAAGTGGAGGCGGTGACGGGTGGAGATACTCTCGGAGTGGCGGCGACGGGTAGAAATGGGAGAGAGCATGGGGAGGGTTTGTTCCTAGGGTTTGATTAGATTAATTATATAAAAAAAAGTTTTAAAATTTTTAATTAAAACCTAATTTTTGAAATGTTAAACTTGTAACTTTATTTGTGAAATTGGAAATCTAAAAGCAGGTGTAGGTGTAATTTCCTCTTTAATTAATTTGATTAATTAAATATTGGATCGGGTTAAGTTTAACAGATGGGCTGAGTCCATTTGGACTTATATTAATAGGCTACTAGGGTTTGAAAACAGTATGAAATTTTCATTATTCTTGCTAGCACAAAAAAAGAAAACCCTAGCCGTCATTCTTGTTCTCTGCGTGGATCACCATTGGAGGCTGGACAATTGGACAGCTTGGATTGCAGATCATGATCATTAGAATTCAAGAAAAAACAAAAGAGTTTGTGGAATTCATCTAATGTATCATTCTCATCACAGTTTCTATCTAAACACATTGCAGATCCTCGTTTGGGAATTGAAAATTGTTTTATTTCCGCTGTGCATGTTAAGTAAATTCCCAACAGTCAGTGTAGGTGGTAAAAGATTATGTAAAAAACTGGATGTACATATAACATAACCCAAAATTTATTGTTAAAATTAAAGTTTGACCAAGTAAAAAGTTGATAAATTTTTTTCTAAAAAAAAATAATATGAAGCAAGCATTAAATTATCACAAGATTATAGTGAACGCATTTAATCATTGACGGTCTTACCACACTCTTATAAAATTTAAAAAACGTTTTGAAAATAATTTTTCTCCCAGAAACTAAACATAACCACCATGTTCAAGGCTCATAGCTAGAGGTGTTAAGTGGGGAGCTCAACTCATTGGCTCAGTTAACCCTTTAGATGAGTCGCGAGCACGAACTCAACAACAATTTTCTCTAATTAGTGAACCAGCTCATATATGAGTGAAAAATGCAATTCCAATAATAAAAATATATTGATGAAACCGTAACACTCGCCCCGTCAAAGGGCAAACCAAGCAACACTCCTAAATCATAATAACCTTAAACCTATTTTAATATTTATAAACAAAATTAGAAGAATAAGTTGCAATAAAGATAAATTGATGAATAAAGAAGTACAAATTCTCTAATTAGTAAATCACATAACAAGTTATAATATAAAATAGAAGTAGAAACAATTTAGAATTATGCTATATCTTCGCTATTAATGTGATATTTAAGAAAACCATCTTCTATCATTTTTTCTTCATTATCATGCCCCACTTACAATGGTGCATTCTTCTTCCTCTTACTCCGTCTAAAGGTACAAGAAAGAAAACAAAATACACAAAACATTGTACATCACTTAAAAAAAATGTCTAAAAGGTAAGAGTTGACACAGTTCGATTCAATTCGATTCTGAAGATATTTGAATCAAGTACCAATGAGAATCTTAGAAATAAAACCATTGATTCCATATCCAACTATAGAACCGAACCGGAATCGAACCAACCGATTCCGATTCTGTCCGGTTTTTTATATTGAAAAATTATACAAATAAAATATGAAATTACTTGTCAATTGAAAATAGACAAATGAAAACACTTGTCATTCTTTGAATCTAACATTACAAAAAATAAATTGAACAATGCAACAAATAAAAATCCACTCCAAAGCTCTAGATCAACTCATAAAAGCTAAAAGAAGATAAATTATTAAAAACACAACACAAACAGAAAAATTTCAATTGAAAAATAGTTTTTAAGAAAACTCGTATAACAATAACCTGATCATCTTCAATAATCTTCAAGGATCTTAATTTTTAATGCCAAGTCACTTGGAAAACAACGAAAAATTTGAACTCTTATAAAATATTGAAATACAAATACATTTTTCCCTATTAGGTTGGCATTAAAGCTATGAATTTGTAAAGTATTCATAAAATTTTTTAGACTTGAATTTTGGTTACCCATTAAAGGAAGGAAAAAGAAACATATGGAAAATGAAATTTTAATGTGAAAATAATTTTGGAGTCTGGTGTTTAAAGATTTAGTGCACTTGGTGCAAGCTAAAAAGAGAAATTCGAAAGAACTGAATTCACTATAGTTCTTAAGGCAAATACTGAGAATCGGACCAGAACTGAACGATTCTCAATACATTGTCCCAAAATCGACCCGTTTAGTAAAGGATCCGGAACCGAAACGACCAGGTCTATTTGGTTCGGTCCAGTTCCAACGATTCCGGGGAAAAATGGCCACCCCTACTAAAAAGTTGAAAAACTCAAAAGCAAGTATAAGAAAACAAGACAATCATGAATACAAATGATTCCATTCACAATGTTGCTTCACGGATAGTAATATTTCATGGAGCAAAAGAAAGCCAAAATAAGCATAAGAATATTTACAACATTCCCAGAAAAATATATGGCAAAAACTTTTCTTATGCAGAACAATTAGACAGGGTTTCATGGGGAGCTATATTTCTTCACTGCTAGAGGATTATTGTGACTAATAATGATAGAACATATTTATCGACAGCATATGATATGAATGCTTCACGGGAACATTACAACACGGATGGAAAACCATATTCTGCAGAAGGTTGCAATGAACGAATTCTGATATCATATTTTCTCGGATTGGAGATTTCACTGCTAGAGGGTGAGCTTGAACCATTTCGTATAAGGGAATAAGAAAAAGTATTATCATCATAAGCATTACCAATATGGTTACCACATTTCGGGCACAAAAGTTTGGTTTTCCGTCTGAACAAACCCCGAGAGTGCTTAGAAATGAAGTAGGGTACGCAACCGATATCTTCGACCTGATTGAATCGGTTCTGATCGATGGAGGAAAAGGTAATGATCCCCTTCTTTATGGATTTAGAATATTTGGAACCAATGGTTGATGTGTTCCTTTTGGACGAGTTCAGGTTTAGATCATATCCACAAGTACCGCAGCTGCATGAACAAATCAAAATGTTAATCATAATCCAACGAACCCCCATCAGGTTTAATGTGAATTATAGAAACAAAAGCAAAATGTAAATAATCTACTGATGGCAAAGCACGGGTGAATTCAAACCTCATATCAATATTCCCTGCGTATTTGGGATCACTAATTCAGGGTCAAAATGATTTATATTGGCACAATATTGTGGAGATGGAGTGTGTCAATACGGGGATGGTTGTTAAACGCTTGGCAATCAAAAAGGATGGATTAAAACAAATGAAGATCCATATTCCAGTTAACTCATTTCATATTAAAAGTCAAAATCTTGTATTATGCAATGCAACACTACTATATGTTCCTATCAGGTTTTGAGCCATATCTGAACTTCCATTTCTTCGCCCCCTACTTTCTTTCAACTACTGCAACCCAGGGGTTCACCATCATTGACCAACCAGATTGCATTGTTTTACTTATATCCACCTAATCCAGCTAATCTTTGCATACCCTGTAAACTTAAATGTCCGAAAACTCAATAAGAGTCACTGCAAAGCTGCCTTCAGTGTGTCCACTGACTACAACAGGAAGAAATGCTTAACTTACAAAACTTTTCAGACACAAGCTTTTGCAAAACAATGCTACTTCTAAGTTCTAATCTTCATCTTGGTCTTTTGTGCTTCCTTTTCCAAGGGATCTTGTAACTCACAATACTTACCACTTTCCAAGTTCCTTTTTCTTCTTCACTAAGGGATCATGTTAGCTTGTAAGAAATCTTCATTGCATTCAGAAACTTGTACGCCAAAATATCATGGCACCATGATAGGCCAGCACTAGGATCCAAAACCACTAAGAAACATAGCATGGCTGATCCTTTTGCCAGTAACTCTTCATGGCCGGACTATCTTTTCCAGATGAAGATCGAGATTAGAATCTATTGATCTATTCTATTCTAGTCTAGAAAAATAATCATGAGTCGATTTTATCATAGACTTCTATGTGTGCTAGCATTAGTTACATTTGATCACATCTGCTTACGTTGTTTTCATTTTTCTCGTATTGATAAATCTTTAAAACCTGTTAAAGTTATTTGTATAGAACTGTTTAACCACTGAGAGGATAATGCACTGTTCTAGTTACTCTTCTCATCCTTTTGATAAGTATAGAAGCACACATTTATTGGCAAAATGTTGACACAACCCATAAACAACCTTGTATCAGTCTTTCCTTTCGATTCTATTTCTCATCCTCTTTGGAGAAAACTATTTCATTCCCCCCCCCCCGTAAAAAAAAAAAAAAAAAACTACTCACCCCCACTGATGGCTTATCGAACCAGTAAGTAGAAAAAGACCAGTTCAGTTTGGAATTCTTTTGTCCAATATGGTATATGACATTCATTAGAGCAGTATCTAAGTTGTGGATTGAGAGTTCTCTGCATTTGAGTTACCACTCTTGCCAATAAATAAGCCAACAATAACTGTCTCTGAACTCTGCAACTCACATTGCACACGAGCCAATAGCCTTGTGGCATTATAGAATGGCATTACAGAGGGCTCAACCTAGAAGTATGGAATCTAAGTGGTATGTTTGTTCTTGGATATAGCCATCTTTTATTTAATGTTGACTGTCATAATGCTGACTTTATGCAATTTGACTATATGTCAGCAATGTGATGGTAAGAGATTGTGTAACAACAATTTCCAAATGGACTATCTTGGAAGTCTTCTTTCGGCAGTGAACAAAGCCAACTATTTCCCGTGTTTAAACAACACCAATGTTGTATGCTCTATTGTAGAAGCTCGGGGCTTGACATTCATAATCAAAGAATTCAAATCAGATGGACCTGCCAGAACACCAATAATGGGAACAGAACTTTAAAAAAATCTGTGTTTTACTTTCATCTTATTAATTCTTAATTGTTTTCTTGTATTCTGTGGTTTGTTATAACAAAGAAAAACACCATGTACACCAAGAAAAAAATCATCAATTGTATTTTTCACAACCGCTGTAAGGCTGTTCTATATTTTAATCCTTTATAGAAGCCCAAATCTGATATTACCAATACTTCAACATCATAATGATGACACAGAAGTTTTTAAACATATAATATCTGAAGTTGTCTAAATCAGTTTAAAGTTTCCTTGAAATCGTACAATCAAATGACTTAGATGTGCCTTTTTCAGCCATAATCATCATTTACAGATCTTTTGGATGCATACATAGCAAATCTAACTGCAAGCAGCGTTATTCAGAGTTCATATAGTTGTCTTTAAGAATGAAGTCACATATAAGAGATCCCTGGCTTTCAAATCACTAAAACACTGGATTCATCAAACCCTGAAAGATGAACTCAAGATTCTGCCCAAGATATGGATGCACAAAAGAAGGCAATGGTTCAAGGGCACACATAATAGTGGAAACAATTCAATCCTTAAACTCATTTATTATGCTCCAAATATACCAAATAAAAAGGTAAGCAAATCACTAAAGCCTAACCTCCGCTACCTCAGGTCAAACCATGAAATATTGTACCAGTACCACCATTTGATCATGGAAATACACACTATTTCATAGTAATCACCAACTCACAAGTAATTTCTACAAGTTTATAGCTTCTAGAGCACATATATAGGATAGTGAACTTAAAATATCTGACTTAATTCATCATAAAATCAGAGTTACCATGGACACTAGAATAACTACTCTTAAAATATCTGACTTAATTCATCATAAAATCAGAGTTACCATGGACACTAGAATAACTACTCCCTGTGCATTCACTAGGAACATCCACCATATCTCTGTTTGGTTCAGAGTCGACTTCAGATAATTGCAAATCTTGCAACAAATGTCACGTTGGAAGGTATAGACAGGCAGAGAATATATACTACAGGAACAACTTCAAGAGAATAAAACTTTATGATGCCACCTCTAGTACATCTTCCATATCAGAGCAGACTTATTCTAGAAGTCTAGTACTTTATCATAGCATTTATCAGAGTAATGTTAAAGTAAGATTCTAGTAAATAGGATCAGTAAAAATTTTAAGTTCTTAATGGCATTAGGTTTTATATATTTATTCTATTAATTTTGAAATTGGCACAAATGCCAAAGGTCCTTTTGCTATAGATCATATGAAAAAAAAAAAAAAAAAACAGTTAGCTTAGCTAAATCAAGCCTTCACTGCAGTAACCTGGCACAGAGGGATTTTATGAGAAGATGGACGTGATTTTTCAACACTTGTAGAAAGTCAGATACAGTATATAGCTTTAGGATTATGAGCATGTTAGGCTAAAGAACATTACTTTTCCCTACTTTAAGTAAAAAAAGTTACTTTTTTAAAAACTCTTAACTTGCTGTCAAAAGTGGTAACTATTCCGGAACTTCACCATTACAAAAGTTTATTAACTCACTTATAAGTGAACTTTCAAGTTTAACCAAACATGCTCCGCCAGATATATATAATTTGCTTCAATGGCACAACAGACAAAAAGAGGAAAAAACAATACAAACATACCTAGAAACAATGCACGAACATACACAATAAGAATTGCAAACTCCAAAACAGACTATTTATTCTTTAATTTGAAATTAGTTTACTAGTAATAAAGAGAGAATTCTCTAAGCAGTGTAATTACAGTTAATACATACATGTTTTCACCTGAAGAACTCTCAATTTCATTAAATGTCATCAGCAGTGACTAAATTTCAAACGCAATATAAATGTGCTTCTGTCTCTTCGATACACAAATAGTGTGCATAATTACAAATCTAATACAACCGACGCTCTAACACACGCATACACACATATTTATAGGCGTAAGAAGAAGAGAGAAGGACCTGTAAGTGACTTCTCTTCGGGAAGAAGCAAAGGAGTGTTTGTACGCCAAATACCCGTTTGAAGACTCCATGTAGAGGGAGAGTTTTTACTCGCAGCTAATTCTACGGTGGTTCGTCACGCTTGAAAGAGGTGGCGGAGATGTCGATGTGGTGGCGGTGGCGGTGACGGCCACGGTGTAAAGATATTAGTGAGAGTTGGTTACTGACTGAGAGCGATGTCGATTGGCACCTGGATTTACGATATAGTGACAGTTGCCATATAGGGAGGGCTTCTCTCCGGTAATTTCTTTACAGTTTATACAATTTCGTACTACGGATGAAGATTATACTGGTGCGACTTTAGTTCGCACTGGAGAGAAATAATTGGAGCGAGAAACTTTGTGAGTTTACTATATTCTTGGGCACTCAACTTATATTTGCCCTAATTTAGTCATTGAGCTTTTTTGCTACATATTTAGCACCCAACTTTCATTTTCTTACCTTAATAGTCTCTATTGTCAACTCGGTAAAGCTAATGGAACGTGCACATAACAGACGAAAATTATACGCGGCACAAACTGAAACATGAAATAGCAACTGAACAAATATTTGTTGACAATATCTTTACCAAAATTCAGAATGTGCACAGGGTTTTCTTTGTCACAACATTCTTAACTGATGATATTTTGCTATTATTTAACATTTTAGCTTTTGTCGCATACGATTTTCATCTGTCGTGGCATATTCTATTAGTTTTTGTTGACAAAGTTGACAACCGTTATTGATGGAGTAAGAAGATAAAAGTTTAGGGTACTTCGAAGCAAAGAAAAAAAAAGTTATGCTTGTTAAAATAGGGCCACCATATAAGTTAAGGACCAAACAAGTTTTTAACCTTTTTAAAATAATCGAAGTTGGAAAAAGTAAATTATTTATTTTGATATTAAGTAGGGGCGTACACTTTCAAAAATCGAAAAAAGCGAAAATAGACAAGAATCACATAGTTACCAAATCGGACCCCAAGCAATCACAACAAACAATGTATTCTTTGCATCGTCAACTGACCAATTCTAGGTGTTGCAATTTTTGGACAATAATTTATGCCCACTCCTACGACATAAAGTAAGAACTATTTTTAAATGAAAATTGAAGTCATCTTTTGGATTTTTTGGAATAAAGGAGATATTTTTAGAAAGAACACGAGTACAACAAATAGAGTTTGAGGACGTGTGTATCACACTTGTGAAAAGTTAAGGACGCATAATGGAATTTACCCTTTTTCAAATGCCTAAACGAAAGTAGTGCTTCCTCTCTTATTTATTTCCAGCATTTACTGTATTTATTCGCTTTTGGGAGGTCAGGTTTATGATCCTCTTTCTATTGTTCACGTGAGTTTGATATTATATATATAGTGGGGGAATTCAAACCCCATCGGTCTTCCTTGGTAAAACCTGAAAATTCACTGAGACTGTATTAATATTTTGTTTTTTTCAAAAAAAATATAGCATACATATTTTAGTTACTATAGATGGAATTGCTTTACATTTATGGTTATAATGTTGAAAAGTTATTATTGAGAATAAAAGTTAATCCATCAATGTTTATAAGTGCCTACCAACCATATCAATGTGTGCTATGTAAAGAAAGTGGAGACTTTAAGGTGGTTGGGGAACATTATCTTTGATTGAAAATGTCGCGGTCTTCTCCATTTGGGAAAATTACATTCACTTATAACTTTTTGGGTAATATATATATATATATATATATATATATATATATACTAGGTGCAAGCAACGTGCAATGCACGTTTGCGTAGTTTATATTTAATAGTTTTGTTTAAGAATTAATTTGTTATTAATAAAGATGTAATTTTTTTGGTTAATTAAATAATTAATGATGTAATGTTTATGTAATTGATAAATAATTAGATGTGCGATTTTGATATTGTGATGTAAGTTGGTGAGATCGAAGAAAATAAGCAAAAGTAGACAAATTTGGAGAAATGGCTAAATTGTAAGGGATCCAAAGTTCGGGGACTAAAATGTAAAAAATTAAAAGTTGTACCGAACCTCACGATGAAGATTTGAGAGTACTCGGAGTCAATTGGATAAAGGAAGACGTCAATGGAATCAAATTTAGGTAAAAGATGATCACAAATCAATTTCCAACCGAAAAGTTATACTCCGATGTTTTAGTCTCATATTGAAACCTATTTTTGGCATAGAAAGTGATCGAATTGGAGAATGATGTCTGAATTAAAGTTGTAACCAGATGAGTTAGCTTTCCAACGCATTTTGAATCGCGTCAATCGGATATCGGAATACAAAGTTATGATAAAAACACTGAAAGAAGGTGCAGCTGCCTGTTTAAAACAAGAAATTCCGTTACATAATCCGTTAAAACAACAAATACCGTTAGTTTTTCCGTTAAAAACAAGAAATTCCGTTACATAGTCACTTTTAATATATAGAAGATATATATGATACTTAAAACATTTTAAAATTAAAATGGTGTCCCAATATATTTTTTCTTTTTATTTATCACCTATTTTGTTATGCTTAATAAATATATTTTGTTTTTTACATGTATCGAATTTTTTTTTTTTTGAATTATTTACATGTAGATATGAATGTATCATTTCATTTTGTCATTTACATAAAAATAAAAAATTCACTATGACTTGCATTTTATTCTTAGAATGTTGTCTCAAAGTTACTTCATACTTTGTCATGTTTATGTGCTTTTAAAGGTATTCTCTTTTTCAGTGTAAACTCTGGAAGAAAGATTTGAATGTCCTCTCCTGTGAGCATAAAAATACGTCTAGCTTTTGATGGTGTGAAAAACCGATATTTATAAGTGGTATTCAATTGAGACTTTTAATAATTTTTGGGATTTAAAAAGTTTAACTGTATTCAATATAAACTTTTGGATACTCTCTAAAAGTATTGATATATTCGATTGAGACATTTATAAACATTGAAAAAGTCTCTAAAAATCACAGTGTATTCAATTAAAACTTTTTAGAAGTCTCTATGAGTTTTAGGGTATTCAAATTTTAACGACTTTTAGAAATTTTTATAAAAGTCTCAATGGTACTAACTTTTAAGTAGAATGTACTAAAATAAAATTTCGAAATTTGTCTCTCACTAATCACAAGATTTTGGGAGACTTTCACAAAAAATAAAATAAAATAATAATAATAATAATAATAATATTTATTTTTATTTTTTAATTTTTTTCTTTCATTTTCCCTTCTACGAAAAGTAGAGTTGCGATTAAAATTTATTTTTTTCTATCTCTCTCTTATTGTTTATTTCAATTTTTTTTATGAAAAAAATTAAATTGTATTCTTACAACTTTTTTTTTCTTTTTTCATTTATTTTTAATTAAACTATAATTTTATATAGACTAATTTATAATTTAATTTAAATATATACTTTTATTTATTCTTTAAAGGTATATTATATTAATAATACTGAATATTAAATTTTTTTGTATTATTAATATTTATTTAATTAAAGTCTTAAATTTTTATTTTTAAAAAATATATTTTTTTTATTATATGAGGCGGGGAAGGAGAAGGGAAATTGTGAGAACCACCACCTCGTATGTGATAATTTCACAATATTGTACCAGATCCACATGAATTCTATTTCAAATAAAAGTCTTCAAAAGTTTTTTGAATTCTACATAAGTTTATAAATTTTTTTAAATGAAAGTCTATAAAAGTCTACAAAAGACTTTCACTAATTCTATACAAATCTCTAAAAAAAATCCACGAAATCCACATAAATCATCACTTAAAAAAAGTTCATCAAAATCTTCAAAAGTTCAAATTGAATACACTCCCCTTAGCTAATTCGATATAGCAGTTTAAGTTAGTAAGTCTAGGTGCGGATTAAGCTATGCTTGAAATGCAAAAGTAAACAATATAATAAACAAGATTTTAGTTTTCTGATAATGTGTGGTATTTTTGTGATCCTTCCCTAAATAAGAAATAATTACACCAAAGCCAAGGAAATTCAACATACATTTTGAAAAATTCAAGCAGCTGTTGGGACTGCAATATTCCCAGACATCACTGTCCATATAAGGAATACAATGCCAATCAAAAAGAATTTAATTGGCATCTCTATAACCAATATTTATGTCCTACAAGGAGAAAAATACCATGCTCTTGCTATCCTTGATGATTCTCAAGTTCAATCCCGCTCCTCGTACGAGAGAAAAACTTACTGAAACCATTTCTAGTCTTCCCACCGGAAGTGGGATTAGCCGATGATGTTGAAGAAGATGAAGATGCTGGCGATTCCTCATTGCTCCCGTTGATCAAAGGAGTAGAATTATCTCGCGGCGCTTTTGCAGGATCAGAATCACATTTTGAGACAAATGTGTCGTTTAAGTGCATCCTCCATAAATCTCCATTGGTACCAGAAACCAGCGGTCCTCTAGAAAATCCAGGTAGGTTTGTAGTGTCTATCAAGAAATCTTCCAATGTTGCAAGAGATTGAAGCTGTCTTCCAAGAGACGCGATTGTTTTCTGGCATTCTGCAAGCTTATCAGCAGCTACAGCTAGGTCCTCCTGCAACAAACAAAGTTTCAATGCTCATAATTTTGTACCTTGTCAAACCACCAAGTCTAAAAGTTTAAGCTGTTAGAGAGTCGACAAAATTATTTATTTAAAATATGGCTTCGAATACCACCCCCCCAACCACGTGCATAAGTTTCATATCCGCATGCTCTAATATCGTATTGAATCTCCTCTTCTAATAGTTTAAGTTAATAAAGATGGGACGGGCTTATTTATTTGAAGCCTGTTAACATTTCTTTTGTCTATGGTAATAAAATATATATAGATGGTTCAAGAAACCAACCTGCTTTAGTTTCAATTCACCATTGGAGCTTGTATCATGCTGAATCTCAGTCTCCCCGTTTTTACTGTTTAATTCATTCTCCAATTCCTGACACTTCAGTTTCATTTCTGCTGATGAATTTCGTTCAATCTCAATTTCTGCATTCAGCGAAACGATATTCGATGACATGGTCCGTGCTTCAACTTCCATACCAATTAGTTGAAATTCAAGCAACGCCTTCGCTTCATTCACCATACCCAGCTCCCTTTGTATCTCTTCAATCTTCATTTCAGATTCTGCCAGTTGAGCTTTAGATTTATTGAGTGAATCTCGAGTCTCATCTAAAGCATTCTCCAACTTCGATTTCTCTGTTTTTATCTTCTCTAACTCTTCCTCTAGTTGAGCTACCCGATGAGTCATTCTTTCAAGCTCATCGCTCAGTGATTTCTCACTAGAAGTGGATTCTCCGGCAGAATCAACACTTGAAATGCCATTCTTAATTTCTGGTAACGCGGCAAGGCGCTCCATCTCCAGAAAATCATCCATCATATCAATTTCAACAGAACAGGCGACAAGATTTTTAGGCGTGGACTTTTGGTTCTTAAATTGATCAAGCTCTGCTATTAAGGCCAAGGCCCATGAATCTGAGCAATTCTTTTCATGTCCATACAACTCCAACTCCACATTATTCACCTTGCGAGTATCAACTTCTAAAGCACTCAGCCGTTCCCCACTATCCGAGTGACTATCGGTGAGAGATTCGACATAGAAAGAAGAAGCCATAATGGACTTCTGATCATTGAATGAGGCTGATTTGCGAGCGAACGCCTGCAGCCTTCGGCATTCTGCCTCAAGCTTAGCAACTTTCTTTATACTCTCTAACTGCAGCTTGCTAGCAGTTTCCGCTGCTCGAGTGCTTAAATCTATTTCAATGGTCCGAATCTCTAGCTCCTTCGACTGAGAAATGAGTTTTTGCTTAAGAGATGAGTTCTCTTTCTCCACAGCCTTAAGCTTAAGGAGAGTATTGTCTTCAATAGAAGCAGGATGTTCAGTTTCGGCAGCCTCTGCTCGGGTCTGGAGCTCGATAATTTGGTTCTCGAGCTCAGATTTTGCAGATTCCCACTCGCTGGTTTTCTCCACCGTAGTCTCTCTTGCTTGTCTCAGTTGTCTTACACATTCCTTGAGGGCGCCATCGAGATGACTCGATTGAACTTCCAGGTTCAGATTCCGAATAATTGCTGCCTCCAGCTGCTGCTTCAATGCAACAACTTCATTCTCTGCCCTTTCCCAGCCTATCAATCAAATAAAATGGAAGTAATTAAGCAGTAGAAAAGTTCTTGAGTTTAGTAGATGTAAAAGCTGAGTAAAACACAAAGTCCATGTTTGGCATGCAGTGGACAATACTATTGCTCAGGACACTAGACAAGATTAATTACTTGTTTTCATTTCTGAATCCTATCCCATGAAGTACAGCCCGGTATGCCAAACGTGCCTAAAATGCATCAGAAAAGTAGTTCTCAGAAGTATTCTAGTTTGATTTGATACTATTATTGCAAGTAATTTTTTTTCTTTTAAAAAGTTATCCACTAGTAGTCCATCCCCACCCTTAAGAACTCAATTCTTTGCAAGCATTTCTAACGGGCAAAATATTAGTAATTTATTTATTTTTTGGATGGGTGGTGTTCAATCAGTTCATCTACAAGCTTAAGTTGTTAAAGAGGGGACACATTTATTTATTTAATTTTTTTCCTTAACAAACCCCCCTCACTTCCGCAAGTGTAGGCAAAATTCGTTTTCTCATCAAAGGCCTAAAAGGACAATATTCATAAATGAGTGAAAATGCACAACAACGAGAAAATGAGTAAAAAATTTCTTAACCAAATTACAAAACTACTACCAGCTACAGCTTCTTCAGCAACTTTGGCATGCTGCTTAACCAAGTCTTCTTTTGCCCGAACATTGTCAAGTGCAGCTGATAATTTCTCTGTCAAACTCTTCGCATTCTTCTGGACTTCATTGTCAGCAATCGCAGCTTTAGACGTGACTTCGGGTGATTGTGCGTTACGATTTGGAGAATCCTTCAACACATCCTGCTGCTTCATGTAACAAAAAAGAAATCACAACAATGCAAATATGAAATTAGATACTTTTACCCAACAGGGAACTTCTTAAAATATGTAATACCATAAAATTTGTCATTTATTCTAAAGTCTCATACCTTTTAACATAATGTTTTATGAACCATTCAAAAGAAAAAAAAATTGCAGGATATAGAACATGGATCAAAAAACTTCTAGCTGTACATTCAGCCATCTACTTCCATGTTGGCGCTAGAAATTATGGCAAAGAATGAAACGAGTTAAAGAAATCACTTCCCTATTTGCAACTGTCTGTAAATCATATTAAGTTCCATTTATATGTTACAGTTCACCTTTTTTGCCTTCTGACCGTTAGAAAATGATTATTTTTTACCGTTTTCTTTTCTCCTTTCAAAAATCCCTAGACAGTTGAGATTCAACAAGAATTATTTGCTTGTACAAACAAGATGAAATCATGGTGGTTCCTGGAAAGATTACAATCGAATAGGAGATTCACAACTTTCAATTACTATTTGCACTGTGTAGGATCAGCTCAAGGAATAAAATGTCAGTCTTTACTGTGAACCAATTAATCCCATTTTATGAGAGAGATTAAAAAAATGGAAAAAAGCAACGAACATATAGATTTTTAGTGGTTCACTCTAGTCTGGAGGTTTTGGCTATGAAGAAAAAAGATTTCAACGGTGAACTCACGCCCTCTAATTTTTTTTGGAAAGGCCTCATAAAAATACTTTATAGACATATTAGGTCGATCAAATACAAATATGGAATAATCAACATACACAGGATAAGTCTATTATATAATTAGGCTCCAAATAGTTCGAGATCAATAATTAGCCATGGTTGTTTCAGCAATAGGCACTAGTTTTATTGTTCAAGAATCAGAAACTTGAAGCTAAAGAAGAATTCAATTGCTAATACCAAAAACTTTTTGTTAAAGCAGACGGTTATCACACGATTTGATTAAAGCTCTGAAGACATATACTGAGGAACAGATTGAAATCTAGTAAAGTTTTTGAAATGCAAACATCAATAGCTCTAAATGATATTGGTGATCCTATGCGATACTTCGCACAATACATCAAGTGCAACTTCACAGTATTAGACCATATTTCACCGTATAGTAAACAAGATTTTAGTCTCTTGTACTCCATTAATAATACACTTTGTCTAATCGACCTTACCAAACACAAAAATGACTAGCGTGATACACATTCAGAGGTTAAAAAGTCATATACCTGCTCATCGGAGTATCTTTCCGAATGTGAGGATATTGAACCTGAACTTTCACTTTCCCCGGGACTCTTCTCAGAAAATCTCTTCTTCCATAACCATTTCCTCTTTTCCATCTCAACAGCCAGTGAAATATCCTACAAGCTCATAGTCTTAATGAAGTATTCAAGTCTGCAGATGTACCCACAATTTGTCTCAAATAAAACAAAAACAATAAAGAATAACAAAAAAAAAAAGAAAAGGATAATAATTTATCATATATAGAAACACAATAATCTCCTTTTGAGAGAAGAAATGTAACAGATTTATTGAAATCCTGAAGATACGAGTTGGCTCATCTTTGCTTCAAATCCAACCAACTGAACACATCCAACCACAACAAAAGTAACACTTATTCAAGAAACTCACTTTAGAAACAAGACTTTTATATTTTTTGTAAATTAAGAAACAAAACACGCAACTATGTGTCGGTACGAGGATGAGGTAAAAATAAAAGAAACAAATTAGGGGAAGAAAACTGAAATATCAGAAAACCACTAGGTATTAACCAATCAAAGATTCATTCTCTGAAATAACCAAAAATAACTAAATGAAGTAATCCTTCTATATAAGGTTTAAAAAAATGATCTGAATAGAACAGTAGCTAGCAACAGAAGTGTACCTGAGATTTCAGATTCAAGAATGTCCAACTAAAAAGATCTAATCTTGGAGCCACCTATCCAAAATAATTAACAGAAAACTCACCAATTTGCGAAAAGTTATTATTTTCATACAATTTTTTTTTGCCTTGGGTTTTTAGATTTCCAAAGTAAAAAACCAGCTAATTCATGATCTATAGAATGCAAGCAAGAAAACCCACAAATTTTTCTTTTTCAGTAATATTTTGGATTTTTTAGGACTGAGTTTTGTGAGGACTAGCATGTGAGGTTTGAATGGAGATTGATGAAAAAGACCACTTTTTCAGCTTTTGATATGTGTGCTTTTTATATTTATATTATTGTTTTTCTTATCATATTGTTTTTGAAATTAATCTGTTTTATTCCCGCCCATGAGTCACTCATTGTCACTGCATTCCCTATTTTCTTTGTTTTGTTTTATTATGGGAAAAATTCAAATTGCTCAAAGCCAACTGTGGACAAACTTCAAGCCAAATATTTATCAGCATTATTTCTTGAATAATTCCATTTCACCAGAAATTTCACATGGAGATGGGTCCCGCTGTGAATAAAATATTACAAAAAATGCCGGACCCCACCTGCTTGTGAGTGTTCTGGCTTCGTTTAGGCCTTGTCTGGGCCTGATTTCTGGCTGGAGAGAATTGATTTTGGAGCCTTTTTTTTTACCCTTTTTAACACACACATTTGGTACCTTTCTGTGAAATTCTTACCATTGAGTGGTGCAACGGTCCAAATTTGACTCTTAATCCAAAATTTCAACCGTCCCAGACAAGCTCTTAATGTCCATTTATTGCAGAATCTAACAATAAAAAAAAAAATGGTATGGATGATAATTCAAAAAAAGTAAAGATCAAAAGTCAAATCAAAATTCAAGCGTAGTAGACTATTATTAAAATTCATTGTGTTTGATTTCAAATATAGAATTTGTATGAAAAGAAAATATACATAAAAATTATTGATCAAATGTGTTTGACACAAGTCCTCACACCATATTTTAATATCCAATCGATAACAAACCCATATCAGAATAACATATGATCAGGGGCGGAGGTTGGGGGGGGGGGGTCCTGGACCCCCCTCAATTTTTGACAAATTTTTTTTTGTATATAAATAGTTTAATTAGAACAATGATATATTTAATTTGATAAGGCATATTTTAGTTTAGTCTAAAATTGCTTCAATAGTTTTTTGTACTCCATTAGTTATTATACATTATGTTGTATGAAGTTGAGTAATATGATTGCTTCACTTGAAAATGTTTCATATTTTAATTGTAGTATTTACGTTATTGCACTGATCTTCCTGTATTCGTCCATGATAATAATTTGTATCGTAGTATACAAGTACCATTAATGTAAAATTTTGACCATGAAAATTAAATTGGGTCTTCTACATGTTTTAATTTGGGGTTTTATTGAGTTTATATGTCGTCTTATTGTTTGAGTGCAAGATTGATGAGTTCAAGGCTACGTAGGAAGATCCGATCTACGTAAGCTTGAGCTCAAATTCGAGTATGTAACTTCTGATAATTTATATGTTTCTTGATTTTTTTGTTAATAATGTATATTAATTTATGTTCTTTGGTTTCATTTCTCCATCACAAAGTACTAACTTCTCTTATTTTAATAGATAATGTTTAAAAAAATAATAATTTCGGGGGCACGTGAGCCCCCACTCCTTCAACTCTCGGACCCTCCTACTTTGATGGGCTGACTCCGCCCGTGCATATGATTGGATAATTTCATTGGATAGATGGTGTCCAAGCATATGAACCTAATTATTTGCCAATCATAAAGTGTTTCAATCTCTGGCGTAGCCAGAAACATTTTTGTAAACCAAATTCTTGCGATATCCACGAATCATTGAGTACTAAATTTGCACGGTTTCAACTAGTCTTTCCATAGGATTCAAAACTTTGGCATATGGACCAAATCTTGCAAAAGCCTAACAAGATTCATTACAATCTTTAGACACAAGAGAAACTCCTCCCTCAACATTCTAACCAAAAATCAGTATCATTCAGCTACAATATTTCGATTTTTTCAAAACCCGATACCCTATAGTGATCAGCCTCAAAAGTAAAGGCCCTTCTAACAAATAATCTTATATGTTTAAAAGAAGACTAACCATCTCATAATACAGCCACAAATTCCATTTATTAAGGGCCTGCTTGGAAATTTCGACATACCGGTTATGAGTATTTTTAAAGTACCAATTTTAAGTATTTATAAGCAGATAGATTTTGAGTAGTTTTAGTAGTGATTTTTAAAACTGTCAAACCTACTTAAGAATTTATTATTTAATGGTTCTAAAAGTTTTTTAAAATGATAAAATTACATATATGCACCTTAATAAAATTTTAAGTATATAGTTTTTTATATAAAAATTTTTTCTCATAAATAATATTTGATTTATAGGTAATTTTTTTTTACATATACTTAATATTCAACTTAAAAAATTAAATAAAGTTAAATATTTACTTAAAATTTTCAATTCAAATTTTTTTTACTTATAAGGAAATTTTACAGTTCTAAGTTAAATTTATATTTTTAAATAATTTTAAGTGAATTTTTATTTATAAGTAACTTTTTATATTTAATGAGTGATTTTTTGCCATATTAGTAGTATTTTTATTTTATAAATATTTTTTACATAAAAGTAATTTTTTACTTGTAAGTATTTTTTTAATTATAATGCAATTTTTCTAAGTAATATTTTACTTATAAATATGTTTAGTTGTAATGTAATTTTTTGCTTATAAACAATTTTTTAGTTAATGTATTTTTATTTATAAATTAATTTTGAAGAAAATATGTTGGTTGGAACAAATGTTTTATAGAGGGTAAATAAAAGAGAATGTGAGAAATGGTCAAAACTCGCCGATTTGGTGAATTGAGTGAATCGATCAAAATTATACAACATTGATTTTGGATGATTTAAACCATGAATCAATCAAAATTGAAAAAAAAAATCCAAAGTGTAAGCCCAAGATAGGCTAACCAAAAGGGGGTTAATTATTTTTAAACACAAAGTAAAACGTTAAGTAAAGAGTTAGAGAGTGCAAACGATATGTTACGGAGTTTCGATCCAACCCAACGATCTACGTCCCCCGTTAACAAGCTATCAGTCACGAACAAGGCCTTTTTCACTATGTTGATTGACTTGTGGTGCAATCCGACCCTTTACAACGCTTCCAGTGACTTACAACCAAGGAGCACCGATCCTTTTACAATGTTGAGCTTTTCCGAGACCTCAACATGACCCACAATTCAAAATGAATTTACAAGTAAAATCTTCTATTCTTATTGAATGATAGAATTAAGATTGATGACAAGAAGAGAAGATGCAAACACTTCAATAGATGGTAATGAGTTTAGCTCAAAGTGTTGAGATGAAAAACTTTTTGAAGAAATTAAAGATTTTCACAAAGTTAAATCACTCAAAAGTTTTTCAAGAGTTTGATTTTTTTGATCTTCTTAAAGATAGATAATAAGATGGTTGTGAACAATAAAAAGTCTCACTTAATGCTCAAGAAGTGTTTTTGCAAGTGGAATAGTGATGTATTTATAACACCCAAACGATCAAAAACTCTGTCGTACCGGACGCACTTTATCAGATGTCCAGTAAAATACAGGATGGTCAACTAGCCGTTATTTTTTGTCAGAAAATTAAACCGTTGGAGCATTTTTTATTATACCGGACGTCCGGTATGTGAACCGGACGTTCGGTACAACAAAAAATGCTCAAAACATTTTCGTCTTTAAATCTTTGTCGAATGTAAATGTTGGAGGGACGTTTAAGATGTTTTTCAAAATTTTTGTCATATTCAAAAATATGTGTTACAATTTTTTATTTTTGAAAAATATAATTTGTCGAGTAAAACATTTTTATGGTGAATTTTGTAAAATCAAAATTTTGAGCTTATCACGATACATTACCAAGTATTAATACGTTTTACCTTTACATATAATCGTGAACCGTCTAAGTACTTAGTTTGAACATTTGACGCGCGTTGCTTGACGGTACTTCGACTTGTGTCTCGATTTTCATTGAGACAACTTTTTGCGGGATTTGTAAAATCATTCTTCATGGCCTCGATTGTTTGATCATGTTTTCACGTTGGCCATTGTGTGCAAATATCTTGGTCTTGAACTTTGTGCCATCGAATGTACTTATGTGCAATAATCACAAATGGACACTTAAATAAATTTGTTAGCAATAAATATAATTTGTTTGTGATAATCAAAACGAGAAGTCAACCATAGGTCAACAATTTCCTTTTTTTTGATTATGACAAACACATTGATTTGCAATGTATGATTCAGAACAAACTGATAGTTAATATACACATTCCCCCATATCTAATTAGCATGCATTCCCCCTATTTAAATATAATCCTACAAATCTCTATCTTTTCCCCCTTTTGGCATAAGTAAACAGTTATCAATCATGCAAGATTAAGTAATAATAATAAACATAACGAATAAGCAGTTCATAATTATGACAAAGTTTAATACATAATTAAAAGTTCAACCATAGTTTTAAAACATTTGTAAGACAAAAAGAAAATGACTATGGAGCCGGAGGAGGAGGATGTGGAAACCGGGCAAGCATGTCGGCAAAAAAAGTAATCATCTGATCCTGCATAGTAGTCTGCTGGACGATGATCGTGTCCTGCTGAGCTCAAATGTGACGAAGTTCACCGCTCATCCCGTCCGCCCAAAAGTGCAAGCTAATCCTTATCAAAACCCTGTCTAGTAAGTCGGGGAGCTCTCGGTCGTGAGGTGCCAGCGGATGTGCATCCTCATCGTCGTCGCCATCAACGTCCTCACGTCGAACGGTAGGGTAGAAGGCCCAGATATTGGATCGAACCCCTTTGTTTCGGACACCCATTGTCCATCATTTCTAATAATTTTCATTTGTTTCAGTGTGTTGGAACTAATGGCGTTGGTGGGTCGTGGTTTAATAAAGGCTTCATCGTGAAGAGGGACCTCAAAATGATGGAAAATTGTAGTAAAGAGCATGCCGTAGGGGAGTGCCTTGGATATGCGTGAGGAACGAACAAGTTTCATGAGGCCTAATGCGATAGTCGGGAAATCAACCAGAAGTCCAACAAGGAAAGAGTCGAGGAGAAAAAGATCAAAGCATTTTACTACGTCACGATGCCCTTTTCTTGGTAAAATGACATTGGCAATGATATTTTGTAAAACTTTTCAGGGGAGAGTAAGTTGGTTTGTTGAAATCTTTGTGATGTTTTCAAAATCCTTACCCGTTAAGCGACGACACGCGTCGGCTGGGTCATAGCCTTCGACCATATGGTGGGTTTTATGCACAAATTTTTGGATGATGCAAGGTTCAAGTTCTAGGATTGTACGAAAGAGTGGTTTGGAAACCGTGACATGAACGTTTTTAACAAAAGAAGAAATATCTCCCGAACAAGGATTGATAGTCATATTTGTGTAAAAGGTGCGAATTAAATCCAGAAATGCATTTTCGTGAATAGTGCAAATAGATGTCCAACCCATAGTCGTGATATACTCTTCTATCCTAAATGCGGGGGCATCAAGGGAAAAAGAGACGAGATCAACATCCTTACCTAGAAGAATGGGTGCCTTTGCTAGGGGATTCGTTGGTGTAGTCTCGGTTTCAAAGTCCATTTCTTCGTCGGATGATGGAGATGGAGGTGGACGCCGAGCCGTTTGCTTAAGCCTTTTTTTCCTTTGCCACAGGATGTCAACATTTTCAAGCAATTTAGTGGATTTTCCAACATGTGGACTTGAAGATGGAGAATTCGAAATTTATGGATGTTTGAATATATGATATATAGTGTTAAAATCACTTTGTAAGGGGTTAGATATGTTGATTAATAGATTAATATTGAGCAAGAACAAGGTGGGTAGGAGTTCAGAGATCTAGGGCTCGATTTGGGAAAAAATTGAAGAAATACGCGAGAAATTTGGATTGTAATTTGGCCAAATTGTGTTTGAAATCAAGTTGAGGGTGTAGAATTGAGAGAATTTTAAGAACAACCAAGATTGAAGGGAGTATAAAGATGGTCGAGAGAGTTTGAGGAGGAAAAGAGTGAGGAAGAAAAGACCAAATCGCAATTTAAAATACTGAAAATTTCAGTACCGGACATCCGGTAAAAGGCGAATGAAAAGGCAGAATAAAAATTTCTGCCATACCGGACGTCCGGTATTTTTTTTTTATAAATAGAAATGTAAAGAAAAGAAATATATAGAGAAAATTTTGAGAATTAATTTAGCTCGATAAGACCCAAGCTTCCTCTAATGGTCGAGAAACGATCTAGCGTAAGAGGTTTGGTGAAAATATCGGCCAATTGGTTTTCGGTGTCAACAAATTCAAGTGAGATATCGTCATTTTGAACATGATCTCTTAGAAAGTGATGTCTTATCTCAATGTGCTTCGTTCGAGAGTATAAAACGGGATTTTTTGATAAGTTTATAGCACTTGTATTGTTGCACATGATTGGAATATGATCATAGGATAGGTGATAGTCCCTAAGGGTTTGTTTCATCCATAGCACTTGAGCACAACAACTCGTAATGGAAATGTATTCGGCCTCGGCCGGAGATAGGGCTACGGAGTTTTATTTCTTACTAAACTATGAAACCAAAGCAAAATCGAGAAAGTGACAAGTGCCACTAGTGTTTTTCCGATCAACTTGACAACAGGCCCAATCGGCATCCGAGTAACTAAGTAAGTCAAAGTGGGTACGTTTCGGATACCAAAGTCCTAAGTTTTGAGTCCCACTAAGATATCTAAAAATTCTTTTTACGGCTTTAAGGTGGGATTCCTTTGGATTTGATTGAAATCGAGCACATAAGCATACACTAAACATGATATCGGGTCTACTTGCGGTTAAATAAAGAAGAAATCTGATCGTACCTCGATATTTGGTAATGTCGACGGAAGTGCCTTAATCGTCTTTGTCAAGCTTTGCGGAAGTGCTCATCGGAGTATTCATCGATTTTAGATCATTCATCTCGAATCTCTTTAGCATGTCTAAGATGTACTTACTTTGATTTATGAAAATGCCATCACATGCTTGTTTAATTTGAAGTCCGAGAAAGAATTTGAGTTTACCCATCATACTCATTTCAAATTCCATGCTCATGTGTTCAAAAAATTCTTCACAAAGTTGAATATTGTTGCACCAAAAATAATGTCATCCACATAAATTTGAACAATGAATATGTCTTGTTTTTGGATTTTGATAAAAAGAGTAGTGTCCACTTTTCCAATAGAAAAATCATTTGAAAGTAGAAATTTGCTCAAACATTCATACCAAGCTCTATGAGCTTGTTTTAGACCGTAAAGAGCTTTTATAAGTTTGAACACATGATTTGGAAACTTATGATTTGTAAAACTGGGTAGTTGCTCAACATAGACTTCTTCTTGAATAAATCCATTAAAAAATGCACGTTTAACATCCATTTGATGAAGCGTGAAGTTTTTGTGACATGCAAATACAAGAAGCATGCGAATGGATTCTAACCGAGCTATCAGTGCAAAAGTTTCTTCATAGTCAATTCATTCTTCTTGATTGTAACCTTGGGCCACTAATCTAGCCTTGTTACACATAATGATTCCATTTTCATCTCTTTTGTTTCGAAAAACCCATTTAGTGTCAATAATGGTTTGATTTGTTAGTCTAGCGACCAAGTCCCAAACATGGTTTCTTTCAAATTGATTAAGTTCATCTTGTATTGCTAGAATCCAAAACTCATCAAATTCCGCTTCTTTAAAGTTTTGGGTTCAATTTGTGAAATGAATGCACAACTACCAACATAATTTCTAAGAGAAGTTCTAGTAGTAATACATTTTGATGGATCACCGATTATTAACTCCTTTGGGTGAGATGAGACAAACTTCCATTCTTTTGGTAAGGTGGAGTCATCTTGAGCTTCAGATGGTGTTTCTTCTTTTTCTCGATCGTTGAGCTCCTTTGATTGTTCTTCATTGGGCACTCCTTTATCTTGGACATTCATTTGTTCAAAATAAGTCTCTAAACCTACATTATCATCAATACCATTCTCTCGATCAAGTAGATTAGTTTCATCAAAAGTAACATGTATTGATTCTTCAACGACTAGAGTTCTTTTGTTGAAGACTCTATATGCTTTGCTAGTCAATGAATAACCAAGAAAAATTCTCATATCGGATTTTGAGTCAAATTTTCCCAAATTGTCTTTTGTGTTTAAGACAAAACATTTGAAACCGAACACTTTGAAATAACTAAAGTTGGATATTCTATTTTTCCAAAGCTCGTACGGAGTTTTGGTTTTCTTGCGACTAACCAAAACTCTATTTATGATATAGCATGCGGTATTAACGGCTTCGACCCAAAAATATTTTGGTAAATTATTTTCATTTAGCATGGTTCGAGTCATTTCTTGTAATGTGCGATTCTTCCTCTCTATTACACCATTTTGTTGAGGAGTTCTAGGAGCCGAAAAATTGTGTTCATATCCATTATTGTTACAAAAATCATCAAATGCAAGATTGTCAAATTCTCCACCGTGGTCACTTCTAATCGTAGTAATAGTGTGACCCTTTTCATTTTCAACTTTCTTACAAAAATGTTTGAAGGCTTTTAAGGCTTCATCTTTTGCACTTAAAAACATTACCCATGTAAATCTAGAAAAATCGTCAACGATAACAAAAACATAGTGTTTAAACTAGCCGTTCTTGACGGTCTAAAAAGATCCATGTAGAGAAGTTGCAATGATTTCGTTGTTGAAGAAAATATTTTTGATTTAAAAGAATTTTTGACTTGCTTCCCAAGTTGACATGCATCACAAATTTTGTCATTTTCAAATTTCAAGTTTGGCAATCCTTTCACAAAACAATTTTTAGAAATTTTCGAAATAAGTTCCATGTTTACATGATCAAGTCTTCTATGCCAAAGCCAAGTTTCGTCTTTAAATCCAAGCAAGCAATGTTCATTATTTTCATATTCAATATTAATGATATAAATATCCTTGTTTCGACTCCCTATGAAAATCAGCTCTTTTGATATAGCATCCTCAACTAGGCATTTGGAAGAATCGAATTTATATTGTAACATTTATCACATAATTGACTAATACTTAGCAAATTATGTTTGAAGTTATCGACTAACAAAATATTTTCAATAGAGGGGGATAGGTGATTACCGATATTGTCGATTCCAATTATCTTCCCCTTTGTATTGTCTCCAAAAGTCACATGACCTCCATCCTTTGTTTTGAAGTTTGAAAGTAGTGATCGATCTCCGGTCATATGCTTTGAACATCCACTATCCAAGAACCAATTGCTATTAGTTTTCTTTGGTATCTACAAAAATAATTTGATTTTTGATTTTTGGTACCCATACAAACTTGGATCCTTGATAGTTAGTTTGTGAGGATTCTTTAATCCACTTATTTTTGTTTTCAAAATATAGTTTCTTTTTAACTAAGCAATTAAAAGAAACATGTCCAATTTTATTACAAAAAGTGCAAATGGTGTCTGAAGCTTTAACAAACATGTTTTTAAGATATTTTTGTTTTAAAAATGGTTTGAATCCGATTCTCCCTTCGTCAAAAACACATTTTTGATTTCCGAGCATTAAATCAAAATTCTTCTTTCCTTCAGTAAATTTATAAACTATTTTTGTCAAACCATCAACTTTTTCTTTTTGGGAACTATTTTCCTTAATCAATAAATCATGGCAAAGGTTTTCTTTTGATTTTTCCAAGGTTTTCTTTAATTCATCTTTTAATAAGGAATTTTTCTTTTTAAAAATAGAATGACTTAAGGCAGGTTTTTCAAAGATTTCAAGTAATTCATCATAAGAGAATTTTGTACTTACCTTATCTTCGAAGGCCATGAAGCACATATTTGCAATTTCATGTTGATCATCGCTTTCATTTTGATCTTTATCATCACTATCATCCCAAGTAGTTTGAAATGTCTTTTTCTTGAAACTTCTCTTCTTGTTCGGGCACTCGGTTCTCTTGTGACCGGGTTTGTCCATTCGTAGCAAATAATCTTTTTGCTCTTTTCTTCTTCTTTGTCGTCTTTTCTTTGAAATTTTTTGTTGTTTCGAAATCCTATCCATTTTTTGACTAGAAGTACTAGATCATCGAGCTCTTTATCATTCATATTACTTGTTGATGTCTCCTCATCAATTGTCAATTTTAGAGCAATTTGTCGTTTAGGAGTTTCTTTTGATTCCTCTTTGCTTTTCTTTGTATTTTCCTTGATCTCGACATTGTTGAGCTCATAGGTCATCAACGTTCCATATAATTCTTCCAACGGATATGTATTCACATCCTTTGTGTTTTCTATAAGCATTCGTATGGGACTCCATTCCTCCGAAAGCGACCTAAACATTTTGCTCACAAGTTCACCGTTAGTGTATTTTCGATCAAAACTGAAACGAGTAATCATATTAACAATGGGCTCATCTTGTTTCATAAAGAAATTTTCAAATTTTTTGACTAGCATATTTATCTTAGTTTCTTTAACTTTGTCTGTTCCAACATGGGTGACTTCTAGAGTATGCCAAATTTCATGAGCCAAATCACATGTGTTAATTCTATTGAATTCATTTCTATCTAGTGCACAATAAAACAAATTCTTTGTCTTAGCATTTAGTGACAATTTTCTCCTATCTTCTTCATCGTATTCATCTCTAGGCTTGGGAATACATTGATCGGGTTTTTCATCAATTTTAATAGTCTTGATAGGCACATAGGGACCATATTCAATAATTTTTCAAATATTATAGTCAATAGATTGATCATAAATCATCATTCTAGCTTTCCAATAATTATAATGTGTGACATCAAAGAAGGGAGGTCGGTTGGTAGAATGCCCATCGAGATTTTGAAAACTGATGTTAGTCATAACTCAAGATTGTGAAATCTTAAAGAAGTGAGTACCGGGCTCTGATACCAATTGTAAGCACAAGATAGGCTAACTAAGAGGGGGTGAATTGGTTTTTAAAACTTTTTCGTTAACTACTAAGAAATTTTAAACAAATGATAAAGAAATAAACTAAATGAAAATAACCACGTAGATGGTATGATATATGCTTGCACAAAATAAAACGTAGAGAGTGCAAACGATATGTTATGGAGGTTCGATCCAACCCAACGATCTCCGTCCCCCGTTACCAAGATCTCCGTCACGAGTAAGGCTTTTTAAATTATATTGATTGACTTATGACGCAATCCAACCCTTTACAAGGCTTTCGGCGACTTACAACCAAGGAGCACTGATCCTTTTACAATGTTGAGCTTTTCCGAGACCTCAACACGACCCACAATTCAAAATGAATTTACAAGTGAAATCTTCTCTTCTTTTCTTATTGAATGATAGAATTAAAATTGACAACAAAAAGAGAAGAGACAAACACTTCAATAGATGGTAATGAGTTTAGCTCAAAGTGTTGACATGAAAAACTTCTTGAAAAAACTAAAGATTTTCACAAAGTTAAATCACTCAAAAGTTTTTCAAGAGTTTGATACTTTTTGATCTTCTTAAAGATGGATAATAAGGTGGTTGTGAACAATAAAAAGCCTCACTTAATGCTCAAGAAGTGTTTTTGCAAGTGAAGGAATAGTGAAGTATTTATAACACTCAAACGGTCAAAAACTCTGCCGTACTGGACACACTTTATCGGACGTCCGGTAAAATACCGGATAGTCAACTAGCCGTTATTTTTTCTCAGAAATTTGAACCGTTGGAAAAATGATCATTAGAGCATTTTAATTATGTCGGACGTCCGATACAGCCAAAAATGCTCGAAACGTCCTCGTTTTTAAATCTTTGTCAAATGTAAATGCTGGAGGGACGTTTAAGATTTTTTTCAAAGTTTTTGTCATATTTAAAAATATATGTTACGATTTTTTACTTTTGAAAAATATAATTTTTCAAGTAAAACATTTTTGTCGTGAATTTTGTAAAATCAAAACTTTGAACTTATCACGATACATTACCAAGTATTAATGCATTTTACCTTTACATATAATCGTGAAACATCTAAGTACTTAGTTTGAACATCTTACGCGCATTGCTTGACGGTATTTCGACTTGTGTCTCTTTTCGTTGAGGCAACCTTTTGTGTGATTTGTAAAATCATTCTTCACGGCCTCGATTGTTTAATCATGTTTTCACGTTGGCCATTGTGTGCAAATATTTTGGTCTTGAACTTTGTGCCATCGAATGTACTTTTGTGCAATAATCACTATGGATCTTAAATCACTTTGTTAGTAATAAACATAATTTGTTTGTGATAATCAAAACGAGAAGTCAACCATAGGTCAACACAAAGCAGACCCTAAAATCCCCACCAACAATCGTCCTCACTAGGGCAACCAACCTATCAAACCCCGCCGACTGCCCTAATCGTCCTTGTTACTAACTTGATAAAAAATTGTTGATTCTTTTATATGCTATTAGAGCATGTTTTGGCTGAAAAATTAAAGAAGCACTTGCTTTGAAAAAAAAATGTATACTTTGTACTACAATTCATTAGAAATTGACTTTGGATAAAAGCCTTTTTGAATATGTGACTTGAGCAAAAATTTGCTTTTAAATAATTTACATTGTTCTTGAACTTAACCCAACAAGTTCTATGTATATCATAAAAGCATGGAAGGACCCCACTAAAAGGACCACAAGATCTATCCCTAGATATCCAAGCCCGACTTGATATGAGTCGCCTGATCATGCAATCCGAGGGGCTGCTCAATCCAACTCTACATTTCCACAAGATTAGGGTTGGAAATTTTCCCCGCCACGCCCCCGTGTGTCCCCACCCTGAACGTGTTGGCGGGCAGGGCAGGGCAGGGTGGGTTCGAGGCCCGCCCTGAACCCGCCTCGTGAAGAATTAAAAAAAAATTGTTTTGGACATTGTTTGTTTTGGACATTTTTTGTTTCGAGTGCTTACTTTAGATATTGATATAGTTAGTTTGAACATTATTTGTTTTGGATTTTAAAATTTTGAATTTGTATTTTAACTGAAAATTAAAAAAGGGGGGAGGGGAGGAGGAAACGGGGCAAGCCCGCTCCCCGCACCCGCCCGTTGCTGTCTCTACACAAGATCGTGTAAAACCTCTATAAAATAATAATGTTAGGAACGAAAAATTTATTAATTTAGACGGATTATTAATTTATAGAGTATTTTATATCTTGTATTATATTTTTACCATAATAAATGTAGGAAATTTTGTTTTTAAAAAAATATTGAATGTGGTAAAATTCAAATTTTAGCACTTGTTTGAGCTCCATTATAATAAATTAATTTTAGAATAACGTTTTTTGAAGAATGTGTAGTTAAAAAGTAAGGATAATTTTTTGATTTACATGTAATATTATTTTATTGACAACTTTGTAGTTGATAAAAAGAGAGAAAGAAAAATGAATTAAAATTTAATAGGGGCCAAACAAGAGCTTAATCTATAAGCACATAAAAAGGCACAAACATACAGATTAAAGAGGTAACGTTAATGTATATGCATTAGCTTCAAAGTTTGATATCTTGAAAAATTAATCATTCAAGTTATTTCATGTACACATGGAACATAATTTCTACGGTCATTAGTTTTAGCTTAAGATCCCCAATCATTCCAAATTTCATACATTTTTCTACCATGGCGTCTCATTTGAAATGAATTAAAAAATCTACATTGACTGATGAGATGAGGAGAGCATTGTGTGAATATAAAAACGAATATCCCTCTTCTAGTAAAAAAGATTTGCAATAGTGGATTCAAGAAAATATTCATCTCTCCATTAGCCAATGAACAATATTTAACACTTTCAAGAGGTGGACAGAATATTGGTCGAAGGAAATGAAAAATAGCAATGTTAAGAGGCACAAATCAGCAAATATCCCAGAGTTAGAAAATGTATTGTACGAGTAATTTCTCCAATATCAAGAGAAAGTAGATATGACTAAAGAAATTATCCAGATGAAAGCAATAGAGTTTTTGTTCAAAATGTATGGTGAAAGCAATCCAGAACTAATGGCTTGTTTGAGCCCCATTTTTTCAAAAAATGCATTTTGTAATAGTGTTATGACGGATAATGCGTGGTTAAAAATAAGAAAAAATTTTAAATTTGCGTATGATATTATTTTATAGAAGAACGTGTGGTTGAATGGTGTCAAATTATTGTTCGAAAATATATTTTGATGAAAACAATGTGGCTCAAACAAGGGCTTAATTTCTCAAGTGGTTGGCTAGAAATGTTCAAATCAAGACACGGGATTAAATCTTACAGACGATTTGGTAAAAATGGTTCAATTGCCCTGGAGAACATCAAAAATGCTTTACCTGGAATACGAGCCAAACTACACCAACTCCAAGGGAATTATATATATAATATGAATGAAATAGGGTTATTTTATCATTTAGTAGTAGATCATTCACTTGCTAAGATACAATTGAAAGGACACGAGAAGGACAATGAGAGAATTACTATTGTTGTTTTTTGCAATGGTGACGGTTCAAACAAATTAATCTTTTTGGGTTATTGGTAAATTTGCGAACCCTGGATATTTTTAAAATGTGAATATAAACAATCTTAATTGTCATTATCGTGCAAATTGGAAAACATGGACGAGTGATTTAGGGTGTTCTCTTTACAATTTTCAAGCCGTTTTCTGTTTTCAATTTTCCGAAACAGTGAAAACGCGTTTTCTTTCCTATTTTTGAAAAGTTGTTTTTGAAAACAAGTTAAACATTTACAAAGAAAACTAAAAACGACAAATTTGTCGTTTCGAGTGTTTTCAGTTATAATCAAGCTAAAATTTTTAAAACACGTTTTGGGTGTTTTCAAAACAATCAACCATCCGAGCGAGAGTTCAGACCAATCCCATTCATCAATCCCTTCCTAACTCTTTCAAAATGTCAAAAAGAACACATTTTCAATAATCTCAAAATGAACACTCAAAACACAAAACTTAAAATGAATTCAAAACTCAAAACACAAAACTGAAACATAAAGACAACGGCCTCTACTTTTTCAAAAATTTGTTTGCTGGTTTGACAAGAGCATGAATGGTAGAAGGGTCTCTGCTTATTGTGGACAATTGCCCAATACATCCAAGGGTGATTGAAGGTTTGAGAAATGTTGAATTATTTTTCTTGCCTCCAAAACGATCATCAAAGATTCAATCATGTGATGCTGAAATTATTTGAGCGCTAAAAATTCATTATCGACGTTACTTTTATTCTTACATCTTGGAAGGCTACGAGCTAGGAGCAACAAACCTGAAAAAAATAAACGTATTGAATGCTATCAATTTTATTAATGCAACTTGGAACATTGATGTGAAGACAACTATTGCAAATTGTTTTTGGCATTGCAAGATTCGATCGAATGAAGGTATTAACGTTGAACCAAAAATTAGTATGAAGAAATCAAATGATCGAGTGAATCTATTTCTGGTCTATGCTATAGAAATATAATGGATGCCAAGTACATTTTAAGCTATCTTAGTGAAAAAGACGTCATGATTTAATCTCCTACTAATGAAGATATTATTTTGAAAAGGAAGCAAATTGAAAATAATATTGTCAAATGAAAAGTTTGTTAATTTGTGTTAATATAAATTTTTATAAATTTAAACAGCTATTAATCTCAGTAAAAAAAATAAAGAATTATTATCTTTTACATTTAATGGGGTTATTAATTTAATATACTGACATCCAAAGAATTTTATTACTTCAGCAAAATTATTAATTTATCGAAGTTCTACGGCAACAGTAACTCCATTTTTTGAGAGCATAGATTTTATAATATTGATTTTTTTGGAGAAGGCAATTTAAATAGAAAAAAAAAAAAATTGGATTTACATATAAAATTATTTTATTGAAAAATGTGTATTTAAAAATAAGTTTGAGAAAAACTAGATTTTTTAAAATGATACTCAATTAGTATATGTATAATCCAAAACATATAAAATGACCCAAATTCAAGGTAACTTGTACTTGCATGAGAATCAGGAAAGAAAAGAGAAACTAACATGCACTATTTACAGTCAAAATTGTCTTTTCCATCTAACTAAACTAAGATTACCTTCTACTTGTCCCCAACATAAACAATAAATCACCTGCTAACAGTCTATTAACAAAACTTCTGCCAATCATACAATCACCAAATAAACGAATGTCAGCACAGAAGGTAAGTATTCACTTGGTGCATGCTTGGTACAGCTGAACTCGACCAAACTCGGTAGTATAAATTTTGTCCAGTGTTATCAAATCCTCCTTGCCCAACATGTCATTGAAGGGTTATAGCAAATATGAATCAAGACGGTACCAGATCTTCATAATTCACCCGAAATGATAAACCCACCCATATTCTGCCAGTCCTTTTAGCATCAAGAACACAACCCCTTGTATATAATTTTCCTCTTGCTTCATCTCCTATTTAATCATTACAGATTCAACGTTTCTCCTAAAGAAAATCCAAACTGCTTATAAATCTCATACATTTCCTTGAATGATCCGCTTCAAACCTCTCATTCTCATTCACCCTTCTCGTCATTAAGATGGCAATAACAGTTCCCTTCCTTAGCTATATTTTCATCTTGACATAATTTGCGTCATTATAGCCAACAAATCTCTCCTCGTCTTTTTTCCCAATTTAACCATCGTATAATTTACATGGTCTTTCCTGTTTAACTCATCACAGTTTTAACTATTCCTATGAACTCCGGCCTGTAGGTTGTAACCTAACATGTTCATGTGCTTTCAAAGCCTCAGAAGTGAAATTCTCCAAAGCCTTAAAGATAGGAACCAAACCTCCTTGTAAACTGCTAGAAGCCGCATCATGCACCAATTTGATAGCATCCTTGTGCTTTATTCTCTCATCAGCCACTCGTTGCCTCATAGAATCCAAATCAACCTTCAGATCATCCGATGGCAAAACTCCATTTTCTGATGGAACCATAGACAATCTTGTTTTGTCTGACTTCGTGTGGTGTTCAAGCTCCATTCGTCCCCTCTCTGTCCTGTGTGTTCTAAGTTGTTTCTCAAAATCCTTCGAAACAAAATCTGCTTTGAGCCTTTGACGCTGCTCTTCGTTTTGTTTTTCCCATAGTTGTCGCAAGCTTGAAGCGAACGTATTCATCGTATTTGCCACCCGCACCTCAGATATGGCTTCCATGGCTTGGTTCCAATCATTACAAATTACAAAAATGGGAGGAGCTCCAAGCCGACCTGGGGAATAGGGAACCGGGCCATCAGGGGTCTCTTCGGGCTCATATTGAAGACACCGCAGAAGCCAGCCGTTTAAGGATTCAACATAAGACTTTTGAGTGCCAATCCAATCATTAAAGCGCTCACACCATTCACGAAGCTCCATCTCAAGTTCAGCGGTGGCTCTTAAATTTGAATCTGTTCGGAAACCAGTATTGGCTCTGAGCCTCCGTAATTTACTCTCCATGATAGCTTGAAACTGCTTCTGATGACACCTGAGCATCGACTTCCACATTCTAATCAGCCTACATATTACAATATACCAATTAAATAAAACTGAAAGAGCAAGCACCCTACATAATATTTAATGCAGGAAAGGATCATCATATCACTTTAATAATTAAGGAAAGAAGATCAAATAAAAATGTTATCCTATAATAAGGTAGGAGTATAAGTCGAGCTCAGTTGCGGTTTCTGGTGAGGTTCGGGGAGAAGAAACTTTAAATCACCATGACATGCTATGGATGCTAAGACATTGCCATCACTCTTCAACTCTAATTGGAAATAAAAATAAACAAAGAAAAATGACAGAATATGATGGGAGAATATCGGGTTCTCAGCAGCATACGTCATCAAAAGCATCTGCAATTATTCATAAGCCCAATGAGCCAGTAATTGGAAGAGAACCTTCCAAATTTCCAAATTATTCTTTAATATAATACAAAACAATAAACAAGTGGATGTCAAAAGTGTCAGTTAAAACAGTATCCATAATAGTTAGAAAAATTATTACAATACCTGGACTACAAAATGGTTTTAAAACATGTGTTGATAGATTCATCTATCCTACGATCCTTAGCCAGTGTCGCCTGAGACTAGTGGCAGCAACGAGCTGAGCTGGCACAGGACTCGGTATCGGCTTGTAAAAAAAAGGCTCAAACTTTTTGGGCTCGAGCCTAGCCCGGGCTTGGCTCGTCCCCAAAAAATGGAGCTTGGCCTGAACCTTTGGCGACAGGGGCGGACACAGACATTTTGAGTTGGGGGGCACAATCAAGCACTATACAGATCAAATACTTTGTTCTTGATTTTTGAATGATTCATACTTAACTCGAGATAATGCTAATTTACATTTAAAAATCATTCATTCATTAATATTTTGTTTATCATTTTCATCCATTTGATTTTTAAAAGTCATTTTATTAATATTGTGCTCATCACAAGAAAATGTATATTTACATTTAAAGAATTTATAATGTATTTGATACAAACAATCAATTAAAATAATTTATTCAAGCCCCATTTTTGGAGACAAGCCAAGCCCGGGCTCGAGTCTAGCCCAAAAAGCTCAAGCCTTTTTATACGAGCCAATACCAAGCCCCGAGCTTAGGTTAGCGAGCCGGATAGGATCGTTACCATCACTAACAAAGCTGCTGTTTCTTAGCTAAGAAGCACTCTCACAAAGGCTATGAATTAGTTCTCGACACCAAGACTCCTAGAAACTTGTCTAAAAATCCATTGGCCAAGTAAAAAATTTAAGATTAAAGTCAAATTCTGGATACATTTAGATAATCCTCGAGAAACACTTCTTGAACAAGATCAGACACTTTGTTACTTGGAACTGTATGGTCAAGGAAAGCTGAACATAACTGGAAAGAGCAGAGAATTATCTCTATTAATCTTCAAACTACGTTTTTTTTCACATGCAATTGCACTACCAAGACATGTATCTTTTAAAATAATATTACGTGTATATGCTTAATTGATACACTTGCATCAAGTCATTAGCGATTAAAGATAGGAATTGAATATGTCTAAGAAGATTAGATAGGAGATAAGAGATTGATTTAAATTATATTTCAGTAGTTATATAGAAGATTTTTTTTTGTCATTTTAACAGCTGTTATTTACTAGAAGTTTTTTTTAGATTTAAGTTCTTTAATAAATAGGACATAGGATTTCATTGTCCGGAGACTTATTGATTGTTGATATTGAATACAGATGTCTTCCTCTCTTCTCAATTCCTGTCTCTCCTCTCTATCCCTTTCTGTGTTCCGTCCTGCATCAGTTACATCTACTCCAACTTCGATTAAGCATATGATTGGCAAGTGTTTATAAACAGGTGTATTTATACACAAATAGAAACGAGTGGTGGATAAGCGAGTAGTACTTGTGGGTTCCAGAAATGTGGATAAAAACTAAAAAGTGATTTATAAACATGTGTATAAACACTGTCCAAACATATGCTAAATTGTATTGGATAATCAGTATGAACAGCCTCAGATGCAAGCTCAGGTCGAGAACCCAAGAAAACCCACGACTAAAACCAAGAAAGCAGATTTCACACATCAAAGTTGTACACATTATCATGTCATGTCATCAAATCCGGCCGATAAAAAGAAAAAGAGAACTTACAGTTTTCCAACTCCAACATTCATGAAACATCATGTTCAGTCTGCTATGCTTAGGCTCCAGTTTTGAAGGGAAGGGAACAAGAGTTTATGAGAGAAATAAAAGGAAATCCATATTCCCTTCCCTTCTTATCCCTTCTTTACCAAACAGCCAGAGAATTACTGTCTTTTGTTCTTAATTTTTCCTTTGATGTTTTGTTATTACTTATTCCCCGACTTTGTTCGTGGCAAATGGCAACCAATTTGCCTTTTCCTAATTAACGGCTAATAATGGCATGCACACCTCAATCAACAGCAGTGTTTTTACATTCAATAATTGCACATATGTGCATACAAATACAATTATATATATGGAAGAAAATGGTCGTGATTGTGGATATGCACAAGCCACCTTTAGTCATGAGCATTTTGTATAACAGATTTAAACAATCAATTCAATCAGCAGCTATCACGGCATGTGCATGACAATCAACAGCAATGTTACAAATCCAATTATTGTATAGAAGAAATTACAATTATATATATGGAAGAAAATGGTCATACTTGTGGATATGGACAAGCCCCCTTTAGTTCTGATCATTTTGTATAACAGACTCAACAATCAATGTACTCAGTTGAATACCAAAACACGAAACAATTTCAACAATGCCGTTCATTCATTTATATAGATAATAGAAGGGGAACGATAAAATAGTACTGAGGGAGAGACGGAATAAGCAAGTCTACTGACTGCTCCATTCATGTTTTATGGGGTCAACAAATCTATAATGTCTAATAAAAAACATCATATCAGGGAGCACGTACTTACCCATGAATTAATTCAGTAATTTGGGGTTGCAACTCTTTATCCCTCAACTCATGTATCCTGCTCGAAATTGCATCAATTGCTTTAATGCTAACCTTGAGCCTAGTTAGTGATCTTCTGATCGCAGCTTGAGTAGCTTCAATCTTACCAGAATCAGCTCCTTTCTCATCTAAACCTTTTAATCTCTTGCATTGCTTTTCATACATCACGCGCAGTTTTTCTTCTTCCTGATCAAAGTAACCACCTATCAAGACTGAGAAAGATTGAATACCTAGATAACTCTGACAAAGAATCTTGATTCAGACTTGACATGATCATTATTAAAAGAACAAGAAAAAGGGGAAATTTCAGGTAAGGTTTCAACACATGCATCATGCAGAAAGCTCACTTCACACCCTCAGAATTCGAGACAAGCAGCCTCTAGCCAGCTCACAAAAGAATAAATTATAATTTGTGAAAACCAAGATACGTTGAGCATTTCTACAATCTACCCTTACCCAAAAAATTCTAAATATGTAAAGTATTTCAGAATCTGCAAATGACACATCGCAAGCTCCTAATATCCTAAAGCATGTGTAGTTGGCGGACTGGGACACAAATAATATTATTTTTGTTAGAAAAAGATCTTTTTCGGAACAAAAAAAAAAACTGACTGTGACAAGTTTCTTTCCTGATAAAGGTCTATCAGTACTTTGGAACTGTTTTATGTATATTTCTAATGCTATGCGAATTCATATTTGTTAAATTTTGTATTACATGACAAGTTGAAAAGTTCAAATGATATAAATGTTGTAATCGTTGCAGAAACAATATTTTAGCATCAAGAAATCAGAAAACCAGTTCAAATGATTCCTTCCATTAGACACAGCATTTCAAACTCACAATCTAACTTGGGTCTTACAATATATTTGGTTTTTAGTCACATAAATTTTCTCCTGGGATGGAGATTCAGCTCTAGCTCAAGGACAATACATATGGGTAATTCAAACTAATATTGTGCATAACGATCAACAGTCCCTGCTCTTTCAACTACTTGCATGGTATTTCACATCTGAAGCACAAGACCATCAATTCAAGTGCAAAATGAAATGTACAGATGAGAAACCATAAACACCAGACTTTTCAACATAATCTATTATATGAGAGGAAATGACAAAAACCAAGAGAAATGAAAAGGGAACAAGGTGTGGTTAGGCTCGTAAAATATTAAGCTATATTACCTTTACTTCCTTGTACAGTTTTTCTTCCCATGCATACAGCTTGTCCAGTGTGGAGGAAAGGTTACATACTTGGGAGTTTGTGTCCATCTCAACATCCCCGAAATAAGACTTCGCCAACTTCGATGTTCTAGAAGCTAAGTTTATTGAATGCATTGATGGAGGATTTGACGACAACAAGGACGGAGCAATAGGGTGCAAAATCCTGGAAAGAATTACTGTGAAAGGATTTGCAAGTTATAAAAAAATCTCAAGGATATGGTAAGAAAATGACTTGTCATTACCTCAGAAGAAAACATCAAATATACCTAGCGATATTATTATTAATAGAATCAAAAGATGCATCAAGGAAACTAAAGGCATGTGGCCACAAAAATGAAGAACCAAATAAAATTTATTAAAAGAAAAAAATAAAAACAAAGGAAGATCACAGAACTATATAAAATGAAAAACGAAGAGGCCAATTTCTAAAGCAAATTAAACTCTAAAGCTATAACAAGCAATATGCACATCTTTTATTTAAGTGTCAATCATATATCCATATTTTGAAGGAAAACAAACTAGGTACTCACATCTATTCCGCAGAGATGTTTTAATAACCGTCATCTAACAAGTAACAACCATAATCTGTTTAGCCATACAACTAGATAATACTAAGTGTACCAACACAGAGAACAATTCGAATAGTCTAAACTATTCACTGGTAGAAATAACACTAAACTACAGGGTATTCCAAGAAAAATCCCACCTTTCAGAAAGCCGGGATGATAAGGCACCTTCCCAACTTCAAGCATCCTTGCCACTTCTTTCCCATAGCTAGAGGCAATCTGGAAGTCATCCCTGATTTCAGCCACAACCTCACGAATATCTCGAGTACCATGACGAGACAATGCAGCTAAGCTATTCAACTTGGAGGAATCAGCTTCATGTTTTGGTGTCTCATCCACCTCAAAACTCACCCTTTTCTTCTTCACAGAACCCTCGTCTACACTCTTTGACACAAGACTTTCTGAACTGCTTTTCTCATCCGTCAAACTAATCGACCCGGTAGCATCACTTTTGGGCGACGGATCTTCCACAAGTGTCCTCTTAGTATATTCCGATGGCACTGATCGTTTAGCACTTTCCTCACTACTCCATGAAGGCACTGATCTAAAACTATCCTCACTATTCATATGCAGTGCCCCTGATCTGGAGCTGCCCTCACTTTTATGCATTGGCCCTGATTTTGAACTACCCTCACTATTTTTATGCAGTGGCACTGATCTAGAACTAGGAGTGCTTGGTTTCGAATTCTTTCTCATTTCTGCACTCACTCTTTTCCCCTTTTGAACCTCTCTATAGACCTCATTTTCTGTTTCTTCCTCCAAATCAGGAATACCCTCCCTCTCTCTCACTTCATTTGAATCCGGGCTGCTAGAAATTGATCCATACCCATATCCACCAGTTGAATAATAACCCTGGTACCCGTCATCGTGCCCGTCAAACAGGTTAAAGAAATCCCATGCCGTGGCCTTGGGCGACGGTGGAGGCGGTGGCTCTTTCGGAGGACTCACTTTCACACCACCATTTCCATAAGGGGCCGGATAGTTCCAATATGAATTCAAGTACCCATTACTCGGCTGCTGGGGTGATGCCGCCTCCTGAACCACTGTTTTCATCTCCGGAGCTGACCTCCTCATGTAATACACATTCGAATTACTGGAATAATATCCCGGCATTGGCTGTGGCTGTGGCATTCTCGGTGGACTCCATAAGTACTGATCCATCGGTTGTTCCATCGGAAAATAAGACGAAGAATAAGGCTGGCCATATGAATTAGACGGTAGTGGGTACGAATACCCATTATTCATCATCTCATGACCGTATCCGTACCCATGCCCATTATATCCACCCTGCGGATTATGAGATGAATCCCCTTGTTCAACACGATGCAAATTATTTTTATCCTCATCATCCTTGTTTGTATGTGTATGTATACGATGATGGTGATGATTCCAATCATCTTCCTCATCATCATCATCATCATCATCCTCATCCGAATCTGACAAATGTATATGAGACTCATCATCCTCATCACCATGGCCATGTAAAACAGACCCACCATTAGAACTCGATTTTCCTGAATTATGAGAAGAACCCTCGTGGTTAATTTTCCTGGATTTCTCCAACGGCGGAAGAACCAAGGAAGGCGAGGACAGAGAGGAGGAAGAAGGGGAGGCAGTAATTAGCTCCTCATCCACGAATTTCTTGAGTGCATCGCCTACTTCCTTGAGGAACTTGAAGTATGAAACATGGGCCGCCGCCAGGGTAAAGCGGTGGTCGGCGGCGGCTCTAATGAGTTCCCTCCGCTCACGGCAGCGGACCACCAGAGGCAAGTCGTCCGCCTTGGACCCACTACAGCCCATGTCACAAAGCAGAGCCTAGGGGTGAAATTTTCTGCAGTTGCATTGTGAATGTACAGGAAAATAAAATCAAAAAGGAGAATTCAAAGCAGTTAGAGAGAGAAGAAATCAGAAAATTCTAGAGAGTGAAAATTTGGCGCTGAATTCGGTCATAATGTAATGGAATCAAAATGGCGGTGGGGCTGAGAAGAATGCAAGGTACAAGCAATGAGGTACAACATCTTGTTTTTGTAAATTCAATTTCGGATTCATACATGGACTTGGTGTGACATGAAGACCTGGAAATCAGGAAATGTAGTATATGGTAAGAGAGAGAGGGTGGAAGAAAATTCAAACCAAATCTGACCGTAGAAATTGAAAGAAGTGAATCTTTGTCGTTGGTTCATTAGGTTTCAAGAAAATCTGTAGTATTTTCTTGATCATCCTCTCTCCATTCTGAATCAGTAGATGAGTATCGTGTAATGTGTGTTTCTTGGGATTTGTTTCGTGTGTGTGTGTCAGTGTGTGTCAAATAAAGAAGTAGATATGTTGAAAAGTGTGTGTGTGCTGGAGTCGCGGTGGGACGAGAAGAAGAGAGGAAGGGTCTTGATCTTGAAGAGGTTTTATGAGTTTTGATTTGAATTTTGGGGTTTGGCAGTGAAATTTGATTTGTTTTCTTGTGGGGTTTTAGATGAGCACGAGAAGAGAAGGCGTGGGGTGAGGTTGGGTGGTTGGGTGGGTGGGTGGGGTAGGGGTATAAGGAAGGGTATGGGTGGTGGGGTTGTCAGCAATGTCATATAGGCAGGGAGAGGCAGAGGAGCTAGCATCATTACCTCTATATTTTTTGTCTACCCTCCTTTTAACTTTTTCCTCCCCTTTAAATATATGTTGGAGTGGATGTGTAGGTGGGGGTGTTGAGGTTTGGTATTAAAAAAGCAACCCCAACAGTGGTATGGGTTGACAAAATATCAAACTAAATTGAAATCGAATCCAATCGAACATATCGAATTGATTCTATTAAAAAAAATGATTTTGTTCCATATCTTAAATAATAATAATCCTTAGTTCCATTATATAAAAAAAAAACATTAATTCATGATTCGATTCTCTTGAAACTAGAACCAAATGTAACAAGAGAAAATTACACAATTTCAGGTGTTTAAAGTATCAAATTCAAAAATCAGGAACTAAATTTCAATCTTCAAAAATTAGGTGTTATATAAACACTCTAACCCTAATTTTTCACACAACCCCCTCCCCCCCCCCCCCCCTCTCTCCCTCGCCTCACCTCCCCCTTAGGGATGGCAAAAAAACCCGACAAACCCGATACCCGCGGGGACCCGCCCCGAACGGGGAGGGGAAAACTCGCTTAAACGGGTAACGGGGTCCCCGCCCCGCCCCGTTAAAAAAAATTTTTTTTTTTTTTTTTTTTTAGAATTCAATATTTTAAGTGAACATTTTCGTTAGTTCTAATAGAAAATAGCAACTAAAATTATTTGTCTAAATATAGTGAATATGGACAATAAAAATAAATTATCAAAAACTAAAAAAAAAAAAAAATTAAACGGGGAAATAACCTACCCCCGCCCCGCCCCGCCCCGCCTTAAACGGGGAACGGGGTGGGGACGTGGAATGAATTTCTTAACGGGGCGGGGGACGGGGAGGGCATCCCCGCCCCCGCCCCGCCCCGTTGCCATCCCTACTCCCCCTTCCCCTCCCCCTCTCTCTTCCCTTCCCCCTTCCCATCCCCATCCCCATCCCTCCCTCTGTTGCGATGTGGTGGTTTGCAGTGGAGTATTGGGTTGCTTCGACGTCGTGGGTGTGGCTGATTGCTGTTGGTGGTGGTTGCGGTTGGCTGTTGGGGGTGGTGGATCTATTGTTGGCTGGAGGCGGTGGTTGTGGTTGGCTGTTGGTGGTGGTGGATCTATCGTTGTTGGGGTTCAGTCGTGTATTCTGTGGCTGGGTAGTCTGTGTTGGTCGATTTGTGACCTGTGACCAAGTATCGGTAGTATGTGACCAAATTTTTGTCAATCTGTGACTAATTACTCAAATGTGACCTAAAAATTTAATAATCTGTGACCTCGAAATAATATGTGACCAACTAATTTAAAAATCTGTGATCTCGAAATAATTTGTGACGTACAAAATTTTTTGATATGTGACCTTGAAATAATTTGGGATAAAAAAATTTTACAATATGTGACCAGTAAATAAATTTGTAACTTAAAATTATGAATATGTGACCATTAATCACAAAATGTGACTTTATTATCTTTATTTAATAAATATTTTTAATTAATTAAATAAGTACCTGATTTTTGAATTTTTAAACTATTTACCTTATTTTTGAATTGAGGTAAAGAAAACACCTTAAATATGATTTTTTTTCCCATGTAACAATGTCCACACCTAAATAGTTGTGTAAAATTAGGTTAATTGGTATCTTCAAAATCATTTTGGCATTCTCATTTCGAAGAATTTATATTCAAAATTCGCTTCAATGAAAATATCTAAATTCATTTTTTTACCTCTTGTGAATGTAAAAAAATATATAAATTTACATCTTTTTTACATTTTCTGTTGAAAAATACAAATTGCATTTCCTTTTCATCTCTCAATTGGTGATATTTTCAGTCACTTTGAAGATCTAAATCACAATTTGGATCTATTTTACTCCACAACTGAAAATACTCTAAATGAGAATTTTTTTACAAAGCATCGCAACAATCTTACTATGTTTTAGGCTCCATCAAGACATGATAAAGAGAGTTGGAATTCTCTACCGTGTCAAAATGTGAATTTTTGAAATGTGTTATTTCTATATAAATATCAAGGGGCCACTTTGATTATATTTTTTGAAAATAGATGAAAAGTGATATTTTTTTAAAATACTAGTGAGAAGCACATGCAAGGCACGTGCCATGATATAATTGATTACGTAATAGCGTAGGTATTAAAAAAATATTTATGTCAAATATTAGTTACATAAAATTTTCTTATAACTTGCTAAATGTTTCGAGGCAACATTAAATGTGGAGATGAAAAAAATCACACCCACAGTTATCGAAGAAATCGGGACTCACCTTCCACAACAACCTCCAGTTATCGGAAAATGTCTTCTTACGAATCCTCGATAGAACAGTCATTGTCAATTAATTCATAAACTCATAATCCATTTTTAAACAAAAGAATAGGAAAAAAAAAACTCAAAATAAATAACTAATAAACCCAAAGAAATTGAAAAAAACTAACCAAACGTAAATAAATAAATAAACTAGCCTAGCCTAGCCGAGTTATAAAGCCATTTTTATATTTTAACTTAATCGACAATATATTTATTATTATCACATTTTAAATTTTTTTGAAATCGATCTAAATAGATATTCATATCGTGAAATATCGAATCAAACAAAAAATTGTAGGAAAATAAAGTTTGAAAAAAAGACATTAGAATTATGTTGGGATTGAAAAGAAACATAAACAATCACGACTTTACGTTTCACAATTAATTTAAAATTTATCGATCATATATTTATTATGGTCGCATTTCAACATTTTCAACAAATTTTAAAACGAATATATGTAACTTAAAAATACTGAATCAAATGTTAAAAAAAAAAAGTTAGCCGAGCCGAACCATAAAGCCATTTGGCTCTGCTCGACTAACGGCTTATGAACAGTAAAGACAAACTGACTCTTTTATTTATGGTAGAGATATGAATAGAAAGTACGAAATAATTATGAATTTACGTGCAAAATTATTTTATTTAGAGATTGTATAGTCTCAAAGAATTTGTACCAAACAAAGGCTAATTAATGTTAGGGAAGAATACATAAATAAGGTATTTACTTTTACCCATTTCAAAAATACCAAAACATGTTTCAAATTTCAAAAATCAGGTTTATTTAAATTTTTAATTATGAAATAATAATTATTAAATTAATTTATTATTAATATTTAATTCTACTATAAAATAATTAACCCACCCCACCTCCACCACCCCTACAACTTCGAGAATATTCCGATGACCTTTTCGGTCACCACTCTTCTCCGGCGACTTTTCCGGTGACTTTTCCGACGACTGATCCGATTCCGGCGAATATGTTAAGGTCACAGATCTATACAATTTGGTCACAATTCAAAATTTTTTAGGTCACAATTCAAAATTTTCATAGGTCACAATTTGTTCATCGGTCACAACTTAAAAATTTAAAAGTCACAATTTTTTCATCGGTCACAAAATCAGTAAGTCACAATACTTATTTACGGTCACAAACATCAATTTATTGGTCACAAATTAGTAATTTTTAGGTCACACAGCTTGTACTCGTCGCAGTTTATTGAATTCATTGGTCACAAATTGTTTATTGGTCGCAATCACAAAATTTATATTGTGACCACCGAATTTTACATTTGTGACCACCGAATTTTATGGTCACAGATTATTTCTCCACAACTAATTAAAATTTTTTATAGATCACAGATTGAAAAAATCAAAATTTTTGTTGGTCACAACTCTGTTACAGTGAGTCACAGTCACAATTTCTAGGTCACAGACACCAACCTGCAAAATCCATCCACAACCCCATCCCAAATCACTGCACAACCACCGCAGCCGCTCCAGCTCCACCTCAACAACACAAACCGCCACCGCCACCGCCACCACCCAAATCACACCACAACGCAAATACCCACGCACCAACACAGATTCGCACCCAACCTACCCGTCGTCTTTAGAAGACAATCTAACAACGCCACCAACGATTAGCAGAAATCATCAACCCAGATTAGCACCCAACCTGCCCGTCGCCTTTCATACCCACGCACCAACACAGATTGCCTTCTAAAGGCGACGGGCAAAAATCATCCAATCTGTATTAGCAGACAATCCAACACCAGATTAGCAGAAATCATCCAATCTGTATTATCAGACAATCTAACAACAGATTAGCAGACCCACAACGCCATCAACGATTAGCAGAAATCATCCAATCTGTATTATCGAAGAAATTAGTGCGAAGTTCAAAAATGGCGAGTGGAAGATTAGATCTGGACGGGAATCCAGTAAAGTCTATACTCACCTTGATTTTCCTGCCATAATTCCTTTTCGACTTCTTACTCCTGTATCTCGAGAGCTTTTAATTACGATCTTCATATTTGCAGGTGATTATTTTTTTATGTTGCGTCGTGAGGTTTATATTACCATTGCCAAGAGTCTGTGATAAAAACTCAGTATCAGTGACTGTCCTATCTTGTCGAAGGTTGTGCCGGCGGTGGAGAAATTTGAGAGAGAGAGAGGGGGCGGCTACTGGTGCAAAGTTGGAGAGAGAGAGGTGAGAAATTAGGGAGTTTAACTTGGGAATAGTGAATACAAGAGAGGGAGAGGCGAGGAAGAAGATCCAACGGCGATGGCGGTAGCGGTGGCGGCGGCGGCGGCGTAGAGTAGAGAGACGGGCGGCGGAATTGAGTGGAGAGGTTGAGGGATTAATTGATTTAGGGTTTGTGGTAGATAGGGTAGGGGGAGTTATATAAATGAATTTATTGTAAATAAGAATAAAAATAAAAATAAAAAAATATTTTTAAATTATTAATTAAAACCTGATTTTTGAAATATGAAACTTGAATCAGGATTTATGAATATGATAATTTAAAAGTAGGGCTGTGTGTAATTTCCTCTTAATGTTAAGAGAGATGCTACATGTACAACCTTCTCACAATGGGGGCCCATGCTTGTTTTCTTGGGCACAACCCCACTACCGTGAGGGGGTTGTACACTAAGTTTATTTGGATTCAATTCTTTTGAGTCAAGTTATTTTATGAAAACCAAATTATGGAAATATTCTAAAGTAAAATTTTCACTTTAAAAGTATATTGAGTGAAAGCAGTGATACTTTAGTTGTCATGAGAGAACTGCAATTAGAATTTTAGTAGATTCATGCACTGATATGTCGGTTCTTTCTTGTTTACGGTTTGATTCTGTACTATTTTGCACATTTTCGTTAAAAACCAAGGGTCGAATAGTGATTAACTTGTTGTTTATTTTAAATTTTGACATTGTATAGTAACCATAAATCTTTGTTCTTATTACATTTCATGTCAAAAATTTAATATTATTTTAACTAAATGATTTGATTTTAATCATTATCCTTTAGGGTGAAAACTGTTAGGTTATGACATTGTACAATCAATTTCTAAGTAAGTTATTTAAGTCAATATATTTTACTTTTTCATTCCTTTTCAAAAAGAAAATTGTGACACTTTCATGAATACTTTTATAAATATAAGATATCGGGTTAATTCTGACCACCAAACTTTGTTTAAACATCATTTGTGGGCCATTAATTTTTAGCAATAGAGAAAAGTATCATTTTTCAGGTTGTCTTAATCAATAGTTTAGACTTTGTTACCTTTTTCGAATTTTTAGGATGTCAAAAGCGTGTAGTTTGAATTTTGTTTCTTTCGGTTGTTCAAAACGTATTGTTTGAATTTATGCCCAATAGCATTTTCTTTGTAATTTAACCTTTTAGAATTTCTTCGTATTTTTTTAACAGTTGTGTTACGTGTACATCTTAACTCACATATTTATTTACAAATACATGACATGACTATATTTGATTAAATCAAAATCTCATTAAAAAAAAAAAACATTCTTACTTTCTTTTTGACACATCATCAGTATGTAGAATTTAGGTAAATGGTGAGTATAATAAACATTTTCCTTTTTTTAATTAGTTGAAATGTCTATTGAGGATTATCGGGCATACTTTATGTTACGGGTCAGTAGATGGAAGCGACACGTGGCACCGTATTTTAGCGGTGGGATCAGCTTAATCAAATCAGAACATATTTTCGTAGCCTCAGGCGTGGGTTCCGAGGCCCTCACCATTATTCCGAGGCCACTGCTGCTAACGATAAGCCACGGTTCGGTAAGCATACATCGTATGAGGCTCCTCAGCAGCCCTTGAAGACCCACATGCGAAGATCCGCTTATGATGGAGATCTTTTGAAAAAGATTGACGTGACTCTTATGTAAAGTTTATTTGTGTCTTGTCTTGTCAATGTAAGAGTATTTAATGTTTTGTAAAGCTAGGAAAATCAACTTTATTGTTAGGATTTGATGTCTTGGCCGAGGAAATGAGGCCACGTGTAAAAAGATCCAAATGTCACCATTTGAGTTGTAACACTATAAATACCCACACCATGTAACACAAAAGGAATTAATGCAAAATTAAAGAGAAAACTGAATATTTTGGAGCAATTATTTTCTCTCGCTTTAACAGTGATTTTTACAACATATTTCAACTACAAAATCGCCCTTTATCGATTGGATTCTTATACAATCGTATTACATTTTCTTGTCGGTAGCCTGAACGGAAACGTCTCGGGCCTTTTAGCCACTCCCACGCCCCTTTCCTGGAGTCATCTTGATCGTTGATCGGCATTAGCGTGTTGGATCAAGCTCGCGTGTGCACGAGTGTGCCTGGCATCTGTTGGCAACATTTTCTAGGGTCAACACTTTAAAAGGTTGTGCTACATATATATCGCAACTTAAAGATTTGTTTACCAACAGCTGATTCGACGACCAATCAAATAAAAAAAAAATCTACTTTCTTTTTGCCATTAACCCATATTACATAAGCACAATCATTGGAGTAGTGAAAGAGATTTTGATTGTTTTAATTTACTTTATCGTCACCTCATCAATCTGTAAAGTAATCTGTCGATGATGATATACAATAAGTATTTTCCTACTTTAAATTTTAAAAGCTACGTGAGTTTGAGGAAAAAAACGACATGAATAGAGACAATAATGCATTATAAATGGATTGACTGTGAACATGGAAGATTCGATTCAACCGACTTATGAATTATGCATATGAAATATGAAATACCTAAATCGTGAATTGGCTAAACTTCTTGATATGATAGAAGCTAGGATAAATAAATGAGAGAACATACATTTGTAGCGTGAAATCCACCCAACATCATCTCAAGTGTTTTTCAGTATGGTTTAAATTTAATACCAATATTCTGCTAAAGTGTTAAACCAAACTATCATTGTGATGCCATCAAATAGCTGTCAAGAAAAATGGAATCCAAGATAAGAGTTGTGATTGGGAGGGCAAAATAGCCATTTGCCATTATTCCAATTATATATGCCAAGAGGGATGACACGATGAATCAAATGATTGAAGGACTTGACTATCACACTTATTAGTATTGGAGCTTCGATTATTTCACTTATAACTGCAAAGTGTAATTTAAGGGCTTCAGAGCATTTTAGTGAAATGTCATGAAATTTCAATTAGATGCTCTAACGTTGTTCATAAAATTTCTTCTTTAGGGGGGTGTTTGACACCCATTTCAGTAGAAAAATGTATTTTTGAATAGTGATTGATGGAAGAATGTGTGGTTAAAAAGTAATGAGAATTTTTAGATTTATGTGTAATTTTATTTTATTGATACAACGTGTGGTTAATGCATGATGAGATGGACAATGTCAGATAGAATTAAAACGAGTAATGTTATTTAGCACCGCCAGTGTTTAACAATAATTTAGATGACATCAGAATCGGTTAAATACATTGAATTGTGGCCCATTTAATAGGACTATGACTGATTTTCAATATCACCGATTTTAGATAACATTATTCAATTAAGGGGGTGTTTGACACCCATTTTAATAGAAAAATGTGTTTTTGAACAGTGATTGATGGAAGAATGTGTGGTTAAAAAGTAAGGAGAATTTTTAGATTTATGTATAGTATTATTTTATTGATAGAATGTGTGGTTGAAATGAAGAAAAAGAAAAAGAATGAATGAGAATGAAAAAAAAAATGGGTGCCAAACGGGGGCTAAAATTGAAAAGAGAAAGTATGGAAAGGGAAAAAGCAATTTGAAAGTGAATCCACCTTAATCATATTTTGGTGAATATTGAATTCTCATTTTAAGAAAATTAACAAATTAAAATTTCTTGAAAATACTTACTCAAAAAACAACTAAAAGAACTCTGAGGCTATGTTTGGTACCAATTCTCATTTTCAACAGTAAATCAATTCTCATTTTCAACCACACATTTTTCAATAAAATAATATTTTCTATCACATCAATAATCTTATCTTCTTTTTCAACCACACATTTCCCGTCATATCACTATTCAAAATCAATTCTTCCCCCAAAAAATTCCTACCAAACACACACTGAATCTGTAAATTTTTTGTGCCAACTTTATTGCCTTTTCAGTAAAAAAAAAAAATTATTGCGTTTTTAGCCTTATTAATTTAATTTTCTAAACTTAACATAGTATAAGGGTTAAGAGTATAGAAAATTAAAGTTAGAAAGGAAAAATGCTACTAAATGAGCCATAGAATATTTAAAGAATTTTTATTTAATTTATTAAATTGCTCCAACACATGCATTTATGTTTATGTGCTAATTATTTGTAAATTATTGTTACAAAACATATAACATTTTCAAAAAATAAATCATATTTTATAATTTTTCAAATATCACGACAATATTTAGAATTTTATTGCTCCAAAAAGAAATTATAATTTAATTATATTTTCTATTCTTAAGAAATTATTAATAACAATTTCAAAATATAAAAAAAAAATATTTTTTTTTAGTTTTTCCTTATCAACACTAGGAATTGAAACTTTTGACGTTGTAAAGAGTCTAACGACCCCATACATGATCGTGATAAAGAACTACCAAACACTCAAATTAATTGACTCGATAGTCATTTTCATACTCAATCATGATTTTAAAAAAAAAAACTTTGCTAAAGTTTAAAAACTGAAAAAAAAAAAATGTTATGTAAGGCCCCATTTCTATTTATTTCCCATCAACCTTAAAAGGTAGTTTGAGATGGGCGTTGTCCTTTTCATCCAAATTCTAGCTTTTTTGATTTATTTGTTCTTAGTGATGTCATATCACCGAACTTTCTTTTGTGTTTACCTAAAAGGGAAACTACTAATGCGTTTTGACATATCTAAGGGCCCATTTGATTGTAATAGTGAAAAATGGATGGAAAGAAAATGAATTTCAGGAAAAGTAATTGTCTAAAAATTATTTTCCAGTGAATTGAAAATTAAGTATATTTGATTGAAATAATCTTTCTCCCGAAAAATTTTTAAATTTTGTATTTGTTTGACTTTATTTTACGTGAAAATTGTCCATAAAATCGATAATTTTTTTACAATTGGTTATAAAATTTGTTTCCATTGCTAAAAAGTAAAAAAAAAAAAAAAAACGAAATTTTTCCTAAAAATATATTTTTTTATCAGGCTTTGTTTTACATGTAATTTTTTTTTTTTTTCAATTGATTATGAAATTTGTTTTCAAAAAAAAATAAAAATAAAATAAAATAAAAATAAAAGACGGTAACATGGAATTCATTTTCCCACCCAAAAGGTGGGAAAACCAATCCCATCAAATCATAGAATTGGCACATGTGTGAGGAAATTATGGAAAAAGTTTTCTAGAAAAAATTTATACCATCAAACATGCCAAAAAATGGAAAATGGAATTTCCATGGAAAATATCCCCTATCAAACGCACCCTAAATACTTATAAATTCCTCCTTTTTCTTGAAAAAACTGTAAAACCTCACATTCTCCTATGCAAATAAAGGTGTGTTTGAGCCACATTATTTTGGAAAGATGTATTTTGGAATATTAGATTGATGAAGAATGTATGGTTGAAAAAGTTATGATGTGATGAAAAATATTAGTTTATTGAAGAATACGTGGTTGAAAATGAGTAGAATGAGAATGAAAATTTTAATATGACTCAAATAGGGGGCTAAATGTAATTTTGTCTTCTTATCATTTCATCTCTGTCCTAGATTTAGAGCCGATTTGAGTCCCATTTTTTTTCTTAAGAATACATTTCGAAAAATTAGATTGATGAATAATGTATTTTGAAAATAATGGAGATGAAAAAATGACTTAAAACTGTTATTAAATGATATTGAAATTACTTTTCTTTTCTTTTTGTCCTTCATTTTTTTAAAAAAGATTTTTTGCTCTCATAGGTGAGGATTTTTTTTCCTAATACAGTTAATCTTAGCTTAGCTCCTGTTTGAGCTACATTAAAAATTTCATTTTCATTCTTCTACTCATTTTCAAATACACATTCTTCAATAAAATAATATCTTCCATTATATCAATAATTTTTCCTTATTTTTCAATCACACATTCTTTATCAATCTACTATTCCAAATTACATTCTTCCAAAATAATGTGGCTCAAACACACCCTTAATAATCATATACTAAATATAGAATTATATACATATCACGTGAAATAAACCTTAAAAAATGAGAAGATATGTGGTGGTTGAACTTTCACACTATCTTTGTCAAGCAAACATGTAAGGGATTCTTTGTTAAAAGACCTAGTCAAACAAAGTAGTTGGAAAAAAGACCCCTTCTCATTGTTTATTGGTCAAATGGCCTCAATTAAAAAATACAATAAATAAACATGGCAAATTGTCTAAAATATCCCCATCAAGTAAAAGACTCATACACCCTTTTCATTCCATCAAATTCACCATTTTCTCTCGTCTGAAAACCAACGTGCTCTTTGACCTAAAAAAAAAAATCCAACGTGCTCTTCATCTCCAATGTTTGCCGCCTCCTAAAATCTTTTTATTGATTATATTCCTCACCTATCTTCTCCAACATTTTGAGCATTGGAATAAGGATTTTAGCTTCTATATTACCTACATTGAAATCTCCATTATTTGAAGAAAAGAAAATGGTATTTTTATAAATCTCATGTACATTTGGTCCTTTTATTGTTGATTATAGTATGAAATGATATTTTAGCTGATTTGTTTTTACTGTTGGTGTATTTCCGCAACTACTGGACGATTTGTAGTTCAGAACGACAGTTCAGCCGTTTTACGTAGTGTAGAACGACACTACAGTCGTTATCGTAGAAAGAGAGATGTGAGCAATCGAAATGAAGTTGAGCAATACGATGGCGATTATGGGAATGATATAGAAAGAAACTATGTGGATTGGGATAATTTGACCATAATTCAAGGCAGTTCCGAAAAACAAGTTTTTCAAGATGAATCTCCTCTTAGAGATGAAAACAATGTTAATTTCTCCGTGCAAGAGGACATTATTGGTACTTCAACAGAAGTTGTCTGTTCAATTCCATATAGATCATCGGCATAATCGTATCACTTGTACAGATCGTATACCACTCAGCGAGATACATGAACAATGAAGACAACATGACACATATGAGGCTTTTGTGGTGTTGTGATGTACAGCTTTTGTAATATAGAAAATGGATGGTGGTGTTATGTTACGATGTACTACTTTTGTCGTTTTGAAAAGCAAACTACTTATAATGTTTGGAACGAGTGATTGTGTCCTTGTCTTAGACTTGATGAAGCCAGAACGGCAGTTATGATGCACATATGTTTTTTTTGTTACACTAAAACATCGCTTGTGCTTTTTCAGAACAGGATGCTAGTTGTGTCGTTTTCTTTTTCATGTCCATCAAGTATTGAGCATATCTCACCTACATTCTAAGAGGGGTGTCCATCTTAAAACGTAAATGAGTTTATCTAATCGAATATTGTGTCTCGAATGAGTCATAGTGCTCTCTACAGGTGTTTCCAGGCAGAACGACACAAGTGTCGTTTTCTGGACAGTAACGACACTGGTGGCGTTCTCGTTGAATTTTTTTCACACGGCATCACGACACTTGTGACGTTCTAGTAGACATTATATGATCAGTAACGGCACAAGTCTTTCTCATTATCATTATACTTGTAAATATAACGATACTCATACCATTCTAATAAATAATCTCTTTCCATTCAGAACGACAGTTGTGCCGTTTTAATGAACAGTAACGGCGGTTGTGTCGTTTTGTTTGTCATTTCGATTAAGCATTGAGCATATCTCCCCTACAAAATAAGAGGCATATCCATCCTACAACTCAAATGAGTACATATAACGAGTTCATCGTGCGTCGGACGGGTCGTGGAGCTCTGTGCGTGTGTTTCCAGGCAGAACGACACTTGTGCCGTTACAAGACAGTTCTGCCGTTCTGTTGATTTCTTCAATATTTTTCAACTTTTCGAGTCGAACGACCTCGACAACTGGACCCCCTAACTTGATGAAGGCTGGACTTGTTGATTAGGAGATGTGTAACGGTGGAATTGATGTTTGAACATGTGAAAACCATCAAGTCTACATTGATTTCGTTTGAAAGTGTAGACGTTGTGCATATCTCCCATACAAAATAAGAGCCATGTCCATCCTACAACTTAAATGAGTACATATAACGAGTTCATTGTCCCTCGGACGGGTCGTGGAGCTCTGTACGTCTGTTTCCAAGTAGAACGACACTTGTGCCGTTACAAGACAGTTCTGCCGTTCTGTTGATTTTTTCAATATTTTTCAACTTTTCGAGTAGAACGACCTCGACAACTGGACCCCCTAACTTGATGAAGGCTGGACTTGTTGATTAGGAGATGTGTAACGGTGGAATTGATGTTTGAACATGTGAAAACCATCAAGTCTACATTGATTTTGTTTGAAAGTGTAGACGTTGTGCATATCTCCCCTACAAAATAAGCGGCATGTTCATCCTACAACTCAAATGAGTACATATAACGAGTTCTCGTGCCTCGGTCGGGTCGTGGAGCTCTGTACGTTTGTTTCCAGGCAGAACGACATTTGTGCCGTTACACGACAATTCTGTCGTTTTATAAATTGCTTCATCTTTTATCTTTTATTTTTCACCGTTCAATATTTCATCAAGTGTCTCTCTCATTATCAACAAATAAATTTTCTCTTCTCAAGCAGAACGACACAAGTGTCGTTTTGTGGACAGTAACGGCACTAGTGCCGTTGGATTTCATCCGTGACAAAACGACTCTTGTCTTTGTTTCGAAATCGATAACGGCACAAGTGTCGTTTTGCTCATTTGTTTCATCAATTTGCCTTTATTTTCGAAACCCAAGATTTCATCAAGTGTCTCTCTGATTATCGTTATATTTAAACATGTAAATTTTCTCTTCCCAGGCAGAACGACACAAGTGTTGTTTTGTGGACAGTAACGGCACTAGTGCCGTTCTCGTTGGATTTCATCAGTATTTTTCAACTTTTCCAGCCGATCGACCACGAGAATTGGACCCCTTCACTTGGGAAGGCTGGACGTGTTGATTAGGTGACAACTAACGGTGGAATACATGAGTTCCTTTTGTAACGACACAAGTGTCGTTTCGACGATAACGGCACTAGTGCCGTTCTCATTGAATTTTATTCACAAAGATAACGACACTTGTGCCGTTTTGATATCAGTAACGACACTTGTGTCGTTATGTAGATTTTTTTCAATATTTTGCTACTTTTCAATGCAAGGACATCAAGGATTGGACCCCCAACCTAAGAAGGACGAAAATATTGATTGTGTGACAACTAACGGTGGAATTGATATAGAATATAAGGCATGAAACGGTGAAAACACAAATCTTAGTCTAAATTCGTTTGAAAGTACAAGAAATTGGCATATCTCAAGAATTTTGTAAGTGGCGTGTTGAGCCTACAACTTAAATGTGTTAATTTTGTCGATTATCGTGGTTCGGACTGGTCGTGGCTCTTCAAAATCGATTTTAAAGTCAGAACGACACTTGTGTCGTTTTCAAAATAGTAACGACAGTTTTGTCGTTTTCTTTTTTTCTCTTGATTAAGTAATGAGCATAAATTTTGAATGTTGTAAGTGGCGTGTTCAGTCTGCAACTTAAATGAGTTCAACTCATCATCATCGTAGCTCGGACGGATCGCGGCTTTTCAAAATCAATTTTAGATACAGAACGACAGTTCTGTCGTTCTAGTAGACGTTCTCAAAGCAGTAACGACACTTTTGTCGTTATGTTAATTTCTCCAATATTTTGCTACTTTTACAGCGGAACGACGTCAAGCATTGGACCCCCTAACTTAAAAAGGTCGACAAACTGATTGTCTTTTTGGTCAGTCAATCTAATTTGCCTATTTTGGTACTCAAAATCATTGTTTCCAATCTTCTTAGTTAAAAAAAAATTTTGGGGGCCCTCGGGAGGGGGGCCCGCCCCCCTCTACCCCCTGTATTTTCGCCAATACTTTTTGTTGATTTATTTAATATTTTTTGCTTCTTTTCCACCGCAAATGACACTTGTGTATCGTCGTAATGTCATTTGTACAATCATCTCATATCTTTTCATAACTTTCTATATTACATACTTTAGGGAGTCCACTAAAAAATTGTTTGTTGAAAAAATCGGATGTTGGTGAAATTTTCGGAACGACACCAGTGTCGTTACTGGACATAAAAATGACACTTTTCGTGTTACATATCTATATACGAGTATAAGCAATTACGGCCCCATTCATCCCATGAAAAATAATAAGTGAAACTTATTTATATTGTAATATGCACGTAACACGTATAATGTTGAAAAAAATCAAATTACAGCAGATAACGACTGTAGTGTCGTTTTACGTTGCAGATAACGACTGTAGTGTCGTTTTACATCGCGACACAGACCTTTTTGAGCAACAGCACATCGAATTGGTGCATTATTGGTCGATGTTAAGTCATGGTGTTCGTCGTCTGGGTGAGTGCTATCCACTGGTGGTGTGCACGACCATGGGTGTCGTCGGAGACAGGTTTTCCGGCAGAAGAAGAGTGCGTCGAAGCTATTTACAATTGATTTCAGTACTCATTTTCTTGATTTTTCTCAATACTAATTCAAAGCCAATAATTTTGTCATTGAAGAAAACGTTGATGCACAAATTTCGAATCTTTAAAGTTTTTGGTGAGTTGAAGATGATGAAAAGAGGAAGAAGAAAACCTTAATTTCAAAAATGGAGAATAAGGTTTTACAAAGAAGTTGAAGTAGAAATGACGATATGAAATGAGGGAATTGAGTTAATAATTGAAGGATAATTTTGTCATTTTATCAATTAAAACATTTTGATTTATTTCTTTATTTTTTATTCATGGTCAAAGGTCATTTTACCAATATCATTGTCCACTTGGGTCAAATGGCCAAATTCCCCCAACATGTAATAGGTCCAAATTAAGAATATACGAAAATTTTCTGGTAGACCTAATCTTAACAGAAACAAATTATAGTATTACAATTTGTATAGTACTGTTACTTATTCCATCGCTTGAATGGTATTGACGTGAGAAATGTTTCGTTACCACTTGATGGGATAACTAAATCTGTTGCTTTCTGTTTCGTGAATTTATTTTTTATCGGAACTCACGAGGTCAAAGAACATGAGCGGCGAGGGAAAGAACTTAAATTCAAGTCCCACAGAATCGAAGTGTTTACACGTTGGCCGCTTGTAAATAGCTCAAGAATGTTAATGGCTTGTTCTCTTTACTGTTTTCAAATCATTTTCAGTTTTCAATAACACTGAAAATACGTTTACTTACCTATTTTCAAAAACGAATTTTCAAAAATGAGTTAAAAATTTACAAAGAAAACGGAAAACACTAAAAATGTCTTTTTGGTTGTTTTCAGATAAAATAAAGCCAAAACCTCATTTTTTTTTTTGAAAAACCTTTTTCAAAATGACAAGAAGAACGCATTTTCAACAATCTCAAAATGGACACTCAAAACAAAAAATTCAAAATGAATTCAAAACTCAAAACTAAAAACTGAATACGAGGAAAACAACCCCTGAGCACTCGAATCTCTTCAAAGTGTGACCGATGAGCTATGCTTTAAAATGATGCTTTTCTTTTAAAATATCCTCGAATTACTTTTTAAACTATTATTAAGCATAGACAAGCGGTTAGACCCCATTTCTATATCTGATTGGGCTTCAACAGGACCAATAAATCACGAGTAAAGTTATGGACTATAATGTTCAAGTACAAAATCTACAAGTGTAAGATTACACAATTATGGAACATATAGGGCACAATTTTAAATTTAGTAAATAAGTATCCTAAAATTACAAAATACACAATTATGGAACATATAGGGTACAATTTTAAATTTAGTAAATAAGTATCCTAAAATTACAAAAAACAAGATTGTTATGAAATTGAAGGAGAAAGAATAAGGATAAGAGAGTAGAGGTAACAATTAGAAGAGATTGAGAAAGAGTCAAAAACTCTTGTGTGTATTTAAAGAGTCAAACTTATAACTATTAGTTTATAACACTCCCTAATTAGTGAAATTTGATCTCGACTTACTCCTTCGATCATCAGGAACAATAAGGCATTCTCCATGTATGGCCTTAGATCCAACCAAATGCTTCATCCTCTCTTTTGAAAATAATGCATCACACAACATTTTCAATGGTGAGAGTATCAAGACTATACAAGATCGTGTCTCTAAACGAAGTAAACGAAGCGGACAAAGAACACAATGGGATTAAGGCCAAATCTTCTTCATCATATTTTACCTCTAAAGCCTCCAAATCAGCAACGATCTCTTTGAACACAACCAAATGATCTTTCAAAGATCTGCCTTCTGCCATGCGAAGAGAATACAATATCTGATTCAGATGCAATTTACTTGTCAAACTTTTAGTCATTCACAATTGCTCCAACTTCAACTACAACGCAGCTGTCGTTTTCTCTTTCAAAACGTTCTGAAGAATATTGTTAGAGAGATAAAGATGGATCTATGAAAGTACTTTTCGATCCTTCCGTTGTTTCTCATTCGTTGTCTAAGTTGTGTGCATTTTGTCAAATCTAAGATAGCGTTTTATTTTTCAATAACTTTCATCATCAAATATTTCTTTAATAAATCAAACACCTTTAGAAGCTCTTCAAGAGTTCCAACAATATTTAAATTATCAACGACAGTGATAATATATCTAGATTTTATAAAAACATGCATAGGAATATAGGGTCATTCTTGTAGCCCTTGTCAACATGTATACACTAGGACGATCAAATTGCACATGTCCAAATTTCAAATTATCTATATATTTTGATCGAATAAGTTTATGAAAACTTAAATATATGATTCAAGCATATTAAATTTTTCAGGGATTTATATACATAATATTATTAGTCAAGTCAAACCGTTTGATGTAACCACATTCATTAGACGCACATTAAATTTCACGTATTGCCACATAAGATGCCGACTTGTGATTACATTCACTATATGAATAATGTATCTATTCATGTAAGCCTGTGAAAATCATTATGTTAAGATTTTTGCATTATATCTATTGACTACATTTTTCTCATTTACTCTTTGGCTTTACATTGTCATGTATTTGGACTGCAAATCACAATAACTTCAAGTTTCTACGGCAAGCTCAATTTACCTAATATTTATTCCGTCATTTTATTTCGGCCAATCATTTTTAAGCTGACATTCTTCAATGTATTGTGGTTCAACATCCCTGTTTTTGTTCATGATGCTGCGCGCTATATGTTGTTGATAACTATTTATTTTCGATTTAATTTCTTTTCCCATAACGACAACTTATCGAGATCTCTATATTTTCAGTATATAAAAACGATATTTCTTTATAGATATTGTAATTGATAATTTGAATTTTATGAAATATGATACCATACTGAGCACTTAAGTTTCATCTTAAAAGAACAAACTTTAGTAAAAATATATTGTGTGGGAGGGATTAAAATTAGATTAAAATTGAAAATAGAGCCGTTATTGTTGACTTTTATTAGACGAGTGGGGCCCAATAACGGCCATATTTTCAATTTTAATTGGCTTTTAATCCCTCCCGAACAGGGCCATATTAGCTAAAGCCTTACATCTTTAATATTGTTTTCATTTCTAAATAATATAAGACGTTACCTTAAGCAACATCAACCTTTATAATTTTTTCTTAGGTGTTAATATTGTTTTCATGTGAATTTATGTAATTAATTATATAAATTGGACATTAGGCATACACATTAATAAATTTTGCAGAATATTTATGGTAAAAGGTTGGATGGAGTCCAAGATTTTGGGAACAAAGAAATTAGGCATAAAAGTACTATATTAGTTAATGCATTGCCCAAACAGATAATGTATTGCCCACTGGATAAAAAAATATTACCCAATCGTGTAACATTCAATAGATGTTTGAGCTCTACTTTATCGTAATAATGTATTTTGGAATGAATCGTGTTATGTGTACAATATTGATTGACAATATCCTATTTGACATTATCAGGGGCGGACCCAGGAATTTTTTCCAACGCGGACGGTATTAGTAAAAGTAAAAAAAATAAAAAATAAAAAAATTATAACACAAACATGTCTAATGTCTTTCTAGTTTCCATAATTCCATTGCTAAGCACACATGCCACAATCAAGGAAACAAAAGGTTTATAAATTATAGGCTTGCTTGGTTAGTTGGTTTCGAAATTCAATAGCAGACGGCCATTGCCAACACCCAAGTTAGTGAAGTTCCCAACATCCAACGCCCAACAGGCAACACCCAAACATCGACGACGCAGATGAATACCCAAACACCGACAGATGGCCAGACGCAAATGAATACCTAAGTCCCGACAACACTCGTGGTTCTTATTTGGCAATTTGCATATACTATACAGGCTACAGCAAGCAATAGCAGATGAATACAGTGGCAGAAATTATAGAAAACTTGCACTGGGCGTCTGGCTGTAGCTGATGAAATCAGTGCAGAACCAGTGGATGAAAATTGATGAAAGCAACAGAAAACGCTGGCTGCACCGTGGATGCAGGGGCGTTCACAGTTAGCGGTCCGTCCAGCCTTCGAGGGAGTTCGATGGATTTATTTTTATGGAAATTACATGTACCCCTACTTTTCAAGATGCAAGTTCAAAAATCAGATTTTAAGTTTTAATGTTCAAAAATCAGATATTTTATAGATAGATACAGATTTTTATATTTAATTAAATATTAATAATAATATTATAAAAAATAATTTATATACACCCACCACTAAAATTTAATTATCAAACCCTAACCCTGATTCTCTCCTCTCGCCATTTCTTTATCTCACTTTAACTCCTCTCCTGTCTCGTTTCTCTCTCTCTCTCTCCATCCCTCATCTCTTCTCTCATGAAAAGGCCACCACCGCCGTCGCTGCTGCCACACCACCGCTGCTGCCGCTAATTCTCTCCTCTTCCCATCTCTCCCTCCCCATCTCTCTCGTCTCCTTCACTGAGCCGAATTGGGAGCTGCAACGTTAGGATCGGAGCTGCTGCAGTGAGGACCCACAACTGGAGAGCGCCTGCGCAGTCAACGGAGCTGCAACAAATTTAATCTATTTTGCACACGATCGTTGTCAGTGGTTAGTTTTTTCACAGATCTGACTTGAAAATGGTGGAGTTGGGGACTGATTGGTGGTGTATGTGCAGATGGTGGTGTTGGGGTTAGGGATTTTGTTGGAAGGGTGGTGGTTGTGATGTGGCAGTGGAGTGATTGTTGGTGTTGGTGGTGTGGTGGTGGCGTTGTCGGCCACCGTGTGAGGATGACCGCAAGTGATGGTGGAGACATTGGAGGTGGTAATGGTATGTGACCCGTTAGTTGACCCGTGGCCGATTATTTAACCGTGACCCTTAAATTCGAAGATTTGTGGTGGTGATGAAGTATGTATCTGTAGTGGCGGGGTGGTGGTTTTGTGGATCTTATAATTTTTGTGGTGGTGGCGGTGATATTGTTGGTGCTGGAGATTGTTATGATTTATAGCCGGAGCAGTGGCTGTGGAGACATTCGGAGGTGATGGTGGCACATGATCCAGTAGTTGACCTGTGATCAATTAGTTAACTGTGACCCTTAAAATTCGAATTGTGACTCAAAATTAATTAAGTTGTCACCGAAAAATTTACCCGTGATCATTTGAAAATAACATGCGATCCTTATAAAAAAATAAAAATAACTCGTGATTATGAACAAAATTCTGATTTGTGACCTAGACTGTGACTTGTAACTTGAGTTGTGACCTGGACTGTGACTTGTAACTTGAATCGTCGCCGAAATGGTCACCGGAATAGGAGCAGTCGCCGAAATCGGCATCGGAGCGGTCGCCGGAATAGTCGCGGGGGTGGTGGAGGTGGGGGTGGGTTAATTATATTTATTTATTTATTTATATCTTTATATATATATATATATATATATATATATATATATATATATATATATATATAAAGTTGTTAAAAAATCTGATTTTTGAAATGTGAAAATTGTTTTGTTATTTTTGAAATAGGATAAAGATAAAGTAGGAGAAATGACTTTTTCCCTTTATTTTTTTGGACTGTTATAGTATTGTAACGGATTGTAATTTGTAGGGCTTCTATCAAGGCCCAAAGCCCAGTGCAGGCATCTGCTTGGGCTTGAGCTGGGTCCGTCCCTGGACTTCATCATATTCATCTCATTTTTTCGCTCTTCTCCAATCCCACTTTGGAGCTCTCCCAATAGTCCAATACTGCTATCTTATAATACCTACAGAAACATAGTTCTTCACTACAACTTTTCTACACTTACATCATGGTTGACGCCTTTATTTACACTCTTTGACATGACACAATTTTACAATTGATTTTAACAACACTTATTCAAATAAATAACCTCGATTTTGACACATCAACGGGTCTCAAACTAGTTGTACACCATGAGTATACAACCAAGGGCGGACCTGGGGGGTCATGTGCCCCTCCCCCCAGATTTTGAATCTTTTTTTATAATTAAATATATAAAGGATGCGGCTGTATGTGAAATTGCTTGTCGCTGATGTTCTCTCTAGGTACTTCTATACCTGTTGCTATTGGAAAGACTAAAATGCTTCAATTGTTGCTCTATACTTCATGATAGCTATCATGCAACCAATATTTCAGTTTTGTTAACCAAAAGATGAGTTCAGTTTATATAGATCATTAAAACATATGTAGAAGTGAATTTTGTGAGCATGCTCTAAGACCAAATTCTGTATTCCTCGAGAGATTTATGGAATGATGATTCTTTGTCATTTCCACAGATTCTACGTTCCAAATTAAGATATATTTGAGGATCTAGTGCACAGACTTTTATGAATTGTTAATTTTTTTGCTGTAGTGGACCAAGAGAAGATGCAACCAGGATTGGTTCTGCTGGTGTTGTGAGACGCCAAGCAGTCGATATTTCACCTCTAAGGCGTGTTATGCTAGGGAGAGTGCTTTTAGGAATATTAAGACTATAGCCGAATGCCTTGCTGATGAACTCATAAATGCGGCCAAGGGGTCTTCGAACAGGTGAGAATAGGCTATCCTTTTTTCTATATTCACATGCCTCAAGCTCTTGTTCATTTCTTCCTTTTATCTAGTGCAATTTGTTTTCAACACAGTTCGCAGAATCTTTAATCAATTTTTAATTTACATACAGCTATGCTATTAAGAAGAAGGATGAGATTGAGAGGGTGGCAAAGGCCAATCGTTAACTATATGTGTGACTGGAGAGTTGTAATCTTTAGAGAGTTATTGCTTTGTACTTTTTAGTCTCTACCTGTTTTGGTGGTTTTGTTTTCTGGAGAAACCTTAATTTCAGTTGCTTGGAATTGTCATAAGCATAATGCTGAACGAAACTGCAGTTTTTTGGTTTTACTAAGTTCATGTTGTTTGTCTTCCCTTTATGTTTCTCCTCTTTTCTTTTCTTTTAATTCAATTGAAAATGGTGTAATTATGGAACGTTATCAAAATATGCGAACACGTAGAGAACAGTTGTAATAAAATATCTTTTACTTTAATTTTTTCGTCACTTTTTGAAAGTTTGATTGTGCCCCCTGTTTAAGAAGTCTGCGTCCGCCCCTGTATACAACTAGCTTAATTCTCTCCACTATCTTGTGTCACCCACATTCATATTACTGACAATGCAGCAAGTTTGAAAATTTTAACAAATTCCGTTGCTTCAATTTACCCGATAAAATATTCATAAATAGAAATTCGTTCAATAGAATTTTGATCATGTTGGGCAAAGGTTAAATTAAAATTGAAGTTGATAAAACATACATGTTATCTACGTATATCGTAAGACACAACTTATAATTAATTATTATCTAAATATTTCGTAGAGCACACTGCTTATATATACTTAAAAACATTAATGTTTGATATCATCGTGTCATATCAGTATTTGCCAACTTTAAATTTGAACCGTCCATTTCTTGCAAGGTTGACATGAATTTATTTTAAAAAATTGGCCACGTTTGGCAGAAGATAGATGTTTCGATGTTCCTACGCGGTACACCAAGTCCCCTAGCTGCCCAACAATGCCATCCATATCATGTGAACATATTAAATATTATGGACAATAATCTGCAATTGCTTTTCAATTATTCATTTCCCTTTCACCAAGGATTTAAATATTATGGACAATAATCTGCAATTGCTTTTCAATTATGCTACTTGTACAAAGGTGGTTTACAAAAACGTGTTGACAAAATGATGTGACAAGATCTAGGTCATTGATTTCAAAAATTGTATTTTAAATAATTGGTCAAGATGTTGCCAACACGTATTTTGTAAACTAATTTTATAACCTAACTTTGTACAAGTAGCATGACTCATTGCTTTTTGATAGACAAAACATAAAGACATTTCTCTTGCCTTTGTGGATAAAGTCGAAGGGACATAGGTTAATAGAAAATAAGCTCAAAATCATAATTATTTGTTTAACCACTTCATTTAAAGATTTAAACCTTCTAAAGTAAAGTGTGACCTTGTAAGGGATTTGAGATCGATGAACCACGAACCTCACCGAGCTGGGATCAACTCGTGTACAAAACACTTCATATAAAAAAACCATGATTAGGAAGATCCATAGGGGGTTGACATACACTTTCGCCAATGAAATATTCATGGGTGAGTAGAACTAACCTTTATCAACAGAATCCGTCACTTTTTTCGTAGGTGATAGCAACGAATGGTGTCATTGGTAACTTTCCCTTGATGAAAACATGTTTTTTAGTAGTGAGATAGTTTAAAGTTATGCGCCACAAGGGGTCGGAGAATTTTATAAATATGCAACAACATGACTTGAATTCAGCCTCATATGTAAAAAGGACAGAGATTTATTTATTCATTATCATTCAATATTTTGTAACTTCCGTTTATCGTATAATCATGATAAACCAAAGAGACCAAGGCACCCTAAACAAACCAGGCGCGCTCATTATAAAAACGGGGGAAAAATCGATTTTTCTTGTTTTGTTTTGACAACAATTCAAAGCAATCTTTTTAGCATCCTATAAACTGTAAAAGACGTCCGAACAAAGGGGAGGCCGATTTTGTCATAGTAGAGCAAGAAAAGAGAGAATTTTACATTGAAGAAGCGTAATTTCATCTCTTGGGTCAGATTTGAAGACGTTTTTTAAGTTTTCGAGTTCCTCACTATTTTCTTAGCCTCCGGTGATGTCGCTTCTCTTTCTTTTATGTCATTTTCATATGACAATACTATGCTAAATAATTTAATGTATTGGATGAATGATGAAACATATGAATTTATACTTTCTAGTTCAAGACTTAATGTTTTTTAGTTAATTCTTGTGTTATTGACTAAATATGAACGAATATTGTGTTGTTTGAATGTTTGGCCATCATTTAGATAACTAGTTACTTGTTTGTAGTGTTGAGAAAATCATAATAAATAGAACAATGCGTATTTAACACACAGACAATAAATATTAGGAATAATTTTTTTTATGGCGTATGCAATTTTGTTCAATAATCATGTGATTGAATAAGTGCTTTGCATGAGTTCTTATATAATCATGTGATTGAATAAGTGTTTTGCACGAGTTCATATTAGGAAAATGATCGGGGTTGGATCGTGTTAAGCATATATTTGATATATCTTGGAAGAGAATATTAGATATTAATGAATTATTGATTGTTTTGAACACATTAATCATGCTAACTTACATAAGTCCAGAATTAAAACTCAATTTATGATTCTATTATTCTTAATCTAACAATTGGATTCAAAATTTTAAAGCATCATGCCCAATTAATCGTGTTATGTAATTGAATTTTAAGTATTTTAAAAGCCCTAGACATCTTTAAAGCGTTAAAAAAATTAACGTCATAATAAATAAAAGAAATTGGAAAAAGTCGTGACAATCAGAGACACTCCTTCACGTTTAAAAAACACACTAGCATCCTAAATTCCTAATGGTTAGTAGATCATTCTCTGAAAAATATGTATATACATACAAAATATGTTAAAAATGAAGGGTACATTAAAGTAAATACGATGATGTAGCTGCTAATGACCTGGTTAGTTAAAATCTTTCAGTAAATATAGCAATGCATTAAACTACGATTTGAGAATAATGTGAATAGTCTTTTCTTTCACAACTGAGATCCTGGAGCATGTGCAAACAATTATTAACAACACATGCCAATTGCATACAAACCACTTGTTGCATTGAAACTTCCGAGTTCCAATAAATGTAGCAATGAAATGAACATGAAAAAAATAAGCGTTTATCCCCATATTCGATAAGAGCCAGCAAACTTGGGTTACCAAGTTTTTAAGAAATACATGTCAAATATGAAGCAGAAATATCAAATGCATAATGGTGCAATCAACATCATAGTTTGTGACAACCTAAACTTCCACATTAGCACAATCTAAAGATGTCAAATATGTCAAAACAGAAATAGTTATCACGATATTGAGAAAACAGTTCGATTGGAGTGGCTTAACTCGACTTCGTTCGATGGCTTCACGCTTTGCTTGAACTATATAGTCATGAGAGTCCATATTTGCATTTATGATACATATGCAGCATATACATATATAATATATTGTACAACTCAAGGGGCTGAACTGGTTCACAATTATGTATTTATATTTATGCATTTTTGTAACATACTATACATGTCGTGGTATACATGCGTAAATTTTATATTCTTGTATATCATGTATAATGGTGCAGTTAACATCATAGTTCGTGATAGCAAACTTCCGCATAAACACCTTTTAAAGAAATCAAAAGTAAATTCCGTAATTTAATATCATGCCAAAAAACATCTTAGTTCATAACCAAGGATGTCACATATGCGAAAACAGCAATCACGATCATAATATTTAGGACATAATCCGATTGGAGAAGCTTATCTGGGCTTCCTCCAAATCCTCCATAGTCTGCTCGAATCCTCCAAATTTCAAATAGGTAACACTCACTGAATTTATTCCTTGCCTTCATAAGACTTCCAAGTTTTATATGTGAAGTTCACAAAATTTGGTAATAGCGCCATCTTGTGTTATTAAATAAGTAACAGCACACAAAAAGAAGATACTCGTACTGAAATTTAATCCTGCAGCAACCATAAAAGGTAATAGATATAAGCATTTGCGTGTATTCCTACCATGAAGTTCTTTATGCACGAAATGGGGGAAAAAAAACTTTCAACAGCCATTAAGAAGAGTGAGTAGTATGGTATAAGCAATTAACAATTATAACCTTTCCCGTCGAATATTAGGCTGTCACAAATTTTTCTGGTTGAACTTGTGGGGAACTGTCATCTAAATAGAAACCCTGTCCATAAAATGTATTAGACGTTAGTTTGATGTCAATTTTCCATATGATTTGTCAAACACGGCATAGACAATGAGAAACCCTTTACTTTATAGTCATTTGCCTATCCAAGGTGACCAAAATCATTGGGGGTGGGGTAGTATGAATCAAAGAAAAAGATTTTCAATTTGGTTTAACAAATAAAAAAGAACCTTTTCAGCAGGAATTAAATTAAAATGTAGATTTAAAAGTTGAAGGGTCAGAGAAAGGTACATGAATGTCGGGGCAAATATAGAAATAATTATTGCAATATTGAGAAAAGGTAGGTAGTGTTAAGGAATCAAACGACTTCCACTTAGATTGTGATGCGCAATTGCATTTTTATGGTGTGATCTATTTTGTGGTAAGGCAATCGGTTTAGAGGTGAATCATTTTAAAATAAAGTTAACATGTAAGCACCAGAGAAGTGGTATTAAAGCGTGCAACCTATAATTAGGCTCAAGACAAAACAGCAAATGAGCCCATTATAAGTTAAGTAATGAAAGAAAACCTCGGGAGGCTCAAATTTTGCTCCAAGGTTGCTAAGTTTAGCATGAGCTTCAGCATAATCTTTAAAAAATGCATCTTGATCTTCAGCATATTTCTCAGCATATTCCTGCAGATGCATAAAGTCAAATGTAAATATAAAGACGAGATTTTAGAAAATGTCTCTAGCAGTGACACTTCATTACTCTACCTTGAATGAAGGATCTTCAAAAAGAACAGCATCTGTAGGTAAAACTAACAGATCTGCATCCCTTCTTTCTTTAATATCCTATATATTATTTCATGTCAGAATAGAGTGTGAGCATAATCCTGATTCTTAAAAAACTGACATCGCCAAACAGCACCTTAAAGTAGGAGTTATCAAACTTAAGCCACTGCACTGTCCATGACTGACCTCCAGGGGCTCCAGGTCCGTCTTTCTGCCAGATGACAGAATGGTAAGTTCACTTTCTAAATGATTACATGTTGTAGAAATTAATTATTGCTAATATTGTTGGCTAGTCACGCAGAGAATGTTAATGGCAAAATAATTCAGTGCTAATTGAAGAAGCAACTATAGCAAGTGAGAATGTACTCAGAGGATCAGATGATGCGGGAGAATGAATAAACTATGATACATGTGACAGAAAAATAGAAAGGACTAAAGAACTAGATGGTAAAAGGTTCAGATATATAGCCTATTGTCATCTCCATTATAGTGCAAACTAGAGGCGCTCAAACTATACTAGAATTCCCCAAATGTCTCGTAAAGCACCATCTTATTTGAATTTTGAGCTTTATAAACTTACGTTTGCGCATATATACACATCTTATTTCCTGCACTTTTGCACAGCCTCTTGTTACAATTTTAAGCTCAAATATTAATTAAAACATTTCAGCTAATTTGATTAGAAATGAAAATGCTATTTTTTATGTGTCGAACCACCAAAATCAATCAAGTCCGCACATCTTGACATCTTTCCTAAACTATAATACCATAATCCTAGAATACTTATGTATCTAACACGAAAAGCTGAAACGATATATTTCTTGCACAGCACTGGGACTTAAATTGTATAAATCATTATCATGGTAAACAAGAAAAGCTAATTGTTAACGTTGTTAGCTCTGGATTGCCATGATAACGTATTACTTTAAAAAATTGTAAGAGACAAAACAGGGGTTTTATGTTGAAGGCTCGCTAACAGTGATGCTTAGTCTAAAGAATGAAAAAATTGATAATAATTTAAATCTTTGATTAATGAAGTTGGCATCAATATTCACAAAGACTCACCATCTGTTTCATCATTTACTTTAACAGAGTAAGTTACAAAACCAGACTTTAAAAAGGCACAAGTATGACTGAGAAACAGCAATCGTGGTTTGCAAGATACCAATGTTGGGTTGTAAAGGAAATATAATGCCCTTGTTTGGGTTCCATTTTGGGGAAAAAAACGTATTTTGGAATAGTGTTTTTTTTGGAGAATGTGTGGTTAAAAAAAAAATCGATTTACGTGTAAAATTATTTTATTGGAGAGTCTGTGGTTAAAAATGAGTTTTGAAAAAATGATTTTTTTGATAAAATGGGGCTCAAACAAGGGCAATATGGTGTAGTTAGAAATGAGGACGATAAGATGGATGAGTAGCCACACTAGAATGGACAAAATGAGGATACATACACAAAAGTGGAAGTGGCCTTGATTGAAAGGGGTAGCATATGTGGCTGGTTGCAAAAGATTTGATATACGTAGCATTGGAGTGGAACACAGAGGAAATAGTGGACCTCTGTTGCTGATCCCAAATTTATTGGAAATAAGGCTTAGCTTAGTGTAAGAATCGTTCAAACTACAACTAAAATGAGTACAAAGTGCAGAAATCAAAGAATAACTTTCAAATGATCATCATTTTATTTAAATTATTTAAAATCCATACTGTATGAATAGAACATGGCTTTCTATATTTGGTTGCACTTGTATTTATAAGAATAAAAAATCTACCTGTATAGGTTACTGTAAAACGCAGTTGGTCTAATGACCTCATTGTAAAACTTGTATTTTAACTTCACAGTTATCTTAGAAGTGCATGAAATCTTACTTTTTTCATACCATCCACTCTGCTTCTATGCATTGCATCCTCTTCAAATCTTTTGTTATTCATAATGGGATATAAACACCTAGTGTCACTTTTGGGACAATTCAATTCTTCATTGTAGTTCCATTGTTGTCCTTAATATTACGATCACTAAAAGAGCATTCTACAAATTCCTCCTTAGTTCTACCTATGTGGAAAATCCCGAGATTTTCTGTGGGATTTACTCATTATTTTTGGCCTTGATTTCCTCGTGCAGTTAACTCATGGAGATTAGGATAGGTCAAATAGAATTTGATGGTATGGAAAATATATTCTGATTGTAGACAAAATATCTTTTTTCCCTTTTAGTGACTTTTGCAGCCTGTAACTTTAGCCTATATATACCCTCGTGTATTTGACATCTTTATATAAAAAATGATGAAACTTTAGTAGAGGAACTGGAGCCGAACCGACTAGTTCTATTTGTTCCGGTCTGGTTCCGGAAAAATGCCCACCCCTAAAAAATACCAATATGCTAGATAATTTAAAAGTATCTGTTCTTGCCAAATGCAGTGGAATTGCATAATAGTGACAAATAATCTACTAAATTTATGGTTCTATCTGAATACCGTGTATTTTGTTTCTGGCTTGCCCCATCCACTACGCTCCGGCCTGGATCTTCCCAGAGTATGTGCACCTGATAGTGCAACTATTTCCTAGAAAACAAAATGCTGAGTGTTATTATCTTGACATTGAATATTAGGTTAGCAATAGGATGACAAAATACCTTATCATTCAATCCCATCCTGTAGAAGACCTCACGTAAATGGGTAGCCGGTGAAGGGGGACCGGCAGCTGATCAATGAAATTAAATTAGTTGTGTGTGTTAAGGAAAATATGAGAATTGCAATCTGGTGGGGATAAGTAAAAACTAAAACATCAGGCCCTCTCGAAGGACCTGAGAAGTGAAGTAGGCATTTGAAAAGATGTGTAGCAATATAATACAGGATTTTCCTAAATGATATAGAAAAAAAAAATTAACAAAGTTCAGTGTCTAATGCAAAATTTCAAATGCTCAGACTTAAAACTAATGCTCACGTGAAGCTAATCCTCCAAGCACTCTCGGTCATCACGTAATAAAAATAAAATGACAGTACAAAACTATTCATGTAAAAGTTGCCCAAGACAGCTCGTAGAATGCCACGAGATCCAGAGAAACCAGTAGAAATTATTAGTGCCATATCATGCAAACCCTTCATTTTGTAATGAAAATGTCAGGGTAGACTTGGCACTATCTTTTAGAAGGCAACTTCAAAGATTTCCCACCAACTTTAACTTTGAGTCCAGTCCCCTTTCCAATGCAACCAGCCAGAAAAATATAGAAGGAACCGCCAATAGTTAAAGCTTTAACCACCATGACTACTGCAACTATTCCAATCACAGTCTAGAAAAACAAAAGAAAAAAGTTCACACGAAAATCAACCATGATTTAAAAATTAAACATATCCTCTTGCTCCTCCTTCATCCACTATGGCTTCTCTGCATTACTAAAGAACAACAGATATAAAATTTGTCCAGAAAGTTAGAGGATTCCATTTCTGCAATTCTCAAGCTTTTTCTTAGATGTAGGACCACAAAACCCTGGGACATCTACCAAAACCCAAAGAATTTGTCATGCTGCAGCCGATAGCCAATCTGTAATTCTCATGGTTGTGGGGCATTCTTATTTCTTAATAATCAGTCTCAGCAACTGATGTGCTTTAGAAAATTTATGGAAATGAACAGAATGTATTTGCAAAGGTTGTAGTTATTTTACCGGGGAGTCTCCCTTCTTCAGGGCATTGCTCAGGTCCAGAGACATCCATTCTTCCATACTTCATTGGAATTTTGGGACCCCCAGCCTCCTGTAATTCCAAAGAAGAGTACCGGCAAGATCAGATTCAAAAAAATAAAAAAAATTATTCATGCCAAATATAAACCAAAGAATTACCTCCACGGCAGTAGCACTGGCCAACTGGAATAAATCAGCATAAGTCACACCAGAATACTTTTCCTTGATAGGATGAAGAAGTTTAAGTGCATTAACCAGCCCTGTACTTAAGCGAGTAAGGCACATACTCGTTGTCCAAGCAAATAATCAATATTGATATAGAACTCACCAGCGTTAGCTGCATGTTTCAATTCAATCTCAAATCTTAAACTTCCATTAGCACCACCACTTTTTGGCCATTCTTCAATATTCTTGTTATAAGTACCGGCATCATGCCAGCCCATGCGGACCTGTTTCATATGAAGACTTCAAAACTATTGTCTCAAATATCACATTATATGTTTCAGCATCGTCCATAATTGTGTAAAACACTAAGGCATTAGTTTGAAAAATGCCACAATCAATGTTGTGAAACCATTGACACTCACAAATGTCCAACATTGATGAGTCCAAATTTGTGATTTTAAGTCTTTCTTTACACATCCTAAACATTTTATCCCAATTCCCAAGTTAGCAACTTAGGGAAAGCTATCCTTTTTGTGCACGTATGATTGGGATTGGGATTGGGATTGGGAAGGGAGGTATTGATCTACAAGGCAAAATTCGGTTCAAACTTTAGTGGGGAAAATAAGTGTTTATGGCAAGTTCTTTTTCTTCTTTACTGTTTTCTCAAAATATCAATAAAAGATGCAAAAACACGAATATAGCATTCATATACCCAAAGTACTAGTATATTGAAGAAGCATTCACCCCATACACCAGACACAAGGTTATTTTCCTCAAAAAGTTCTGCGATATAGTACCTACATTACTCAAGACGTGTGAAGCTAACTCCACAAATTGGACAAATTTATTGACAGTATTTATTTGAGACATAATGAAAATTCCTAGCAAATGCCGCAAATCTGAAACTGGATAAAAAGTAAAACATATCATTTCTTCACACTTCACAGTTCCAATACCATCCTATCTGCTTGTATAAAAACAGGATGTTCCGCTTCTTGCCATATCTAGCAGTCACCCAAAGTCCTTTTCCACCCAGTATATTGTCTGTTTCTTCAACATGTAACTAAGTACTTCTTATTGAGAGGGATGGAGGAAGTAAAGAAAGGGAGGACATGCCCTTGTCCAGTCCCCTCAAAATCAAAGAAAACTGATGGGGATTGAAATATAAAAATTTCCAAATCAAGGCAAAATCTAGTTTAGCTACTCTTGTTTATCCCCCAAAGTAAAAATATTGTAACTCGTATAGGCTATGGCCATACACCATTTCTTCGTATTAAATTTCCTCAGAAGTATAAATCCTTTATTAGTAAAATACTTCGACCATTGATTACAACCAGAGCAGTGAGACTTGATACTGATGATCTGCTCACCCTTCAGCGTTTTTCATGATTATCCTTCTTAATTTTCTTTCATTCATGTAGTCCTCAACCACGTGTTCAAAAATCACAACATAAACTTACGTGCCACGAGACTATCCAGCAATAGTCGAAGACGTGTTACACGAATGCAAAATTCAATCATCTGAGTTCCTATTCACACTTTACATGTATAGTTTCTACAACGTAAATGCACATCTTATTAATAAGTATACAGTTCAGTAGAAAATTTCAACCATAAGGACCTTAACCCAAATTCTATAAGTTCTACCCTCTACTAAACGAGAAAAATGAAAATGTGAAATTACCAAAATAGGATGGCAAAACGTAGTCTTGAGTAGCTCTTTGATGTCCTCTCTTGCACTTTTCAGCTGTTCAGGGACCGAGGCAGCGCAAATTGGTGACGTCACAGTCGCGTAACTTAATCTCCCGCTCGATACTCGCCCCAGGGTTGTCTTCTAATATATCAAAAATCATGACAATTAAATAAAAACAAAACCAAAACATGAATAAATCGCATTTACTTGTACATACGGTGTTTATGGTTTTATACGAGAGTGTACCTGGCGGAGGAAGAGGCGGGAGAGGGGAGGGGAAGATCGGAGGGATTTAACGGAGACGGAGGAAGAGAGGGACAGTCTGTTGGCGGCGGAAGGGAGAAGGCGGGTGGACACGGTACTGGTGGCGGCGGCGGCGGCGGCGGCGGAGAGAGAAGCCATGGCTGTTGATAACAATGTCCGACGATCAGCTATCGGCTAGTCACCTTTTGGGTTGGATTTATGGAGTGAGTGTGGCTCCTCTGCTGTTTCTTTCCTCCGGTTTTCTCAAGTGGAATACTAAAATCGCTTCCGACAAACGACTTTAGTATAACTAAATGGACATTTTTTTCATCACTAATTCATTATAAGGATAATTAAAAAATTAACAATAAAATTAACTGAATTGTTTGAGAAAGAAAATGAATAATTTAATAATTTGGTTAATAGACAGAAACAAAAATGTAAATATTTCTACATGTAGAAAAGAATCCAATGTGAATAAGTTAAAAGTCCAATTTATTATTCATCTGCTTGTCTTATTTGAACTAAATTAAAATAATTTTATTCGGGTTCCTTGTTGAATAGAGAACTTCTTATTGAATTAGATCTTTTTTAGACAAAGGGATCATTTATTACGAGAATACGAAATTTCGGGTTCACATTCAATTTGAAGGAATAAAATAAAATTTGTCTTTTTAAGGCGGGCTTGAATGATAAGAATATTTATACAAATTATCATCCATTTGGCAATATCAACTGCTATTTGCTCCGATTAAATATGTAGAAAATTGATTTAAATTTAGGGCGTGTTCGGTAGAAATTAAAATTGAAAAACTAGCTGTTGTTGACTTTTATTAGACGAGTGGGACCCAATAACGATCATATTTTCAATTAAAATTGGATTTTAATCTTGGGCAAACATGCTCAAACTCATTTCACGTATAATTCATTTTATTTCAATATATATGTTTATTAATTTGTTTCAATATAAGTCTACTTCAATTATCGTTAAATGGACCGGAAACAATATTGAGTTACTTTACATATGATAAATGTTGTTTTTTTATATCGCAAGTATATGATATCGTAATAAGCAGTATAGTAGACTTTCAAGCCAGGATATCGTTCTCACGAAAATTATATTTCAGGACTTGATCAATTTTCTTCTAATTCCTATAGGATAAAAGCAAGTAAATAATTATGATGGTTGTGATTATTTTTTTCTTACTAATTGAAAATATAAAAAAGATTGCAAACAATAGATGATTGAATATTCAAATATGTGATAAATATTATGGCATAACAATTTCATTTATTGATAACTTTAATTCTTAATTCAAGATTCATAATTTAATGTAGTGTTCGATTGAATTATTCTATTGTATTCAATTTAATTCTCTCGAATTTTCATTGAGCCTATTTAACTAATTTAATTCAATATCTCTATGTGAATCAACATTAGTTCTAAAAATTCATATTATGATCTCGACAATTAGTATATGTATCTCTACACATTATATTAATTTACCAAATTTTATTATATGGTCTAAAACTCAAACTCACCTCTCGATTCCTAAGAGACTCATATAATCATCAAATTATTGATCAAATAATTTAATACATTAAACTCATAATAAAATCAACACATAAATAAATAAATCACATAAATTTTGAATAGAAAAACAAAGGATCAGAAGTCGACTACATTATTTTCCCTAATATAAAAATTAGTTACTCATACTGTAAAAATAAACACACGCAAAAGTGAAACGACGTCATAAAAAATTGACGAAACGTGAAACTGGTCGTGCCTGTCATCTCTCTCTCCCCTTTTCTCTTTGCATTTCTTTATGCTTTTTGACTTTCCCCCTTTTTTTCTTATCTCTTTCTTTTTTCTTCTTTTATTCTCTTCTTTTTCTCTGCTTTTTTTCTCTATCGTCCATTAACAAAAGAAATTAGTATAAGGCTAAATAAAATAAATTAACAATAAAATTACAGTTCCACAAAATAAAATTTTTTGAGAAAAAAAAAAAAGAATAATTTAAGTCTGGTGATGAGGATCTACCTTGAATGTTGGTCAATAAAGTGAAACAAAATTGTAAATATTTCTACATGGTAGAAAAGAATCCAATGTGAACAAGTTAAAATTCTAACTTATTATTCATCTGCTTGTCTTTTTTTTGAAATAAATTAAAATAATTTTATTCGGTTCCTTGTTGAATAGAGAACTTCTTATTGGATTAGATCTTTTTTAGACTAACGAATCATTTATTATGAGAATACGAAATTTCGTGTTCACATTCAATTTGAAGGAATAAAATAAAAATTGTCTTTTTTAAGGCGGACTTGAATGATAAGAATATTTATACAAATTATCGTCTAGTTGGCAATATCAACTGCTAATTGCTCCGAATAAATATGTAGAAAATTGATTTAAATATATTGTTTTGCGCTCAAACTCATTTCACGTAAAATTCATTTTATTTCAATATATATGTTTATTGATTTGTCGCAACGTAAGTCTAATTTAATTATCGTTAAATGGATCGGCAACAATATTGAGGTACTTTACATATGATAAACTCACCGAGGGCATGTTTAATGAAATTTAAAAAGTAGAATTATTTTTAGGTAACTTTTTTAACTCCAAAGGTGTTTATGTAACTTGGTTTCTTATTACTTGTGAGTTTTGATTAAACATTAATTTCTTGATGGTATACATAATTCAATTTCTAGCTTACACAAATAAAAATTATTTATATTAAGAGTGTGTTTGATTGATACGAAAAATACCTCATAAAAAATAAAATGTTTTTCTTATTTTGAGAAAAACAAAAACCTATTCCAGCACAAAAAAAAAAAAAAAAAAAAATCCTTAAAAAATGGAAAATTAAGTATATTTTCAGAAGTTGAAAAATATTTTCAGTGGAGAAAATTAGCAATTAGACACTTCAGAGTAAGAATTTGGGTAAAAAAATTAACATTTGTCATGGAAAATAAATCCAATCAAACGCATTCTAAAATTTATATTTTTAACTTATAAGTAATACCACTTCGAAATAATTTTTTTAGCTTAACAAACATGTTCTAAATTTTTTGGCTTGGCTCGCGCAAAATTTATATGAAATTGGTCTAAACCAAGAAAACAAATGCTCTATCTTTAATAAACGAAGTGACCAGGTAATGTTCCACTTCGAAGATCAGATGTGTATTATTTTAGTTATAAAATTCACACTGCTAGTAACTGGATAGAAAGAACTGGAGAGGAATTGCTCCTGAATTAGTGCGTGTGGCGCGGACTGATTGGGACAGCGTGCCTGTTGAAGAGTCAAATGGGTTTAGAGCATCTTCAGTGTTCACACGACAATATAAAAGAGTCAATGGGCTTAGAGCATCTTCAATGTTCATATGTATCTTAACTTGTAACTTAAATTTTATCTAATCAAGTTGTTTATCGAATTTCAATTCAATATCTTCTTCTTCATCTAATTCATTATTCGTATCATTTGATACAAAATCATCATTCACGGGCTCCTAATGTTATATATACTTGATATCCAAATTAGTGCATGTGAAGAAATTGAGAGGTGTTGCATTATTCTTCCATCTCATCTTTTTTTTCCCGTTCTTCGGTCTTCTTAGTTCTCTGGAGTCTGAAGTTTTTGAAATTTGAAGGGATAGTTGGTTACTGAGTTTGGACTGTGAGTTTTATTTTAAAAATAAAATAAAATTGGATCCCCTTAAAATCAGGGTCGGAGGCGGAGGCGCGCCTATGCAAGTATTAAGCGGTCAACACTGTCGTTGACCGCTTAATTTTCATTTAGACTCAAGGCGAAGCGTTTTCATCACGTTTCCCGTCTAGGCGAGCTTTTTAGAACATGGATAAATACTTGTGCACGTGCATTACATATGATAAAAAATAAAATATTTACTACTAATACCATGGGCTTGGCACAAGTCTTTATATTGCCCCTGTTTAATGAGAATTAAAATCAAATTTTTAATAGACTTTGATAAAATTTGATGAAATATATGGTTGAAAAATCGTAAAACGTATAAAATATATGATTGAAATAAATTGTTGATTTTTATTTAAATTAAAATCCAGATTCTAATCGGTACCAAATAGGAACCTATTTTTATATAGAAATAAAATTATATACTTATTTATTTTATTTATTATTCAAGCTTTGTTGATAATTATTATTTCAAAACATTTTTTTTTCATATTCATTTTCAATCACACATTCTCATAATAAAATATTTTTCAATTAAACCCAAATTTTTTTTTACTTTTTAACCATATATTCTGGAAACAAATTACTATTCAAAAACTTATTCTCTTATTACTATTATTATTATTATTGTTGTTGTTGTTGTTGTTGTTGTTGTTGTTGTTATAAAAAGACTCAAAAGAATGATAGTCAAACATGAGCTTAATTTAACTTCCATTCAATCGGTGAGTTGCATGTGAGATAAAATTTGATTAAGGGTAATTAGCATAAAACGTCCCCATTATTTACCCTCATTGCGCAAATAAATTTGGCATTTGCACTGTCATATCAATATTTTCTTGTGAAATTGATAATTTCTGTCTCATTTTATTAATTCCTTTCGTCAAATATAAGTAATTAGTGTAAAACGTCCTTATCATTTGTTTTTTTTTTTTTTGCACAAATCTCCATATCATTTCAATTTTAGCATTTGGATTATTACAACATTTCGTTGTGCAAAAGATCCTCACCAGACATCTATTTTTTATTAAAGTATTTGTAAAATGACTAATTTATCATCCTCTTTAAATAAACAAATAAATAATAAATAATATTAAAAAGAGAGAGATAACAACAGTCAAATTCTTAAAATTTTTAAATAATGCGAACGAGTTCCACTTAAAATAATTTCAAACACGTTAACAAAAGAAATGTGGGAGACGTCATAAAATGCTTAAGGGCTAAGCGTCATCATGATCTTGCCGTAGCCGACCTCACCAACCATCTAATAATATCAAATAGGCAGTGACACAAGTTTCTATGTTGTAGGCTGCGACGCGATGCGGTGTCGAGCGAAATTGAAAAGGGGATCTGAAAGGGTGAAAATAATACAGGATGAAATACAACAAATCAACCGTAGAGAAAAAAAATAGAGTGAAATTCTGCAATATTTTGTTGATTTTACAAGATCACACTTAAAAGTGGAGGAAATTTGTGGAATTCTTCAAAAGGGGGATATGAAATCGCAAGAGAGAGAGAAGCATACGGTGGAAATTGAGAGAACAAAAGGAAGAAAAGCAAAATATAAAAAAATATCTCCTCATTTCCAGCTCGGCTTCGATGGCTCTGCTAATCAGCTAGCCAAAAATTGGCCATTTGGCTTAGAAACAATAACTTCAACCTTTTTCTTTTATATATTGTAAAGGATGGATAAATAGTTTCATCTCTCGAGTTGTTCTTTTTTTCCAGGGAAAAATACAAGAAACACGTAAATTTGAAATCTTCGAGAAGCACCCAACAAATTACAAGTCTATGGAGCAATTAAGAATTCAATACAAATAAATACTCACAAATAAAAACACATCATAACTAAATTACTTAACAAAAATTACCTGTGTATATATTGACGAAATAAAAAGGGAGTAAAACAAAAGATTTGTGTGGATAAATAGAAGGGAATTTGGACACTAACAAGTGGTGGTGAGTAAACAACTTTTCATTCAGAAGAGTTTTTGTACAGCGATGCGATGCTGAGCGAAATAAATAAGGGGATCTGAAAGGGCGAAAATAATACACGATGAAATACAGCAAATCAACCATTGAGAAGAAAAACCGAGTGAAATTCTGAAATATTTTGTTGATTTTACAAGATCACACTTCAAAGTGGAGGAAATTTGTGGAATTCTTCAAAAGGGGGACACGAAATCGCAAGAGAGAGAGAGAGAGATAAGGTGGAAATTGAGAGAACAAAAGGCAGAAAAGCAAAATGTAAAATTTCGTACTCACGACCTTTCTTTTAAGAGAAACTTAAGTTGACCCTTAGAGTTGACAGTACGTGAGGGACAACCAGGCACGAAGTCTTGATCGTTATAGTCAGTGTATCAACGAGCGATTCAATTGAATTTGACTGGTTAAAAAATCGACTCACTTTAATACTTCGCTAAATTGTGAGCGACAGCTCAATTGCTTTTGAATTGTTTAAAATGATTAATTCAAATCAGCTCACTTAAAATCTTTACTAAATTATGACCAACCAACTTATTAGGAAATAAATGAATTTGGGAGCGTAACGCAAATTATGAAATATGATTGATGTATCTTCAATAAATTTGAGAAAAATAAGAGAATAATTTCCCAATAACGCGAATCACTAATATCAATGTAGTAAATAATAGATTCAGAAAAAAATTAGGCTAATATTTTATTGTCATTAATTTGATTTGTTGTTATAATACATATCATATTAGTTTTGATCTATTTTCTTTAATCTTTTAATTGTTTTTACTCATATTACATCAATCCTATGAATAATCACATCCTCAACAAATATTACTTCTATTTAAATTTGTTAATAACTAGGTGAAATGATATTTATGCTGCTTAACCTTTAAGAATGGAATTGAGATTATTATACTGAAATAATTTTGTTTTACAGTAAAAATAAAATAGATTTATTTAAAATTATGGATCTAATAACTTAGAGCTCGTTTGGTAAAGATTAAAATCCAATTAAAATTGAAAATATAGTTGTTATTGTGTCTTACTAGTCTAATAAAAGTCAACAATAACTGCTAGTTTTTCAATTTTAATCCGATTTTAATATCTACTGAACACGCCCTTAGCCCCTGTTTGACACTCAGAGCCTGTTTGTCTACCATTATTGATAGAAAAATGGAGTAAGGAATAGTACTTTTTGGAGAATGTGTGGTTGAAATTTAAAGTAACTTTATTACTTTGTGTGTGGAATATTTTATTGAGTGAATATGTGGTTGAGATTGTTTACTGTAAAAAACAATGTTTGTAAAAATGGTAGACAAATAGGGGCTCATTTTGTTTCAAAAATAATTTTTGGAATAGTGAATGATGGAAGATTGTGTGGTTAAACAGTAAGGAAATTTTTTTTTATGTGTAATATTATTTTCTTAATAGAATGCATGGTTGAAATTAAGAAAGAGAAATAGAATGATGAAAAAATGGGTGTCAAACAAAGGCTTAATATAAATTCTTAACCATAAAAAAATACATTTATTTTTAAGTTATCCAGGCTAGATGTTTTTTTAGTTATTATTTGATTTGAAAAATGATTTTTTTCAAAGAGAAACGAGTGATTAAAAATTAGAAAAAAGTCATGGGTTTACGAGAAAAAATATTTTATTAAAAAAATGTATGATTGAAAATGTGTTTAAAGAAAAATTACTTTTAAATAAAGTGACCCATATTTCATTTTATTATCATTTAAATGTGAGCCAAATCTCAATTGAGTCTTTAAATTTTAATTTGTCACAATCGAGTCACTGAACTTCAATTTAATTTCAAAGTTTACCACCGTCACATGTCGTCTCCCAAACTGATGAATTTTCTTTTAATTGTCAATGCTACAACAAATCTTTAATGTAATCATTGCATAAAATTTCAATTTTGAATTTATATACGTGTAAAAATAAAAGCACATTTTTAATATTTTAATATTAATATAAAGACATCGCCATAATCACCAATTTGTCATTTTTGTTTTGAGAGTACCACGTAGATATTACATAAAACATCATTTATGGTATAATGGTTAATTAAGTATTTATGTCGATTTGAAAAAAAAAAAAAGGTGACAAAATGTAGCATTTTAGTGAAATTTGAAACTAAAAATTCGATGATACTTGAGTTAAATTTTTTCCAAAATCCCTTTTAAACCACACATTTAAAAAAAAAAATGATTTTATATGTAAATTCAAATTTTTTTCCTATTTTATAACAACAAATTCTCTGAAAATCACTATTTCAAAACTTATTTTATCAATAAAAAAAGGGACTCAAATCCTAGCATAAAATAAGTTAAAATATAATGAGAGAGTTGAGATTTCACCGAAAATTCTATGACCTAGATGAAATTTACCAATTGAGATTTTGCTCAAAATATTTTAATTTTCAATACTTCAAATATCGATCCAATTAAATTGCATATAATATACAAAGAAAAATGGAGGGAAATAATATAATATTTTCGAGGGAAGATAGTGAAAATAAAATATAGAAAAAATAATAAATACATATTGGGAGTAATAAAGTTAAGTGTTAAAGATAAATAACACGTTATAGTATTTAAAATTTTTTACTCTCTCTCTCTAAAATTTTAGATGGTCTTTAAATTGTAAAATTTGTTCTTTGAAAATAGAGTGCTTTTAGATATGATTTTTTCCTGTTGGAATCAAAAGTAAAAGCAAAAAGTATGCCAAATAGACACTAATCATTTATATCTTTCACTTAATTATAATCACGTTCACAATGATATTCATTCCAATTTAACCGTTAAGATCGTGGAAAAAGACAACTTCACCCTTCACTTTAAGCAAACAAAAAGGAAAAACCAAAAAATAATAATAGATAAATTTGTACAAACCCCAACAATAGGACAATAACAAAAAAGACTCACACAGTCCCCAAATTCATTCATTTTCTTTCCTCCATTGTAAGCCACTGTTGCTAATCACCTCCATCAACCACCGTTGACTACGGTCCTTCACTACCATCAACGCATTGGATTTTTTGTTGGAGGGAAGAAGATGAATGAGTTTCGAGATTATGTGGGTACTTTTGTTATTATCCTATTCTTGGGGTCTGTGTTAATTAAAGTGAATTGTGAAGTTATCTTTTTATGTGACTTTAACAGTCAAATTACAAGAAATCTTTTAATAGGACCATGATTTGCAATTAAGTGAAAAGTTATGAATATTCGATGTTAAAAATTAAAATAGAGGATAAATTAGTAATAACTTGCAAAGGTTGAGGATGAAAAGTACAAATGTTCGTTTTAAAAACTATACAAAGCTCTAAACCTAAACCTTTCATAAACAACTCACACATAGATATGACTAGATCTAGGTTGCATAACCAGTTGAGTCGTTTCATTTTTGTGACCGTTGCAGCCGACTTTGTTGACAAATTATCTCACATACGGGGGCCCACATTCCTTGTGTAACGGCTATTAATTCACTTTTAATTAGCTCCAGACAGGCTCTAAAAGTAGGTTTGAGAATGATGCGCGATAATCATCAAATAAAAAATCGCGAAATAGAGAAGGGCAAAAAGAAACTCTTGAAATGAGATTTTGTCTATTTTGAAGGATCATCTCGATGAAATGAAAGGAGGTTCCCACTAGCATATTAAAAGTCATATCCTCTCTTGTCCTCAGATTCCTGAATCACTATTTTGTTTTTTTTTCTTGATTCTGATTAATCCCTTTTTCCGGCTACAAGTTTTCAGACAATTTTGCCTCTTTTAAGAGAAATTCTCAACTAACAATGGCTTTCTTACCTTTCTGTTATAAAAATAGCCACAATAATTAAAATTTTCAAATAAATAAATAAATTAAAATTTATGTTGACGATTTTTTTTTTTTATAGAAGATGTTGACGAAATTTAAAACAACCATTCAATCCAAAAAACTTTAACGGTATAATTTAATTCAAAATTCAAAATAGAAAATACATTGTTTTCAAATGGAATGACGTGGGAATCAGTTACCTAATTTGTTATGGATTATATTACATGTACCGAATTTTTTTACCGAATATTTTACGTACTGCTCACAATGGGGATGAGAACCATATTATCGAAATTTTTAAATACGCGCGAATCTCATGCATTATATGAGAGAGAATAATCCACTATATACAAATTATATACAAATGGATTAACCCATTTGTTATACTTTAAAATTGACAGTTTTGCTTCGTTCGATGTACAGTTCCCTCACAAGTCCACAATTTTTTAATTGACAGTGAGCCCCCTATCGCAAGGGAGGTACAAATAGCAATGCCCACCAATTGAATATTACTATGTCTCTGTAGCTCCGGCATCTACACGGAGTCTATCTGTAATTCTCTGCATTGTAGTTTAATTCTTTGCATGATCTTCTCGTAGTCTGCCATCTCCGTTTCCAATACAAGTAGCCCAACGCATCGACAATCCATACGTACAGACACACGCAACCCACAACCATACCCATCTGCACTTCCAAAAGTCTAGAGTCATATCTATATAATATATACTCAACGCATATAGACATACGAATAGATACACAAAGAATGGCGTTGGATGTGGACGGGATGATGAAGGAGCTTCGGGGGACCTATGTGAGTGGGAAAACGAAGAGTTACGAGTGGAGAGTATCCCAGTTGAGGGCCCTGTTGAAAATAGCCGATCACCATGAGAAAGAGATAGCTGAAGCTCTCCGTTGTGACCTTAGTAAACCCGATCACGAATCATTCGTATACGAGGTTAGTTCGATCATTTTGAGTCCTTTGACTATCTTTTTTGTCTTTTTTGAGCCTGTATTAAATAAATGCTCTGTATTTGTGGAAAAGAAATTTAGGATGTTTTATTTCATTTTTTTTAATCCTAATTCTGTAATAAATGCCTGTTTTTGTTGAAATTGATTTTTGGGTAGTAATTTTGTGTGAGTGAATTGTTTCAATAATCACCCCACTTATACCATGGCGACAGACTACTCACTAAACTTTAAAGTGCTTCACAATACTTATTGAACTTTGTCCGTTTACACTTTGTCCATCGCCCTCAAAAATCCGTTACATTATTCGCTGACGTCGCTAACGGAAATCTGACGTGACAAGTTACCGCCATTAAAAAAATGACAACTCAGCGAAACCATTGTTTCATTACTCATCCAACTTACACTTGGTCACGGTTCACTCATCGAACTTCAAAATGCTTCCCAATGGTCACACATCTTTGAAATGTTGCACTCCATTCATCATCCGCCATATCTTGTTCCCTTCATTCCTAATGTTCATACAAAAATTCCACGTAGAAAGTTACAAATGTTAAAAAAATTGCAACTCAACAAAACATAACTTGCCAAAATCATCATATATGAAACGTGACTTCCATGGTCCTATCAACTTCTTTAAAACCCTATAAAGCGTCCCCAGTGATTCTTTTAGAAATATCACCACATATATATACTTTTAGAAATAAAGCGTCCCCAATGGTGATATTTCTAAAAGAATAATTGTGGACGCTTTATTGCGTTTTAAAGAAGTTGATGGGGCTGTGGAAATCATGTTTCACATATGATGATTTTGGTGAGTTGCAATTTTTTTTAACATTGGTAACTTGCCACGTGGAATTTTTGTGCGAACATTAGGAATGAAGGGAACAAAATATAGCGGATGATGAATAGAATGCAACATCTCAAAGATGAGTGACCATTGGAAAACATTTTAAAGTTCGATGAGTAAACTATGACCAAGTGCAAGTTGAATAAGTAATGAAACAATGGTTTCGATGAGTTGCCATTTTTTTAACGGCAGTAACTTGCCCCGTTAGATTTCCGTTAGCCACGTCAACGAATAATGTAACGGATTTTTGAGGGTGATGGACGGAGTGCAAACAGACAAAGTTCAGTGACTACTGTGAAGCACTTTAAAGTTTAGTGAGCAATCTGCGACCATGATATAAGTTGGGTGATTATTGAAACAATTCACTCAATTTTGTGTTGATGTTAAAAAAATAACGTGTCACTCTTTGATCAAGTTTTACGGACTTGAACTAAATGATTATGTCGGACACCTTTCTTTCACCCTTCATCCCTTTATATAAACTCTTTATATAGGCTAATGGGCTCAAACTTGTTGTTCACTCTTGTCACGCTACAATTTTCCGACCTAGGACTGTGTGCTGCTGCCCATTTGACAAAATTTGATTGGTTGTTAAGTTTGACTATGGAGTCATGATGGTGCTTAAGCCTGTGTCCTAGGCCATCATGTCATCCTCCTGATTAGTTGGTCGGGGTGGGCGTCACGAGGGAGCACTTCATCTGTTATGTCATGTCATGTCATGATGATGTTTTCACGTAATGTCTTTCATAGTACGATTTAGACCTCTATCGATGGGTACCGGGCCAAGGTGCTGAGTAGACCTATCTACACCCTTTGACAGACGAACTCTTTTGGCCAAGTCAGGGGAGCCCCCGTCTTTCGATGTGGCTTTCGAATCTGCAACAACATTTTGTATGTATGGTTTTACTAAATACACATGTTTCTTGATTGGGGTGATTGGTGAAACTACTGAAATTAACTTAGTCCAGTTGGTTGCGAGATTGATAGTTGACCTACAAAATTGACTTTATATAGCCCCAGTTTGTTTCCAATTTTAATGAAAATTTGTACCGTTGCAATGGAAAGCAGCTGTTTTGTTGATCTGTTTGTCTCACAGTGGAACCTATTTGTTTGAAAAAAAGGATAAAAAAAATCCATTCTTCTGTTAAAATAATGGGAAACAAACGGGTCCATAATGTTTACCTCAGATATTGAGTTATTTGTTGTTTGCCTTGTACTGCATCATTTGATGCACATTTACAGTATTACGTCTTTTAATGACAGATTAATTAGATAAAATCCCGAGTACAGGAAAATTTGTTATGTTTCATGTTCAAATTACTCTTTCCAGTTAGCAGCTAAAAGCATTTAATACCCACCTGCAGAGGTTTATCAAATGTCGAACAAGTGGCTAATGTTATTGGTCTGTCTGGATATTTTTGTTTGTTAAATAGATTTGATTGGATTATTGTTTGTTTACCAGATTAATGTGTAGTATCTTTGGGTTTAATTTTTGGTCGTGATGGATCAATTCGGTTCCGAGAGGTTAGGAGTATATCATTATGAATTAAGAATAGTCACCAGCTAGGCATGACATAGGTTAGGAACTTATATTTTCATTACACACGTTCGCGTCGTTTCAGATTATTTTTTTTTCTGTTGACAATCTGCTTTGTGTTGACTGATACTCGCGCGAAAGTAGTGGGTTGATTTAGAACTAATAATTTTTTGCTACTTTAGAATGACACTTTTTTTTTTCCTTACAAGCAAGAAAAGAGAAAGTTATCCACATGTTCGGAAACAAACTGCTTTAGATTAAGATAACTGGCTCGTAGTCTACTGAAAGTTGGCCCAAGTTATCTTCTCGTGGAACTTTATTTGTTGGAAGTTTGCATATGATATGCTTCCAGCTCCAATATCTAGTTTCTTTGATTATTAATAGTTTTTAAAGCATTTTTTAATTAGTATCATTTATGAATACAGATTGCTTCAATGAAATCATCATGCCAGCTTGCATTGAAGCAACTAAAAAGATGGATGAAACCAGAAAAGGTACTTTTGAATTTTATTCTGTTTTCACGTAAGGGTTGTATGATGCTAATTACTTGTAATGGCAGGTGAAAACCTCGTTAACCACTTTCCCCTCATCAGGGGAAATAGTTTCAGAACCATTGGGTGTTACATTGGTCATATCGGCTTGGAACTTTCCTTTCTGTAAGTTGATTCCTAGTTTTTAGCTTCTTTCATTGTTTTATTTCCTGCTTCACATCAAACGCGTTTCAGCTATAATTCAGAAATTGATGAATGATATCCGTACAGAAATTTTTCATCGATGCAACTATTAGACATTCTCCTTTTGCAATACCTTTATTGATTTATTGATGCATAATGAATTCGTGCCTCATCATCTTGCTTAATATTATAACCATGTTACTGATGAAAACTTTTTTAATTGCGATTATTTTTTGTTTTGTCCAGTATTATCTCTTGATCCAGTCATTGGAGCTATTGCAGCTGGTAATGCTGTAGTTTTGAAACCTTCGGAAATTGCCCCCATCACATCCGCGGTGCTTTCAAAACTTTTAGGGGGGTATATGGATACCTCTGCAGTAAAAGTTGTTGAGGGTGCCGTACCTGAAACAACTGCATTGCTGGAGCAAAAGTGGGATAAAATATTTTATACAGGTACTCATGAATTTCACCATTCGCTTTGGTCTTCACGAATCCACGTAATATCTTGATAATATCCTTATCATTCCTATTTTTTACATCCAAACAAACGCCGAGGGTTTTTTCAATGTTTAATTTCAGTTGGAATACGCAGCACAAAAGATCTCATGTTTTCATGGACAAGATTGAAAAACTGTCATCTAGATATGAATGTCATAGACGAATTATCACCAAATTGAAGCACTCGAAATATCATAGTTCCATCTATTTTACATCCAGTTATTCCTAGTACGAGTGTAAAAAAATTATCAACCTTTGGAGGAAAGATTGTGGTCAAATAATACATGTGACATTTGAATAGTATTGCTCCCATAAGACATTTAGCCTCTGCTTGATGACCATTATTTCAAAACTCTTTAATTCTCGTACTCATTTTCAACCACACATTTACACAATTAAATATTTTGCACGTAAACTCAAAACTTTTTCCTGCCTTTTAACCACACATTCTAAAAAAAAAAAATTCGAAACTCCATTTTCTCAAAATAATGGCCATCAAACAACGGCTTAGTTTTGCTGAAAATATCTTTGACGAGGAGGGAAAAAACTTTTTAAACTTATAATGACCTTGGTCTTATGTGATGAATTAATGAAATTCTGCCTATTCACGTATGAGACTGTAGATTAGGTTGTTGTAGCCTCCAATGGCTCTTCCATGCACACGCTTGTGTGGACGTGGCCAATTTGACTGATAAGTGGGATTTAGGTTCAATGGAGAGATTTTAGAGCAACAGGGGTGGATATGCTAAGCTGTCAATTATTATCACTTAATTTGATGCTTGATTAAGTATATACTTTGTGAAATAGGCTGGAATAAATCTTGATGAAAATGACTTCCTATGCTTGAGAGCACACTTGTGACTTTTCAATTTCCTTTTAATCAATGTCATGACCTGTCCTTGTTTTTTCACCCCATTTTACATCAATGCTAGATGCATGCAGTAGAGTCCTCTTTACAGTAGTATCTTGGAGTCGGAATACTCTTTCTCCTTTCCATAAAAGAATTAACAATAGCGAAAGAAGCCCGGCAGCAGCGGGCAGAATTTAGACTAATTCATTTGCTTTATGCTGGATTTTATAATTTAGGCAAAAATTTACTTTAAAAAGCATGTTCAGCAATAACTTTCAATTAACTTCTTCTATGGGTGTGGGAATTTTCTGGAAAACTGCGATTCAAAGTCAGCCTCTGTTGATGTTTATAGTATATATTTTTTCACTCTAATATCCTTTTTTTAGTTAGATGTGAAGATGTTTTCATGAGCTAATCATAGTGCAGCCCCTACTTTTAATAATGAAATTTTACTTGTTAGGAGAAAATAAATGTTTTTGAACTTTGTTCTTTACCCGCACGTAGATTTCTGATTTTGATTCTCGAACAAGCAATCTTGTAGGAAATGGCAAGGCAGGACGCATTGTGTTGACTGCCGCTGCAAAGCATCTTACACCAGTAGTTTTGGAGCTTGGTGGCAAATCACCTGTAGTTGTTGACAAAAACATCAACTTAAAAGTAAAGACTTCCTTTTATCTTCTAATCATAATCGTGCATATTCAACATTCATATGAAGCCACACCTAGCATGTTTTGTTTAAGAGCATTCTTAAGATTTACATGTTTGAGGTTTATCAGAAGTTACCTTTTTCTGAGCTTTACCAACCATGCTGACAGTGTAATCAAAACTTATTCTGCATTTGAAAGGTTGCAGCAAGACGGATTATTGGAGGCAAGTGGGGCTGCAATAATGGACAAGCTTGTGTTTCTCCCGATTATTTGATAACCACAAAAGATAATGCTTCTCAGTTGGTGAGTTTTCTTGTCTGATTGAAGAGCCATTTAATGTACATTATTCTTGTTTTTGTTTTCTCATGCAAATTCTCAAATCAGGTAGATGCTCTGAAATCTGAACTGGAGGCATTCTATGGAAAGGATCCTCTAAGATCAGAAGACCTGTCACGCATAGTGAATTTCAATCACTTTACGCGCTTAACAAATTTATTGGACGACGAGAAGGTATCTGGGAAGATAGTTCACGGAGGCCAACGGGATAAAACCAATCTGTGAGTTTATACATGTTTCAAAAATTCCTTAATTTAAGAAGAGTTGTAATTAATTCTATTCTATCATTATATTTTTTATCAATCCGGGCAGAAAAATTGCTCCCACTGTTATGTTGGAAGTCCCAGGAGATTCTCTGGTCATGAATGAGGAGATATTTGGTCCTTTACTTCCTATCTTGACGGTAAAACTCAGTTGATTATTTGGTGACTTCTCCTTTCGACTTTTGCTTTATAATTACAATTGTGTACTGTTTTTGCTTTCCTTTTCCCTGAAGGTCTACAAAGTTGAAGACAGTATTGATCTGATTAATGCTAGAGAGAAGCCACTCGCTGCATATTTATTTACGAACGACAAAAGGCTTAAGGAGCAGTTCATTACAAACGTCTCAGCAGGGGGTTTGGTCGTCAACGACACCATTCTACATGTAAAAATTTCTTCCCATAGCTATATAACATATCAAGAGCTTTGCTTTATAAGTCATGCCAACTCGTCTTCGTGCTTATATGAATTGTGACTATATCAGAATATAAGTAAAATAGTTTTTAGTCCAAAAATTTAGGGGCTGTTCTCTTTGTGTTTCAGTTTTGTGTTTTGAGTTTTGAATTCATTTTGGATTTTGTGTTTTGAGTGTCCATTTTAAGATTGTTGAAAATGTATTCTTTTTGGCATTTGAAAAATTATTTTCAAAAATAAAAAATTGGAAAACCCATTCTCTTTCTTTCCCTCTCTCTCGTCTCTTTGTCGTCTCTCTCTCTTCTTCCACTCATCTCTGTCGACGAGCAGCGACGGTGGCTGCAATTGGTGCGATGGTGGTTGGTTGTGGCTGAGATCACCGACGGCTTCGTCTCACCCCTTTTTTTTATGTGGCGGTGGTGTGTGGTGGTTTTGGGTGCGTGGTGTGCCGGTTCAGGTTGTGGCTTTGGCTGTGGTGGTGGTGTTTGGGTGTGTGGCTGTGGCGGTGGTGTGCATGCTGTGGCGGTGGTTGTGGCTATGGTGTGGCGGTGGCTGTGGTGGCGGATCTGGCGGTTGTGTGGTGGTGGTGTGGTGCAGGTAGTGGTGGTTGGGGTGACGTTAACTGAAAATATCCAAAACGTGTTTTGAAAATTTTGAATTGATTATAACTGAATACATCAAAAACGAAAAATTTGTTTTCAAAAATGCGTTTTCACTGTTTTGAAACATCGAAAATAGAAAACGGCTTGAAAACAATAAAGAGAACAGTAGTAGTGTTACCACCCTTTCTTGGAAAAAAGTCCCGTCCCTTTTTTTATTTCCGCGTAGGAACATCTCTGACTGTAATGCATTTTGCAAATTGAAACTGTCAGTATGAAAAATATGTTGAGTTAACTAATGAAACCCAGCTAACTATATTAGGGAACTTCTTGTTGCAGCTTGCCGAGCATTCTCTGCCGTTTGGAGGAGTCGGGGAAAGTGGAATGGGAGCCTACCACGGGAAATTCTCATTCGATGCTTTCAGCCATAAGAAGGCAGTGTTACAGCGTAGTTTTGCTGGGGATGTTCCTGCAAGATACCCACCATATACACCTGAGAAGCTGAAATTTCTGAAGGCATTGTTAAATGGTGATATAGTTGGCCTTATTCGGGCTCTGATTGGTTGGTAAGATCCAAATTTTTTCACCATTCTGTGTAAAAATGCTCGACTTGATGTTGATCGATGAAAATGTACTTTTGTGCGCATATGGGAATATCGTTCTTTTGAATTCTCGTATATTTGTGTTTCGATCTCTTGTCTGAACGATCAAAATTTTCGATATACACACGTTTGATAAAATATATTCAGTACCATATTTGCTCTTGTAAAATCTTTCATTTAGCTTTTCAATTATAAGCTTATTTTCCAAGTAGCCTAGTTATTGATACATGTTTGGGACCAGGCATCATGACAACTAGAGAAGAATTTCATGAAGCTTTACATTGAATTCTGAAGAATACCGTGATTGCAAAAGGGCCGGCCTTTAGATTTTAGTTTTTTGAAATAAGTTATTTTCACCAATGATCGTTTTTTTTAATTGAACAGCGCAGCAAAATTAAATATTTCTAATTTGCTATAATATGCAAATATGACTAAATAAAACGAATTCTTTGAATACAAATAAACTTAAAACGAAAATAAATCAAAGTCTAGATTGAAGACAATGCATAATTTACATTAAAAAACGAGTTCGATTATTACTTCTAGAGACAATTTGTCCATGTTGACATACAAAAAATGTAGTCCAAATTGAATAGTCCAAGGGACGAAGCCCAATTAGGAAATCCAGGATGAAGGTCCAAATAAGACCATTAATGAATGCAATGGAGGCCCACGAACAAGGTACCATCATCGCCCAGCTTGCAAGACGCTCAGGATTTGAGTGAATGGAATGCCTTAACATCGCCCAGAGTGAAGGAGCTCGTTCTCACCCAAGCCTTCGAATTGCCCAGGATCTTAGCAAACACGAAATATTATGGTTATCCAGAATAACAGTTATTGAAACAGTTATTGAGTAACCTTATCACACCCCACGATCCAAGAATCACGGTTGTAGGCAATTAAACGACAAGAGAAATAGCAACAGTTAGAGACGGCAGTTCCACGATAAATCGGTCATCATGAAGAAAATCGGTAGTTATAGAGTATCAAACAGTTTCTTCACAAAGAAATCATCAAGGGAATATAAAAAGAAACGAAGACAGAGAGAAAAAAGGACCCTGAATCAAACACTCTCAATAGGGAATATATAATTTCAATTTCTTAGTTTAACTTTAAAACATTCATTTTAGTACTCCTATGCTTGCTCCTCTTGGAGGCATTCTATTTATTTCTTATTGTAAATTTTCGCCAATAAAGCATCCATTTTTGGGACTTTGTCTCAAGAAATCCGTTCCTTACACAATCATCTGAACCTTTTTTAATTGTTACGACAGCCCGCGTGAAACAATTTGGCACGCTCGGTGGGACATTGGTGTTTGAGGATATAAAAAGTGAAACAATATGCCTCATAAGTCTGATAAGGAACCAACAAGTCAGGGAGTAGTCCAGTTTGTGATCGAGCAATATGAGGAGCAGCAAAGCTCTCCACGAATAGAGGGATAGAGTCAGAGCAGTCACAGTCGTTATGAACTATTGGCAGAGTTGAGTCCTCGAACCATGCGTGCATTGCTTGGGGAACTCACACATGATGTCGTTGAACAGGTAAATCTACGAAACGTTCATAGTATGGAAAGATTTACCTAAAATGGGAATGCACATTATGATAATATGGCCAAACAACTGAATACATTAAACGAAATAATGAACAAGTTAGTAGGCCAAATGTGCCAGCCAGTTGTGCCTATTGCAAACCACTTTCAAACCAGGACGATTGTGGGACATAATTTCCCAGTCTTGAGTCCAAATTAAGGGATAGAACCACCTTTTGGTCCATCAACTTCAAACCAAGGGGGCGGTGCAGTGCCAAACCTGAATAATGGTAATGGTACGTCAAACCTGGGGAATAATCTAAATATAAGAGATAATGTCCTGAATAATGGATAGAATGCCCCATGTGTTAATGATAGAATAAATACCCAGGCTAACGGTAACAATGATAACTTTCTCGCCAACCAAGGACCAAATGACAGGCCTCAAGTAACTCAACCAGTCAACCAACCTGTAAGAATTCCATATGACCTCAATGTCATGTTGATGAATCAAATTAGGGAAATAGTACAGGATCAAATGGCTGTTGGGGTACGCCCTGTCATTAGGTCGACTTACACGGAGCTATATCCTGATTGGGTAGACCAAGCATATCCATGACCTAGAGGTTACAAAGTGCCAGAATTTTCATTATTCACTGGTTTAGGAGAAGTGTCTACTCTAGAACATATAGGGCGATTCACACTGCAAAGTGGTAAAGTGGCTGACTACCATAAAATGAGGTTGTTCCCTAGTTCATTAACATGAGTAACTTTCTCTTGGTTCATCAATTTGCCAGCAAACTCAGTCAAACATGGCAACAATTAGAACAACTGTTCCATACTCAGTTTTATAAGACTGAATCTGAAGTTACTTTGGCCGATTTGGCAAATCTACGTCAAATGCCAAACGAATGGGCAGAAGGTTTCCTTCAAAGGTTCAAAATAGCAAGAAGTAAATGTTTTGTGCATTTGCCCGAAAAAGAGTTTGTCAAAATCGCTCAAAATTGTCTAAGTTTTGATTTGAAAAAGAAATTCCAAGACAGGGAATTTCCTGATCTTTTCCGACTGAGTGCAAACGTGATTATGTATGAACGATTGATAAGAGAAGAAAGCAAATGAAAAATTCTAGCAAGGGGACTTATTATAGAGACCCAAATTTTGATGTTCATACCATTAATGACGAGTATTACGATCAAACTGAAATATGTTTGGCAGAATTAATCAAAGGAGATGCGTATACTTGTCCTATAATGGCCAAGCCTAGAGCGTTGGGCAAGAGCCTAGAAAAGATGAAAACAAAAAGGTTAGGACGTTCTCGTTCGATGTGACCAAAGCTGACCTTATATTTGATAAACTGTATAATGATAAGCAGATAAAGTTGAGTGTTAAGCATAAATTGCCAAACTCTGAACAAATTAAGGGTAAAAAATATTGTAAGTGGCATAATGCATAGTCACATTTGACTAACAATTGTTTAGTCTTTCGTCATGTGTTACAGGATGCTATCGAATCAGGGCAAATTACGTTCGAAGATAAGAAGAAGATGTCAATGGATGAAAACCCTTTCCCACGGCCACTTGGAGTGAACATGATGATGACTGGTTTCAAAAATAAGTTGCCAAGATTTAAATTGGTTATTGATGATGGGGAAGAAGATCCTGGGCCATATCCCAGCGTTTTTGAATGTATCAAAAGGAAGGAGCCTAGAAAGGATGCAGATGTTTTGTGTGCAAGATGTAAAGCAGAAGTGAGTGTAAAAACAGAGAAACCAGGAGTAGGGCAACATCGCCATCGCCCTGATTTCGTCCCAAACGCCCAGCCTGTTAAAGGCCGAGGTACATCATTCTATAGAGAACCGCCTTTTGAGAAACAGTTCGGGCCAATGAATAATATGAGGACATTTAGGCCAAAATGTGACTATGCATTATGCCACTTACAACCAAATGTATGACATTCATTCCAATATAATGCAGGAAGGGTGGTACCCTTCAATGAGATGACTAGAAACAAATGCATTTTCAACGGAATTATGGACGAATGATGGGACAACAATAGGGACTGCTACGTCCTAAAGTACCTAAAATACTCGAGGTGGCCAATCAAAATGTTCTCGAGGATAGTGAAGAGACTGGTACAGGTGAATCAATGGAAGAACTGTCAAAAAGTTCTTTTGGGAGATCAAAGTTTGAGCGAGGCAAAAGGGATGAAGAAGACCTAGATCAGCCCCTTACTATTCAGTTCGATACATTACCTCTTGTAATGACTAATAACTATTTACTAGCCAATGAGTTCAAAAACAGAGAGAAAGAAGAGAAAGAAATGGAGGATAACGAAGAGGAAGCATGCATGCTGGAATGTGAAGAAGGTTAAACATATAGAGAGGCACACAATGAGGAAGAGGATGATGGTATGACTAACATTGAAGAGGAAATTTATCTAGAAGCATAGAGAAGAAAGAGATGAGTATCGCGCAATACCCTGTTGAAGCAACTATATCGAGAAGGTGTTCGGGAAGTAGACTTGTTGGGAGAACCATCTAGGCGTTCTTTCGATTATTATGTGTTGTACTAGATACCCAAAAGAAAAAAGAGAGTACCTCGCTCTGAAAAGTATGGGTCACCTCCAAAAATATTACCTCCTCCCACAGGATGGGTAAATGAAGAAGAAGCTTTTGAGGGAAGTAAGGAAGGAACCCAAAAAGAAGCAATTCAGCGCGAAATATTATACGTTGACTTATCACAAAAGGATAATTCAACAGAAGACAAACATGAAGTGGAAATAGATGCTGCTGAAAAGGTTATTTTTAAGAGACCAGCTATGAAATTGACTAAGCACTTGAGGCCATTGTATGTGAAAGCCTTGGTCAACGGTATACTTGTGACGAAAGTACTCATTGATAACAGAGCAGCTATAAACGCCATCCCGTCCAGAATGATGAAGAAGTTTGCAAAGATAGAAAGTGATATGATTCCAACAGAAGTCATCCTCACAAGTTTCAATGGAGGAGCAATCTCGGCTAAAGGAGTTATGCCACTGGACATAACTGTAGGGACAACCACTAGGACCACAGTCTTCTTTGTAATAGATGGACCTACTAGTTACAATGTGCTACTAGTTAGGGATTGGATCCATGTGAGTCATTGCATACCTTCATTGCTCTACCAGTGCCTGGTCTTCTGGAACGACAAGGGTGAAGCAGAAGTGGTGCAGGCAGATCATAGACCCTTTGTAGCAGAAGCAAACTTGGTGGAAAGGTTCGTGTACGAAGAAAATTATGGACCTGTTAGGACAGTCCAAGATGGAGAAGAGACTCAAATTGTTGTACAGAGTGAAGAGCTATTTTTAGTGGATACTCTCACTGAAATGTTTAGTCAAATGAAGCCAAATATAGTGGCCCTGGAAGAGCCTGTGATTGGCAAAAAGTCAATCAAAGAACTTTAAATGAGTAGTCAACAACAAGAGTAAATGGCAGACATTCAGGCCTTCAAGGCTAAATTAATGGCTTTCAATAAAGAATGTCAAGACAAGACAAAAGAAGAAGCAGCATTAAAAGCCTTGGGAAACAAATTGGCAGTGTTTGAGTTGGAACATAATATTGGCCGAGAAGTCAATAAGGTGGACTGTTTAGAAGAGAAAATACCTATAAGGAACATGAACGATGAAGTAATGAGGATCACCAAGCCTGAATACGCTCAAGCAAAAGACCCTATGATCAAAGTGAATATTGGCGATGAAGGGGAAGATCGCCCAACATTTGTCAGCCGATGCTCGATCAAGAGGTTAGTGATAAATTAGTCATTTTATTAAAAGAGTATAAGGATTGTTTTGCTTGGAAATATGAACATATGCCTGGTTTAGATAGAAATCTGGTGGAACATAGATTGCCAACTAAACCAAATTTTAAACCTCATAAGCAGTCACCCAGACGTTTTGCTCCTAATGTACTTCCTGAAATTAAGAAAGAAATAGAACGATTATTAAAAGCGGATTTCATTAGAACGGCTAGATATGTCGAGTGGTTGTCTAATAGCATGCCAGTATTAAAAAAGAATGGTGAATTAAGGGTGTGCATAGATTTTAGAAACCTAAATTTAGCCACGCCCAAAGATGAGTATCCAATACCTATGGTAGATTTTTTTTAGTAGACTCGACTGCCGGACACGTAATATATTCCTTTATGGATGGGTATTCAGGATACAATCAAATTTACATAGTTGAGGAAGACGTACATAAGACTGCCTTTAGATGCCTTGGATCTCTAGGTTATTTTGAATGTGTAGTTATGTTGTTCGGCCTAAAAAATGTAGGGGCAACTTATCAAAGGGCAATGAACTTGATTTTTCATGATATTATAGGCATGTTGTTGAGGTGTATGTAGATGATATAGTGGTCAAATCAATTAAAGAAAAAGACAATTTTGAACAATTGAGATGTTCATTTGAGCGAATGAGGCAATATAAACTAAAATTGAATCCTTTAAAGCGTGCATTTGGTGTTAATGCAGGAAATTTCGTTAGTTTTCTAATACACAAAAGGGGTATTGAACTCGATAAAAATAAAGCGAATGCCATTTTAGAGGCCAAACCACCTAACAACAAAAAAGAATTGCAAAGGTTTCTAGGACAAGTAAACTTTTTAAGATGTTTTACTTCTAACCGTGCAGGGCGAACGAAAGTTTTTTCGCCTCTTTTAAAGTAAAAATTAGGACGAATTCGTCCGGAAAGAAGAGTATCAAAAGGCTTTTGAAAGCCTAAAGATGTATCCATCGAGTCCACCAGTGTTGGTGTCACCAGTTCAAGTACGGCCAATGAAAGTGTATATATCGGTTGAACAAGAATCAATAACTGGACTGGTCGCACAAGAAGATCAATTTGGTGAAAAAAGGACGATTTACTATTTGAGTAGACGGTTAATGAAATGTAAATGTAATTATTCTGCTATAGAAAAACTATGTTTTGCTTTATATTTCACATGTACCAAACTAAGGGCTTATTTACGGCCTGTAACCGTTTATTTGATTTCTAAAGTAAATTTGGTTAAATATATGTTCTCTCACCCTATTTTACACCAAAGGATAGGCCTTTGGACTTTAACATTGTCAGCATTCAAAATACATTACATGCCTCAAAAGGCAGTAAAAAATCAAGCTTTAGCTAACTCTCTGACCGATCATCCATGCCTTGACATGCCTGAAGAGATTGATTTAGAAATCGATTCATTCGAATTAAAATCTTGGGTTAACATTGATAAATCCTTTATGGATTTGTTATAAATTAGCATCCACTTTGGATAGGATGTGTACCAACAATCAAGCCGAATACGAAGCCTTAATTGTGGGTTTAGAATTGATGATAAATATGGAAATAAAGAATGTGATTGTTAGAGGCGATTCTCAATTAGTAATTCACCAATTGATTGGTGATTTTAAATGCTAAAGTGATTCTATTGTAAGTCAATATGAAATCTCCCAAGAATTGTTGGAAGAATTCGATCAAGTAGAGTTTCAATGTGTTAATAAGATATATAATGACATAGCGAATGAGTTGGCTCAAATGGCCTCAGGGTATTAAAAGGCTTTAAATTGGGAATCGACTTGTGAGTATGGAGTAATTTTGCCCGTAGTCCAAAGAAGGGCGAAAAGGATCGGAGTTCATTGCATACAAGATGGAGATGCAATAGATTGGAGGATAGAAATTAAAAGGTTCTTCAAAGAGCCTAATAAGGAAAGTAGTAGAAAAATGAAGTTGCGTTTGCTAAATTATACATTAATAGATGAAGAGTTATTTAAGAAACGCTCTGACGGTATATTACTAAAATGTGTAAGTTTGCAAGAAGCCAGAACGATCATGGCTGAAATGCTTGAAGGGATATGTGGAGCTCATCAAGTCGGCCAAAGGATGAGATGGTTAATTATTAGGAATTGATATTTCTGGCCCAAGATGAGAGAATCATGTGTTCAATATGCGAAGAGTTGTCTAGCATGCCAAAAGCATGGTCTGATACAAAGAGCGCCAGCAAAAGAGATGACACCCATTATCAAATGCTAGCTGTTCAAGGGATGGACAATAGACTTGATAGGGAAGATTTATCTCCCATCATCCAAGCAACATACATTTGTTATAGTTGCAACATATTTCTTCACTAAGTGGGTAGAAGCGATATCTTTAAAGGAGATCACCCAGAAGAGTGTCATAGAATTTATCCATGATCATATTATTTATAGATTTTGGATTCCACAAACTTTGAGGATGGATCACAGAACTTCCTTGAATGGAGATCAAGTGAAGGAATTCCTAATCGAGTTTGAGATTAAGTTAGTAAACTAGACGCCGTATTACGCTTAATCCAATGGACATGCAAAATCTTCTAGCAAAATCCTAAAAAGTATCATAAGGAAAATGATAGATGAAAATGTTAGAAATTGGCACGAATGTTTAAACAAGGCCTTATGGGCTAATAGGACGTCGCTTCGATCAAGTATCAAAGTTACTCCTTTCCAACTTACTTATGGACAGGAGGCTGTTTTACCTATGGAAATGAATGTGCAATCAATTAGAGTGTGTTTACAACATAAGTTAAGTGATGGTGAATATGCCGAATCACTAGTTCAAAACTTATTGGAATCAGACGAATTAAAATTGGACGTCCTAGATAGATTGGAAGTTCAAAAACAAAGGATGGCTAAGTTTTATAATAAAAAAGTTATAGTCAAGTCTTTTAGTCTGGGCGAATTGGTTTGGAAAACAATACTCCACTTGGATAGCAAAGATCTAAAGTATGGCAAGTGGTCGCTCAATTGGGAAGGACCATATAAAGTGAACAGTGTATTGCTTATTGGAGCCTATCATTTAGAAGATTTAGATGACACTAAGCACATGAGATTCATTAATGAAAAATACATAAAGAAGTATGTTCTTTCCTTATGGGAAAGTGAACAAATAAAAGCATGATCAATATAATTGTGTTGAGCAATTGTAAATAAATAATACAAGAACGAAATCAAATAAATTCCTTTATTATCAAATACTCATTACAAATTGTGAGATACAAAGTACTAAATGCTCTATAAGCTACAACCGGGAGTAAAATATTCCTTCGGTCGATCGCCCAGTAAGAAGGTGAACTGGCCTTGATCCGCCGTCCTGATCACACTGCTGCAATGGCAAGCAAAGAGGCTGAAAAGTACTCTCAATAGGCAAAAAGGCTGAAAAGCACTCTCAAATCGCCTGCCTAATTGCATTGCTGCAATAATAGACAAGGAGGCTGAGAAGCACTCTTAGCAAGCTAAATGGCGTGAAAGGCATCCTCAAATCATCTTCCATCATTGAACTCCTTATGGAGAACATGAAGGGAGACGCTGAGAAGACGTTCATTGGACAAATAGCATTTCCTATATTTCCCATACCATAGGTGATGTCAAGAGAGATAGCAAACTGGGTAGATCAATTGATCCATTTCTATCAAAGAAGGAAGTGTTTGATGATATGCCAAACGATAGCAGCAAGTTAGTTTCTGAAGGAAAAGAATGGAAATGAAGATGATAAATGTGGAACACATATGCATTTATAGAGACGTGAAGATGAAAGGACAGAATATGAACGGCCACATACGTGCATAGTAACTGAAATTGAACGGCCCAAAGTCTTGGAAAAAGAGATGTGAATACCAATAAGGAATGTACATGAATTTTAGTATAAGACAATTAAATGCTTGGAGGGTGGCAATTAAGGAAAACGTCAATGCTCAAGTAAATAAAACAGTCGTTCATTAATGACGATGGCTGCTGTTACATTCAAAATTAGCAATAGCAGCTAGTGCGAAATTACAAAAAGGAAAGTAAAGGCATCAAATGTCTTAATTACAATTTACCCCAAGTGGAGCGCATTTGTTGTCTAAGCCTCTCCCATTCTCTATCTTGCTTATCAGAAGTAGTTGATAGTTCAACCATAATCCCATCGTCAACTTCCAACTTGGAGTAATGCTCGAGCAAAGACTTGCTTCGCTCAACCTCTTGGGGAGCATTACACATTTTAGCAGTCAATTTGGCCATACAGTCATCCATCCTTGCTTGAAGTGCCCTCATCTCTGCAACCAGACTCACCATCATCAAGTCTCAACCATAAATTCAGTAGAGATCTCACATAAATTGCTCTTTGTCTTCTCGATTTTTTCAAACAAAGACTCATTTTCAGCTACGGCATGAACATACTGAGTCTTCTTGGCCTTCAATTCTATATTTTTGGCCAGGAAAGAAGTTATCTCTGAATGGATGATCTTCAATGTTAGCCTAAGATCAGATAAGATTTTAAGCAAGGGAAGGTCAAGTGCTTTGGCCATTTTCTCACTTAGAAGATCAAATTTCTCTTTCTATTTGGAAGCACTGGCCTTGTTGATATTCAGATCCATGAAAGAAACATATTCAAGCACAGACTGCTTGAGTTTATTCATACTTTCCTCTGAGAAGGTGGTAGATGAAGCAGAAGGATGACTGGCCGACGAAGAACGAGAAGCAATGCCTTCTTTTATTTGTTCCCAAGAGGTAAACACATCTTGAATTGAGCGTAAAGCAACATCAGTAGCCTGCAAGGGAAGTGCAAGTCTTGGCATCCTCATGACAGTGAACAAAGTAAAGATGAAAGATAAAACAAAAACTACTTCATCACTAGCTTTTGGAAATTAGGGCACCTCACTGATAGATGCAACCACTTGTGCAGACTTCCCTTTGTCTGAACGAGCAAGTTCGGCCACGACAGGCAAATCAGTGAGAATCTCTACAGAATTTAAGAAGCAATGGATCAAGGGCCAAATGGTACGTTCAAGGGTAAAGGCAATAAAGTATGTGTTACCTTCTGGTTCAGCACTTGGGGGGTCAATACCCTGAGAAAGTGGTAACTCTCCAACTAATTATTGTGAAGACTCGGTTTATGGATTTCTCTTTAGGCAAAATCCCCGCATCAGATGACTTGGATGAAGCAGCTTCAGTTGGAAGTGATGTAGCAGGGGCTGCCGAGACTAAAGCCTTCGAAGGAGAAGTCGAACTCTTCTGAGAAAATTCAGGTAAAACATTAACCCATGAATGGTCATTTTTTCACGAATAAACAAGCTTAAATACCGTTCTCTTGACGATGAGAGAAGCACCATAATCATCATCATCATTATCAATGGGCAAAACTGGTGAAGATTAGGCTGGCCGTTTACTACTGGAAACACCCTTGGTTACACTAGCACGAGTAGAAGGAGAAGTAGATGGAAGGGCCAGATGTTTAGCATGAGCAGGTGAGGAAGGATTTCTAATAGACACAGGGGTAGCCAGAATAGGAGAAGTAGAAGAAGAAATGTCTGGTTTATCTAGCAGATGGAAAGCACGGTTAGCATCAGTTGCGAACAATCTGCTCCAGTTGGTCAAAAAGGAGGTGCGTGACAGCAGTAGAATTGAAATGGGCTAAAGAGAAACCTTTGGCCAAAAGATTATTATGGGCGTCAATGGCTTGCGCCTCGGTCTTATTGATAGTATGGAAACGATCTGTTAAGTTCTTAGAATAACAAAGAGGAGCATGCCACATTTGACCAAAACCAAGTGGCGAGCAAAAAATGGAGGAGCATATATCTCAATCCCTACCTTGGCATTCGTCCTTGTAACAATGTCATGAAATAGTTCTCTCCTAACCAAAAATTGAACCCAAATGGGCAAGAAAGTGCTCACTTCAACTAAGGTAGAAGGAGGTCACACATAAAGGAGGACTTGGTGAAGAGAAAAAAGGAAAAATGAAGCTATTGAGTTCAAAGTATAAAAGAATGTAAAAACGTCTCTACTGGACATATTTACAGGATTCAATTAATGAATGAATAGCCCGTAGCAGCTGATTGTTCGGGGAGGAGATGGTGGAGCACCAAGTTGTGGAAAATAGGCTCTCAACCACAATTGAGCAAGCCAAAGAGGCCCACTACCAGTGGGAGATGCACCATTCCTTAATTGGAATTGGAGAGACGCATTGCCTCTATAAAAGGCGGCCAAAAAGAATGAACATATATTCAAATATCTGCTACGTGCCAACTCATGCAATAAAGGCAGATAACTCACAGAGGGTTTCAGGCTGGGGACACAAAGAATATATTTACAAAACTTACCTAAAGAAAAGCCACTAGCCCAGCATGAGAAGACTCAGAATTGGAAGCAGTATAAAGGCCTTCCATGCCTGAGTAAGATTAGTAATTTTCTTGTCAAATTTTAGGGCAGCTCTGGAAATCAAAATACTAGGAAAAATAATATCGCCCGAAGGCGGAAGATTTACTAGGGCTCCAACATCCTTTAGAGTAATGAACATTTGACTAAAAGGGAAAATAAAAGCGTTGTACTCAGAAGACCAAAAGGTTAGGGCGATTGGAAAAAGCACCGGATCATAAATTGGAGGGAAAATGGTAATTTCTAATAGATCCAAAATTTTAGCACGATTGAAAATTTCTTTGGTTGGACCATGATTCACTATGCATGCATGCCATCTACGAAAACTAGGATTCGTTTTTGTCCAAGTACGAATACCTTTATCGCGGATTGACTTCAAAGGCAAGGAGTTCAGAAAAGGAGGGTTTTCAGTACAAGGGAATATTTGACCCATCGTCGCTCGTTCGACGGCTTCAGCATCATTGAATGATGGGCATAGATAGAATTCATTGAGGCCAGCATTGGCTTGTGCAAGGAAGTTTGAATTTATATACGGTCGGATAAGGAGGTTTTGGAAATCTTCGAAACTGAAAGAATAATCAGAATGAGTTCGTGAAGTCGTCATTGGATGCAAGCTACAGACGTTGTGAAGAGTTCTTGAGAGGTGTAGAGAGGAAACAAGACAATGAACAGTGACCTCTATAGAACGCACGATGTAAAGACGTGAAGATAATGGCGCGATGAAATGGCGTGTCTTTTGGGTTTATAGGGTTTGTAACGTTGCACCTTTTAAGCTATAGAAATGTTACCACCAAACGGAAATAATGATTGAAATTCTTGAGAATTTCAAGTATTGCCAAAAAATACAAAGAAAGAATATGGCAAAGATTAATAATTGGTATTATTTCTGCTATATTGAGGGGTAATTGTTAACATACAAAAAGTGTAGCTCAAATTGAATAGTCCAAGGGACGAAGCCCAATTAGAAAATTCAGGATGAAGGCCCAAATAAACCCAATAATGAATGCAGTGGAGGCCCACGAACAAGGCACCATCGGAGGGGCTACTCAGTCGACTGGTAGAACAAGGTTCCATGCCTCCCGGCCAACTAGGAGCAAGATGCCCAGGATCTGAGCGAATGGAGTGCCTTAAGATCGCCCAGAGTGAAGGAGCTCGTTCTCGCCCAAGCCTTCGAATCGCCCAGGATCTTAGCAAATACGAAATATTATGGTTATCCAGAACAGTAGTTATTGAAACAGTTATTAAGCAACCTTATCACACCCCACGATCCAAGAATCATGGTTGTAGGCAGTTAAACGACAAGAGAAATAGCAACAGTTAGAGACGGCAGTTCCACGATAAATCGACCATTATGAAGAAAATCGGTAGTTATAGAATATAAAACAGTTTCTTCACAAAGAAATCATCAAGGGAATATAAAAGGAAACGAAGTCAGAGAGAAAAAAGGACCCCGAATCAAACACTTTCAACAGAAAATATGTAATTTCAATTTCTTAGTTTAACTTTAAAACATTCATTTTAGTACTCCCGTGCTTGCGCCTCTTGGAGGCATTCTGTTTATTTCCGATTGTAAATTTTCGCCAATAAAGCATCCCTTTTTGGGACTTTGTCTCAAGAGATCTGTTCCTTACACAATCGTCTGAACCTTTTTTAATTGTTAGCGACAACCCACGCGAAACAGTCCATTTTCGAGATGTAAAGTTGAACTAAAAATTACAATAATATTGTGCATTTTACACTCTTTTTCCGAAAATATAACTCCAGAAATATAAAATGTAGACATGAACTCGAATGCACATACAAATACAATAAATAAAATAAAATTCTTCAGAAGATGTTCTATTTTATTGGAGAAAACTATCTATTTAAAATGAAATGACTTTCACGATTTGTCGAGTCTAATACAATACAATCATTTGTGTTAAAAGAGTTTTTTTTTTTTTTTTAAAGAAACGTGTCTTTGACAAAGAGCATGTATCTTATGATATCACAAGTCTAATATCAAAGTACATGCTTAGAATAAAAAAAATGATATTGTAAAAGTAAAAATTACAATTATAATTTTTTATTTTGATTATTACTTTATCCTTGCGTACGTCTCGCTGGGAGATTATGTTGCATATAATTACATGTTTGGCTAACGTTAAATGCTTTGCTTAAAAGTAAAAAAGTTTTTTTTTTTTAATTATTCCTAAAAATTAGAAATAGACAAGTATAAAATAATTACTTAAAAGCAAGAAAAAAAGTGAACTATGGACATTTTGGTTCATTTGCTCCAAATTCACACTCGGATGGGTTTTGAAGTTGGATTTGGGAGAACAATGCTACGAAAATAGTAAATTCAAAATCTTCGAGATATGATGAATGTTAATTTTGATTTATCATATCAAGAACTTTGGTCTTGTTGCTTTTGCTTAGCATATTCCGACGCTGAATATTCCAAGTTCCGACGTTGAATATCCATAAGTTCCAGCCACCCTTGTAGTTAGATGAGATTGGTCTTCTGTACTTCGCTTAGCAATCCAAAATCTGCCACTCTTGCTTTCATGTCATCTTCTTGTAGTATATTTGTAGCCTTTATATTGCGACGATAAATTGCGGGTTTGATTTCATAATGCACGCAAGCCCTTTCGCCATGTCAAGATTTATGTTCTTGCATTTGCATTGAGGCTTGGACAATCGAGTCTTGTCATTAAATAAATGATCATCAAGTCTTCCATTTGACCTAAAATCAAATACTGTCTTATTTTGCCTTGAAATTGACTGCTCGTGTTGATAAATATTTCCGTCGAAGTAGATAACAATATCTCCAATGATAATACAAATGGAACTCAAAAAATATATGTAAAACACAAAAAAAAAAAAAAGATGGAAGAATAAGAAGAGAATGAATAAGACTTGAATGACATAGAATGCTATCCTAAAAGTTTTATTTGCGCCCTCTCGATAATGAGAATGCTAAATAACCAACACATAAATAGTTTTAGCAGATTTCAAGTCAAGAAACCGGATTGTAATTAGCACTATTGAAACTCGGAAAGAAAGAACAAAAAGAATATGAAAATAATTCTAAGTATAATTTGGGAGAATTTTGGGATGATAATTTCAAAGTATAAAAATGAGAATTGGTGTATTTAATCCATGAATTATATTCCTATTTATAGAATTCCTTCATAAACTTTCGTATGGGTGCCAACTTTTCACAAAAAGATGGAAATTGAGGTTGAAAAGGTGCCAAAACTGTCCAAAAATTGTTCAACTGCTTTTTCAATTTTTAATTTCTTTTCAACCACATTTGATCAATTTCTCATTTACCAATATTTGAACAACACAATTATATAACAATCCCCCACTTGTTCAAATATTATAACTCAACTTAGAATCATAAATGATGTCACGCATAGGATAAGATACCTTTCGATTTGAACCTTACATTAGTGCTAATATCGCAAAGTAATATCGAGATTCCAGGTAGCCTTAGCTTTGAACCAGTTATCCCTTATGACATTACCGGTGATATCACACACGTGATTATTTTATCTCAATATGTTCCACTCAATTTTACTTTGGTGCATTAATGGCCTTGCACCCATCCATATTTATGGACTTTTCAGAAAGTAACTCCAACTCGCCTTGAACCGGCACCACTTCTAAGTTCACATATGAGAAATTCTTACAGTATCTTGGTTATGTTTAAAGACACTTGTACTACGTACTGAATTTCTTTAAATTTTATTCAACCCTCAATACCATAACCCCATCACTTATATCTTTAGTATAGAGCTTTAAATTATATATACTAAGTGCAGCAATCAATTCATTTATCAAATGACTTGTTGTTACCATTTGAACCCATTAATTACTCATTTCGTAATAACAGGTAGGGTTGCCATCATTGGTGAATTTTATTTAAGGAGTTTAAGCCACATCATACTTGATGTTAATCTTACCAACTCTTTAGTAAGTGGTTTTATAAGTGGATCAGCCAAGTTCTCACTTGATCTTATTTATGTAAGTGAAATTATTCCGTCTTTTATTAATTTCCTTACATAATCATGTCTAAGACTCATGTGTCTAGACTTTCCGTTGTAGACTTCATTATAAGCCCTTGCTAGAGTGGCTTAACTATCACATAGTAGAGATATTGAAGACTCATTCTTCATATCTAATGGAACTTCATAAAGAAGATCTTTAAGCCACTCAGTTTCTTTTCCCGTTTCAGAGTTTCTTTTCCCGTTTCAGCTAATGCTACAAACTCAAATTCCATTGTGGAATGTGTAATCATAGTTTGTTTTTTTGATCTCCAAGAAAATGCACTACTTCCAAGAGTGAACAACCAATCCGGTGTTGATTTATTTTCACTAGCACTTGATATCCAACGAGCATTGGTATATCCTTCAAGTATAGCTGGAGATTTAGAATATTGGAGTCTAAGATTTTTGGTTCTCTTTAAATGATCAAGTACCCTTTCAATTGCCTTCCAATGTTCAACACTTGGATTACTTGTAAACCTAATAGGTTTACTTACAGCAAATGCAATGTCCGGTCTTGTACATTGTACGACATACATTAGACTACCAATTGCACTTGCATATTCAAGTTGTCAAACATCTCTTCCAACATTCTTCACGAGTTTGATACTTGAATCAAACGGAGTATTTGCCTCTTTAATGTTCAAATATTTAAGCTTTTCAATTACATTCTTAATATAATGTGATTGAGTTAATGCAAATCTCAAATCATTCTCGATCACTTTTATATCCAATATGGTATCTACTTGACCAAGATCTTTCATTTTGAATGTTAAAGATAGAAACTTTTTTGTTTCTATAATACCATCCATGTGATTACTAATAATCAACATGTCGTCCACATATAAGCATACAAATATAATATAATTATCACATTTTTTTAGCATAAAGACATTTATCTACTGTATTATGCAAAAAACCAAAAGTCATGATAGCATTATCAAATTTCTCATACGATTTTTTAGGAGCTTGTTTTAAACCATGTAATGATTTTACAAGTTTACAAACTTTGTTTTCATTACCCGGAATAATGAAACCTTTCGGTTGTTCCATGTAAACTTCTTCATCTAATTCTCCATTTAAAAATATAGTTTTAACATCCATTTGATGTACACATAAATCATATATAGTAGATAATGCAAAAAGAATTCTAATAGTAGTAATTCTAGCTGTGGATGCATAAGTATCAAAATAATCAATTACCTCATTTTGTCGAAAACCTTTAGCAACTAATCTTGCTTCGTAAGTTTGGATTGAACCGTCGGTATTGTATTTCCTAGGAAATATCCATTTACAACCAATAGCTTTTGATCCAGCCGGTAAATCAACAATCTTCCAAGTATTGTTGGACATTATAGAATCAATTTCATCATTTATAGCATATTTCCAAAGCGTGATATCTCTAGAAGTTATTATTTCTTTTTAGGTTTTAGGATCACTTTCAATTCGAAGAACATAAGCAATTGTTCTTATTACATCTTCTCTACTTGCTTCAACAAAGTATAGAGAAATCCTTTGAGAATCAATCTCATCATGTCCTAATACATTATCTTTACGAGTTCTCTTGTTTCTTCTACGTTCACTAGACTCATTTACATCTTGTGAAGATGTTTCTAATGATTTAATAGCAGCTGGAATTTGTTTTTGATTTTCCAATGGATTTTGAGTAATTTCATCCATACTTAATAAATTCTCAAAGAAATTCACATCTCATGATTCTATAATAACATTTGATGTTAGATCAAGTAACCTATATGCTTTACTATTTATTGCATATCCAACAAAAAAACTCTTGATCCCTCTTGGTCCTAGTTTTGTTCTTCTAGGATTGGTGTTTTTATAATAAGATAAACACCCCCACACTTTAAAATATCCAATGTTTGGTTTTCTTTCTTTCCATAATTCATAGGGAGACACTTTAAGTTTCTTTGAAGGAATTCTATTACATATATGATATGCAGCAAATAATGCCTCTCCCCATAAATTATTGGGCAATTTAGACCTTGTTAATATAGCATTTACCATTTCAACTAAGGTTCTATTTTCCTTTCTACTACACCATTTTGTTATGGTGTTTTAGGTGCACTACATTGATATATTATGACACGCTCTTCACAAAAGATGTCAAATTCTCTTGAAAAATACTCACCACCTTTATCACTTCTAAGAATTTTAATACTTTTATTCTTTTGATTTTTTACTTCATTTTTATATACTTTAAACATATGAAAGGTCTCATCTTTATATTTCATTAAAGAAACATAACAAAATCTAGAATAATCATCAATAAAAGTTATGAAGTATTTATTACCTCCTCTTGTTAACATGCCATTAAGTTCAGATATAACGGTATACTAAATCAAGTAATTTAGATGGTCTCTCTACACTTTGAAAATGTTTTTTTAATTATTTTTGATTCAGCACAGATTTCACACTTATCACTTTTAGTTAATTCACATGATATCATTCCACATTTAACCATTCTATGTAAAGTAGAATATTTTATATGCCCTAATTTATATGCCATAGATTTAAAGTACAAATAAAGTAAGAAGAAGTCATTGTATTAATATTGTCAATAGTACATAACTTGACCATTCCATTAGTAGAATAGCCTTTTCCAACAAAGAAACCATTGCGGGATAATACAAGTTTTCCCAACTCATAAACACTTTTAATCCCCGGTTTTCCCAACAAATCCCACTTACAAGGTTCCTATTAATATCTGGTACATGTAAAACATTAGTAAGAGTTACAACTTTTTCGAATGTGAATTTTAATTCAACATTCCCTTTGCCTATGACCTTTGAACAATGTTCATTTTCCATTTGAATTTGTTGACCATCATCAATGTCTTGATATGTCTTGTAAAGAGACTTGTCATAGCAAACATGAACGGTGGCGCATATGTCATACAACCATCCCAGAATTTTTCCTTTGACAGTATTTACTCCACTTATAGTAGCAACTATTTCATCCTTGTCAATGAAATTCACCTTGCCTCCAATTTTGCTTTGTTTTCTATGTTGGCATTCTTTCGTAAAGTGCCTAGTTTTTCCACATACAAAGGATTCTCCCTTGGGCTTCTTTTGAATTTGTTGTCATCTTTAGTAAAATTTCTTTTGTTTACTTTGATGACTTTGTTTTTGTTCTCCACGGTGTTGGCTTTTGAAGTGCCAACATGAGAATTCTCATTCTGATAGGAATGTAAAATACACATTTTACATATTTATTTAATGCGCTCATATGACTATTTTATGCCTAAATGTACTTAGTATTCTCATATTTTGATTTAGGTGACAATTCGATGGATATGACGTAATTCGGAAGAAATAAGGGAAAAATGACCAAAATGAAAGAAAGCGAAAGTTCAGGAATCAAAGTGAAAAAGTTGTATTGAACCTCACAATGAAGACTTGAGAGTGTTAGAGGCCAATTGGATGAAGAAAGAAGTCAAAGGGATGAGATATAGCCAAGACATTATCACATATCAACTTTCAAGCTGAAAAGTTTTGCATTGGAGTTATCTTTCCAACGCATCTTGAATTACCTCAATTGGACATCGAAAGAAAAAGTTATGGCCAAAATACTAAAAGCTATCCGGTGAAAAAAAATGACAATCGCATGGCACAAATACCATGCAGTCGCCCACTCTTTTACCGAGAATTGGGAGGCTAGAAAACTGCATACCATGCGATTGCATGGTTTATAACCTTGCGATCGCATGGTAGTAACTGTTGACGCGAATTTCTAATTTCCTAATTCCGTTTCACTACTTATGGAAACAAGTTCTTTTTATATTTATCAACCCTAGAATACACGAGAAACATACCAAAACGCCTCCAACCTATTTTGTCTCTATTTTTCTTAGATCTATCATGTGTAACTAACTTTTGGTGTTTGATTGAAGGATACCGAAGTTTTGGTAAACATTATAACTGTGAGATACACCTATTTTCATTGTTTAATTTATATTTTCAGTATTGAATATTCTTCTATGCATAATTTTATGATTGCCATATTTGATTGCTAAGAGATCTATTAGTTTTTTATATATTGCAATCTATAGCTAAGTTAAATCTCAAATCCATAATAGTTTGAACCATTTAACTTGTAAAGCACTAGGATTTGATAATTTTCTGTGATAGATGTTATTTCATCTTAAGAAAAATATTTAAATAGATTGAATGCAACCACTTGTGTTTGTATTATCTAGTTCATCGATTTCTCTATTGTTTAAAACTGTTATTAAATTAAATCTTTAACGCTGGTTTGAGATTATTTGATAATTAGGGTTAATTAGAACGTTGATTTCTGATTAACTAAAATTAAGGAAAAATAGGAATTTATTCCAATGATGAATATTGTAAATGTGAATTGATTATTTTTTGTGGATTGATGAATGGTTATAAATCTCCAATGGTGAAAGTTGACTTTGATCAAAACTCGTTTCATTGATTTAATACAACTCATTAATTTACATTGTTATTTGTTATAAGATTGATTTTTTTTATAAAGAAAACCCCCCAATTGTTATATGAAGCATAAATTGTTGAATTGTACACTTTTTGTGGGATCAACCCTTACTTTCACTACTACATTAGTTTTAGAGATTTAAGAACTATTTTTGGGTGTCTACGACATCACACCACATTCCCACCTCCTATCCTTGACGCTTCCTCAATTCGGAGATGTTTTTGAACTTGCTCCAATGAAAAGTCTTCGGAGTTGTGAAGAAGTTTCTTCCTATATCCTCTCCAAGTAGAAGGAAATTTAGCAATAATTGCTCATACTTGGAATGATTCCGGAAGTTCTATCTTTACCGCTTTCAATTTATTGACAATGACTTGCAATTCATATACTTGGTGCCAATAGGGGAATGTTGTCTAAAAATTTGGAATCGAAGTACTTAGAAATTAGAAACTTTTTAGTACCTTCTTCTTCAACCTTGTACTTGTTCTCAAGAGCATACCAAATTTCTTTTGCAGATATTGTGTTGGTGTATAAATCATAAAGACAATCCGACAATGCATTCAAAATATGGCCACAGCATATAAGTTCATCTTCTTCACGTTTCTTCCGGTCCACCCTTGTTTGTTCGGTGTCTTTGTCAGATGGTTTAGGTAGATCTTCCAAGTTTGGATGAAGAATGTAAAAGATATTGAGCGTCGTTAACAAAAATTTGATCTTGTCTTGCCACCGTGTAAAGTTTGATCCATCAAAACGGTCTAGCCTTACCAAGTCTTGATTCATAAGTTTTATTGTTGCCATGGTTGTATCTCCTTCGATTGTCATTTCACAATAATAAAGCTTTTAGATTGTTGATAAATATTTCTGTCGAAGTAGATAACAATACCTCCAATGATAATACAAATGGAACTCAAAAAAAATAGGTAAAAAAAAAAAAGATGAAAGAATAAGAAGAGAATGAAGAAGACTTAAATCGCATAGAATGCTATCCAAAAGCTTTATTTGCGCACTCTCGGTAATGAGAATGCTAAAGGACCAACACACAAATAGCTTTAGCAGATTTCAAGTCAAGAAACCGGGTTGCAATTAGCACTATTGAAACTCGGAAAGAAGGAACAAAAAGAATCTGAAAATATTCTAAGTATAATTTGGGAGAATTTTGGGATGATAATTTCAAATTATAAAAATGAGAATTGGTGTATTTAATCCATAAATTCTATTCCTATTTATAGAATTCCTTCATACACTTTCGTATGGGTGCCAACTTTTCACAAAAAGATGGAAATTGAGGTTGAAAAGGTGCAAAAACTGTCCAAAAATTGTTCAACTGTTTTTTCAAATTTAAATCTCTTTTCAACCACATTTGATCAATTTCTCATTTACCAATATTTGAACAACACAATTATATAACATGTGACACCAAAACCCCGAAGAGAGAAGATTTTTGTGTCTTCTCTTGCTTATGATCTGTGCCTCATTTGTAAACTCGTCATCCCCTTCTGTTTCAAAATCAAGAATGTGCTTGATGGCAACTACAGTCCCATCTGAAAGGACCTTTGTATACAATTCCATTTCTACCTCGTCTTATCACATTTCTTCGGGAGAATCCATTTGTGGCTTGTTCTAACTCAGTTATATGAAACCATTGGTGCTTGTTTTGAGTGAAATCCTTGACTTCACAAACCTCGCATACTGCACATGAATCATATTCTATTACTTCTTTTGATCCCATTTTCTGTTAAATGATACAATAGTATGCAAGTATTTTCCTAACATCCTACTCATAGTATGCGTGTGTGTCAATTGTTCGGGCTTGTCGACCTAAGGAATGAGGGAAAGGTTACCTTGAGGAGTGAAGCCTTTGGAGCCAAACTTACAGTCCGTAAAAGTTGGTAGCAAAGTAGGATTGCTCGAACATGCGTTGTTGGTTGTGGAAGATCAATGGCATGTGTTCTTTCCGAGAAAAGATTTTCGGCCACAAATCATGTTGGCAAGCATGTGGAACATGATGAAGCAAGCTATGGAGAAGATGGATGCGAAGGGAAAGCATTGCGCGAGTGTGCCTTGTCGGAATGTGTGCGTATATAGTATATGTCATTATGATAAAATAATAATTTATAATAAATAAATTGTGGTTTTATTTATTTGTTGAATTTATTTATTATTGAGCTTGCAAATTAAAGTGTCTATAATAATTTGTGATAATATAAGTTGGATACTTACAAGTTGGATACATACGTTGAGAAGTATATAGTGGTACAACTTATATTTTGATCAAAAACAATTTGTTCACAACCAATGTATAAGGGGCACCTTATATTGAAAGGTTCTAGTGTTGGCCGATTCACTATTCAGGTTTGTGATTTGTCCTTATCACATTAATAGTTAAACGTGACACTATAATTCTTGGAGTGTATTGAACGGACCACGTGTCGAGTTTAATTATATAGTATGACCGTACGGAGAATTAAATTTCACTTGATCTCCATCTATCTCATCTAAATTCCTTGATAGGGTCATGTATGTTTTTTCATGATTTTAATGGTTTTTTGATTTACTAGTGGGTGAGATCAATTTGATTCATCAAATATCTATGTGAGTTGGAAACTTGAGAATAAGCGAAGCAGAGAACATGAATTTGTGTCGGGAACCGTCGCTCTGAAAAATGGGTAGAGTGGCTACTTAAGTCTTTCTATTGAACGGTTAAAATTTGAGATCAGTGTTAAGAGACGGCTAAACTTCGACATATGTGATTAGTTCACATGATCGTTGAAGAAAATGTTACTTGAGTTAGTGAGAATAATTAGAGGGGCAAAATGGTAATTTTTACTTGTACCTAATTATCGAATATTGGACAGGGATTAAATTCATATACGGTAGGTAAGAGAAAGTGTTACAGATTTATTGGTTTTTGTGATCTTATTTATTCCGATAGTGCAATCTTTCGTCTTTAGTGAAAAAATAAAGACTAATAATTAGATTAAGTGGTTTAGAGTCGACTAGACATATCTATTGGAGTTTGGATAATATATATCCGATCAAATCCTTGTGGTAACTCTATAAAGTATTGAAACTTAATTACAATTATAATAAAAACTTTGGGCTTAATTATAATTAAAATAAAGTTTTGTCTTTATGTCTTAGGCCATGTAGCTAGAGGTCCATCCTCCTAGGAACTAATGTTTATGGGTGCATATGATAAAGGTTGGTGTTGAATGCGGAATTTTTGAGTTACTACGGGTGATGTGCAATGGAGCACTGTGTGAATGCCCGTCCATGAGGAGATAGTGTCGCTGTTATTCTTGCAATAAGAGAACAATTGTTGATGGGAAGCTCACTTCCTCTTATGAAGGTGTAAGCGGATTTGAATGGGGGGAAATGTCACGTAGTGAGAATGTTTATCTCCCTATTTAGCGTGATTAGGTATCCAACAGTTAGGCTGATGACATATTTTACAAAATAGTGTACCAATGATGTTATCATATGCAGGTGTTTCTCAGACATCCTACTCATAGCATGCATATGTGCCAATTGTTCGGGCTTGTTGACCTAAGAGTGAATGGAAGGCTGCTTCGAGGCGTGAAATCTTGGGAGCGAAACTTGCGGTCTGTGAAACATGGACATGTTAGACAGCTTTTCTTGGAAGTTGGCATTGTAAGAAGATGAAGAATTCTCATTTTGGAAATAAAACATGGAGCTCTCTTTGAGTATGGATCGTATTGGGCAAGTCAATACCGAAAATGCTACAACGAGTTTGGCAGCAACCTCTTTGAACGAGTTCATGTCAAAGCGAAGTGTCCCACGGAAAGGTTTCTGTTGAAAATATGATACAACAATGGAAACAAGAAATAAAATAAGAAGATGAAAAGAAAATATAGAATATAAAGACTTGATAATGAATAATAAATCGTTGTCTTCAAACGATATTTGCCTCATTCACCAAAGCTTTTGAGGATTAAAGTGACAAATAGTTTGTAGGATTCAAGCCTATGAATGAAGAACACTAAAAGCTTCAAGTGTTTCTTCAAAAGAACAAGTGAAAAAATGATATATAATTGATTATATGAAGAACAAAAAATAGAATATTGGATGAATAAGGAATGATTAATGTGAGTTTTTTAAAAGTATTTTTGGAATGATCATAAACTCATATTTATAGTACTCACTCATCCCCACATGAAATGGTCTCAAACCGTATTGAAAAGATGTATCACTTCATAACAAAACCACCAGAATATTGAAAATAACGGTCGGATTTTATCACTATGTGACCGCATAGGCTATAACTATGCGGTCGCATAGTTATAGCGTTGGCTTCCCTTTAATTCTCAGATGGCCTATATGCGACCGCAAGCCACAATGGCTTATACGGTCGCATAGGCCATTTAGAAGGCTCCAAGAGTGGTTTTCTCTCCTCTTTTCAAATTCAATCTTCTTCTCTCCAAATTCATCCAATCCATGGTTATCACTTTTGATTTTGAACAACCATAAACAAGATTTCCAACAATCCTCCACTTGGTCAAAATCAAGATTGATCACATAACCAAATATCAACATATAAACAAATACAACACTTATGCATAAGAGTTAGATATCTTTCGATTTGAATCTAACCATAGTGTCAATTTCATAAAGCATTATCAAAATTCCAGGTAGCTAGAACGCTTTGAACCAGTTATTCCTTTTGATAATACCGATGAAATCACACACACAAGTGTTAAACTTCACAAGTTCCTCTACCCCGCTTAGTGCTAATATTGCCTTGCACTTATCCTAATTCTTTGAACTTTTAAAGAGAAAACTCCAACTCTCTAATGAAGTGGCACCACCTCGAAGTTCACATAAGTGAAGTTCTTCCAGTATCTTTGTTACTTTTTAAGAGATACTTGTACTCCGTAATGAACTTCATTAAGAGTTTATAACTCAACCCTCTAACAGTAACAACCAACACCATTTATCAACGATAGGGTTTAATAATTTCACAGTGTTGAGATTCATCCACTTATCTAATGACTTGTTATTACCCCTTGAACATAAGTATACTTGTTTAGTATAATTTGGTAGGGTTGCTATCATTGGTGGATTTATTTAAGGAGTTTCAACCCCATCCTATTTGAAGTCGATCTTACTAACTCTCTCGTAAAAGGTTTAGTAAATGGATCCGCTAAGTTCTCACTAGGTTTAACCAATGTAAGAGAAATTATTCCATGCTTGATTAATTTCCTTACATACTCATGTTTTAGACTCATGTGTCTAGACTTTCCGTTATATACTTCGTTATAAGTCCGAGCAAGAGTAGCTTGACTATTAAGGTATTGATGAAATATCCTTTATATCAAATGGTATTTCATATAATAAATCTTTTAGCCACTCAGCCTCTTTTCCGATTTCGGCCAATGCTACAAACTCTGATTCCATTGTTGAGTGAATAATGCAAGTTTGTTTCTTAGACTTCCAAGAAACTGCACCTCCTCCAAGAGTAAATATCCAACCCGTAGTGGATTTATTTTCTCGTGCACTTGATATCCAACTTGCGTCAGAATATCCTTCCAAAATTTTAGGGAAATCTTGTATATTGTAGCCCAAAGTCTTTGGTTTTCTTTAAATAACCAAGAACCCTACTGATAGCTTTCCAATGTTCAGAACTTGGATTGCTAGTAAACCTACTTAGTTTACTTACGGAAAATGCTACATCAGGTCTTGTACATTGTGCAGCGTACATAAGACTTCCAATTGCACTTGCATATTCTATTTGAGCTATTGCTCTTCCATCATTCTTTATCAATTTTATACTTGGATCAAACAAGGTATTAGCTTCTTTAATGTTCAAATGTTTGAACTTATTTATCACATTCTCTACATAATGTGATTGACTCATTGTAAAACCCCCACTATCCTTTTTAATTTTGATACCAAGGATAGTATCCACTTGTCCAAGATCTCTCATTTTGAACATGGAAGATAGAAATCTCTTCGTTTATTTGATTTCGTCTATATTGTTACCAATGATCAACATATCATCGACATATAGACATATTATAGTGATTATATTGTTACTAACTTTAGTATATAGACATTTGTCTATCAAGTTGTGATTAAAGCCATTTGACATTACTTTGAAGTCAAATTTCTCATGCCACTTTTTAGGGGCTAGTTTTAATCCATATAAGGATTTGATTAGTTTGCACACTTTATGTTTGTTTCTTGATAGAACGAATACTTCTGGTTGTTCCATATAGACCTCCTCCTCAAGATCTCCATTTAAGAATGCCGTCTTGACATCCATTTGATGAACATGTAAATCATAAATAGAAGCTAATGCAAATAAAATCCTTATCGAGGTTATTCTGGCCACAGGTGCATATGTGTCAAAATAATCTATTCCTTCTTTTTGACGATACCCTTTAACTACTAATCTAGCTTTGTAGGTATTAAGTGTTCCATCGAAATTATATTTCCTTTTTAACATCCATTTACAACCAATGGATTTAGATCCCTTTGGTAAATCAACTATTTCCCAAGTGTTGTTTGAAATAATAGAATCCATCTCGTTATTAATTGCTCTTTCCAAAATATGCAATCTCTAGAAGACATGGCTTCCTTATAGGTTTTAGGATCACTTTCAACTTGAAGAACAAATGGAATTGTTCTTGCAACATCCTTCCTATCTCCTTCTACTAGATAGAATGAAATAAGTTGGGAATCCAATTCATCCGATCCTAGACCCTTCTCTTTTCTAATTCTTTTACTTCTTTGAGGTTCAATTTCAACATCCTTCGTAGATGTACCATTTTGTGATTCTCTAGAAGTTAGAATGTCTACAAAAGTTTCATTTTGAGAATCTCTTGTTGCCAATTCATTCTCAATAAACTCTACATCACTAGATTCTATTATGACATTCGATTCTAGGTTCAATAACCTATAAGCTTTGCTTTTGAAGAATATCCTACAAAAGCACATTTAATACCTCTAGGACCTAATTTTGTTCTCTTAGGATCCATATTCTTATAGTAAGCTAGACATCTCCACACTTTAAAATAATTGACATTAGGTTTCCTACCTTTCCAAATTTCATATGGAGAAACCTTATTCTTTTTCGAAGGAATTCTATTTACTATGTGACATGCACTAAGTAAGGCTTCAACTCATAAATTATATGGTAATCCAGAATTTAACAACATAGCATTTATCATATCTAAGAATGTCCTATTTTTCCTTTTAGCTAAACCATTTTGTTCAGGTGTTCGTGGTGCAGAACATTGGTGTATAATGCCATTAAGTTCACAAAATGAGTTGAATTCATTTGAAAAATATTCTCCATCTCTATGGCTTCTTAAGGTTTTAATATTCTTTCCTAATTGATTTTCAACCTCAAGTTTATAAGTCTTAAAGGCACTAAAGGCTTCATCCTTATGTTTTAATAAATACACATATGTATACCTAGAACAATCATTAATAAATGTAATAAAACATTTATTACCACCTCTAGTAAGCATGTCATTCAATTCACATATATCTGAATGAATAATTTCAAGTAAACATGTAGATCTTAGTACACTATGAAATGGCTTTCTAATCATTTTAGATTTAATACAAGTTTCACATTTTTCTAAGTTATTAGTATCACATTGTATCATACCACATTTAATCATTCTTTTCATGGTACTAACTAATATATGTGCTAATCTACCATGCCATAAAATAAAAGAATCAACAATATAAACAAATGATTTGATTTTATTAAAATTATCCTCCAAAGTACACAATTTGACCATTTCATCAGTAGAATAGCATTTTCCAACAAAATACCCATTATGGGTTAGTACAAGTTTCTCGGATTCAAGAACAGTTTTTATTCTGGGTTTTCCTAACAAAACTCCACTTGCTAAGTTCCTATTCATATCAGGTACATGAAGGACATTGTCAAAGTTATTTTCTTCCCCGAAGTGAAAATGATTTCCACATTCCCTTTGCCAATCACCTTTGATCTTCCTTCCTTTCTCATTTGAATTTCTTGACCATCTTGAATGTCATAATAAGTTTTAAAGAGTGACTTATCATAGCAAACATGGACGGTTGCATAGGTGTCATACCATCATCTCGGAACTTTCCCTCGAACTGCATTGATTTCGCTCACCGTAGCGTTAATTTCATCAGTGGAGTTCACACGTCCTTACTTCTTTGGATGTTTTTTATGCCTGCAATCTCTTGCATAGTGTCCCGGCTTTCCACAAACGTAGCAAGGTCCTTTAGACTTATTTTTGAACTTCCCTTGATCCTTTTTAGGGCCAAGAGGTTTTCCCTTCTCCTTCTCCTTGTACTTGTTGGTGTTGTCAACATTATCCACGACATTGGCTTTCGAAGAGCCATCATAAGAACTTTCGGTCTTATCTCTTACTCTTGATTCTTCCTCTATCCGAAGATTTTTTGTATATGCTCCAAAGAGAAGTCTTCGGAATTATGAAGAATCTTCTTCCTATAACCTTTCCAAGAGCTCGGGAGTTTAGCAATAATTGCTCTCACTTGAAAAGTTTCGGGAAATTCGATCTTCACCGCTTTCAATTTGTTGACTATTACTTGTAGTTCATGCACTTGAGGCAATAATGGTATGTTATCAAGCATTTTGAAATCAAAAATTTCTTCGTACCTTCTTCTTCGGCTTTTTCAAGAGTGTACCAGATTTCCTTTGCTGAAGTAGTATTGGTATAGAGATCATACAAGCGATCCGAAAGTGCATTTAGAATATAACCCCGGCATATCAACTCATCCTCTTCACGCTTCTTTCTTTCAGCACGAATTTCATCAGTATCTTCATCATTTGCATCGGGAATAGGCTCCAATCTTGGATCAAGAACATAGAAAATCTTCAACGCCGTAAGAAGGAATTTCAGTTTGTCTTGCCATCTAGTGAAGTTTGCACCGTCGAATCTATCCAATTGTACCAAGTCTTGATTCATCATCTTGATGGTTGCAAGTGTTGACTCCATTTCCATCGCAGTAAATTATGGAATATCGTTTGAGAATGTTGAAAATATGATACAACAATGGAAACAAGAAATAGAATAAGAAGATGAAAATAAAATATAGAATATAAAGACTTGATAACAAATAATAAATCGTTGTCCTCAAACGATATTTGCCTCTTCAACCAAAGCTTTTGAGGATTAAAGTGACAAATAGTTTGTAGGATTCAAGCCTATGAATGAAGAACACTAAAAGTTTTAAGTGTTTCTTCAAAAGAACAAGTGAAAGAAGGATATATAATTGATTATATGAAGAACAAAAAATAGAATATTGGATGAATAAGGAATGATTAATGTGAGTTTTTTAAAAGTATTTTTGGATTGATCATAAACTCATATTTATAGTACTCACTCATCCCCACACGAAATGGTCTCAAACCGTATTGAAAAGATGTATCACTTCATAACAAAACCACTAGAATTTTGAAAATAACGGTCGGATTTTATCACTATGCGACCGTATAGGCTATAACTATGCGGTCGCATAGTTATAGCGTTGGCTTCCCTTTAATTCTCAAATGGCCCATATGCGACCGCAAGCCACAATGGCCTATGCGGTCGCATAGGCCATTTTGAAGGCTCCAAGCATGGTTTTCTCTCCTATTTTCAAATTCAATCTTCTTCTCTCCAAATTCATCCAATCCATGGTTATCACTTTTGATTTTGAACAACTATAAACAAGATTTCCAACAGTTTCAGCATATAATTGAAATCAATGGGGGCATGAAGAATATGCAGAATGAATGAAGAAATGGAAGAACTAGAGAAAAAAAAAAAAAGGCAGAAACTGAGAATTGCCCTTAATGTTTACTTCGTTATTTTTTGCAAGAAAATTTGTGGGTTTTCATGTTTATGTAGTTTATACAAGATACTTGTTTGGGAAGTTTTCAGTCAGCTTCAATATTGGCTGCAATAGTCGGAATGAGTTTGATTTTGAAATAGAAAAGAAGTGTGCTGTTGGTCAACTTGAATAGGTAAATATGTTTTGTGTCCCAATTGTATTTTCTCATGTGGTAAACGTGACTTTGTCTTTCGGCTTATTGAACTTCCATCTAGATAAAAAACTTACATAAAATGTGCGATGTGGACACTTCATGACCTGAAAGGGTGGGCAAGGACGAATATCAATGTAATTTCTATGTATGAAGTTAAACGGTATTTTATACTGATGAAACTTAACCATACTTGAACTGATGGATTACGGTTTGAATCACTTGAATTGTTGCATCTATTATTATTATTTTCATTTATTACAAAATTGTGTATACCAACAATAATAATATTTGTCTCTCTTCTTAAACATTTCTCATAAAAAGAAAGAAAGAACATCAAAAGACAAAAAGAAAAACAAAAAAAAAATAATGTATGAATTCTTGAAAATAATATATTATGTAACTTGATTTTTTAAAACTTTTTATTCATTAAACAAAAAATTATTTATTAGATGATGATGAGTAATAATTTCCATTTGTACATTTAATATTGTCGAAAATAATTTGAAATAAGTTTTTGCTATATTTTTAAAAACATTTATTTTATTACAATTTATATTTTATTTTTTCAAGTTGTAGTTTAAAGGAAATGAAGATATAAACTTTTTAAACCTCAAACTATAGAAGACCATCTTTCAGAGAAGAGAAAAGAAAGAGTCCACGTTTGCTGGGAATTAAAATTATTATTTTTTTAATTTAAATTAAATTCGAAAATTAATTTAAACCATATATTTTATGGGATTCACAATATTTTAATTACAAATTTTATCAACTTTTATAAAAAATTGCTAAAATTTTGATTTTTATCGCCCGATAAACGTGGGAAGAATTCAAGAAACACACAAGAAGTTTCTAGTATATAATTTAAAACACAATCAAATAGTTAGACAAATGATGCATAAAGTATAAGATAAACATATATGGTGTAATTTGATATTTCCCAGTGTTCTAAAAGGCGTAATGCGTTGCGATGCGTCGAGGTCGAGAATCAAGAATCATAAGTTTAGGCGCGTCAATGCGAACAATATGCGTCATAATGCGTTTCGTATTTTTAATATTATTTTAATTATTTTTAAGGAATTAAATATATTTTTATATAAAAAAAACAATTTTTTTACAAAAAAAAAAAAAAAAAACCTGTTCGAAAATGCGCCGCCTAGGCGCGCATATGCGCTCCTAGGCGGCGCATTTTCGAACAGAAACACATTTTTACCCGCATTTCACCAATTCGACGCGTTTGAATCCGGCGTCGCGCCTAGGCGGCGCGTTTTGGCGCCTTTTAGAACAATGATATTTCCAATTAAGAACAATTTGATCTGATAAGTTATTTATAATGCAAATTTTTAATTTTTAACTAAAAGGTGTTTATGTTACCTACCTTGAAATAAAATGTGATGTGTAAATTAACAAAACATGTTATATTTGGTAAATTTTCCTTTTTAACTAGATTCAAATTTTATCCTATTAATTATTACTATCACATTTGTTTAGTCAAGTTTTCAATTTAAAAAAAAAATAATAATAATAAATGGCATTTATACGAAAAAGTTAGGTAACAACGTTATAAATTGTTGTTTGTCTTACTATGATTGTAATTCAATTTTTCTTTTTTAAATTATGTTTTCCTTCATGCCGACCCATAATCGCAATTCGATTCATCTTTGAAAATTGGATAAAGTACACTTGGGGTCTCGAACTTTTGAAGTTGTGATGATAGGGTTTCGAATCTTCAATTTTTAAATTTTAAACCTTATAAAGGTCTACATCCGAGGTTCCTTTGTGTTGAAAATCGTTAATGTTACAGTTAAAAGGTCAAATACTAAGTAAAATGACCATATTACTCTTAGGGTGCGTTTGATTTCGAGCATGAAATTTGTATTGAAAGAAAATAAATTCTAAGCAATTCTATTATGTCCATATTTGTCAATTATTATTTCAAAACTATTTTTTTTATATACTCAATTTTAATGTCACGTACACATAATAAAATATTATATACATAAATTCAAAAAATTTCTATACTTTTTAATCACATTTTTTCCTCAAAATCACTATTCAAAATATTATTTTTCGTAAATAAACCAATAGGGACGACATCCAATTATTATGATGAAAAATGCTAGATGTACATCAAGGTGTACATCACCTCACATGGAGGGGCCCACTCGAATAAAATATTCAAGTGGGCTCCTTACCCATGTGAGGGGGGTGTACACCGTGATGTACACCCCGATGTACCTCTAGCATTGCTCTTATTATGATAGGCCAACTCTTGAACTTACCGAATTAGATCGAGCCAGATCCGGTAACGACCGGAATCTCTCTAAATGCACGTGTGAAGTTTGAAAGCGTGTCAAGCATAACTCTGGGGCCCACCCCACCTCAACCCCGCCCCAGCCAGCTTGAACTAGCCAGACCACCACGCCCGGCGTCAACCCTCGACCTTGACCTACATCGTTGACCTCTGTCTTTCTCTCTCCTCCAGGAATGTTCCACGCATTGCTCTACCGACACACGTAGAGCAGAGAGAGTCCCACAAATACTCTCCAAAACAAGTAAAACCCATTTGCCAATTCGTCAATTCATTCATATAACTTTGTTTTTGCCGCTCATATCTCCTCGCCACCAAAACTACACATACATACAATTTCAAGGGCGTTTACACTTTTCTGTCCTTTTCATTTCAAGCATTTCTTCTTTTCATAGGTTCTTTTGATACTATTATTAAAAACCCAGTTGAATAATGGATGAATTTGGAGTTTTGGTAGAAAGTATTGGGTTCAAAGCTCCAGGGAAATCAGCTCCCATGGCCAAATTGAAGTCGAAACCGAATTTCAACAGCGGCAGCAGCAACAGCAACAATGGATTCCCGCAAAGCATAGGCATCAATTCAACGACACATAATGACTCCTCTTTCATTGTTGATGATCTTGATGGGATTTTCAGATCCAATGCTAATGTCAGCAATCGAAAATCCCACAATTATTTTGATGATGATGATATTTTCGGCGGGCACTTTTCAAATACGAATCAATCAGGGGGCATTGACTTGGATTCCGTGTTTAAGAGTTCGAGTAATTCTTCAAATTATGAGTATTCTTTCGGTTCCAATGGGCATGATGACTTGTTGGGCTCAACACCAAAAGGAAGTAATTTTGTTGATGATTTGTTCGGGAATTTCGGGACGAAATCAAGTGGTTTGAAGGGAAAAAAGGAGGAAAACGGGTCTGGATTCGATGATTTGATCCCAGGATTTGGAGGAACCAGCCAGTCAAATAATGGGTATGTGTTAAATGTGCGTGAATCTCGTGGATAGGTTTCTGTTAATTTAGTTGCTTGTGTTGATTTGAGAGTGCAATCCAGTGGTTCAGCTGTGAATCGTTTTCTTTATTATACGATTACCTCAAACTTAGAATTATTTGAGAAATCTGTTGATTCTATTATGACTGTAAATTCTGGATTATTTTTAATCGCGGTGTCATATGATTATATTAGGTACACTTCATTTAAGAAACGTTATTAGCCCATATGCTCTAGAAACAAAACTTAAATAAGATAACAAAGAAAATGTTTTGTGAAGGTATGCTAATAATTTTTATTAATTTAGAAAAAACCTATGATAGGTTTCCAAGGAAGTGTTATGGGGTGCTCAAAAGAAAATAAATTTTATTTGATACATAGATATTTTACAGGATGTGTAATGTAGAGCAGCCATGAATATGAGATGTAACGGGAGTAGAAATATTTTTATCAACTTACAATTACATCAAGGTTTTTCTTCAAGTCCCTGTTTGTACCTCTTCAGTCATGGAGGGACTTACGAGGCAAAATGAGGGTTAAGTATTCGTTAAAGGCATAGTTAAATTTAGGTTCCAGCATTAACAAGGTAAGAGGACTTGATGTTGAATACATTGGATTTTGAATTATAACGCCTTGAATGAAATGGAGAGGTGCTATGGTGATTCATGTAATAGGAGGATCCTCTTAAGTTAAAAATCAAGTTTTATAGAAAAAGTTATATCTTCTATTCTTAAAAGTATTGAGTTGTTAAAAGGACAAAGTGTCGATAACATGATTGTAGTGGAAATGAAGATTTAAAGATGGATGTGTGTCTATAATATCATAAACAAGCTATGGAAAGAGAATATGCTAGTAACTAGAGATGGCACTGATAGAGGACAGATTAAAGGAATGAGGAATTAGATGGTTGAGACGTGTCTTGCGCATAGCTAAAGAAGCTTTCATTCATAATACTTATGCGGTCTTGGAAGAATAAGTTAGAAGAGAGAGATGTAGGCCAAATAAACCCTAGTGTGATTGCAAATGATTTGTTTGCATTCAGATCTTTCAGCAGATGGGACCACACTAGTTGGAAAAGATAATTCATGGAGCGTACTCAAGAAACGTGAAGAAAATAATTAGAATTCTGGTTATGATCCATGTTTTTTAGAATTTTAATTTTCATAGAGGTGGTTCATGCATTTGAATACAATTAATTAGATCTCTTCATATCCTGATATCTCAAGTTTTTGTATAAAATTGTGATATGATTTGGCAAAGAGCACGTGAAAGGCATTTTAATCTTTTGTCTAAAATATTCTACATGCTTGGCCCATTGCTTGCATATGAAGTTGCATGGTAACTATAGGAATGAATATATGTACCCCCTTCAAAAGCTAAACTTTTTAGGTAAAGTGGGAAATGTTAAAAGCTATGGAAAGATTGTGAAATTATTTCCCTTAATAGTTGATTGTTTGATAATCACACAATCTTTTTCTTTTAGAGTTACTTGTAGCCCTATAAAATAGGATTTTATTATATACAATTTATAATATTTTAACATGGTATCAGAGTCTCTTGTCTTGGGTTAAATTCACTGCCAAATTCGTTTTTCGGCGAGCTGCCTTTGTGTTGCTCGTCATTTTATCCTAAATTTTATTTCCTTTAATTTGTTTGAGACTAATCATATCCTCTTAACAAAATGATATCAAATATTACCTTTATAGCACTTATAAAAAGTATTTTAAAATAACGTGTAATGCACGTTCAACTTTGACTAGTCTAACAAAATTTCAAAACTAATTCCCTGATTCCTTAAAAAAACAACACTCTCCAAGAAGAAAGCAACAAGAACAATCAACGTCCAATAGTCAAGAATAAAAGAAGACTTGACTGGACAAATGTAACTAAAAGGGGAAGAAAATTCTCAAAATTCAACTTCTATTATTCATATTTTTTGTGATGATGAAATACTAAAAATGAACAACTTTTTTATACTACATTTGGTACATAAGTATTAATTTTTAATACATGAATTTAAACACCCATTAAAATTTCTAGATACATGAATAGAAATAAATTCATCTATAATAACTCTATTATAGATTAAGATTCATCAAATCAAGATTCATTTAGTCTAGATTAATGTAAATTTTAATTAATTGAGAATTAATAACACGAAATTCATACATGACAAGAATTTTGTAAGAATTAATTGCTAATACATGAAATTAAACACCCATTAAATTTTTTAGATACATGAATATAAATAAATTCATTTATTATATTTCTAGATTCATGTAAATGAATATTTATCAATCAAGATTCATTGAGTTTAGATTAATGTGAATGTTAATTAATTGGGAATTAATAACTTGAAATTCATACATGACAAGAATTTTATAGTATTTATTACATATTGAAAAACGAAAAAGTAAGGTATTATTGTAGTAGGGTTAAAATCGTCCAAAAAATGATTCTCACTTGACGTGATATTTAATATATTATAGATATAGATATGTTGATGCTAGAATTATTCTTAAGAAAATCATGTTATTTTTTTTATTACATTTATTGTCTTAAACTTCTCTTGTGCCAAGGTTCCTATTTTATCATTCTTTGTCTCCTTCATTTTTGGGTGGAGTATTGATACAATCCATGAATTTTCAAAGTGCTACTATTAAATATGGTCTATCCTTGACAAGTCTGGTTATTAAAACCGTTCGAGGTTCTTGTTTTAGCCTTACACTTTATATTTGTAGGTGTATCCTTGAAGTCCTGTGATGATTTGATTAGATCGGTGGATGATGCTTTTTCTTTCGTAGCAGCTTTTGAGTTCTTTGTTTGGCTTGGTTGGAATGCAAGCAATTTTGAAGTATCTTTTGATCTTTGGAAGATGACGATTTGATTGTATCAATTTAATTATCAAACTCAATTTGATTTATAGGACACTATATTGAGTTTTGAGGGAGAATGTATGGAAAGATTATTATTCATTATATTTTTTCAATTGTGTGAGATTATTTTCATTACTATTTGATTGTTTGAGAATCATACAATCTTTCTTTTTAGAGTTACTTGCACCTCCAAATTGGGTATTCTACTTTGTAATAGAGACACAAGTTTGTTATATATAATTTATAATATTCTAACAGGAACTCAACAAGAGACAAAGTCTAAGAACAAACTATAGGTGAAATGCCCAAATTTTGGTCTTTTGTCAACTTCAAGCTTTCAGCAGGCTAATTGAGAGGAGCGATTTTGGGTTATGTTGCTTTCTGTTCTAAATAAATGCTCCAAAGCTTTTTAATTTATGGCTGAAAAGTAAAAAACGAAAAATCGAGTAACAATAATTGTATCCATAGTTTGTAAACTTAGTATGTTTACATCAATAGAGTGGTGTTTTGTTAACATCAAGTAATGCAGTGGTTTATTTGTACCTAAAATGCCTAAATAACTGCCTTATTACCTATTATTTAGAACAGCTAAACGAAGTAGTGGCGTACTTGTGTTATCTTACTGTAAATTCATCTCTCCTTTAATTTTCTGATAAATTTAGTCATTCTTGTAAATTAACCTTTACACAGAGCGTACTCCGACACAAAACAGTCAAGTGACCATTCATTGAACTCCGATTCCAAGTTGGTGGATGATCCTTTTTTAGTCTTTGAATCCTCTGCATCCCAGGGAGATGCTTCTTGGCCTTTTTCTGGTTCTGTGGAACAAAATGCAGGAAAAGGCTCAGTTCAATCTTCAATTGATGAACTTGAAGATTTTGCCATGGGTAAAGTCCAGAATGATGCAAATATTGATAGCACGGGGAAAATGAAAAATGTGAGGAGCACAAATGACAGACCATATTCAGAGAGAATTGGGAATATAAAAATTTCTATTGGAAAAAAGAAGGTAGGTCCAAATGAGGGAGAAGTTAAAGGAAAACAGGAGGCACTTCCCAAAAGTCAAAGGACAAATGAAGAGCGAGCACGGAGGGCCAATGAAGGGAAGAAAGGATTTGAGAATGAAGATGATCTCGATATGTTTTTTAGCAGTGGTGTACAGTTAAACCATATGGCTAGGAGAAGTTCCACGACTGAGGTAGAAAACTAAATCTTCTTATAGTTTTGTGGTATACTGACGTTTTTATTAGACTATTTATTAATGAGTTTTTTCTTCATTTTTTGGTTGGTTCCAGGACTCTCTGTTTGATACGCTATTCCATGAGAAAAGAGAGTCTAAAGTTAAGAGTACAACTTCATCTTCAGTCAGCACAAAGAAGGCGTCTTCAATGATGAATAATGTTGACAACTTCTCTTCACTTTTCGGAGGTACTCTCATTGGCTAAAGCAACCTTCACTGTAGAATTGCTTAATATCAGTGCTCTTATGGACTCTATGAGTTATTAATAACTTAGTAATGATTTTAATATGCTTTTACATATTCAGTAATCAAGAATTCTTAGTTTTTTTTTTCTTCGCAAAAGTTTTATCTTAGAATATTATGATCAAACATGAAATTTTACATTGTAATGTTTAGGGCATGCTTTAAATGTTTATGAGTGAATTAGAATCTGTCGAAGTTGCAGTATGAAAATAGGAGTTGCTACCCCGTGTTTTGTTTTTCATGTTCCAACTAAGCTCAACCTTTTGCTAGTTAATTAGACTGTTCAGGCTTTTGGAGACGCCACCTCTTTGTTCCTTCCTCTCTGACACCATCAGTATGTGTATATCTATGATGAGTGACTTATACTTGCAATGATATGTATAATGACCAGTGTTCTAAATAGAGCGCTTAGGCTGCGCGGGCAAATCGCTTTGCCTTGACATTAAACGCAAATTAAGCAGTCAACTTAGTCAACTGCACGCTTTATTAAATTTTTTCCTTTTTTGAAAAACGTTTTATTTGACTTTAGTTTATTAACTTTTTTTTATTTTTTTAAAGGCTTTTATTTGATTTTTGTTTCAAATTTTTAATTGTCTTTATCTGTACGAAAGTCAAAAATAACTTTATCCGATAAAGATTTAGATAAGATTTAAGTTACGGTGCAAATTATATTATGTAATTATGATTTTGAGACTTATGGTTTTGTTAGAAATTTTGAAAGTATGTATGAAGTTTCTATAAAATTGTCAAGTAGGATTTGTCTAGTTGAAAGTTGAAATTATGAAAAATAATTTAGCTTTTGCATTTCGAAAACTTGAAAATTGTATAATTGACAAATTGTAGGAATTATTAAATAAATATAGTATTTCATAATTTTAGATCTTTTGGAATATATAATTTTAATTATTAAATGATTTTTATAATGATTTAAGTATTTAAAATAATAATAAAAATAAGTAACGCCTTTTTATGCTTATGCCTTGTCTAGGCTCGCCTAGGCTAGAAAAGCTTGCAACCTGACCTTTACACTTGGCCACGCTTTATACTTTTTAGAACACTAATAATGACCCACTTGTGATATAAGGTCGAAATTGTCAAAATAAGATATAGATGGGCTTTTGATTAGGCAAAGAAGGCTAGATGACAATTACAGTCACTTCAAGGATAAAACTAGAGTGAAATTTGTAACCTACACAAGTAGTCAATGTCTAATAACGCTTTATTGGGTAGTGAGACATTTTACCTTTCTGGGTGTGGTGACGCATAAGCCTCAAGACAAACAATATGATAATTCAAGAGATTATAAAAATTCAAAAACATGCTCATAATGAACCTTAAACTATTCATTATAGAACATATTAACAAAATTAATAGTCTAACTTCCGAACAACATAAAATAGATTAATAAAGTAGAAAATATGATTTCTTAAGTTAGTTACTAGAAGTAGAAACAAGTTAAAAATCCCTCATATTAGCTACTAATAGGATCGTTAATTGAATCATCTAAATTGTCCTCGTCCTCATCATCACTATCATTACCTTCTCATATTTAGTAATGATCCTCCATTTGCAATGTTGTATTATCCTTCCTCTTTCCATTCTGTATAAGCACAAAAAGAAAATGAAAGAACCCATAAAGCATTCTAGGTTGTAGGGAGACAGCCCAAAAAGCTAAGGCCAGTAATTCAATGTCAGGAAAACGTAAAACAAATAGAACACCTAAGTCGCCTTGAGAGATTAAAGGAATAAGCCTCAAATAGTTTTTCTAAGCAATGCAAGTCATATGATGAACTGTATGCTCAGGGGACTTGGTGAAACATCTTTATCAATGGTTTTTATTGCTTGTCGCCCACAATGATTCATACTGGGAGGACCAACTATACCTGTTCCTCGAAATAATGTTTGGTGATGCTAATGTTTTAAATCTTTATGATTAATTTCTGTTTGTAATTTGCGTTTAGATGACACATCATCTGGAGAATTTAAGGAAAAAGAAGGGGAAAGTGAAGAACGAAGAAGAGCAAGACTAAATCATCATATGAGGACCCAAGCTCGTATGGTATGTTTTCAGAATTCAACATTTACTTGGTTATGCTACTTGTTTTCAGATTACGATTGTTATCTTAATTGTTTTAAGGTGATAACCATATCTTTTGCATCTCAAATTTATGCATGAGCTATGAAAATCAATGAAATGGCAGAAAGAGCATACAAAAGACTAATTGAGTCGATAATCCTTGTTAGCTACTTTCTGGTGAGGTCATGTAACTTGTACTAAAGTAACACTGGTAAATAGTGCCTGAGTATGTCAGGCTTCCACAGCATGTACAAGGTAGCCATTAAATCACGAGTTTTACTCGACTGTATATATTATCATCTATGCTGCACGGAAGAGAAGCAGTCCCTACCATTTCCTCCCTTTCTTATCCTGTTCCTTCTAGGACTTGAGAATGCATTGCACTCAGGCTCTAATGAAACGAATATGAAGCCACTCTAACCCTGTGCAGGTTTTGATCATGTGGCTGGAAATGATTTGATGTGATTTGTGGTTTGACTGATACCCTGCCGTAGTGGGGTTAAAAATTCCCAGTTGTTTTCTTTTTCAGGCTAAAGCATTGGCTGATAAAAATCGACGTGACGTTCAGGCACAACGCGAGCAGGAAGAGAGACATGTAAGATTCTCGTTGAATACTTGGAAAAACTGCATTTTATTGATTGCTAAGGAACTTATATCTCTTCTATGTGTGCTTGCACATGCATGTTTTGTCCTGTTCCAGTTTATTCGGCAGAGACGAGTTTTAATACTGTATCTATTTTTCTTTTTGTGGGGGCACACCCATCTGTATGTTCTTGTTGCTTTCTCTTATACGCACACTTGCAGAGACGCTTCACAGGTGCTCAGCATTGTTGGCAAATATGTGTGTATTGAAGACAAACTCAACTTCAAAATTCCGATTTAGTCATTCTATCCCTTTGTAACTGAACTTTATGTTACAGATGCTTGCTGAAACTATGGACAATGATATAAAGCGTCGGGCAGCAGGAAAAGAAGGAAATTTGCGAGCTCTGTTGTCGTCATTGCAACAGGTTTTTTTCATCAACCATTCAACCCCTTTTCTTTCCCTCTTTTATGTTGCAGAGTTAATAGTACTATGCGAAGGTCTCTTTATTTTTATTTTTGTATTACACAGTTTTCCTTTCTTCTTCTGCTTGCTGTATCTGTGCTGGAGCCAACACCCCCTTTCCCGGGGCGGGCTTTGGGACAGAGTTGGCATTCAGTCCATGCAGAAAGAGTACTCCAATTTCAAATTGAGTGGGTCTTCCCTTATCTTGATGTTCCAAACTAATAGTTGCTTACCCAAAATGAAAGTTTTTGAACCATTCTTTCCGAAATACCCCTCATTAATATTATAAGCAGGGTATCACTCAGAAACTACTTCTGCTCAATAAAGAAAGAAGGTGGTTTTGGCACACTGAAGCTTCCTAGAGAGACTGATTCAAGTGGATGTTTTCATTTCAATGAGGAATAAAAAAATATGGTTCATAGGCATGTGAAATTAAGTTAGACCAGTTGTCATCGTTCTTTCTCACTCTGCTCATTTTTCAATCAATATATGACCTAACATGATAGGGAATTGACCACTATCATTGTCAACCCCAAATCAGCATGATCTTGAAATTAGTGCTGCCACTTCAAAAATTTCCAGCATACAAACGAGGTAACCATGCAAAGTTGCTAACAGAGGGGGTGCATATATCATTCGTCCAGTCATAATATTGCAGGATGCTGTGCTGTAATTGCTGTCTGAATTTTGTAATAAATGTCAAAAGTCTGAGGAACAAAATATGTTGGGGTAGCACGATTCCAATCCCCCAGCAGATCAAATACGTGATGTAAAATGTAATACTGAAATCAACAGTTTGACTTTATGTTTTAAAGATGATTTTCTCTAAACCATTTACAATCATGTCGGCTTTAAGTAGAATTAGTTTACTTTATAATTCTGTTTATTCAAAATGGAAGCAAATTGGTTCATGTAGACGTGAGCTTGCACTTTCGTTTTTATCGTTCTTTTTTATATATTGAAGGGTTACAATCATAAATCAGTGCCAAACAGTAGCGGTCTGGAAGATTTTTTATTTTTTAGATTTGGTTATGAATAGGGACACTATAGGAATGAGAGAAGTTAAATCATTTGAGTGCTCACCAGACTAGCATGGACCACGTGATAACTTCATTTGAATAAACTAATTGTTGGAGTCTATGGGATGATTTGCAGGTGTTATGGCCTGAATGTGGTTGGCAGCAAGTATCATTGACCGATTTAATTACTTCCACATCAGTGAAAAAGGTCTATTATAAAGCAACCTTATGTGTCCATCCAGACAAGGTTCAACAAAAAGGAGCCAATCTTCAACAAAAATACATTGCTGAGAAGGTTTTTGATCTTCTGAAGGTACTTTCATTTGATTTTCATTGTTCGAGAAGTCCCATGATTTTGTTGCTCCTGAGATGAAATTTAAACGTCTTCGTATTCATGCATCTATCATTGCCATAGAGGATCCGAAGGGATTAGAAATAAATTAGATCCAACGATATGCTCCACTGGGTAGTCAGGTTTTTATCTCTAGGAGGAGAGGCGTAAGCCTCAAGACAAAAAATAAAAATATTCAAAAGAATATAAATATAGAAAATTTCTCTTTTGATAAACCATTGCAATAGACCTAATCGTCTCAGAGAAATTTTCATAACAATGATTGGATCTATTTATATAAATACCATTTCCATGTCATTGCATTTATGCACATACAATTTCGTGTTAGTGTTGCATTCGTTACTCTTTATGTGTATTCATCAAGTCTTAAAATTTTGTAGGAAGCTTGGAATAAATTCAATGCTGAGGAAATGAGATGAGTTTTCAGAAAAAACGTTGGTGCCACTATGTTGAGGTAGATCGTGTTCCTTTGTATAAAAAATGGGTCACCTAGCCCAATACACCATAATGTTTTAACATTTCTTCATTAGAACAGCTTCTATGTTCATTCTTAGTTCCTGAGTTTATACACTGGGAATCATGTCACAAGGTTGCTTTTGCCTTAGGGTTTATTTTTATATTCGTTCTGTGTTTGGATTGTTTGAGAATAACTTCTCGTCCAGTAGTATGGACTAGTAAACTTCATAGGCAGTTGTAGTTGACCTGAATAATTGTCAACGAATTAGTTTGCCTTGTGCATGATGTGTTACGTGATCATCATCACGTCTTGTAAATTTAAACGACTTCGAAGATTTTTCGTTTTTCATGGAAAAAATGTTTCTGCATGCTTATTCTTGTTTTCCTGATAGGTGAGCTAAACTTTCTGGTTCATACTGCCAGTTGCCATTTGTTGCTTGATAAATTAAACTTGTTTAGTCATTGAAGTTGACTGTAGTTTGAAGGATCCTCACTTTTCCCGATTCGCAACTTCAATCCCTGCCCCCAAGCAAAAGAAGCTACTAGGTTTAAGTGTACGTCATGAAATACTTTTGTTCGATCATTGGGCTGTGTTGATAGATGCTGGCATTAGTAAAGTTGATAAGGAGCTTACGGAATATCGTAGGCTTGATGTACCCCAATAAGTGTTTTTTCGCAGTATTGAATTGAAGTGAAGAATACAATAGATCATATTTTAGCTTCTTTACGTCCTCAATACTATTGAGTATGGTCAATAAGTTAGTTTATTTTGGAGAACTTAGCGATGGTTGATTTATGTGAAGGTTGGAATGTTGTCAAGCCTTCAAGCCTGGTGTGGTTGTGCAAATGATATGGTTAAATGTTGGATCAATTCGAAGCTTTTTTCTTGCCTTTTCAAGTTACTAAAGTATTCTCTATTCTTGATGGTGTCTATTCCAATTGACGGAGAGGACTAAATTTGAACTATTTATTGGGATAAATACTCTATTAAATCATGCAGTGAAATTTCGATAGATCTTAGAAATTACTATCCTTTCTTAAATAGTGCAAATGAAAGGTTAAAATACAGTATTAATTAAGGTTTTATTATTAAAAAAAACTATTGATGCATTTACCAACTTGTAAAAAGCACCAAATTTGTCAATACTTGTATGAAAGTTGACTAATACGGCTTATTTTCGAGCCTGTCATCATCGTCGAACCAGACACGTTGAAGGAGGGATAACCCAGCCACAGGGGCGGAGCCAGCCCTTCAAACTAGGGGGGTCTCGGAGTTGAAGGGACGGGGGTCGCTGCCCCCGAAATTTTTTTTTTGAAATATTATCAGTTAAAATGAGGAAAGTTGGTACTTTGTGATGGAGAAATGAACATAAATTAATGTACGAAGACTTCACAAAAAAATCAAGAAACATATGAAAGAAACTACTAATCTTTTGAAATATTTCTCCACCACTGAGCCTGAGGATTGAGGAAACTCTTTCACTCATAATTGATAAACAATACAAGTTCACAAACAACTGAATGAGCTGGATTATGAGATTAAAAAAAAAAAATTTGAGGCCAAAAAATTAAAAAATAATAATAAAAAAAAATTTCAAAAAATTAGGGGGGTCCTGGCTCCCCCCCAGGACCCCCCTCCCCTCCGCCCCTGCCCAGCCATCTTTGTTTTGAGAAAGCCAAAGAATGAAAATCAGATGACTGTTTGTGTATGATTCAGATACATGTGATTCAATGCTTAGCTACGCTTGTTCGTGATTTGTGGCAAAAAAAATCGGTTCTTGCTTTGCTTGCTGGTGGTTTGTGGACTCCTGTAATTAATTACGTTTTTTTTTTTTTGGAAGGGAATTACTGAAAGGGTAATTATAGTCTCACGACATTTTTTAATATCTGTACCATATTTTAATTACAAGAAAGGTTTTCAATATTTGCTCACTTTTATTTTTGTGCCCTCAAATTTTTTCTCGTCGCATTGCCATTCTTAACCTTCAATTAATTAACATATTTTGTCTTTAATCATGATTTTCATCCAAATATGCTGCTAACGTGTATTGAAAAGATTGGCAAATACTTTATTTAACTTTTATATTAGTTATTTATTTTAATTATTTAAAAATACAAGAGATAAGTATGTCTTTTTGACCCTCGTAACAAATATTTTGGACAATAATCATCTCTATAAACAAGACATGAAAATTAATGGAGGATTGATGATAAAAATTCAAAATAAAATAAAATAATAATAATAAGTTGAGAACATAAGTGTAAAAATAAAAAAAAGTTCAGGACTATTTATTGTAAATAAAATGTGTGGTTGATAAAATTTGTGGTGTGAATATATTTACCCTTAACGTAAAGGAGTCATTCCATCAAATCGTCTTTTTTCCCAGTTATCATTTTGTCCTTTGTTGAAATATGAAGGTAATTTTTTATGGGAAATTTGGCCAAATAACCCCCCTCAACAATGATTTTGGATAAATGGCCTTTGACCAACAATGAAATAGAATAAAAAAAATGAAAATATTTTAATGGTAAAATGACAAAATTGTCCTTCAATTTATATCAAATTATTTACCCAACTTCTTTCATTTTACCTTCTTCTTTCTTCTTCATTTTCACCCATTTTCAGCAGCCCCATTCCACCACTTTTCTGTCACCCAAACCATCGGACTCCACCACCCCTAACCTCGTCTTACTCCCATCTACAACCTCTAACCAACCATTATCCATGAAACCATCAGAATTAGCAACAAACCAACCCAAAAAACTAGTTCTCGCCCACTCTTCTTCTGCCGGAAAACCTACCTCCGGCGACACCCATGGTCGGCACCACCACCAGTGGATAGCACTAACCCAGACGACGAACACCATGACTTAACATCGACCAATAATACACCAATACGATCTGTTGTTGCTCAAAAAGGTCCGCAGTCGCGATGTAAAACGACACTACAGTCGTTATCTGCAACGTAAAACAACACTACAGTCGTTATCTGCTGTAATTTGATTTTTTCAACGAAACGACCTCTAATAACTTATTAACATGTATAACACAAAAAGATTGACAAGCTACAAAAAACGATTGAAATGACATAACTTTTATATTTATCGAGATAATGAAAGAACAAGTCGTTACTGGAAAAGTAGCAAAATATTGGAGAAATCAACAGAACGACAAAAGTGTCGTTACTGCTTTGAGAACGTCTACCAGAACGACAGAACTGTCGTTCTGCATCTAAAATTGATTTTGAAAAGCCGCGACCCGTCCAAACCACGATAATGATGAGTTGAACTCATTTAAGTTGCAGGCTGAACACTCTACTTACAACATTCGAAATTTATGATCATTACTTAATCAAGAGGAAAAAAGAAAACGACATAACTGCCGTTCTGTTTTGAAAACGGCACAAGTGTCGTTCTGGCTCTAAAATCGATTTTGAAGAGCCGCGACCCATCCAAACCACGATAATGATGAGTTGAACTCATTTAAGTTGCAGGCTGAACGCGCCGCTTACAACATTCGAAATTTATGCTCATTAATTAATCAAGAGGAAAAAAAAAAAACGACATAACTGCCGTTACTGTTTTGAAAACGGCACAAGTGTCGTTCTGGCTCTAAAATCGATTTTGAAGAGCCACGACCCATCCAAACCACGATAATGATGAGTTGAACTCATTTAAGTTGCAGGCTGAACGCGCCGCTTACAACATTCGAAATTTATGCTCATTAATTAATCAAGAGGAAAAAAGAAAATGACACAACTATCGTTACTGTTTTGAAAACGGCAAAAGTGTCGTTCTGGTTCTAAAATCGATTTTGACGAGCCGCGACCCATCCAAACCACGATAATGATGAGTTGAACTCATTTAAGTTGAATGAAACTCAACGAGAACGGCACTAGTGCCGTTACTGTCCTGAAAACGACACTTGTGTCGTTCTGATTGGGAAGATAAAATTTACTTGTTTAACTATAACGATAATGAGAGAGAGACTTGATGAAATATTGAGTGGTGAAAATCAATGCAAATTGATGAAAGAAATGAGCAAAACGACACTTGTGCCGTTACTGATATCAGAACGACACAAGTGTCGTTATCCTGCCTGGTTGAAATTCAACGAGAACGGCACTAGTGCCGTTACTGTCCAGAGAACGACACTTGTTTTGTTCTGCCTGGGAAGATAAAATTTACTTGTTTAAACGTAAGGATAATGAGAAAGACACTTAATGAAATTTTGAGTGCTGAAAATCGAAGCAAATTGATGAAAGAAATGAGCAAAACGACACTTGTGCCGTTACTGATATCAGAACGACACAAGTGTCGTTATCCTGCCTGGTCGAAATTTAACGAGAAAGGCACTAGTGTCGTTACTGTCCATAGAACGACACTTGTGTCGTTCTGCTTGGGAAGATAAAATTATCTTGTTTAAACGTAACGATAATGAGAAAGACACTTGATGAAATTTTGAGTGCTGGAAATCGAAGCAAATTGATTAAAGCAATGAGCAAAACGACACATGTGTCGTTACAAATATCAGAACGAGTAAAGTGTCGTTATGCTCTGTAAACGAAATTTCACCGTAACGGCAGTAGTGCCGTTACTGTCCTGAAATGATACTTGTGTCGTTCTTGAAGGAAAATCATATATTCCACCGTTACTTGTCACCTAATCAACACGTCCAGCCTAAAAAAGTTAGGGGGTCCAACTATGGAGGTCGTTCGACTGGAAAAGTTGAAAAATATTGAAGAAATCAACATAACGACACAACTGTCGTGTAACGGCACAAGTGTCGTTCTGCCTGAAAACAGTCGTACAGAGCTCCACGACCCGTCCGAGGCACGATGAAATCGTTATACGTACTCATTTAAGTTGTAGGATGGACATCCCTCTTAGAATGTAGGAGAGATATGCTCAACACTTATACTTTCAAACAAAATCATTGTAGACTTGATGGTTTTCACCGTTCAAAACCATATATTCTACATCAATTCCACCGTTACTTGTCACCTAATCAACATGTCCAGCCTAAAAAAGTTAGGGGGTCCAACTGTGGAGGTCATTCGACTGGAAAAGTTGAAAAATATTGAAGAAATCAACAGAACGACACAACTATCGTGTAACGGCACAAGTGTCGTTATGCCTGGAAACAGTCGTATAGAGCTCCACGACCCGTCCGGGGTACAATGAAATCGTTATACGTACTCATTTAAGTTGTAGGATGGACATCCCTCTTAGAACGTATGGGAGATATGCTCAACACTTATACTTTCAAACAAAATCATTGTAGACTTGATGGTTTTCACCGTTCAAAACCATATATTCTACATCAATTGCACCGTTACTTGTCACCTAATCAACACGTCCAGCCTAAAAAAGTTAGGGGGTCCAACTGTGGAGGTCGTTCGACTGGAAAAGTTGAAAAATATTGAAGAAATCAACAGAACGACACAACTGTCGTGTAACGGGACAAGTGTCGTTCTGCATGGAAACAATCGTACAAAGCTCCACGACCCGTCCGAGGCACGATGAAATCGTTATACGTACTCATTTAAGTTGTAGGATGGACATCCCTCTTAGAACGTAGGGGAGATATGCTCAACACTTATACTTTCAAACAAAATCATTGTAAACTCGATGGTTTTCACCGTTCAATACCATATATTTTACATCAATTCCACCGTTACTTGTCACCTAATCAACATGTCCAGCCTAAAAAGTTTAGGGGGTCCAATTGTGGAGGTCTTTCGACTGAAAAAGTTGAAAAATATTGAAGAAATCAACAGAACGACACAACTGTCGTGTAACGGCACAAGTGTCGTTCTGCCTGAAAACAGTCGTACAGAGCTCCACGACCCGTCCGAGGCACGATGAAATCGTTATACGTACTCATTTAAGTTGTAGGATGGACATCCCTCTTAGAACGTAGGGGAGATATGCTCAACACTTATACTTTCAAACAAAATCATTGTAGACTTGATGGTTTTCACCGTTCAAAACCATATATTCTACATCAATTCCACCGTTACTTGTCACCTAATCAACATGTCCAGCCTAAAAAAGTTAGGGGGTCCAACTGTGGAGGTCGTTCGACTGGAAAAGTTGAAAAATATTGAAGAAATCAACAGAATGACACAACTGTCGTGTAACGCCACAAGTGTCGTTCTACATGGAAACAGTCGTACAGAGCTCCACGACCCGTCCGAGGCACGATGAAATCGTTATACGTAATCATTTAAGTTGTAGGATGGACATCCCTCTTAGAACGTAGGGGAGATATGCTCAACACTTATACTTTCAAACAAAATCATTGTAGATTTGATGGTTTTCACCGTTCAATACCATATATTCTATATCAATTCCACCGTTACTTGTCACCTAATCAACACGTCCAGCCTAAAAAAGTTAGCGGGTCCAATTGTGGGGGTCGTTCAACTGGAAAACTTGAAAAATATTGAAGAAATCAACAGAACGACACAACTGTCGTGTAACGACACAAGTGTCGTTCTGCCTGGAAACAATCGTACAGAGCTCTACGACCCGTCCGAGGCACGATGAAATCGTTATACGTAATCATTTAAGTTGTAGGATGGACATTCCTCTTAAAACATAGGGGAGATATGCTGAATACTTAATCGAAATGAAAAACAAAAAGACTCAACTGCCGTTACTGTTTTTTAAAACGGCACAACTGTCGTTCCGAAAGGGAAGATATTATTTATTAGAATGGTATGACTATCGTTATATTTACAACTTTGAATCCACGTTAACAAGTTGTAGCACTTTGTTGTACAATTCTATATACGAAATGTTAGTTGGAACATAAAGAATATCCACATTTTCTTCACCATTCCCTACATGACTCCGTGTCCATTTGCCTTCTTTAGTTTTAAACTCAACAAAATAGCATACTTGTACCCATATCATTTCTACAGAATCCATAGCTGCAAATAAAATAAAAAAGTTAAATAGTTTACTCAAATATATATCAAAGTAATATGAAAATCGCTATCATATTTAAATTATCAAAGTAACCACATTGTATTATCAAGAACGGACAGACCATAACAGATATTGTTTGTATTGTCATTTTACATGGACGATAACGACTGTAGTGTCGTTCTACACTACGTAAAACGGCTGGACTGTCGTTCTGTACTACAAATCGTCCAGTAGTTGCGGAAATACACCAGCAGTAAAAAAATATCAACTACAATATCATTTCATATTATATTCAACAATAAAAGGACCAAATGTACATGAGATTTATAAAAATACCATTTCTTTTCTTCGAATTTAATAAAGATTTCAATGTAGATAATATAGAAGCTAAAATTCTTGTTCAAATGCTCAAAATGTTGGAGAAGATAGGTGAGGAATATAACCAGTAACAAGATTTTAGGAGGTGGCAAACATTGGAGACGAAGAGCGTTTTTTTTTTCATCGGTAGAAGAGCACGTTGATTTTGATAGAAGTGAAATGGTGAATTTGATTGGATGAAAAGGGTGTATAGGTCTTTTACTTGTTGAGGGTATTTTAGACATTTTTCCATGTTTATTTATTATATTTTTTAATGGAGGCCATATGACCAATAAACATTGAGGATTGGTCTTTTTTCCAATTACTTTGTTTGACTAGGTGTTTTAACAAAGAGTCCCATTTTTTATTTTTTAAGTAGCATGTTAATGGCAAGGGAAAATCAGTCCTTAAAGAAGCCAATTTGAGGGTGCATTTGGAAATATTAGTCACCGCTAAACCTGCGCTGCACGTTATTTTGAAATGCTTTATAAACAGTACTGTAAAAATGATATTTGAAAATCAGTGAATATAAAAAATAGTTAAAAAACTGTTTATGTGAAATGAACTTTTTATACAATTCAATTATTTATTTACGTGTATGATAATAATTAATATTAATTTTTATATATATCCTACTATAATTCAATCAATTAATTTTTCAAGTTCATGGATGTATACTTTACATATTTTGGGGGTTGTTCAATTGCTATAAAAATACTACAATTCAATTATTTATGTATGTGCATGTATACTAATTAACATTTATTTATGGATATATTAAATATAACATTAAGTCATCAAGTTCATGTACACATGTTTTGGAAGTTATTCAATTATTGTAGGAGTAAATAAATTATTCAAGTTCATGAACACGTATTTATTTTTAAGATTATTCATTTTAACATAAATTATTCTAAAAGTATATAAATTATTAAAGATCATATAATTTGGGAGCTATTCAATTATTATAGAAGTAGATAAATTATTCAAGTTCATGTACATTTATTTAAATTCAATATTATTCATTTAATTTATGATATAACGTCATTTGTTTAGATGTATGTAAATTATTCTTTTTCTATTCATTGATTCAAATTAATTAAATTCAATGTTGGTTCATGTACACCCCTTTGTTTAAAATGTATATAAATTATTATTTTTCTATATCTATTAATTCAAATTAATAAAATTTCATGTTGGTTCACTTACACCCCCTTTGTTTAAATGTATACACATTATTCTTTTTCTATATTCATTGATTCAAATTAATTAAATTCCATGTTCATGAATCAATTTGATTGTTCTCGTACAATTCAATTATTGATTTGCGTGCATGTTTAATAATTAATATTCAATTAAAAGTATATTAAAAACGAAAAAGTATGGTATTATTGAAATAATTAAATTGTAGTAGGACTAAAATCGTCCAGAAAATGATTTTCATTTGATGCGATATTTAATATATTATAGATGTGAGATTGATCTGGAGGAGTACCAATTTGAAAATAAAACCGCATTTGTTGTTGTCGATAGCATTTAATATTGCTTAATCAGCTAAAATAAATATCACAATATTATCTATTAAATTCAATACGAATTTATTTTTCGTTCATTTTTTTATAGTGAGTAAATAGAAACTTGAACTCGACCGTCATCCTATAATATCATATTAAACTACAAAATTTGGATCAAAATTTTATCGAAACTCTTCGTACTCTCACATGATTCGAGTATAAAGTGCACGTAGTTTCGTCTTAGCTTGAACGCTCCAATTGTATCTCTCTCTTAAAAACGTAATTCAAAAAGATTTAATCTTCAACCTATTTTACTCATCCGAGTTGAGCTTCAACGACTTAAGGTCCAGCAATTGCAACTTGTGTTATAGAAAGTGGAAACCACAAAATTATAACTCATAGTAGTCTATGTAAAATCGGCTTGTAATATAGCTTCTATTTGGTTTGGAAGTTCAATTAAAATCTCAAGTTAAAGTTAACAATTAATTTTAATCACGCATTGCATGAGATCCATAACTTTTAAACCATATATTTTATCAACTTTTATCAAATTTTACTAAAAATCTGATTTTAATTTATACCATATACATATAGGGCTATAATTTTAGCCAAACAAGAGGTTTGTCTTCACCTTAACGACTAAACTTACATATCTTAGTTGTACTAATTAGGTGACGTAATGTAATACTAACACCCCCTCCCTCGACAACGTTAGGGCTGGAGCCTTTACGCATTCCATAGGATGCAGAAATAAACCTTACTATTCCTAAGTACGTATGTGTACTCCAATATCATGATAAAACCAGTGTTCAAACAATAAACCCAACTTGTATTGTGTGGTATGCAAACATTTATGAGAAAAAATCAGTGTTCTAAAAAAGTGAGTCCAAGAGCGAGACGCGGGAGGAACCCACGCCTTCGTAGTATGCGTGTAATTAAGCGATTACTGTCAAGTTGACCGCTTAATGCACATCTAAGTGCGCTTTATTAAATTTTTTTTTTAAGTCTTTTATTTGATTTTAGTTTCAAAAATTTCCTTTGAATATTGTATAAGCCACTGTTCGAGCCACATTAAAATTTTCATTTTCATTCTTCTATTTATTTTCAAACACACATTTTTCAATAGAATAATATTTTTCAACACATCAATAACTTTTCCTTCTTTTTCAACCACACATCCTCCATCAATCTACTATTCCAAAAAATATTCTTCCAAAATAATGTGACTCAAACACACCCTAATTGATTAATTGTAGAAATTATTAAGCTCTTGTTTGGTCCCAATTATTTTCAAAATACATTTTTTCATCTTATTTTCAATCACACATTTTTCAATAAAATAATATTACATGCAAGCCCAAATTTTTTTCTTATTTTTTAATTCCACATTATTCATCAAAAATACTTCAAAATGCATTTTTGTCAAAAAAAGGGGCTCAATTGGGCTCTAGTAAGTATAGTATTTTATAAATTTAATGTTTGGTATATGTTATTTTAATTATTAAATAGTTTTTAAAATGATTAAAAATCTAAAATATTATTAAAAATAAGAAAACACTTTTTCGCTCGTAAAGTTTGAAGTTTGGCTTCTACGTTAAATACACTATTTTAGAACACTACAAAAAATTGAATCTTATATTTAATAAATATTTCAAAAATGAAGACTAGAATATGTTGAGGCTACGATCTTTACTCTACCGCAACTAAAATCAAAAGCCCTATACGTTTTTAATGGACCATATGGACCCTTTAATAGCGTGAGCCTCCTTTGGCCCCCGTTTGGCCTCCATTATTCTCTATTAAATTGTAATTCATTTTTCTATTTCTTCTTATCAATTACATATTTTTCAATAAAATAATATTACACGTAAATTCAAAAATATTTCCTTATTTTATTACCACATATTCTCTAAAAAATTAATATTCCTCTCGTTATAATGTGAAATAATGGGGTTGAAACAGGTGCTTAACTAGTTTTAACACTAGAACAACACAACTCTAAAAAGATTTGTGTGTAGAAAAGCTCAATCCAATCACCTTTCAATTCCTCATATGAAGGTTTCATGTTTGCATTTCTCCTCCACCCATTCTTGGAATGGTGGGGGTGGGGCGTTCCACTGTTTTTTTGATGGAGATGGATAATCAATAGATGACAAAGACTAGCCCAGTCTTGATTTCAAAAAGTAGTTCACACCTAACCCCATTCCAAAAAGTTTGCAGTCTTAGCCCCTGTTTGGCCCCCATTATTGTAGATTTTTAGGGGGTTGAAAATTTTTAGAGTAGTGATTGCTGGGAGATGTGTGGTTGAAAAGTTTTAGATTTATGTGTATTATTATTTTATTTGATGAATGTATGGTTGAGATGAAGAGAGAAAAAAATTTAATGTAATGTAATGAGATATAATGGGGGGGGAACAAGGGCTTAGTTCATACTTTCCTTAGATTTGATCATTTCCCCCAATACTCCTATTAGCTTGATTAATGGAAAATTAATGTGATAATCTAACTAGATAAACAAGTTACATTCTCTATTAGTCAAACTCAAATCTCACACACATGAACAAAGTAAAAAACTTGCTAATAAATTGAAGTCAACTAACTCGTATCATACTAACTGAAATTTAGCCCCAAGTCGGTGGCCTTTTTCGAAAAAACATTGTTTTGAATAATAATTTTGGAGAATGCGCGATTAACAAATAAGGAAAATTTTTGAATTTACATGTAAAATATTTTATTGTGTGAAAGTAGCCATATCTATGGAATTTAAAATCAAATTTCCGGCCTTAAAAGAAAAAATCTATAAAATTATTTCATGTGCAAGTTTATGAAATTGTAAAAAACTTATCAAGATCGATATTTTTCATGAATAAATATGAAGTTGATAACGTCAACTTATATATGAGTGGACACTGGCTTTAGGGTGACAATTGGAAATTGATTTAACAAAAGAGTGGGACCTATTAATCGATTTCTATACGATTCATTTGCACATTAATCTTGAGTGCACGTATTTAGAAGTCAGAATATAATTTATGCACGACTTTACCAACATGTACCTATCTTGATTGTCTATATGTTACAAGATTTTGACAATGGGGATAATAAGACCCTATTTTATTTTATTTTTCTTAAAATGGATTAAAGTTTTGAATCCAATAAAATGTATGGTTAAATATTAAGAGAACCGTCCACGTTATTGAAAGAATCCATACAACCAACTTGAGAGTAAGGCCACCTTGCTCGAATTTGCTATTTTAACAGAGAAATAGACAGCAATACAGACATGAGGAGAAACTTGGTTTTCTGAATCCATTGGACTCTCTTTGGTTTGTTATGAGCATGAAATAAGAATGAAATCCTAATTTCTAGTCCTTCCTTGTTTTGTCCAAATTTAACAGAATCAGTCACTAGTCTTGAATGGCTCATACACTTTCAGTTCAGAAATAACTCCAGCAAAAGAACCAGCAGCAGCAGCAATGGAAATAACGAGACATGCTACACTCAGTGTTTGAAGACCAATCCATCTCGAGCTCCATTTCGGTATCGTTTTCTGTACTATATACATCTCGACGGGGAAATAAACAGACAAAGGCCAGAACCCAAATGCACCAAGAAACCCAACAACGTCGTTGAAGAATGGTATAAGCATTGAGATTATAGTCGTTATGATCACAAATAATGTTCGCCAAACTAAACGGAAAAGGTTGAGTTTGAAGGATTTAAAGCCGGGAATTGAGATTTCGACTTCTTTTGTGATGAATTCACTGTCTGGAAAATATTTTGATGCTGTTTTTTCGACAAAGGCGAAAAGGGGTTGACAGAAAACTTGGTATGCACCAACAAGGTGGATAACTATGGCTGCATTAGCGATATCGAGTAGCCAATATGGGTTGAAGAATCCAAACCCTGTTAGGAGATTTCCCTGTGAAGAATCTCCGAATGCTGCATAGCCAAAACATCCACAAAACAAGTAGAAAATGGTTGTTACTATTACACTAAATAGTGTAGCCTTTTTCATTGTTTTGTACTCTGATGGTGGAGACTTTATTGTATCCTGTGATGAAATCAAAATCAGTTTCTGGACTTGTTCATAGAGGTGGATGTTAAGGGGATAAATCCCACGTCAAATAAAGATGAAAGTATAAACCAACATATAAGAATTTGAACTATTTCTTTTAACAAAGTTGACATTTTTAAAATGGAACCCTAAAGTTTAATATAGTATCAGAGTCCATTAAGCTCCAACGAGCGATTTGATTCGATTAAGCATGCAAATTTCAATATTGACTTGCTCAAACCAGCCACCATCTTGCTGGCATGTTAAGGAATAAATTTTATATCGAATAAAGATGAAAATATAGATCAACATATAAGAATTTGAACTACCCCTCTTAACAATATTGAGACCTTATGAAACCCAAATCTTAATAGGGGGTGCTTAACACTTGCTAGACACTACATGGGATGACATGGTCATTCTAATGTTCCAAATATATAAATGATTTATTAAGGCGCTATTTACTCAGAAGTGTGAGATCTCCATTATAATTCTCCATTTTCATTGTAGTTATATTACACTGTAAATATGTATATTTGTTTGTATGTGTTTTTTTGCTTAATATTGTTCTCGTGATTGGGATTAGGTTCGCTCTCTTTTCTCTAGCTCTTATCTCTCAGTTATGAGGATCACTGATAAAAAATAAATCATACCTGAATTTCAATAAGAACAAGGGAGAAAGAATAAGCAAAAGCAATGTTCCCAAGTGCTTCAAAACTTGACCATATTTTCTTCATTGGAGTCAAATGTACTCCAGTAAGACTTCCACGAATTTTCCCGTTTTCTGCACGAGAAGAGTAAAAAAAATAGAACATAATTTGAAATTTTTTTTTAAATTGTTGAGAGATTCAATTTTCCTACCAGCAACTTTGGCAATTCCAAGTCCTAGACCAATGCTCGAGTAAGTGAAGGACATAGCTGCTGCAACAATTGAAAGCCACCATATTTGATCAAAATCTGGAATTTGTGAGAGAATTATTTCCATCACTCCAAATGCAATCATATAAGGATTGCTTGAAACTCTGCAAGGACTTTTATGCCCTTTCGAATGGAAGCAATTCGACTTCTCGATCGCCCTGTTAAGTTAACTTTTCATCAGTAATAAGTTTTTCGAAGCATTAACATATTGGGTACTTTCAATACTCAGTACTAGACAAAACATGGAAATAGTAACTTTTTTTTTTTTTTTTTCAAATTCGTACTTACTTCATGCTTTTAGCTGATACAATAGTGTAACCAATAGCAGTTCCAAGAAGAATCATGTACTGAATTGCTCCACAAATTTTCACTTGGAATCCACCTGAAATTTGAAATCCACAAGTGAGAAACTGATTTTACAAATTTGCAAAAGAAGCCTAAATGCTAATGACCTATTATGTACATAATCAGACGTAAACTCTAAAATTTTTCCGTATCTTTAACATTACCAAGGTTGGCTCGGACAGCATCCATGTAAGTATAGTTTCTTTTCCCGGAATCTGGATTACCGGACCGGTAACATGCTGCCAGAAGAGTAGAAGTGTAATATGTAACAAATGAGAACAAGAACAACACAGTTGGACCAGCTATCCATCCAAGCTGTGCAGTAGCCCAAGCCAAGGACAGGACTCCAGAACCAATCACCGCAGTTATTATGTGAGCACTTGTGGTCCATACAGTTCCTAGACATAGCAAATATATCAACTGAACTAATCTCATCCGTTATAGTTTATAACCTATAAGGATCTAGTTGCTTCAAATCTTGCAACTAAACGAACATAGTTGCGAAAAAAAATTCATGAAAGCAACCTCAAATTTATCACGAACAACGCAGTTTGTTGTTTACATGACAATTCATAAGAGAAAACATGACATATATATTACACGAACTAACATCGTTTATTGTAGTTGCTAAGGATTCCGACCCCCGTATCTGTCATAAAAGTGAAATTCTGCACTCAAAATAAGAATAAGTTAAGCAAAATACCAATTCTTTTGAGCCTGCCATCGTCGTCCAAACATTTCGAACCAGGCACATTGAGGGAGACATCAAAACCTTGGAGCTGGTGTCTGTTTTCACCCATCTTTGTTTTCAGCAAGGCAAAGAATGAAAATCAGATGACTATTTTGTGTATAATTTAGATACAGTGATATTCAATGCTCTTGAAGTTCAGTGCATTTATCAACCTAACTGTTTTTTTGTTCCTGCTTTTTAACTGCTGACACGAAAACGCTGAGTTCCGAAAAACCCTAATGAGTCTATGGAATTCTGCAAGTCTGTGTCTGATTCTAGGCTTGAATCAGTGAAGAGATGTGCATTTTATGTGAAAGCATGGCAGGCTATATATAAACCATAAGATACAGGCAGGCTACGCCACTTTGCGTGTCGACTAAAGCAACGAGGTGTAAGTCCTTGTTCCAAAATACCCCACCTCTTGAAAGGCATGTAGATATTGAGTTTCGACATGATATGCAAAATATGATTACACCTTTTCGACTTGCTAAAGATCGTGATAATCTCGACCCTAAGATGTATAGATAAAATCTGTGTTTTCGTCCAAATTGGGGTAGTGCTAATCTCGACCAGGGAGGTATAAATAAAGTCCCACTTTTAGTTTAAATCATATAAAAATCTACGACAAAAGGAACTCAAGAAAGAACCAGGGCCTCTAGCATTACGGAGGCCGTTTTTGGAGGTGAAGGCATAGTTTCGTAAAAGTTTTAATTTTAGAAAAGAAAAAAAATAGGAAAAAAAGAAAAAAAATCAATTAAGAAAGAGCTGGTTATTATTACTCGTCTGTGGACCTGGTTGGTTTGGTAGGTAGTATAGGTCCAAACAAGGGCACCAGCAGAATTTAATGGGATTTGTATTTTGGTGATTTTTCACTTTCAGGCCAGGTTTTGGTTTTGCACATTTTCATGGCAATGTAAAAAGAGATATGAAGATGAGAAATAGGTAGGGGTGGACATTTTAAATTAAAAAATAATTCACATTCGGAATCGAAACCGACGACCGATAGAATCGCAAATAGATCATAATTTTTGAACTGAAATCATGGTTACTCGACTCTGGAATCGGATTTGCCCTTTTTATAATTTTTTTTTATTTTTACAATTTATCAGCATGATCTAATGACTAGCCCATTTAGTAATAAGTTTGCAAGACCCAAATAGTAAGTACCCTAATCAATCAAATTTATATTTGAATAATTGAATCATATGACTCTTGTTCTTAAACTTTTCGTATAGCGCTTTACGTGTTGTTGCCCTAAAAACCTTTCTTGAGGCACCATGCACAAGAGTTACAGTCGGAATTAGATGATAAGGGTATGTTTGATTTGCTATTTTCAAGCTGTTTTCAATTTTCAATTTTGCAATACACTAAAAATGTGTTTGGTGTAATATTTTTGAAAATACATTTTGAAAATAATGTTAAACTTATAACATAAAAATCAAAAGATATTTTTGACGTTTTGAATGTTTTCAATAAAAATTCTAAAAACACTTAAAACATGAAAACAATCGTTTAAATAAAATTTTAGAAATTTAAAATGCAACTTTCTAACAAATAAAATTTAAAAATTTTGAAAAAAAATTAAAATTAAAATTCTAAAAAAATTAAATAAAGTTCTAAAAATTTCTAGAAAATTAAACATTATAAAAAATAAAAACAGTTTGACCTCTTTATGATTATTTACATAAATATTCTAATAAAATATTTAAATGAACACCATCTCATTAATTTATGTTTTTATTTTCTATATATAAATTTAATTAATTAATTTATTTTTATTTTACTTTTTTAGCGAAAAAGTATTGTAAGATTCACCAATTTTAAAATGTATATATTACTTGATATAAAATTATTCTATTTTTATTGAATAATCAAATTTTATGGAACAAAATGTTAGAAAACAAATTTTCCAAATTTCAAATTAAACGTGTTCTCTAGTTTTCTATTTTGACAAATAATTTTTCAAAACGACAAACCAAACACATTTTAGCAATTTTTCAAAATAGATCTTTAAAACGAAAAATTGAAAATAAACCAAAAGTGTTTTTATCAATTTCTTTAAAAAAAACACGAGCAGAGTCATGGGCTGCTAGACGACTCGACTTAGTCCATGAGGTCCACAAGCCAAAGGGTCGAATACTGTCTAGTTTGTGGATACGAACCGATCTTGTGTACCTAAGGATCGAGTTGTCTCACCTCGACCCATTGTGACCTTAGATATAGGCTTTCTTTTTCCTAGAAAGATTGAATTTGCATGACTAGTGATAACTTAATTGTTAAGATGTGGAACCTAATTATTGTCGCCATGAGGAGTCAATATGCAGATCAATCTCAAGGTCATGCCCTAATTTGTGGAGCTACTTGTAGTTTCTATTTTATCCTAATTTGTCAGATAAACAAGGAACTGTCATTAGGATTTTGGATTATCATGAAAGAGGGAGAGAAAGAGACTGGTTAGAGAAGATATGACATGCAAGTTTTTTCTTAAACGTCTTTTTTTTCATAATAAATTGGACAAGGAAATTGTCTTATATTGAGGCGAACATCTATAAATATTACGTATTCTTTTGTAGTTTTCTTCTTATATGGTTTTATTGCTCTTGATGGTATATAATTATGTTTTTATTTCTCAACACTAATTAGGCATAAATTAGTGATCTAAAAAGCGTAAATTTTAACTAGGCGTGGATGCCAAATTTTAAGTTTTACGATCATAGAGGAAGTCTAGGCGTAAAAAAATGTTTTTAAATTTTTAATCATTCTAAACAAATTCAATAATTCAAATAATACATACTAAACATCTAAAATTATAAATACTATATTTACTTAATAATTCCTAAAAAAGATATAAACAGTACAATTTTTTATTATTCATTTAACAAACTAATAATAATTGAAAGTGAACATAGAAGCCAAAGGCCTAAAAGCATAGGAAAGTGGAAAGATGAAATTACAAAAAATCAGGTATTTAAAGATTGATTTTCAAAAATCATGTTGAAAGTTTAATTATTCAAAAATTAGGTTTATTTTTAAATTTTAATAAATATATTAATATTAAAACCCTAACTCCCTTTCTTTCCTCTCTCTCCGTAGTCTCTCTCTCTCTTCCCCTATCATCTCATTGTGAGCAGCGAGCAGCGTTGCAGTCCGTCGAAAAATTGGGTGAATGGCATCGCCTTCGCCGCTGCTACAGTGGCATCGTCGCTGTTGTGCTACGCCCTCGCAGCCGGCGATGTGAGCCCCGGCAGTGACATTGCCTTTTTATGCCTGTTCTGCATCTATTTCTGGTTGGTATGGTTGTGGAGTGTTGGATGTGTTGGGTGGCGGATCTGGTGGTTGCGGTAAGGTGTGGTCGCGGTGATGGAGGTGATGGTGGTCATAGCGGATCTGTTGGTCGCAGTGATGGTGGTGGGATCTGGTTCTGATCTTATTTGTTTGTTGGAAATGGTAGTTGTGGTAATGGCTGAAAATGGTGGAGGAGGCGACGACGTTGTGAGGTGATGGCAGTTTGTGGAGTGTTGGCTGTTGGTGGTTGATTGAAGTTGCAGGTGGAGGTGGAGGTGGAGGTGGTGTGTGGCATTTGGAGCAAGAATTTTCGACGGTGGTGGTAGCACATTTCTGTTGTTGGCGACGGTGGTGCGTGTTTCTATGGTGGTGGGGGTGGTGGTGGGATAACGTTTGTGACTAATTATTTGGTTAATTTGTGACCAAGTATTGGTTTATTTATGTTTATCTACTCTTAATGCTTTTGAATGCTTGATCACCATTTGAATGATATGAAATTTGAAATTTACTATCGAGAGAAGGAGTTCTAAATAGGGACTATTGATAAACACAACCTAGGAGATTATAGAGTTCGAGAGGTATATTTAAGTCTTTGTAGCTACTAAGAGAACCAAAGATCTTAATGAACTTTATCATCTTAATTTTAGATGAAAACTCAAAATTAGGATTTTAAGAGTAATTCTTAATTCGCCATCGAGAGAGGGGATTAAGATAATTTCGGGTTCTTGACTAATAAACTATAAGAATAGATTAAGAAATAGTTAGATGATTGAAGCATGATCGATGGTTAGGTGAAATTGGATCTCTAGAATTTAAGCCCATCAGTGTTTATCTTGTTCAATTGCATTGTTAATTAATTAAATTAGTTCAGTTAGTTATCTCACTCCAATATTCCTATTTTTTTAAATAAAATTAAGGTTATTTTAATTACAGAAATTATTAGGATTAGATTTCAATCCGTGTGGAAAACAATATTCTATTATCACTATATTAAAACTTGACACCGTACACTTACGATTGGAAAATTCTCGCATCAAATTTTTGGCTCCATTGCCGGAGATTGATTTGTCTTTTCTTATTAATACTGTTACCTAGCAATCTAGATTAATTTTGTTTTAATTTATTTTAATTCGAATAAATCTTTTTGTTTTTCAGGTGTTTTGGCAGTTGATGTAACAATCAAAAAGCTGTAATTTGATTCATATTAATCTAAAAATTGAAAGAACTCTTCGGACAATAAGAACAAAGAAGAAAGCTAAGGAGAACGCAGTGGTTGAGCAAAACAACCAAAATCAACAAGAAGGTGCTGATCAACCAGAAAAACCTATTCCAGATTATTTCAATCCGGTAGTCCAAGAGCATTATTCTCAGATAAGGCGCCAAGCAATCAATGCAACAACTTTGAACTGAAAGCATCTCTCATCAATATGGTGCAACAGAATCAGTGTTGGGTATTGCCTAATGAAGACCCGAACATTCATCTTTCTATTTTCTTGCAAGTGGCTGATACTATAAAGGTGAATGGAGTGAGTGATAATAACATTAAACAGAAATTGTTTCCTTTTTCCCTTAGAGACAAAGCAAGAAGCTGTCTATTATCTTTACCATTAGGAAGCATTAGTACTTGGAAAGAACTGACTGCGAAATTCCTTGCAAAATTTTTCCATCCATCAAAAGTATCTCAATTAAAGGGTGAGATTGACTTATTTTGTCAGATGGATTTTGAACCCTTATATGAGGCATGGGAAAGATTTAAGGAGATGCAAAGAAAGTGCCTGCAACATGGGTTTGATGATTGGATGCTCATTGATCGGTTTTACAACGGATTGAATGGTCAAACAAGAGTTATTATTGGCAGCATAGCTGGTGGTTCTTTAATGAGCAAATAGGTTGATGAGGCATATGAACTTTTAGAGGAAATGACCAACAACAGTTATCAATGGCCAAATGAGCGTGCAATGACCAAGAAGCCAGCTGGAATGTATAAAATTGATGCCTTTACAAACATTTCAGCAAAGGTTGATGCGCTTTGTCATCAATTGAGCGCCTGGACCAACCCAAAAGCTTCTCAATGAACAGAATCTGTAGCTACAGCAAATATGGTTTTTCCAGCCATAGTTGATAATGAGGTGCAGGTACAATATGTGAACAACCGCAACTTCAACTATCGGAACAATATCATGCCAAACCAATATCACCCGGGGCTCCGTAATCATGAGAATTTTTCTTATGATAATACAAAAAATGTTTTACAACCCCCTGCGGTGTTTGAAAACAAGGCTCCAGAGAAAAAGATGCTATTGGAAGATATTCTGAGACAATTTATGATGTAATCAAGGGAGAGGTTCAACATGAATGAGGCAATGTTGCAAGGAATTGAGACTCATCGCAAGTCAATTGACACCCAAATTGGACAAATAGCATCATCTTCTAATGTTCATCAAAAAGGAAGATTCCCTAGTGATACAGAAGTAAACTCGAAGGAGCATTGTAAGGCTATTACTCTTAGGAGCAGTAAAGAGCTTGAAGATCCATAATACAAAAACACAAAAACAGACACTTCTCAAAGGATGACAACATCAAGTGACCAAGAGGACGAAGAAAACAAAGAAAGTACAACTGAATCGGAAGCATCAAAGGAGGCTGAAAAGCCCAAATCCAATCTATTTCCTAATAATCCTCCAATTCTTAAACATTCTCTTCATTTTCCTCAAAGATATCAAAAAAAAAAAAAAAAGGTTGATTCTCAATTTGTTAAATTCTTAGAAATTTTCAAGAAAATTCACATTAATATTCCTTTTGCAGATGACTTGAAGCAAATGTCAAATTCATGAAGGGCATCATGACTAAAAGGAGGAGACTTGAAGAATTTGAGACAATCAAGTTAACAGATGAATGTAGTGCTATTATCCAAAGAAAGTTGCCACAAAAGTTGAAGGACCCTGGAAGCATTACCATTCCTTGCACAATTGGAGAATCATTCTTTGAAAAGGCACAATGTGATTTGGGAGTGAATATAAATCTGACGCCTTTCTCTGTTTTTCAAACATTGGGACTTGGAGATGTAAAACCAACCACCATCACATTACAATTGGCGATAGATCTCTCACTTATCCTTGAGGAGTTGTAGAGGATGTGTTGGTGAAAGCAAACAAGTTTATCTTTCCAGCAAATTTTGTGGTCCTTGAGATGGAAGAGGACAGGGAAGCACCTTTGATTCTTGGGCGATTGTTTTTAGCAACTGGAGGAGCTTTGATAGATGTGAAAAATGGAGAGTTGACCTTGCGTGTTAATGGTGAAGAAGTCATGTTTAATATCTATTGAGCTATGAAGTTCCCAGAAGAGAATCACTCATGTAATCGTATTGATGTGGTAGGGAGTTGTATGAAAGAAATCCAACCGGTTGAATTGTTGAATGATGCTCTTGAGAGTTGCATTATCAACTTGGTTGCTAGTGAATCTGAAAGTAATGATGAAGTTGTGAAGTTTGTGAACGCCTTGGAAGTACTGAAAGAAGAAAATGGGACAAACTTTGGAAGGGATACGCTAGAGAATGTTGAACCAACAGAGTCAAAATCAGAAAAGATGAATTTGAAGTTACTACCTGACATACTGCAATATGCTTTTCTAGGAGATAACTCTACCCTCCCGGTAATTATTTCATCATCATTGCCTCGTAAGGAAGAGGAGAAGTTTCTTAGAGTGCTGAGAAAGCATAAATTAGCACTTGGGTGGTCTATAGCTGATATTGAAGGGATCAGTCCAACTATTTGCATGCACAAGATATTGGAGGATTCATACAAACCATCAATAGAACACCAAAACACCAAAGGCGTCTAAACCCAGCAATGAAGGAAGTTGTGAAAGCAGATATTCAAAACTGGTTAAACACAGGTATTATTTATGTTATTTCTAACAGTGCATGAGTGAGTCTGGTGCAATTGGTACCTAAGAAGGGTGGAATGACTGTAGTTAAAGATGAGAATGATAAGGTTATTTCCACAAGGACTGTTACAAGATGGCGAGTATGTATTGATTACCGAAAACTTAACAAGGCCACGAGGAAAGATCACTTTCCTCTTCCATTTATTGATCAGATGCTTGACCGTTTGGCTGGGTATCAATATTATTGTTTTCTCGATGGTTATTCGGGCTATAATCAGATTGCCATTGCACCAGAAGATCAAAAGAAGACAACTTTTACTTACCCATATAAGACTTACACCTTTCGAATGATGCCTTTTGGGCTATGCAATGCACCGGCCACATTTCAATGTTGCATGATAGCCATTTTTTCGGATATGGTTGAGGAGATCATGGAGGTTTTTATGGATGACTTCTCTGTATTTGGCTCTTCTTTTGATACATGCCTAAATAATTTGGGTCGAGTTTTGCAAAGATGTGAAGAGTCAAATCTTGTGTTAAATTGGGAAAAATGCCACTTCATGGTTCGAGAAGGAATTGTGCTAGGTCATCGGGTTTCATCTCAAGAAGTGGAAGTTGACCGTGCAAAAATTGTGGCTATTAAAAAACTACCACCACTGAAGAATATAAAAGGGATTTGAAGCTTCTTGGGGCACGCTGGATTTTACAAGCGATTCATCAAAGATTTCCAAGCCATTGTGTGATCTTCTAGTGAAAGAAGCTGCCTTTGACTTCACTGATGAATGCTTTGAGGATTTCCAGAAGATAAAGATGGAGTTAGTATCGGCACCTATTATGATAGTCCCGGCTGGAATACACCATTCAAGATTATGTGTGACTCTAGTGATTTTGCAGTTGAGGTGATCTAGGTCAAAGACAAGATAAAACCTTTAGAGCAATCTATTATGCAAGTAAGACTCTAGATAGTGCTCAACAAAACTACACAACAACAGAGAAGGAGATGCCAGCGGTTGTGGTTGCATTTGAAAAATTCAAGCCATACGTTATTGGGACTAAGGTGATTGTGTATACCGACCATGCCACTATTCGTTATCTCTTTGTGAAAAAGATGCAAAACCTCGATTGATTCGTTGGTCCTTTTGCTTCAAGAATTTGATCTTGAAATCAAGGATAAGAAAGGGAGTGAGAATGTTGTAGCGGACCATTTGTCTAGACTTGAAGGGCAGGAAAAGAAAGATGATAGAGTTATGAAAGAAGAATTCCCTGATGAAAAACTCTTTGTGGCAGAACAATATAGCGCCCCTGCTCCATTTAGAGACGCAATTGCACATAATAATTTTAAAAAATGGAATCGTTTTATCGTGGGCGTCCCTTAGCCATTTAGTAGCGCCCCTGCACCCACTTGATTATTTAAAAGAAAGGTGCACAAAATTTTCACTCCAAAGCCCTAACTCCTCAAATTCTTTTCACTCTCTCCCTTTTCCCTCATTAGCTACGACCGCCACCATCACCCATCTACTTCATTCCCATCAACACCTCATCTTTTCTCATCTCATCCAACACTCATATCAAGATTTCATCACTTTATATAAGAGGAGGAGGGTAAGTCCGAACTACTCACTTCGTTTCTCACATTCAAAAGACAGGTGTAAGTGTTCTAATTCTTGTCTACATTCTCAAGATTGTGGTTTTTGGTGATGTTTTGTGTTGGTGGACATTATGTGTTGAAAGAATATTCTAAAACCAATGTTTGAGTATTTATGCATATGAGGTGTTCGATAAAAGTTTTGTGAAAGGCTGAAGTGGTGTTGTAACGTTGTCAGTAAAGTGTACTATAGGGGAAGAGCAAGAATTGTTGAAAAAGTGGTTTTTGGGATTATTTGAATGGTGGTAGCAATTTGTTGTGTTGGTGTTTATGTATTTGAACGAATTTTTGGTTGCAAAAATGAGCAAGAACCTGAATGTTGGCCTTAAGCGACCAAGAGCTTCATCCAGTCAACATGCCTATCATTCGAGTTCTTCCAGTGGACAGTCAAAGAAATTCACAAGTTAGGAAGCTCAGAAACAGTACCAAGATAAGATTTTGAACAAATTGTTGGTTGAAGAACGTGGACTCGTTCCACATTGCAGACATTACAGGACAGTATACCAGGGCATTGTCAATCGAAACTGGGAGCAATTTATGGCATCTCGTTATGGCTGTGGTAAATCTTGTTAAAGAGTTATATTCCAATGCAATTGATCGATGAGAGTATACAGTCATGGTACGTGGAAAATCGGTGAAATTTGACAAGCATACCATCAATGCCCATTACGGACTACCAACTATTGAAAATGATGAATATCACCAGTTCCTTGAAAGTTCTATCGATCACATTTCTTTGCTCCAAAGTTTGAGGGGTGAATAAACCTTTTGGAATATTTCCTCCAGCGGAGAACCATTCAACTTTGATTCAAACTACCTCAATCTAGACGGAAAGGTGTGGTTTTTATTCATTTATTCACGATTTATACCGACTAGACACACCACAAATGTGACAAAAGATAGAGCATACTAGCTCTTTTCAATCCTATAAGGGTTGAGTATTGATGTTGGGCAAGCGATTCAAGATAACATTGTGTACTACTTGAAGGATACCACAACTGGAGGCTTGCTACACCCAGCCCTAATTTCTGATCTATGTATCGAGGCTGGAGTGCGTTTTACTAAGAATGAGCATGAGGCGGGTACTTTAAGTGCACTAGATGACACGTATATTCAAAAGATTCAGAAACTTATTGCAAAGCAACAACGGGACTCCGGAGCAGCATCATCCCAACCTCGGCAAGTTAGACGAAATCGTTCTACACAAGAGGAGTGACAAACCAATATGGAGGCCAAAGTTGATCGAATCCAATCCAGATTTGATGTTTTCTAGGAGCGGACTGATCTTCGCCTAGATTACATGATGAAATCCATAACCTTGCAGAACCAAATTTTCAGCAGCTACACATTCGTGCCACAAGTGGGTGGACCATCCATGCAGCACCAATTTCCACAACCTCCAATTTTTCCCGACTACCCAGCTGAGGATGGCGAGGAGGAGTTTGACAACTGATCGCTATCAGGGAAGTCCCCTTCCATAATTTTAATTTCACATTGGGGACAATGTTTAGATTAAGTTTGGGGGGGTGTTTTATAAGTTGTCTATTTACTTTATTTTCTTATCTATTTTCTTTAATTGTCTATTTGATTTAGTGTTTTTTATTTTATTTTGTGTGATTTTTTTTTATGTTGTGTGATGCATGTGTTAAAAAAAAAACTTTTATTCATGCTTGTGTGAGTTGGATAGCCTTGCCGGCATTGATATATATATATATATATTTGGTAACATGTTTTGATTGATGAGTTGTAGATAAGTTATGTGTTTGAGTTAAATTCTTGCTTATTCATGTGAGACGGAAAATAATTATGCACGTGAGTTGATTGTGATGTTGTACATGAGTAGGTTGATCCATTGTTTATAGGTTGTAATAGAGAACTTAAATGTTATACCCAAATAGCCATTAAACATCATTATATCTTTAAACCAAACTTAGGATGTTTGGTTGGTTGAATTGTTGTAGCTAGACATGGAGATAGATATGGATTCAGTATATGCAACATGTTGTGCAGACTGTCTCAGACCAATGTGATGAAAAATAGGTGAAAAACCTTAAGTTATAGGTCATTTTTCAAGAATAAATGTTGAATAAAGGGCATTGCACTAATCCCTGTATACAAGGGAAGCTACCCTAAAAAGATCCTAGTGAGGACAATCATAATAATCTTATTGTATGGCGTCTCCTCGTAGCCTTTATGACTCGAGTGAATAAGCTTGCAAGGGTTAAAATTTGGTGCCATAAAGTCATCTGATTTGGAAGTAATCGGCCTAAAGCTCTCTACAGGGGTCATTTAGAAAGTTTAATGAAGAGCGTCCCCACATAGGTGCATGAAAACGAAGACATCAAATATCATGATTAAGTCTCGAACACTTATTTTCGAGGATTAGACTATTAATAAGAGGTTAGCAACCTGGTTGAGTCTTGGAGGTCGAAGCAGTCAAAAATAAGGAAAATCCATATTTGTTGACATGTTGAACTGCAATTAGCGAAATCTAACCAAACTTGAGTGGTGTAAAAGATTAGTATTGAAAATCAACTTTAGAATACACAATGGGGAGTGAAAAGAAAACAAGTTTGGGGGTGTATGAATCCCCGAGCGAAGTTAGGAAAAATTTGACTTTTAAGGTCGGGAATTGGATCAATTTATTATTGTACAGCGTTGCACTTAACTCTTCACACACACACACTCACACCCGTTTTTGCATTGAATAGGTGGGAAGTTAACTTTTGCATTATAATTTTGAAATGATTCATGAAATTAATACATGTTGCCAATCCTGAGCTACGAAGGCAAGATATCTAACGCAATTTGTTTTAATTGATTTTTTTTAGTTTTGTTTGTGTGTTTGTTATTTATTTTCTTTGGTTTGATGTTTGCTCGAGGACAAGCAAATTCTTAAGTTTGGGGGTATTTGATAAGTTGGTTTTATAACGGAGTTATTAGATATCTTTCACTTTTGAATTTGAGAATTTCTACTGCACTTATGTGTTTTTTTTAACGATACATTCAGGTACTTTCATAATAGGAGAGTCAACAATGAGAAGATGGAATCAATTAGGAGGAATTCAAGTGTCACCAACCAAACCAATGATATATATTACAGGGGGTATTGGCGCTCCCGCGCCATTCTGAGGCGCTCCCGAGCCCAACCAGAAGCCTCAAACTGTTTCTCATCTAAGATTAGGAGTGCCCCTACGCCCAAAAGAAGCGCAGCTGCGTCGCAACAATTCTAGTCCGCCACATAAGCCCTAAAACCGATGAGTTTAAAGGGGGACTATAAATACGGCTGGAAGGATTCAATTAAATAACTTTTGGGAGAAGCAATTCAGGAGCACACTAGAGAGAACACCTATAGAGATTGAGCAATCCACAAATCAAAGAGTTCTTCTTACTCTCTATCAATATTCTCTATCAATGTTTAAGAACACGAATTGTGTTTTCTTTGATATTTTCACGGAGTAATTTATTTTTTCTAGAGAAACAATGTAGCCAACACTAGAGATTATGCTTTGATCATTTAATTATCTATTTCAAATGTTATTCTTGGTTTATTTGTGTTTATCTACTCTTAATACTTTTGAATACTTGATCACCATTTGAATGATATGGAATTTGAGATTTACTTTCGAGAGAAGGAGTTCTAAATAGGGACTATTGATAAACACAACCTAGGAGATTATAGAGTTCGAGAGGCATATGAAAACCTTTGTAACTATTAAGAGAACCAAAGATCTTAATGAACTTTATCATCTTAATTTTAGATGGAGACTCAAAATTAGGGTTTTAAGAGTAATTATTAATTCGCCATCAAGAGAGGAGATTAAGATAATTTCGGGTTCTTGACTAATAAACCATAAGAATAAATTAAGAAATAGTTAGATGATTGAAGTATGATCGATGATTAGGTGAAATTGGATCTCTAGAGTTTAAGCCCGTCAGTGTTTATCTTGTTCAATGCATTGTTAATTAATTAAATTAGGCCAGTTAGTTATCTCACTCCAATATTCCTATTTTTTAGATAAAATTAAGGTTATTTTAATTACGGGAATTATTAGGGTTTGATTTCAATCTCCGTGGAAAACGATACTGTACTCTCACTATATTAAAACTTGACATCATACACATGCGGTTGGAAAATTCTCACATCAGATGGATATAGGAGGTCTCAGTTATACATCTTACAAGGTCGTGCAGAATCTAGAAGAGTCAATAGGCACAGGTTCAGTACCATTGTGGTCATTCAAGTTGGTACAATACCTTTAGGAATTCGTAAATGGTCAAATTTGAAGAATACTAATCAGTGGAGTTCAGGAGATATGGATAATGTTGCTTTGCCACCATCACCTGCGGTGCTATTGTAATCAATTACTAGGGACGAAAAATGGTATATAGATGCTGATCTTGTTAAGCATGCTTTAAGTGGAGTAGAGGTTGCACAATCTAGTAAGGGGTCTTCTTTAAAAATATTTGAGTTTAATTCTGCTTTGGGGTGTGTTACAACCCATTTTGGTAAATTATAAAATCATTATGATTTTTGAGAATCTGAAATAATTCTACAAGAGTAGTGTTTGGATTCATTGGAAGAGGTATAATATTGTGTTTTGTTGGAGAAATTATTTTTTTGATTATCGTTGAAAAAGTATGTTCATTCCTCGAATGAAATTCGTGTCAAGGTGGAGATTTTTGGAATTTGGATGTGACTCGAATTCTTTTGTTGAAGTGTTTAAAGTATTGAAAAATTCTAATTGAAGTGCACGTCATAAAGAATTCAAATTTGGAATGCTATTGTAGTTCTATATCAAGTTGAAGTTTTATTTTGAATGCCCATTGAGAGTTGAAAATTGGTATTGGATTTAAAAAAGAGTTCAGAATGGAGAAGAAAATCATTAGAGGCATTTTTGGAAACTTTGGGACGTAACCCAGCGCCTAGGCGCTAGGGTCGTAGAGCTTAGGCGCTAGCTTGCTGTTTTTCAACAACAAGGCACCAGCCCTTGGGCGCCCATGCGCTAGCCCCGACGCTTAGGTGCCTAGGGTGTAGCGCCTAGGTGCTTCTGCCTCTGTTCCCTTTTTTCGGATTTTTCTCTCCTATTTTGTTTTGAATTCGATTTTTAGTATTCTACTTCATCAACAACTCTATCAAGAGGGTTTGGACATCTCCCACATGTGTCCTAATTAGGTTCTTCTATACAATTTTGTAATGTGAAAAAATAGATTACTAGAGTTATAGAATCCATTCTAATTTTATCTCTTCTCCATTATTTTTGAATCAATAAAATCTCTTAATTCATTTATCATATTTTGTCTTTATTATTTTTTTGCTTGATTAAATACTTTATTATGGGTAAATAGCAGAAATGGTCCCCAACGTTTACATCCTTTGCTAAAATGGTCCCTATCGTTTTAAAATTGGCATTTGTACCCTTATTTCAAACGTTTCTTGCGGAATTGGTCCTTCCATCCAACAACCGTTAAACAACCGTTAGAACCTTTTGAAAATTTGCGGAAATGGTCCCTATGGAATATAATTTAATATTTCGTTTATATATTTTGGAACGGCTTGCTTCGACGAGTGGTAACTTTCGCTACGGTTGGCCGTTTCGCACGCCGTTAGGGATGGGAGAAACTACGTCATGAGCACTTCGAAATGGTATTAAAAATGTAATATTTCGACTTCGTTTGACTTCCTGTAATAATCCCGCAAAATGGAGACAAAAAATAAGAAAAATCGTTTATATATTTTGGAACGGTCTGCTTCGACAGTGGTAACCTTCGCTACGGTTGGCCGTTTCACACGCTCGTTCGGGATGAGAGAAACTAGGTAATGAACACTCCGAAATGATATTAATAATGTAATATTTCGACTTCGTTTGATTTCCGTAATAATCCCGTAAAATGGAGACAAAAAATAAGAAAAATCGTTTATATATTTTGAAACGGCTGCTGACGAGTGGTAACTTTCGCTACGGTTGGCCGTTTCACACGCCGTTAAGGATGCAAGAAACTAGGTCATGAGCACTTCGAAATAGTATTAAAAATGTAATATTTCGACTTCGTTTGACTTCCCGTAATAATCCCGCAAACTGTAATATTTCGATTTCGTTTAAAATTGGCGCTTCGAAATGGTATTAAAATTGGTATTAAAAAAATTCTAGGATTAAAATGTAATAAGAAAAATCGTTTATAAGAAAAATTGTTTGCGAGATTATTACGGGAAGTCAAACGAAGTCGAAACATTACATTTTTAATACCATTTCGAAGTGCTCATGACCTAGTTTCTCCCATCCCTAATGGCGTGTGAAACGGCCAACCGTAGCGAAAGTTATCACTCGTCGAAGCAGGCCGTTCCAAAATATAGAAACGATTTTTCTTATTTTTTGTCTCCATTTTGCAGGATTATTACGGGAAGTCAAACGAAGTCGAAACATTACATTTTTAATACCATTTCGAAGTGATCATGATCTAGTTTCTCCCATCCTTAACGGCGTGTGAAACGGCCAACCATAGCGAAAGTTACCATTCGTCGAAGCAGGCCGTTTCAAAATATATAAACGATTTTTCTTACTTTTTGTCTCCATTTTACGGGATTATTACGGGGAAGTCAAACGAAGTCAAAATATTACATTTTTAATATCATTTCGAAGTGCTCATTACCTAGTTTCTCCCATCCCTAACGGCGTGTGAAACGGCCAACCGTAGCGAAAGTTACCACTCGTCGAAGCAGGCCGTTCCAAAATATATAAACGATTTTTCTTATTTTTTGTCTCCATTTTGCGTGATTATTACGGGAAGTCAAACGAAGTCGAAATATTACATTTTTAATACCATTTCGAAGTGCTCATGACGTAGTTTCTCCCATCCCTAACGGCGTGCGAAACGGCCAACTGTAGCGAAAGTTACCACTCGTCGAAGCAAGCCGTTCCAAAATATATAAACGAAATATTAAATTATATTCCATAGGGACCATTTCTGCAAATTTTCAAAAGGTTCTAACGGTTGTTTAACGGTTGTTGGATGGAAGGACCAATTCCGCAAGAAACGTTTGAAATAAGGGTACAAATGCCAATTTTAAAACGATAGAGACCATTTTAGCAAATGGTGTAAACGTTGAGGACCATTTCTGCTAATTACCCCTTTATTATTGTGACATATAACTTTAATATCCCAATTCAGTTGTTGATTTCACAACAAGTGGTATCAGAGCTATTCTGATATCTTGTTTGTTCATAAAAGTCCGCTTAGGCACGCTTTTCGTCATGCAACCTAGTCTCACTTTTTAGAACATTGGAAAAAAAAGGTAGATAGGATGACACCAGCTTATGCACAAACTTGTTTCTGTACTATAGTTACTTGCAAGTAAACAAAACGTCAAGCTAAAATCATAAATGAACATTATGTGGTGCAAATAAATAAAACATTTAAACAAAATCATAAATGAAATATACGTCCAACTGTGTAGTAATTAATGTATGTGGCACGAGTAAACATAGCCTCTAACAAGAATCATAAAAGAAATATAGTTAACAAAATGTTTGACTAAAATCATAAATGAAATATATGTGGTGTGAGTAAATAAATGATTTATCTAGATGTACGTCTTGCTTTACATTTTCCTATGTGTCACAATCTAGGCAATGTTGTAAAAATCAAATGATATGATGATTCCATGTGGAAGAGTGTCAACAAATATGTAAACATTACTGTACATATAGCATGATTGACAAACGAAACATATGTCTAACTATGTGTACATAGATGAAATGCATGTTACACGAGAATTATAAATGATACACGAGCACGTTGTATCTATTTTCTTTTGAAGATTATTTTTCAAAGGGTAAATAGTCTTACCGTCATTTTGTAACCTCTTTGCTCTTTGAAAATTTCTTGATTATAACAGTGAAAAATGCTTCTTATACATAACTATTTACATAATGTTTTACATAACGATGATGTGTTCAAAATGTGAGAGAGAAGTTATTTGATTAATGAAATTTTAATCTAATTAAATCTCGTTACATCATCTGTTGGTAAATCATTATGTATATTGAGTACCTCAAAATGTAATGATATATTGAGTAATGAATGAATTATTTTATGCAACTCTTTTATGAATTCTATACAATATTTACATACAAAAGGTGACTGACAATATATATTTTGATTTTTATCTTATAATTACAACCATTGAATAATTTTTTTTGCACGTGTATGGCTTCTCAACCATTCCTTTGGAATTAACTAATCATTAATCCTATAATTAGTGCTACTTGCCTTGTATAATGCATAAGCAATCAAGAGCCCAATTAACTATTAGTCAAACATTATGTAGATGGCTCTTGGCTCAAACTTCTTGGCATGTGATGAATTGCTAAAAGGCTCCAGATTTGTGAAAGCTCTCTTCAAAAAATCTACAAATTTGATATTTGTAGCTTTAATAATTAATAAATATTTTATGCTAAAGTTAATTTATCAATGAAAATTTGAATAGTAAAGAAAGTAATAAAAACATAAATATTAACGATAATAAATCATGTCGAGAATAAAATAATAAAATATCAGTCGATTATAAGTAAAAAGATAAAGCCCTTGTTTGATACAAAATAAAATCTAGATTTTTATCAAAGTTAAATTCAACAATTAATTTAGCCTCCGTTTGGTATATCTACATTTTGAAAAAAGTAGAAAAATTTGTACCGTTACATTTGTAAGCAGGACCCACGCATGAGAGGACCAGTCAAAAGTGGCGGCTGGAACAGTGAAAAAACGGTCACAATTTTTCTACTTGGAGGCTAACTAGATATACCAAATGGAGGCTTAAACACATTTCATGGGATCCATAACTTTATCAATTTTTATCAAAATCTGCTAAAAATATGATTTTAATCTCAACCAAATTAAGGCAAAATAATAAACTTAAAGTTATCAACAAAATATTTGTCAGTAACTTATTTAAAAATAATAAAAAAGAATGAACAAACATCTGTTGATCAAATGGACGGATTCTCCATCGACGATGAACAACCGAAGCGCCATCAATGAGTGATGACAATATTATTATCGATTTGTATGGTCATCAACAACTTTAGAGTTCGTAATTCGATTCAGATACTGATAATACAAGGTTGATAATTATCGTCAAAAGTATTAACAATTTTTTTGTTGGCGATTATTTGTTCATTTCAATTTCTTTGTTAAAAGTTTTTTAAACGATCCCTTCAAAATTTTGTTTAAGTCCTCTAAATTATTTGAGCTGCCTCTGACTAGCTATGATTGAAGAGTAGGGGGTGGCAATGAGCTGAGCCACGAGCCGAAATTTTAAGCTCGGGCTCGGTTTGAGGAAAATGGGTTCAGGTTTTTTCTGGCCCGACCTGAGCAGAGGCTCGGAAAAAATTTGAGGCTCGCTCGGAGCTCAACCGACCGATCCAATTATATATATATATATATATATATATATATATATATATATATATATATATATAACATAAAAGGTAGCACAATTGACTTTAAACAGTAAATGCCTCTTTCCCTCCTTCCATTTCAATTTTTTTTTTTTTTTAATTTTACACGGGCACACGAGTCTGCTCGGCCCGATTTCCCAAAATGGGGCTCGGCCCAAGCTTCGGCTTGCTTCTACTGAGCCTCGGTTTGGGCCAGCTCGATCTTTTTCGAACAAAGTCACGAGCGGTCCAAGCGACGAGCCAAACTGATATCCCTGTCGAAGAGTATAAATAGATAATATTTTATGATCTTTTTCCTTCTTATTATAATTTTCATAGACCTCAAGACTACACAAATGAGGGTTCCCATAAATTGTGGCCAAGGTAAAATATTTTCGTTTTTTTTTCTTTCTTAGCCCCTATTTGACATCCATTTTTTCTCATTTTCATTTTCATTTTTTTCTCTTTCTTCATTTCAACCACACATTCAATCAATAAAATAATAATACACAAACCCAAAAATTCTCATTACTTTTTAACTACACATTCTTCCATCAATCACTATTTCAGAATTTATTTTTTGTCAAAAATGGGTGTCAAACAGGAGCTTAATAGTAGCTCCGTCTATGCTTTTCATAGTCAATCCCAAACTCAATTAAATAATGAGGATCTTGAGCAAGCATTAAACTTCTTCGAAGAATATGAGACGAATCCTAATACACGTTTTGTTAGAGCACCTGCAAAAAATGATTCATCACAGTTTTATTGAATTTTGTCGTCATTGCTATTTCTTTATCAATACTGTTTGTTGTTGTATTAGAATAATCATAAAATGGAGTTATCAACTTAGCTCTTCATGATTTATTTTAATAAATAATTGACATTCACAGATGGATAAACAATAATATTATTCTCATCTTTTATCCAAAACCAAAACATGTATTAGGAAAGAAAGGGTGACTACACAGAAATATTAGAAATACTTTAATTTAAAAAAAAAAAAAAACTAATATTGACCACTACAATTGAGATTAAATGACAATTTAAAAAAGGAAATGACCACGGGATAAGAAGAAAAGCTTGTTAGAACTTTATTAAAACTTGAACTTTATAAACTTGCCAAGATCTCATGTCAAACCATCAAGAAATTGAATTAACGCGGAACATGTTGATTTCTGACTTGAATAATGAATCTTGATCTGTAAATCTTCAATTTGGTTGCTTCAAACCTCCTTCTTAATTCCTGATTGTGGGTTTATGGATCTTCATCTTCATATAATTTTTCTTGTATTCTTGTGTTGATGGGATAACACAAAAAATGAGAAAAAAATATATGAATTGGGGACCATAACCCTTTATATATTTTCTTATGTATTCGGTCAATCGTCAAATACAAACCCTAATGGATTCGATCTCTACACATATAGTCCGGCCCACACTTTATTTAGATACTCAAAACTCAATTACTTAATTCCTTATTAGATCACTTTAATTTTGAGCTTAATTTTAAAATAACATTTATACACAGTTAGTTACATATGTCAGCTCATCATGGTAAATTAGATAATTTCCCAACAAAGCTGACTTGTTTAGCTCTTGTTTTGTTTGGATTAAAATTCAATTAAAATTTTAAGTCAAAGTTAACAATTAATTTTAACCACACATTTCACTGGTTCCATAACTTTTCGATCACACATTTCATTAATTTTTATCGAAATTTACTAAAAATATAATTTTAATCTCTAATAATCAGGAACTTAATGGGGAAGAATTGATTTTGAATAGTGATATGATGGAAAATATGTGGTTGAAAAAGAAGAAAAAATTATTGATGTGATGAAAAATATTATTTTATTGAAAAATATGTGGTTGAAAATGAGAATTAATTTAAAAATCAATTCTCAAATAAAAAACAAACACCAGCTAAATTTAACTACAGCAATATGGGGACACTTTTGTACTTGTGCGTCTCTGTTATTGGGACGTGGAAAAGTCACGGATTAGAACATTTCAAAAAGACTCGAGCAATTTTCAAAGAGTATTTTTATCAATTTAGAAATGCTTAATTTGATATGTATGAGTACGGACACGTAGATATAGAAAAATAAATTCAAGTGAAGTGTAGCCTTTCATAGCTAGAACTTCAATGCTAAGATTTTTCATCAAAGGTCGATGGCTAACGTCACATTCCACGTCAATACTATGTCTTCAACTTTATATCCTTGGCTAGGCGGAAATACATGTGGCGTGACGTCCTAGAAGTGAACATGTAACGCATAGTGCATTTTGCAAGTCGATTCTTCCAACCACTCCATTTAGATTGTCTAAATCTTTCAACATCCCCATAAAAAGTGGACAAGTAAGTAAGAGTTACGCTACTCAATTTTCTGTTTTTCTCGAATCTCTTTATGTCACTATTAATGTTATCAAAATATTGCATAACACTTTACAAGATTCAATAACTTAATAATTCAAGAAAAATCCACAGGGAACAAACAAACGAGATGCAACTTTACTTCACTCTCTATGTCGTGTCTCTTGACTTAAAAGCCTTAATTGCCACAAGTCAATTCCATCACTATCTATAACATACATGTTCTCCCGCCCACGGTGAAAAGTTTTTAATGCCTACTCGGAGAGAATCTAACGTTGAGTTCTCACATTTGGAGAGAACCCAACGTTGGGTTCTCTTGCCACATCAGCAGGTAAGCAGTCTTATTTTGCCCACCTTGGACAGGAGAACAATTCCACTATCTGTACAAATTGCTAGCCCATGGAAAACATCAATGTAAGATGCTCTATTCAAGATTTACTATACAAAAAATGATATTTATATTTGCAAAAAAAATTATTTACCGATACACCATACATTATATTTGGAGCGGGGTCAGCAAAAGACATTGAGGTGAGCTGAAATTTTAAAAAAATTAGCGAACTCACACTATAAGAGATGCTACATGCCATACCAAATATAGATTAAAAAGCTAAGTTTATGACGTTGATGACAAAGTGAGACAGATACTTAAATAATTATAAACATATCAATCCTTAAGACGTCTTACTAAATCTTCTTAACTTTTCTTGCCAAATAAAAAATCTTGAAGTTTCCCTAGAAAATATGAAATGTGTGACATGATTAACATGAACAAATAATGTATACCCACCAATAAATAATTAAGAAAAACCTATTTATACTATTACGAGACTTAAGACCTAAAAAAAACAACATTCCTGCTATTAAAAGTTTTTAGTCAAAATACTTGTTCTGAAAATAGTATCTAATATGTGCATTAGTTTCATGTCAACACATTTTAATTCCACTTAAAAATGGGAAAAACTAACCAAGAATATCGATAGTTCAAAGAAATTGGATTTATTTCAGTTTCATGTTTGACTCACTTCAATAATATAATTTTAATTTATAAATAAATAATTTTTTAAGAAATATTATTTCTACTAACAAATTTTTTTAAGGATATGTGAGATTGTCACTAGTTTAACCTTTCGGACGATAGAGATTTGAGTGTTGCTCCAACCCCAACTGTGTGTTTGCTCGTATGGATTGTACTGCGGTATGTATCATCTAAACTTATTTGGGTTGCCAACCATTTAGTTCCTTACGTAGCAAAGAAATCCATTCCCCTACAGACATGGCAGAGCAAAGAAATCGACTATAAAGCATGTCATCTTCATCAATTTTGATATCTCTCATCGCATATTGTTGTTGCGATCTTATTTCCTTTAGTTCAATATCAATGAAACCAAGAGAAATAGATTAGTTGAAAAATAAAAAGAAAAAGAAAAAATTAAACAAAAATTAAAGTAAATAAATTAGTCCCTATTAATAGCACCAAAAATTTGATCGTGAGATTCAACAAGTGTACGAATCGTGATCAGTAATAATAGTGGATATTTAATGTCCGGATATCATCTCGCACAGACTAATTACTTAATATTAATTTTTATTCCACTCTAGCTTCAATCTAAATTAATGTGGTGACCTATTAACAAATCAAAATTTTTTGTTCTTACTATATTATACTAAATTAATCTAACTAATCTAATATTTGGAAAGCTTTTGGGATTAAATGGTTAGAAATTTCGATTTTACTTTGGCTATTTAATATTCATTGAATCAACATCATCCAAACCATTTTTCATATGTATTAGCAACCAAATTAACCTATTCTAGTTATTAATTTCTTCTGAGTAAAACTAACTATATTCACATGTCCGAATTTACTATATCTTTGAATAATCATACACTTGTAAAATATTTAATTATGAGGATTCAATTATGATTGCATAAACTATAATAATCTCTCGAGCTCTTATCAAAACTTACGTCACTTAGTGCATAAACTAGACAAACAAATTTTCTTTCAGTCACAATATTGTCCTTAAATCAAACAATTAGTGATCAAGCAATTGAATATCAATTAAACACGATAAATAGTTAACACGTTATCGAATTTGCATGAAATTGATTGAATTAAACAAATATTAACATAAACGACATTATTCATCTTAACAACCAATTATTAGTCAACCACACCTGCAGATTTAAATAATGAAAACATGAAGAATATCACCTAGTTCAATACAAGGAATAAAGAAAAGAATTCTAACCACCGTTGTTATTTGACACTCCATTTTTAACAATGGATCATCGGTCTCTTCTTCAAAGCATTTATATCTCCGAACCAATTGTGTTATTCAACATTCAAATCTCTAATTAAGATATAAATTTTAAAAATTTAATGTATTTGAATGTATAAATTCGGCTCAAGATTATTTCTACAACCCTCTTTTCAATTGAATTAAAGATTCCTATTTATAGGCTTTAATTTAGGTGTAAAATATAGTTCCTAGATGATAGGGAATCATAATTTTAGTCAAATATCTCAAATTGATGAAAATTATATTTTTCACTAGTGCAATTTGGTAACTACTTTCTCTTTTTGTCCAAATTGAATCCTTAAATATTTCAATTGTGGTTTTTCAATCTCCAAATGTGACTTCTTGGTTCCCAATTTATAAAATAAGTCCAAGTTGATCATTTTCATTAGTTTCACATAAAATAATCAATTAACACATAAAGTTAAGTATCACATTCATAAAATTACTTCTATTTGTCATATTTTGATGACTTAGATAAGTGTAATATTTTTCTTTTCAAGTACCGTAGACGAATGACAATTTAATGAAAACTTAAAAGAGTTTTTATATTACAGAGAGTGAAAATTGAATGTGCGATTATAATAAAAGTTAAAAGTCTACGTATTCCTTCTTAAATTTGAATATTTAATTGTTCGCGAGATAGCTAGTGATCAATTTTGACCATGAGCCTATACATTGAACATTTTTTTCTCAAAAATAATCGCTTTGTTGTGTTTCAAAGATAATTATTATAAACCAATGGAGTCAATCACTTGTTTCTCCTAACAAAATCATGACAATAGTAGTTTTATTTTTCCAACCATAGAACGTGTGTGTAAACTTAGAAGTTAGTACTTAAACCAAATAACATTTTTTTTTATAAAATTACAAAATGAAAATATTTAGATTTTAATTCAACTCAATCTTTTTTAACTTTAATTCCTACTCGAAAAGATAGCATTATTTTATTGAATCATGCTACTAGTACAATCTTTGTTAACAACATCTTACTTGACAGCATCACATTCATTCATTTTAAAAATTATTTTTTACATCAAATGCTTGAATTTTGACAACACGTGATTGTCAACCATGTTTGTTCAACTAGCTTTATTCTATATTATTTTGTGTGAACGACAAAATAAATCAATGTTCTATACAATGTTTTAGGAGGGAGCGATTCTAATATTATTCAATAACTTTGATCTCTGTTTATGTGTTTCATTAAAAATCTAACACACATACATTTTTCATTTAAAAATGTGGCGGGACTGACTTCATTTTGTATGTTTTCATTTTTGAAGGGTCAAGTTTGTCACACTTTCCTTTTAGTAACTCTGATCTCTGTTTCTGTGTTTCATTAAAAATTTGAGACATATAATTTTTATTTAAATGTGACGGAACTCCCTCCAACCAAAAATATTTCATCGACCCTTCAAATACTGAAAACCTACATTTGAAGATGACCAAATGTAGAAAAACACACATTAGAGTGCAGAAAATCACACTATTTATATTTATCCATTACTAATTGTCAATCAATATCAGCTTGATCTCCTACTCACAGTAGACAAGAGTTATTATGTTCATGGTGGGTGTGGCAATATTTGATGTTGACATGCCATATCTCCACTACTGATGTGAAACAACAAATGTTGTCACATCCACAGTGAACATAACAACTCCTATCCACCGTGAGTAAGAAATTACCATAACCAATCAATAACCCCGCAATCACATATATATCATCCACATTGGACGTCATAAAATGGTCGACTTTGCAGGGGAGGGAGCCCTCGTAAGACCTCATGGGTAGAGATAGAATTTTGTCAATTACATGATTGCGGAGTTCCATTTTTCAATGTATTATAAATATCGACAAACTGAAAAACTCATAAACGTCCTTTTGAATAGTAAAATTCCTACCGTTGGACAATCATTTTCCTACCGTTGGCCAGAATTTCCAACAATTTTCAGCCACTTTTCTTGACCAAATCTAGCAATATGTGGGCCCCTGTTGACCAAAAATAGTCAAAAAATTGATTTTGAAAATCTCCACCAGATAGGCACTTAACCTATTATATTTTTATTCAGTTTCACACACACACACACACACACACACACACACACACACACACACATATATATATATATATATATATATAGTTAACCCACCCCACCTCCACCACCACTATCGCTTCTGCGACTACTCTGATTCCGCGACTATTCCTGTGATCGTTCCGACGATTACTCCGATTTCGGCGATTATTCCGGTGAACTTTCCGGCAACTTCTCCACATGTAACCTGTTAATATTGATTTTTGGTCACAACATTTTTATAGGTCACACGGTCATAGACTACCAAAATAGTTGGTCACAAATTACAAAATGGTTGGTCACGGATTATTGAATTTTAAGGTCACAGATTATATTTTTAGTCACAGAAGGTCACACGAACACAGATTTTCAAATTATTTGGTACAAATTTTTTCACAGTCACATATTATATAATTTTTAAGTCATAGATACCGAAATGGTTGGTCACAGATTATATTTTTAGTCACAGGTTATCGAATTTTAAAGTAACGGATTACATTTTTAGTCACAGAAAATCAAAATTACCATATCCACCCCCACCACGTCCGCACTATTGCTATGACCACTACCATCGCCTCCATGACAACTACATCAACACCAATGGCGCCTCCACCACCACCCACAACAAAACACGATCAACACCACCACAAGACCACCAACAAATACCGACGCACAACCACAAATCACCAAAAACCACAGCAATAAACACAAATTGTTGCAGCGCGTGATGCTACCACCATCAACACCAACGGAGCCTCCACCACCACCCACCACAGATTCACACCAATCGCAAGTTCGTGACCCTGCCAATTTTCGATGAACAGCTCGGATCTAGTGAGGGCCTCCGTACGGTACCACGATTTGCACCACAGATTCGCACCGCCAACGATTCGTACCACAAATTCGTCGAAACCGTTTCACCAAGGTACCTTTTAATACCCACGCACCGCCACAGATTTGCACCGCCACCAACGATCAACCTAACATGCTCGTCACCTTTAGAAGACAACCCCACGCCACCAGCAGCCCCACAACGCCAAATTCACACCAATTTTTAAGCTCATTTTGCCTGCAACTGCACGAAGCGGTGTCGCCATAACCACTGCGCCGCGATGGAGAGGAGATGACACTGCAAATCGCCGTCGAAACAGTGGCGGTTCGGCAATTGGGTTGCTGCAACGAGCGAGGCGGGGGCGACGTTGTCAGTTTGGGTTTGAGAGAGACGTAGGTAAGAGAGACGGGGGTGAGTTATAAAAAATCTGTATCTATATATAAAATATCTCATTTTTGAAAATTAAAAATGAATTCTGATTTTAGATAGGGAATTGGGTAATTTTCACAATAATACTTTTTAAACATTTGTTGGGAGGCGTATATAAGGTTGGAGTCCAGGACCAGGCCAGTCCAAGGCCCATTTAATCTTTTGCCTTATAAAATAATTTTATATGTAAAAATAAAAATTAATATGTAAATATTTTTTAATCGAGCCCTAGCTCTGTCCCCGCATTTATTGTCGTTGATTATAACAAAAATTTATATATTGATGATTTGCATTGAAAAGAAAGAAAACTAAAGATGAAATAATGATCCGTACAATGAAAGAAAGAAAATAAAAGAAGAAATAAGGTAAAAGGAAATGAAGCGATATACGCCAAAATAAATCTTCTCAAGACATATTTTATCTCCTGCACTGGTGTCAGGATTTATCGGACATCTAATTCTCAAGATACAATACTTCTTTCAAAGTCAATATTGCACTATACCAACATTGTTTGTCGAATCAATTTGTTGATTATACTCTTCTTGAATGAAATGAAACATGAACTTGAAATTGTTCGGACTAAATTCTATTTCTGAAAAATAGTTTGGACAGAACTTTGGAGAGAGAAGATTCAGAAATCAATTTAATTTTATAATTGATTTGGTGTAAGAATTCTAAACATTTAGTTTGTGCAGTCCGGATTTCACTTGTTAGAGATGATTCATGGCTCTTCAGTGTACATCTGTTGTATTGAAACAGACACATCCAATCATCACGCCTTTCATCATGCAGATGCCAAGTGCAAAATTGTACCTACAACCGTAACTGCTACATAAGCTTCAACTAACCGAGCCACCTTCCTCCTCGTCATTGAACGAGGGTTCTATTTATGAAAACTTTTAGGCACCTCAATCAGGGGCGGATCTAGGGGATGGCAAGCTAGGGCGGCCGCCCTAGCTGGATCCGTCGAGAAGAAATTTTTTTTGTTGAGAATAGATAAAAGATTTATATTATATATCTGATAATTCATTTTATTTACAAACATCCTTGTTAGGTCAGTTGGTTGGCGTTTCCTCTATTAAACCAGAGGTGTCGAGAAGAAATTTTTTTTGTTGAGAATAGATAAAAGATTTATATTATATATCTGATAATTCATTTTATTTACAAACATCCTTGTTAGGTCAGTTGGTTGGTGTTTCCTCTATTAAACCAGAAGTCTCAGGTTTGAAACCTTCCAATGTCAATATGTTGTGTAATTTTTGTAAGCAATTTTTACCAAAAACAAGTGCAAAGTTGATTTGAACCTGCAACCTTTGCTAAAGTATTTTGATAGATTTACCATCATGGCAAGCATTAATTTGTCACACTTAAGGAAACAAAATAATATACGTTCATTTTACCTGTTTTAATGCAAACAGAAACATTTTAACCGATGATTTGTCACTCTTCTTGATTATTTTTTCTCTAATCAATTTATTTGAGAGTTTGGTCAATTAATGAAGAATGAATTTTTTTAAAAAAATGGCCTTAATGTCATAAGGAGATTTTCAACAAAACTTATTTAATTAATAGAAAGTTCTACTTTTCTTTCACAAAAAAATTGATTGCTGAAAAGTGAAATCACACAAGCATATAAAATTGATATAAACACATAAATAATTTCAACTTTGTTAATATAATAATGGTTGTTTAATTGACTTTAATTTTAAACTGAATATTGATATTTTTGTTAATATATATTGCATGTTTGATTGAAAAATAACTTAGAACATTTTACAGATTATATAACGATTTTTTCATCCGAAATGAAAGTTGGTACCTAATTCTAGTTCTAGTATTGTATTTAGTTCTTCTAGTTCTAGTCTGTACGATGTTTTGAATATTATTTAATTAAATATTGACAAACAACATCACTATCACGGACGTTGACTGTTGACCGTAAGCGTTCAATGTTCGCTGTCCACCCTAACTGAACTCGAGCTCTGGATTCACCTCTGACCTCAATGCATGCAAAGTGTGCCTCTAAAGCGCCCTTTCATGCACGAGTGCCGGTGGTTCGAAAAACCACCCCAGAAGCTAGCCTAAGGCACTAACTGCTAGCCTATGGTAGGCCAATGTTTAGGTAGACTAGTAGTATTAAGTGACCATATCAAAATGTGTTTCACTATATAATCAAGTTACAAACTTGTAATCTTTTCAATATGGGATTCAATTATACTCTTGTACACTTAAAAAATATCCTAATAGACTTTAACATTCTATGGTCCTTGTTGTAAACTAGAATGCTCTGATACCAGTTTGTTGAGAAACGCGGAAGATACCGGATAACTTCGATATTAATTTGTTGAAGACGGTACGAGATCATAGACACCACAAACTTATAAGAAAAATATAATTTGTAGAGTAAAGAAGATTTTACTTAAATGTAGAGAAAGAATACAATGGTTTGTATTTACAATTTGTTTGACTAATAGTGTGGATAAACAAACTTTCAATAAGGTTAAATCAATCTATAATGAGGTTAACAACCCATAATGGGGTAAAATAAATAAATAAATAAATAAATAAATATATATATATATATATATATATATATATATATATATATATATATATATATATATATTTGACAATCCAAACCCTAGAAGTGGAGTTGCAGATGAAATAGAATGCCCATAAGTTTCCTTATCTTGATCTCTTCAAGTCAACACAAATTCCAACTCCCAATAGGACGTCCAAATAGAATTTCAACTAGAATTTGTCAAAAAGACTTCGAATAGGATTCCAAATAAAATTCTTCTTAAGTCATGAATTTAATTAAAATTTTCAATCATCTTAAAAATAGAATTTGGGTCACCCCTAATTCTAACAAACTCTACATTGACACAAATCGAAATATTCTTCATAAACTCTGCCTGCCACCTAAGTTCAAAAATACCTGTGTAATAACAAAATTCTAAAAAATCTCTTGAACACCAAAGTTGATCGAATCATGAACAACAAAATCAAATGTGATTAAATAAATCAAATAAGACTGAAACAAGCCCTGTAATATAATTACCACATAACGCTTTAACAGAAGGATTTAGGCTAGAATCAACACCTTCAACCACGAATGAAGCAAAACAACTAAGTTAGCATCATTGTACCTATGTGGAGGCTTATGGTAAAAAATTGGTATGTTTTTAGCAATTGAATACAATGACACCGCTGATAATGGTAGTAAAGTGGCATTATACACAACGTCTAAACTCCACTGAGATGTATTTTTCAAAGAAAACCCCAACGATGCATAATCAAACTCCAAATCCATTTGAGTCCTTAGAATATGTTGATCCATCAAAGCATCTGTATAACAATACAAGATATATAACAAAAAAGGGGCTCCTTTACGAGCTTTCGGGACTTCATCTTTATCAATGTACTTGTACCCTTTTGAAACAAAATTACCCAAAGAGATAAGGTTTCTGTTCAAGCCTGGAACATGTTTTATTGCATCAAATGTTCTAACCATCCCATCAAACAACTATATTTCGACCCAAATAATACTAGCTATCCAACAAGGTGTATTATTTTCCATTACCAAAGCACCTTCCAAAATAGTTTCATATGTTGAAAACAAATTTTCAATTGGGATATATAAATGCAAGTTGTATCAAGAATCCAATTCTCGTCTGGTTTGAAGTAACAGTCAGAAATAAGTAAAAAATTTCTCCATCAGTGTGAAAAGTTTCAACAATGGCTTCACCTAAGGTATCTAATTGCTTTCCATTTTGAAAAGTTGCAGCCAAATTTTCTCTATTCTACAACTTATAACAATCATTAATTAAGTGCCATGAATTCTTGCAATAAATTTTGAAATTAAACCTTAATTTGCCATTTGCACAACTACATCAAGAACAAGCCCATCTCCATTAGCCATAGTTTCAATGAGATACTTTATCTTCTCCTTTGAATATAGAGCATTATAAACTTCTTCAATGGTGAGATCGCGACTATATAAGATCGGGTTTTTAAACAACAAATATGAAGTGGACAAAAACACAACAAAATCAATCCCAACAAGCAAGCAATGCTCGCCCCTAATATGCAACAACAAAAAATTTGGACTACGGTCTAATAGCGGAATATCAAATTTCATGGTTGCCATTACAAAAGATCAAGTTAAGCTTTTTAACTTGATTAACACCCCGATCTCCCAAGAATTTTCAACCCTTTGGCTCCGGTAACAGTTTGTTGTAAATTGGGATACTCTAATAACAATTTGATGAAAAATGCAGAAGATATCGAATAACTCTAATACCAGTTTGTTGAAGACGATACGAGATTATAGAGATAATATGAAATAAAGATCACAAACTCACAATAAGAATATAATTTGTAGAATAAATGAAATTTCACTAAAATGCGGGAAATAATACAAAGATTTGCATTTACAATTTGTCTAATTAATAATGGACATAAATGAACCTCCAATAAGGTCAAACCAACCAATAATGAGGCTGACAACCTATAATAGGGTAAAATCAACCCAACTAAATTGTAGAGAAGAGTCCAATATATATATATACACACACAACAATCCAAGCCTTAGAAATAGAGTTGTAAATTATATAAAAAGCTCAAAGTTTCCTTATCTCGATCTCTTCAAGTCCAACACAAATTTCAACTCCCAATAAAGTTCAATTAAAACTTCAACTAAAATTTACCAAATAGATTTCGAATTTGATTCCAAAAGCATTCCCAATAGAATTCTTCTTAAGTCGTGAATTTAATTAGAATTCTCAATCATTTTCAAAATAGAATTCGGGTCATGCGTCAATTCTAACCGTCTTTTATTTGATACTTTTCCAATTCACTCGTTTAATTGTATAGCCCACTACATTAAACATTTCAAATTTAATGTTTCAACTTAATTAATTGCAACAATTCTATCCTAAATTATTGCAAATTAGTTATTTTCTCCTAACATCTATTAGTCCATCTGTATGGTCGTTTAATATCACTATCGTGTACCACATAACCTTTAAAAACTAAAGTGGAGATTGGAACTGTGACCCCTTGTAGAAGTCACGTGTGACCTAGAGAGATCATTTGTTATCTAAATTTAATCACAAAATGTGTTAGTGTTAAATTATATTGTGACATATGTTGCACCTTTAATGTGACCTGCATTTTCTAATCATATCTGCTATTCCATATTTGTCTTTGTGGTATCGTTTCCTTTCTTTTTTCGTTGTGACAAATATAGAATAATGCAGTAAAATAAGTCGTTACCTACACTCTATGATATAAATGTGACGGTTATGGTGTTATTTGACACGTTAATTTTAATCTCTAGCTCTCTAATTTGAGACATGGGTTGCCCGAAAAAGTGAAGTGCAAACAGTATGACTAATTACTTCTATTGTGCGATCTCCACGTCTTCCTCATTTGGTAGATTTCTCCTTCAAAGGAACCATGAAGAAGGGACTACGAAGAAGGTAAGTTCTCTCTCTCTCTCCATATTTTTCATTTTCTCTATGCAGAAGGCATTCCACTGGTACGTTATAACACGGAGAATGGATAGTTATATGATTGCACTCGATTTCTTGCAAAACTGATTTGTCCAAGGCGATTCAGCCAAAGAAAAAAAAATCCCTTCCATTGGTAAAGAACTTCTTAACTCTTTCAGTCGACAAAAAGCGTTAACTCTTTGTAAGCAAATGATCTGTTTTACGGATAAATGTTAGTATTTAAGTGTTTGGTGATTCAATTCTCTAAATTTATTTCCCTCTTAAAAGCTGTTGATCACTAATCAACTTAATAAAAGTTGGATGTGAACTTTTTCCATATATAAATGTTTTAAACTTGTTATAGGCACGAAATTACTATGATTCTGATTTTTCGTACATGGTTTGCCATGGGAGTATCTCATGAGGTACAACGATGGCTGGCTATTCACGAACATCTAGTCGCTACAATAGTAACAACAGCGGAAAGACAACCATAATGAATGAAAGCAAAACTTATTATACATGAACTAGGGTCGAGTATGTAGTCTATGAGGGATTGCTTAGGCTTGGCACAAAATAAAAATAAAAATTGATCTTGTACTATCCACTCCACCAAACAAGCCACGAGGAATAACATGTTAAAGATTGGAAGAAAACACAAATGCTAACCAGCCAAGGCAAGAACCCGTGCTTAATTCTTGGCATTCATTCATAAATGCCTTCAGAGGGACTACCAAAGGGATTGTATTTTTTCGACCTTCTCAACAGAATGTTTGGCTGCTAACATTTGAAAAGGAACTCGTGTGCATGTGAGACTAGCTGCTAAACTGCGAAAGAAATCTGGAGGTATCGATGGAGAGTAGTATTTCTTCGCAACAAATTTATACTGATTCTTACACCAACATGTTAGTCCTGCTAGGGTGGCATATAAGAAGATATTTGAAACAAATTTTACTTGCATAACTCCTTTGTTCATGTGGGCAACAAATGCCAGGGCCCACTCGCGTCCATGCAAGCAAATTTCGACACATTTTAACTTGAGATTTGGAAGGAAAAGTAGGGCATTTATGGATGTTGAGAGATGCTTTTCGACGCGAAACAAAAATGTTCAAGTACCGACAATATGATCAATGGTGATTGCATATGAACAAACAATCATAAACAACTCATCCAAAGTTAAAGTAATCTAAACTCAAGCAAATAAATATGGAATAAACAAGGGAAAAGTGAGTGTGGTTTCAAGTGTAAAAGGTTTTCTCTTTCCTCCTACAAATGTTTCAAGAGTTGTATATTTATAGAATTATGGCGACGCGATAGTAGTTGGATCAGAATCACGTGGCATTATCTCTCAGGCAATACATTGACAATGAGTCAGCCACTCTATACATTAGGTTGACAATCTTAATATTCATTATTACAAACGTTATATCAATCACTCTAAAAAATTAGCCATAGATCCTCTAAAAGACAGCAATGGCTTCAACCAAAGAGAATTTCATTTTAGACGTCTCTCTGTGTGAAGAGCTACGGGACAAAAAGCTTCGATTCCTTATTTGGCTTCTTATTTAGTGATTCAGCCACTTATATAGTGCTTCAGATGAAAAGGGTCCCAGCCTCTTCTTTGAGGACTTCGGCCAGGAAAAGTTTCAGAACATCAGTTTTTCTTTGACTTCTTTATTTTGGCCAATTGAGTCTTCGTTGACTTGGCCAGATTTGACTTACATCTCCGCATAGACTATCACATGGTCTTCTGACATGAGCCTCGGCGGCGAGGCATAACATCCCTTATAGCGATTGCCAAAAATCATTAAACACGATACCCGCGGTCTTGGCATTGAACGGAACAAGAAATCCTTGCATAATGAGGTACTTGTTGCCGGGGCGGGTACGGGGAACATGTCCTTATACCATTATATGCCCCTTTTAAAGTTCATTTCAAGATATAGGTTGTAATCACACAAAAAAAAAAAAAAAAGACTCATGAGCCTTTTCTGAAGAGAACATGAACTATTATACAAATTGAAATATATAATGATTTCATTAACTAAAAACATGAAAAAGACTCAAAATAAAAAAAGAAAAAAATTAAGAATTATTTTACATGTACATGTTTACACTCTGATGTGTCACTTGAATATTATGTACACTAAGGGTGTAAATCCTGTTATACATATAGCAAAATTCAAAATTTAAATGGAGCGATAAATAGGGTAGGGGGCCTACGCCTTGCCCCACCCACCTTGCCTTAAAGCAGGCATAGAGACATAACAATGGAGGGGAAAACTCGAATGGGTTGAAGACAAGAATGACTGTCTCAACCCATCCTGTTGACATACTTACTCCTAGCCCTATACGATGGAGTTCAATCAACAATTTATTAGTTATTTTCTAAGAGTGTGTTTGAGCCACATTATTTTAGAAGAATGTAATTTGGAATATTAGATTTATGGAGAATGTGTTGTTGAAAAAGAATGACAAATTATTGATGTAATGTAAAATATTATTTTATTAAAAAATGTGTGGCTAATAATGAGTAGAAAAATGAAAATAAAAATTTTAATATAGCTCAAACATGGACTAAGTTTGAAAAATCAAATCATTGCACTTATATTCTTACAATTGGTTCACTCTAACTACAACTTTGACATTGCTGAATGTCCTTTTCGCTCATGTTTGTGATTCCATTTTTACCTTAGATTTACATTATGAAAAGACCGAATTACCTTTATATTTTCGTGTACGTAATTTCATCCAACGATTTGTACAAGACCATTTTCGATATTTCTATGATTGTTGGCAAATACATGTCACATTCTGTTATAAAAGTAACACAATTTTGAATTGTATACAATTTTTTAGTTAATGAAACCCGCACGCATCAAAAGTATTAATTTTCTCGAAATAGCTACATCACGTGTGAGCTTAATTATTTTATTAGATTGAATATCATCTCGTCAACGACAACGATAACAACTAAGCAAAATTTCTCTTGATGCATTTAAATAAATTAAACCTAGATAATTTTTTCATTTCAATTTGAATTATGATAATTGTGCTTACCGATGAGTATGTGATTAAGCAAAGCAAAACGTGATGAAAAATTATAGAAGTTCTTTAACGAAGATTAAAACACGATAATACATTCGTGTGATAAAATACAATCAATTTAACAGGGTTATATATATAAAAAGTTAAAATCTCTCATGAGAGCTTGTTCGTACATTTCTTCAAAACTGCAAACAATTAAATTGAAAATCGTATTATTTCTTGTTTAAGATATACTTGTCACATTATGTCAATGAAACAGAATCGCTTCGACCTTAATTTGTTGTTCATTTGAAATTAATCTTAAGCAAGCACCTAAATATACAATAAACGAACGTTCGGAATGGCCTAACAAAACCTAGACATGTCAAGAAGGGCGGGTCGAGCAGGACGGCCAGCATACTAAAAAGCTTGTGCACAGCCCACTTTTAAAAAAAAAAGTCCATGATGGGCTTTCCGGGCAGGGCTAGACCTGGAAAAAATGTGTAACCCAGCCCGGACTGCAAAGCCTGCATGGACCGAGTCATTGGTTTTGGCCGTTCGGCCTGCTCGGCCCTTTTTTCATTGTGAGTTAAAAAAATAAATGGTAAAAAATACATTTTATAATTAGAGTGAAAATCAATAAAAGTTACATAAAAATAAATTTTACATTAATTTATTTTTCGATAAATTTTACATCAATAACATAAAACCTTAAAATTTTTCGAACATTATTTAGACTAACTTAACAATTAAACGGGTTTTCACTATTTATAAACTTATAGTTAAAGTACATCCCAACTAGGTTTGCATAATTGCACATACTTAACTATAATTTCGTCATTACAAATCAGATTCTATTCATCTATGGTAAGATTTATAAAGTCTTGAGCAAATTTATTTCATTATGTGAATATTTAAGTAAGCGAAAAGTAATAATTCTTTTGTGAAGTAACCAATTATTATCAATAAAATGTGCAGTGACACATGCATAATCATTGTGATTACGTCCAGACCAACAATCAGATGTAAAATACACAACTCCATCAAAGTTGTTAAATTCAATTTTTAATTTTTCAGTCATTGTATGAAATAATTTCAAGATATATGAGCGAGCAATATTTCTACTTACAGACCGATAAGCAGATTGAACATACTTTTACATAAACTTCTCAAAGTATCGATCTTTTACGAAAGTAAAAGGTATCTCGCTTCTGCCAAAAATTCAAACAATCATATTCTCATTCGATCCCGCAAATAACAAAAATTAGAAAAAGTAATTATTCCATTAGTATTAGTAAAAGAAGTAATTTGAGCTTGTTTAGTATATAAATGTCGTCTTTCATTCATGTGTTTATCTTTGTGTCATCGCAATGTGCATGTGCCTTGACCTTTAACCCATGCATAACTCTTTTTGCAAAGAGTGCATATTGCTCTTTTCTTTGGTTCATTTACTGTAAAGATTTCCCAAACATCAGATGTGTGTTTTTTATTCTTTCGCTGTTGAGAAGATCCAATATTTGGATCATTATCATCTTTCAAATTTATTGAAGAACAACTATCATGTAAATTGACATTTCTTGAAGAAAAATTGTGAGAATTCATAGCACTTTAACAAAAAAATTTGAAAGAATAAGATGAAAAGAAAGCACAAAATATTAAATATTAAAAATACTTGTTGAAATATTAAAAGGGAATGAGAAAATAGAGATTTCAATTTTGTAGATTGTGAGAGTTTGCTATTTTTCACTTCATAATACCACAATTTATAAAAAAAAAAAAAAAAAAATTACTGTTACTATACATTGCAATTTTCAAAAAAAAAAAATTAAATATGACAGTCAAACAGTCACAGGATTTGACCTGTGATCGTTTTTCTGCAGCCTGCAGTAGCAGGTGCTTTATTTATTTTTTTTAATTTTTATTTTTTTTTAAAACATAGTCGCTGGCCCGATTTTCCTTAAACCGGCTCGGACCAGTTTCAGGTCCGAGCGATCCGTGATTCGACTCACTCAGTTTATGGGCCAATTCGCCTCCGTGCCGGTTTGGACGGTTCGTCCATCTTGACACCACTAACGAAACCCCTGTTTGAGACCCATTTTTCTTTTAGAGAAAATGTGTTTTGAAATAATGATATTTTGAAAAAACGTCTAGCTAAAAATATGGAAAAAAATTATTTTATATGTAAAATTATTTTATTGAAAAATGTGCAGTTAAAAATATGAAAAATTTTGAATTTACATATAAGATTATTTTATCAAAGAAATTATGGTTAAATATGAGTTTTGAAAAAAATTGTCGTGAAAAGTAATTGTTTTTATACTCTCTCTCCCCGTTTTAATTTTTTATTTTTATTTTTTCACTCCACGTTCCTCTTCATTTGCTTCTCTCTAAAGCGGGAAAGGGCACTATCAATAGAGAAAATTCTTTTTTTTTTTCAGTGCGCATAGACTACAGAGGAAGAAGCCATGGCGCCAGTGTTGCAGAGCTCTCAACCATGGGTGGAAAAATAGTATACAATTCCATCCTCTCTTACTCGCTATTTATCAAATCCCTCCTTTTCTGGTTTCCGATTTATATTTGCTGTTTATATATATTTGCAGTCGACCAAAGCAAGTTAAGGACGTGGCTCACCAAGACGAAGTCGTTAGAGTCCTCACCAACACCCTCGAGACCACCAATGTAATATTCATTATTTGTTTTTTCCTGAATTTTTTCAGCATGACTGATTTTGATATTTCCAGTATCAATAATATTAGGGTTATTTTTACTAATTTTGTAGTGTTTCCCATGATTTGTCCAGTTTTAACTTTTAATGACATTTTTTTTTCCAGTGTTATTAATTTATGGGTATTTTTATTAATTCTGTAGTGTCCACACATGTTATTTTATGGGCCTCCGGGTACTGGTAAAACAACTACTGCTCTGGCGATTGCTCATCAGCTGTTCGGGTACTATCTGTTTACGTTCTTCTCGTAATTATTACTTTGGGTCATTAATGATTATATACTATTACTACAATGTCAGTTATTTGAGGAAGAGAAGTCAAAGTAATATAACTGCTGGATGTTCCTGGATAGTTAATTAGAGCAGTGTGTGCACCATGTAATCCTTTGATGGTGTATTGAGGCTTTACAAGAGTTCCTCATAAACAGCTTTCCAGAATTTTCTTGAAATGAGGATAATTGGGTAATATTAGCCAAATGAAGTTATTTCTATCTTGATAGTTGATCTATCTTACCCTTAAATATTCGCTCTTTGAATCTTAATTGATTCTGGAAATCTGGCAAAAAGTGAGCAGTTACCGGTGCTCTTCTTGACCTTTATGCTGGATGGCCACTTTGAATTTCTTAATCAGACGAGGAAGCAACAATGTCAATTTGGGATTGGGATTTTTCGTAAAGAATGCAGTCATGAACACCTTCCTATGTATTTCCAAAACAAGGCTCATGTCAAAAATGGGCTTCCATTTACTAAATCGAACCTTTTTTTTTTTGACAGACCTGAACTGTACAAGTCTAGAGTGTTGGAGCTGAATGCTAGTGATGATCGTGGGATCAATGTTGTTCGCACAAAAATTAAAAACTTCGCTGCCGTGGCTGTAGGTTCTGGTCGCCAGGGGTATAATTTATTTCTACATTAACTCATTGCTTATGTTACTTCACATGCTTCTTTTTGTTCATTTGGATGGTTTCCGTTCTTCAATTCAGTGGTTATCCTTGCCCACCTTATAAGATCATAATTCTTGATGAGGCTGACTCAATGACAGAAGATGCACAGGTAAGACTATTGGTAAATAATGTTTGCTAGTCGAATTGAATTTCAGACCAATTTAAACAACTTATTGGTTGCAGAATGCCTTGCGACGCACTATGGAAACATATTCAAAAGTTACAAGGTTCTTCTTCATTTGTAATTACATCAGCAGGTAAGTCTTGAGTTCTCTGATTCTCCACCCCCCCCCCCACCCCCCCCTCACCCAAACTCCTTTTGTTATCAAATTTATCAGAATGATAACTGGGATGAGGTTTTTGGTATGGCTATAAATTGAAACTCTGGTGTCCATTGTTTCTCTCCAGAAATAATTGAAAGATATCTCTTAGTCCCTGGTGTAATTACTCTTCACTAATCATATATTGTTTAATGAAAAATTTATGTTATTGCGAAGATTTACTAGGCAATGCATAGTATGATAGTAATGCACATTCCAGCAGTATTCGATGCTTATCTCATGTAATTATCTCTTAGTCCCTGGTGTAATTACTCTTCACTAATCATATATTGTTTAATGAAAAATTTATGTTATTGCGAAGATTTACTAGGCAATGCATAGTATGATAGTAATGCACATTCCAGCAGTATTCGATTCTTATCTCATGTTCTGGTAATTAGCTAAACCAATTCCAAAAGTCAAGTGCGTCATAAATGTAAGAACAATTGTAAAATCCATTATAAACTTGGCTAAATTATATATTGTTCTGTGATGAAAAAAACATGTTATTGTGAGGTTTTACTCACAATATAGTGATACTTCCATTATCAATATTAGATTTGTATCTGAAGGTATGAAAACTTAGCTAAACTAATTCCAAAAGTGCAGTAAGTTCATAATAAATGTAAGAATAGTAATACAGACATGAGCCCTCATTGAAGTACATTTCTTGGACTTGGATGCAGATGTCAGGTGTGGCTACATGCCTAAACTATTGAACTTCTAAATTCTAACAGATGTGGAACTGGTACCTATCAAAAAAAAAAACAGATGTGGAACTGGCAAATATTAGTATCTTTTCACCTTCTTTCTCTGTTTTTATTATAAAATGGGTCAAGTTTAACATAAGCTATTGAAAATAGCATCACAATTTGTTTAAGATATTTAATAAACATATTAAACATGTTCGATATTCCTTCCATGTTTATGATCAATATAGATATTAGACTGGCATCTATACTCTTTCCCTAGTGTCAAACGTCCATTTAAAAGGGTACTTCAGTGGATTTAGAAGAGTCAAAGTGGCATAAATGTCTGGTAAAGCCACCATAATAGCTCTATCAAATAGTTGATACACATAAATGGGTTCATTGTCTAGATGATTTTAAATTGCAACGTGTAAATATGCCTTGAATGCTGCCAAAGTCCATGCATACCATGGTTCTATAATTAAAAGACTCTTGGCTCATAATTTCCATGGGAAAAGCCATATGTGGTGTCCCTTCTCTCACATGAGGCGCTGGCCCCACATGTATTTAATAATGCCAACCCGTGGCCCCCACCTCCTATTGTGAGTGGGGTGTAAAAGATTAGGTAAAATCTTTAGGTACATGTAGCATAACCCAATTTCCATAAAATCAACATCATTCAACCTGGGGCAGATTACATACTAATAGATACTTTCTGGACTCTACTTGCCATATATGAAAAGAATATTTATTGGTGCCAAAGCCTTTGAGTAATTTGAAGCCTCTAAGTTCAGTTTTTAATTCCCTAACTGGATACCTCTTCCTCAATCTGTTAATTTATTTATAATTGGTGTTTGTAATTACTCCACCTGATGTAGGATAATAGAGCCACTTGCCTCTAGATGTGCAAAGTTCAGATTCAAGCCACTTACAGAAGAAATCATGAGCACCCGCATACTATATATTTGCGAAGAGGAAGGTCTTCATTTGGATTCTGAGGTATGGTGCCCTGTACTATACTCACTAATTGTCTGGTTGTGTATTGTATTTAGTGGGATCTGTCGTATTTAGTATTATAATTCTTTAGTAACGATGCTACTGTCTCTGTCTGACAATAGGCTCTTGCTACTTTAAGTTCTATTTCACAAGGTGATCTGCGTCGAGCAATAACATACCTACAAGTAAGATCTCATTTTTTTTTCAACAATTTTTTTGTTCACGAATATCCCCTTTATTCGTATACATACATGTGGGTGTACATTTCAGCATAATTTATCTTCAAATTATTTGTCACGTGACATTCAGTTTCTTTGTTCTGAGCATGACTTTGAAATTCAGGAGGAGTTTGTTCTTTAATATAATTAAAATCACTTCCAGATTTGTGCTCGATAATTGCATTAATTTGGTAAAAATAAATGACATGCTTTTTTTCCCATAAGAAAATTAGTAATAGGTACATGTTAATATGTTTTTGCAGTGTGCTGAACTTTATAAAAACTGAAGCATTTCATTTGTTTATATTTTGGTCAACGATGACATCAATGAATAACCAGATTTCTTGTTTTTTGGTTTGTTTCAGAGTGCTGCTCGCTTATTTGGATCTTCAATTTCATCCAAGGACTTAATTAGTGTGTCTGGTGTAAGTTATTGATACTGGAACCCCCTCAACAATTGATTCAATGATTTTGTGCTGATTTTAAGATTCAGGAGTTCTAGGCTTAGACTTCTGTACATGAATTGTTCTCGTAAGATCCCCCCTTCCCCTGGGATCGGGACAAAAGTTGTCATCCACTTTCTTATTTTTCCCCTTTCATCGCTGCATATTCACAGGGTGGAGGAGAGTGATTTCCTAGTTGTATTCTTTTTTGTTGCTTCTTATGCTTTCATCTTGAAAGCAAGTCTTTTGAAATCTTAGCGATCCACGAGCATATTATTTGTTAACGAGCAACAAAAGGAACAGAAAGAAAGGAGTGCGAAGAAGAGAAAGAAATTAGTGCAAGAGGAGAATCAGTTTATTCATATAATCTAGAGTGAATTTGAAGAAACCATTTTTTCTAGCAACGTGCTGCTAGATAGATTCAAACCAACAAAAAGTGAAAAAAAAAAAAAAGCTCATGCTTTGCCACCTCGTTAGCTCAGTGGTAGAGCAGTTGGTTGAATATTAAAATGAATAAACCTTTTTATTTATAAAGCAAGAAACTGAAAGAATCTAAAATAAAACAAACTTCTAATAAACTAGAACTTTTATCGAATTATCAAAAATAATCTAATCTAATTAAAATAAGCATACTTTGAATAAAACTCTATTTTAACATCCTAATTATACTTTATTTCTATCTTTATTGTATCTCCATCACTCAGATATTTGAGTCTTCCTTCTGCAACATAATCAAGACTTTCTCATGCATTCCATTTTGTTCTTGTAGCTACCTATGCTACTACTAATTTAACATGCCTTTTTAGCCATTTCATGAAAATTCTACCGAGGGGTATTTGCATTATGGAGTTGCTTTTTGCTTCTTATGAAGCTTTGAAGATTTGTAACACTATCTCAATTTTAATTAGTATGATTTGCTGTTTCTAGAAGAGAAGGATGCAAAATTGTGGGTGCTCAAGTTTCTCATAAATATCTACCATATGCAATTTTTGGTACATGAATGTTTTCATTTTGTTTCCACTGGTGATATAAAGTATAGCTCTCGTATTCAGAAGATTCCAACTCGTGTTCAGAACATCAAATTTAATCGATGAAGTATCTGCTTGAAAATGTTTGAAGATTTTATGGAATAAAAGGAAATTTTTAAACTCCCTTTAACTAATTTTAATGAATTCCTCTTTGAGTTTCTGTCATATAAATGTTCTTTTAGCAAATTTTAGGATATGATTTTATTATTTACTTTATTGAGATAAACCATTACCCTGTTTATCTCCAAATGCTGAATAAGAAAAGGTCGACAAGGATCTTATGAAATGTGATTAACTTTTTGACAGTTTCTGCTGCCCAACTGAAGGTTATTATTGCTGGAATTCTGCAACTGAAGTGCTGTGAGCCTGCTGAATTGTCTCAGATTAGGCCTCAGTTATGTAATATGAAAAATAGCAGGCTAGTTTGATGAATTGTAAACGAAAGAACAGTTGTATCAATTGATTATTGTATTGAAATGAAAAGGAAATGATCAGAACAATTCCAAGGCATTCGAGGCAAAAATATTGAGTATTGGTTTATCCAACTGGGAGAGAATCCAGGCCTCTCGAATGCCTTGGAATTGTTCTGATCATTTCCTTTTCATTTCAATACAACAATCAATTGATACAACTGTTCTTTCGTTTACAATTCATCAAACTAGCCTGCTATTTTTCATATTACATAACAGAGGCCTAATCTGAGACTATTCAGCAGGCTCGCAGCACTTCAGTTGCAGAATTCCAGCAATAATAACCTTCAGTTGGGCAGCAGAAACTGGGGATCCTATCACTTTTCTAGCAAATTGCAGCATTTTGGATGACTTGCTTCCAGAGTGATATGCTTACTCTTGCAGCACGCCTATTTATCAGGTAATTCCTGGGGAGGTTGTCCAGGCTCTCTTTCTAGCTTGTAAGAGTGGTAATTTTGACTTGGCAGACAAGGAAGTGAGTAATTTGATAGCCGAAGGATATCCAGCTTCTCAGATGCTTTCTCAGGTCTCACTGATACTGCATTATTACCAGTTTTGTTAATTATGGTTAGTGCTAAATGCTAATTTAGATGCTTTTTTTTTTCAGTTGTATGACGTGGTTGTTGAGGCGGATAATATATCAGATGAGCAGAAAGCAAGGATATGCAAGAAATTTGCTGAAGCAGATAAGGTAGCTATTCTCAATTATTTTTACTTAGTGCAGGCGCTTTGCACCTGTTGCTTTCTGGGTTGTATTTATTTATTTTGACATTTATGCTACTTTACTGTGATTCAAGATTTGAAATTTATGAGCCCTTTATCAAGTTATTGGATGTCCCGTTGTGTTTCTGGATTCTGAGTTGGGACTTACATGTAAATATATACTAGCTAGCTCTCAAGTATTTCCAGTTATCATTATTTTAAAATAGGTCCTGGACAGGATGAGCCGATAAATTGCTCTAGAATTTTTGTTCTTAAATGTGGAAAAATCACATGTTATTTCATCCTTTTCTTGGCATGTTTCAGAGGAAGTTTAAGTTACAGTAAAACTTTATTATTTACGCTTCTGTGGCATTTGCAGTGTCTTATAGATGGAGCGGATGAGTATTTGCAGCTGTTGGATGTGGCAAGCAATACGATGCGTGCACTTTGCAACATGCCACAAGATTTTTCCTCGGGGTGATAGGTAGCTCTGTGCCTGTTCATGTGGCAAGCAAACCTTTCTTTTTTCTTTTTCTTTTTTTTTTTTTTGTTTTTGATACATGTCCATACGTGCTTGGCATTTGTTGTTTCTTGTTTAAGATGGATCTGTTATATGCTTAATGCAACTCATAGGTTTGGCATATAATCCATGTGGGGAGAGCTCTGCTAGTATTCGTTGCAAAATTTGTCGAGAATATTCCCAACCAACTATATCTATTTCCTTTCTTTTGACTTGCCATGACTTTATTTTGTAGTACAAGTTTATCCTGTGTCAATTTTCTAAAAAGGCGTTGACAGTCTACTTATCAAATGGTAAGTGGAATATGGATCTTGCCCTTTTCTCGGCCTCCTATTTCTCACAGGGATGGCGCTTTGGTCTCCGGTAGGGAATGACAAGATACCCTGTCCCTTCCCACCCTGCCCCTGGTGGGACGGGAATCCCTGCTCCGTTAGAGAATTGGAGCAGGGACGGGGAAGATGATTCCTGACTCGTGCATGCCTTGAATTTTTTGAACTCGCTTTGAATCTTTTCATTTTATTTTTATGTTTTAAAATTTTAATTTTATTTAAAAATAATATTTAATAAAATAAATAAGAAAATGAGACGGTAAATGGGGATATTTTTATCTCCATCCTACTCGAGTAAAATGTTTCATTACTTCCCAACTTAAATACGGTTTTGCTTACTCATCAAAATTCAAGCTTCTTTTCAATGGCCACTTAGTTTTGGGAAGTTGAACTACATCCATCATTTGTTAGATTTCATTACCCTCGTTTTTGACATGTCGCGCAAAAATTTCACATGAGAAGTTATAGTTGAAAAAATTACAACTCAAACAAATCGTTCAATTACAACTCAAACAAATCATTCAAGTAAAATGTTTCATTACTCATCCAATTATACTATGATGATGATTTACTCATCAAACTTTAAATTGCTTCTTGGTGGTCACTTATCTTTAAAGGTGTTATTTGATAATTTTTTATGATAGTTCTGGTGTGTAGTGTTTATGGAGATGGTGCTAAGGTTTAGTGGTGTATTTTATGGTAGTGGAAGGTGGTAGTGATGGGGCATGGCAAATGTTGTGGTGGTGACGGTGGTATGTTTGCTTTTTAACGAAAGCAATGAATTGTAACAGTGTTACAATAAGAATTGTGATAGTGGTGGTATAACAATGAATGTTACAAGTTGTAGCACTGACGGACGCATGGGTGGCTTGGGGGGGTCACGTGATCCCCCCACTTTGCTCCCCCTTTTTTTCACCATTAAATTTTCTATGTTTTTGTTTCAATTTTCGAAATTATTATGGAATATGAAACGAAATCAAAATATTGTATCCTTAATATCATATCGAAGTGCTCACGGTCTAGTTTTCTACGTCGTTAATGGCGTATGAAACGATCAATCGTAGTAAATGTTACTTGTCAAAATAGGTCATTCAAAATTAGTATTTCAAAAATTTCGATGACATGCTTACTTTAAAAATTCTCCGACGACTGTACGCTAATTGAATACAAATTACTTATGTCATCTCAAAGTATATTTCGAGAATTACATTATAAACATATCGAATACTTCAAATAAATATGGGAAATAGTTAAAGATGCATTAAACGCGAGTCTTAAACAAATGCGTCTAATTCACATTTTCTTTAAAAAAATTCAATTATTTTATTAACATTTATTATTTTTGTGATACAAATTTTTCAATGTAATTTTCATCATTTTATTATGAGATTTTATATGGAATGTCATAAAAAAATTTCGAAATTTTACATCTGAAAAAGTCATCCCATGTAAATTTTCGGATGCAAAATTACATGGGTATGATTTTTTTGGATGTAAATTTTCGATTGTAAAATTTCGCCTAAATTTTTTGCGAGTTCGACTCTGCTCTCCCAACTTTAAATTTCTGCATCCGCCCCTAAGTTGTAGGGTTGGTTGCGGCTATGGTGTAATACTAATGTTACAAATGGAACTGTGACAATGGAAATATATGGCATTACGTAGGGATGGGTGATGAGAGTGTTTTACACGCTTATCTAGGCTTCTAAACTCTATAGTGTAGATTCATTGGGCAGATTTTTACTCCTATTGTGCGTAGGTAAAATCCCGAGTTGAAGGTGAATTGAGCAAAAATGAGACGATTTATTGCTTGATTGAGGGAAAAGGGATGGGTCTGCATTAATATTGTGAAGTTGAGGACTTTATTGGGTGCTTTGATTGGATGATTACGTAAGTTTTGAAGACCAATATTTGCCATTTGGAGAGTTTGAGGACCAAAATAGATTGAATCAAAACTTAAGGACAAAATTTGATGAAGTTGAAAATTCAAGGTCAATGTGTATACATGTGACAGAAGGACTCAAATTGACAAAGCTCAAACTTGAGGGACCAAAATGGAAGAGGCTTGAAGCTTGTAGGACCATAATGCAAATACTTGAAAATTGGAGCCTTGAGGTCGCATGAAGGCTAAATGCTACCTCATCTGGTGCTTGCACAAGTAAAAAAAAAAAAAAAAATTCCGCAGGTAGCATGTTCCTAATTTGATAGAAGGTAGATATACATATTTTTATTTGGTCGTTAATTAAATTTCGAGATGATTTAATTGTTTAGTTAAGACTTCTTCAGATTTACATAGAAATATAGTAAAACGAATTAACTAAATATGATTAATATAAACTCGAGAGATGAAAATTAATTAAATTACTAAATTCGATTGAGTACACATTTTGAAATTGAACTTGAGAAGAAAGATTAAAGGGGATGACTTAAGTAAGATCGCGAGTCTTAATACTTTTATTCATTAAATCAAATTAACACGTCAAGCTTATCCAACACCCACGTAGATTATTTAATTTAGTATAATTTAGCCATTAGTTTAATTAGATAAAATTCTCCTTTCTCGAATAGATAGTTGAAATAAAGCTATAGTTATTAATTAATATCAAGGTCATCTCGAGGATGATACTTTACTTATCATTATATTACTTTTCACAATTTGTATACTTGCAAAATTAATGAATAGCGGGGTGCCCCATGTCCTGCATTGATCCCGCTTAAGGCGAATGAGGCAGCCAGGTCCCTCGCCATTTACTGGATTTGATGTTATGCATGAAAAATTGCGCTGAGGGTATTTAAACAAGTTTCGAATATTCTTTTTAAATAACTATACAATCTGGATGGGACGGGACGGGACGGGACGTGACAACCCATGTTCCGAAACTTGCCCACCGGAGAATTCTAGCCTTGTTCAGGGCAAGGTATCGTGGGGCGCGGATTTTTCAAATCAAATTGTCATTCCTAGCTATATATGTGTAACAAGGGCTATTACATTGTACTACAAATCTCGCTAAAGTGGGAAGTTTGATATGCCCATCACGTCTCACTCTACGCTTTTATGTCTAGGCTTTATGTAGGTCTCATATAGGTATGTTTAAGCTCGTAAAAGCATGAAATATGGTACTGCCCCATAGTCATACTTTACGTTTTTTAGAACACTAATTACAAGTAGCGACGGTGGCCGCTGTAGTGGAAACTGGTGTTAAAAATTGTGTAGCACAGTACAAAACAATGTAACACACTGGTGTAACAAAATTTATTATGAAAAATAAGACAAAATGTATTTGAGAATAAAAATGATGACCAAAGGTATGTTTGGAAGGGAGATATCGAACACAAGAAGCTGCCTCTTGAAGTGGGGTGTTCCCAGTAGTTTATCTTTTGCCAAGACAATAAAATGTCATATACTCCTATTAGGAAGAGAGCACGATCAGTGACAAATAATTTGCATTTGTCTTTGTTGTGTTAATTATGCCCCGAATCTCTGATATTAATTGTTCGGAATTTAAGGATCACTTATTGCTCGATACCACTTGATATGAAATCAACCCCTGGATTGAGATGTTGAAGTTATATGATACAATTATGAAGTATTTGATCACAAGCAAAAAAATAAAAGACAAGAAAAATATAACAGATGAATTATGATATTTCATTGCACCACAAATAACGAAGATAGAGAAGTATTGCAATAATCCTAAAAATTAGTAATCATTTTTCTCACACTATAAAATTGTATAGAAGAGTCTAATATTTATAAGTAGCTATGTAGGGTGATGTCCAAACCCTAATAGATGAGTTGTAATTGAAATAGAATACCAAAAATGTGTTAAAAGCGAAACTTTGGGCAGGATAACAATGTCGCTCGAGCGATAAGCTAGCGACATGTCTATCGCTCGAGCGCTAGACGAGCGACTAAGTCTCGTGAGAAAATTTGCAGGTGTTGCTCGAACGGCCAGTTAGCGATAGGTTAGCGAAAATGCAGCGACTTTGCTTCACGATCCATAATTTCAATATCTTCAAATCCAATACAAATTCTGACTCCCGATAAGGTTTCCAAATAGAATTTCAACTTAATAAGATTTCAATAGCATTCCAAATTGAATTTCTCTTGACGTACACTTTAATTAGAATTTTTCAATTGCTTCAACAAGGAATTCGGGTCACGCCCAAATTCTAACAATTTTATTTCTACGAAGTGTGAGGCATGAGGAAATTCTCCATGAAATTTATTGAAATCGAAACATGATTTAGTAAATTATATTTGCTTGTGACTAGCCAACATTTCCTTTTCGCGTGATTATTAAGAAAACACTTTACAATGACATTTTTAGTGCACGAGATGAATTGACCACACTATGCATCTCTTTTTTAATTTCGTCACCTCAAGTCTTGTGCAATACATACATGAAAGATACTTTACCTATAGGAAGATTTCACAAGAGAACTCACAGAACACTCACACACGTGGGTCCCGCACAATTTTTTTAAATGCATGGTGGGGCCCACCATGTGAGTATTTTGGCAAGCCGTTGTGAAATGAATCTTGTACTTAACGATTAATTGTACATATTTATATGTTTGACAAGTAGATTAGACAGCAATTAATGGCGTCAAAAAGAAAAAAATTAAGCTAAAATCCTAATCACTGTATTATATTCTACAATCCACCAAACCAAACTTGCACAATGGCCGATGGGTATTTTTGAATTAACAAAATTTTAATTTCATTTTCTTCTTTAATACTACGCCAATCTTGAAAATTCAATTTGAATTTAATTTTATGGACCCTAAAATCATGCAGGTGGACACATATCTAGGCATTCATCTCTCTAGTCTCTTTCATTATGATAGAAATTTTTTTGGCATTATTGTGTATTTGTCTCCGCATGGCATGAACACATTGAAACTTCAACGCATGCCCCACTAATCACCCCCTTCCCACGCCTTTGATCAAGCCTAAAACCATCACCAAACCACAATCTTCACCTCTATTTATATTTGCCACTCACAAATGAAGAAAGAAAAAGAGGGTTTGATTTTTCAGTTGTTTTATCTGTTGTAACTTTAGTGAAGCAACATGACTATGGATGATTCTTTCAAGAAGCCAGGAGCCATTCCATTCAAGTGGGAGATCCGGCCCGGCGTCCCGAAGTTTCGACAACCACAAGAACCGTTGTACGAACCTCGTAGTGGATTATTCCTACCGAAACACCACCTCGAACCACCACCAAAACCGCCAAGCCATCACAACAGTCCATTTCGTGACACCCCAACGCGTAAACTTGGACCCCCACCTGCTGGATTGTACTTCCAACCTTCGACAGAGACTCGAAGCAAGTCTTTTCGTGCTCGATCCCAGCGTATCCTTGGCCGAGCGGAATGTGTTTCACCGGTTGGTTGCTTCCCATCTCCTTCGGCGAAGCGGAGAAATGAGGTCAAGAAGAGTGTCTACAAGTTCGAATTTCGACCCGGGACTGAACCGAACTACAATTCAGATATTGAGACAGTGTCTCGATGGTCTGTCTCAAGTAGAAAGTCCATCTCTCCATTTCGTGACTCCCCGATGTCTTCTTCCTTTTCCTCTTACCAGTCATCGCCACGTCTAATGGTCGATGCAGATTGGGCTGGCTTTGGTTTATTTTAGAACAACATATCCCTTTTTATCTAAGTTAAAACTCCGTGACAACAAAATTATAATAGTTGTCTTACATGGTTGCGATTTCAAAAGATACGCAAACACGAGTTAAACTAAAAGTGTCGGAAGGGTTCAAGATAGGTTGCATCAGTTTTCTCACGTTCTACTCGTGTTTTGAAGTACACATACATGGCTAAGCAAGATCGAAAATATTATATACGTTCAATGAATCAAAGTATTGTATATATGTTGGAATATCGTAGTTGAGAATTTCAATAAAAGGAGTTTTATTTAATCGTATTATCTTTAATTTTAACAATGAAATTTGAAACAATATTTACTCGAATATTTTATGCTGAATTGAGTGAAAGTTGCAGCAAGTATATGTCTTAAGAGTCCAGCATTTGAGCAGAAGAATAACTATCTCGTTTCCCCGCAATTTGAGGGTATTTTTATCATTCTATGAGGCTAAGGCGCTCTCACATATATAGTTGACTTTTTGGATCAAATAGTCAAAGCAATGTTGGCTATTGTTTTGGTTTGTGTTATAAGGTGCCATAAAATTATTCTTTCATTCTAAGGAGATTGATTTAATAAATTCGAAAGAATTGAACGAGGCGTCGCATAAAGTGAAAATCTCATTTACCATTCTGTAAAGTGACAAAAATTGTGATTTATCTGTCAACTTTTCTATTATCGCCCAAAAAATCAAATTTTGGCTTATTTAACTTTATCATAGTACGATTAACCTTTGAATTTGAAATCACTGTTTACTCGATATTGACCATAATTTACAAGAACATTCTTCAATCTTAATAAGAAGGGAAGGAGTTATGGATTTGCTTTCAACGTGAGTCTCGTTATTGGCATGAGAAATAATTAGGCGTTGAGCGAATTTGAGTAAGTAGGAGTGGAAATGAGTGGAACAATATTTTGTCTTGATTAAGCATATAAGAGTTAACTTACTTGTACAAAATTGGGTTACAAAAATGGTTCATAAAATATGTGTTGGCAAGATCTGAATCAATGATTTCAAAAACTATTTTTTAAATCATTGATTCAGATCTTGCGAGCACATATTTTGTCCACCATTTTGTAATTCAATTTTGTACCCATAGCATTCTCAACATATAATAACAAATATTTGCAATTTTCAAATAAATTAGAGGGTGACATGGTGTGATATGTATGAAAAGTCAACCCCCCCCCCCCCCCCAAACCCAAACAATATTTTATCATAGTCTCACAAATTTTTCAATGGCTCCAATCACTATATTTTCAAAATTTTGAAATATTTTATTTGCAATTAGTAGTTTTCCCTTCTTCTTTTTTCGGAATAAAAGTTCGCTCGACTTGTTAGGCTTGAAATAGAATAAAGGAGGACACCAAGTGATCATAAACTTGTACATTCCATGCGAACAATCAAAAAAAATACCCAAGTCATTAATGTTATTTTTCAAAATCAACTAAGAACCAACTGATGTGGCCGGAAGATTAACCTAATTCTAATTCTAAACAACGTAAAATTTGTACTTTTACTTCCATTTCTCTTTCAAGGCCTACTTAAATAAATATCATAATTGAACAACTAAAAATACTAAAAACATGAGGTTCTTGTGCCGTCAAGCCTTAGAACACATCACGACTCTCACAACTATCACAACCTCATGGTGTCGCACGAGCCAATCAATCTACTACGTCACACTTTTATATGTCGATAAGGTTGTTTTATTTCTACAAACTGCTTCAACAAAAACACTTCCAATGCTGTGTGTCCTCGTTTCATGAAATCACATAACACTCCTAATACCAATTGAAAAACCAGAATCCCGATGGTGACCAGTGGTAACGAGTTCTGTCTTTTCTCAGGGAGTTCACCGGGCGACATGCTTCATTGATTAATCTCATAGATAGATTGTGTTCTTCAACTGTACTTGAAGAAAACACGTTAGAGCGTGAATGTTCAATCCAATTGATTGATCAATCTGCTTGACATGAGTTGAGATTGGTGAATCTTAATCCAATTGGTGGTTGCGATCGAATGCAATAGTAAAGTGGTGATAAAGTCAAGACATGAGGGTTTGATTCCACTTCTCCAACAAATCAAAAGAAGAAGAAAAGAAGGGAGTTATTCTTATAATTTTTTGATTGTTTTTTGTTCATTTTGTAAAATTACAAAACTAAGACTATTGTATCTTTTATAGTTTAATTTAGTGGATTGTTTTAATGTGACGTGTCATGTGAATGTTTTCCTCAAGAGTTGATCACATTATATCTGGTATTCATACTTGTTCATTTTCGCAAATGAGTAAATCACGTAGAACATTAAAATTTGTCTATATGCTGTAGTCAGAACTGCTATAATAATTGCTTGTGTGTGTACTATCTGACCTGGTAATTGAGATAGAATTTTTAATTAACTAGGCTTAAGTATTTACACTTGGTATCAGAGCGGGCTCACGTTTAAAAAGTGAGATCCAAGTATAATCTAGTTATGGACAAAGCATCATTTAGACCACATATCTTAGACGAGGTGAACTATTCCTATTGAAAGATTAGAATGCAGGTTTATGTCCAATTCTTAGAAAAAAGCTTGGCATTCTATCATGTATGGATATAAAACACCTACTATAACTAAAAATAGGAAAGAAATGGAGAAAAAGGATGACGAGTGGGGTACTACAAACTTTAACAATGTTAGATGGAATTCAAAAGCTTTAAACACGATTTTCTCTTCTATTGATTCTAACTAGTTTCGCTTAATTTCTACATGCAAAGTAGTCAAGGAAGCATGTGACATATTTCAAGTTGCTCATGAAGGAACTTCTTTTGTGAAGTCTTCAGAACTCCAATACTCACCCTTGAATTCGAACAACTGACGATGAGAGGTGATAAGCAATTCAAAGACTTTTACGGCAAGCTAAGCGACATTACTGAAAGAATCAGTGAAGTAAACAAATCTGTTGGAACCTTGCTGAATGAAGAAAGCATGCTGATAACGTGGCTTTACCGGAAATACCTGATTTACCCTTTAGTCGTGTTTTCATTCTTACGTTTTTGTTATTTTCTGTTAGTACGTTTCTCTTCATTGGTGTGTTGTCACTCTTTTATTGGTTTTCATCTTTAGCTAGCTATATATATACATTGCAAGTGTATCTCTTTCGTTTTCTATGTTCAGATGAATGAATAAATTCAGCTACTCAAATTAGTCTGTTAGCTGCTTTCATCATGGTATCAGAGCAGAGTTGAAATCAAAATTTTTAGAGACCTATTAAATAGCTGAAGAAAGGATGGCACAAAATGCATCCGGATCAGAAAATGAAGAAGAAATGGCGGAGAAGGAGTATTCGAATAGAGATCCATTGGATCTTCAAAATTCAGACCATCCAGGTATGATATTAGTTACTTCGGCACTTACAGGAAGAAATTACCTTAGTTGGAGCAGATCTATCATCATAGCATTAGGAGCTAAGATGAACCGGGCTTCATTGATGGAAGCCGTGATAAACCTGCGTAAAATCCATCTAAAATCGAGCAATGGATCCGAGTAGATTGTATGATATGATCGTGGCTATTAAATTCAATTGCAAAAGATATTGTTGAAGCATTCATATATACTAAATCAGCAAAGGATTTATGGTTAGAACTAAAGGAAAGGTATGTTGATTGTAATGGACCAATGCTATATCAGATACAAAGAGAGATCAGTAGTATTTCGCAAGGAACTTTAACTGTTGAAAAATATTACACAAAATTGAAAAAACTCTGGGATGAGTTAATGTGTTTAGTGCCGATTCCTACCTGTACTTGTACAGCATCTAAGGAAATCTCTGATCTAACTGCTTCTAATCAATTGATACAACTTCTGATGGGCTTAAATGATACGTTTGATAATATAAGGAATCAAAGCCGTTATGGATCCACTTCCCCAGCTTAATAAGGCATATTCGATGGTATTGAGAGTTGAAAAATGGAGAGAAGTTCATAATATTTTTCCCGATTCCAATGAAAATTCTCACTATGCTAGTTAGATCCATGGATTACGGTGAAAGAAAATGGAAATAGAGGGGTTTTAAAGGTAAATCCTATGAGATATAGCTCAGTGAGAAGAAACAATAGAAAGTTTGGAAATCACTCGTGATCATTGCAACATGAAAGGTCACACTAGGGATGGTCGTGCTTCAAGCCGATAGGGTATCCGCATTGGTACAAAACAAAGAAAAGAACAGAGACCTAGAATCTATGGAGATGGACGATTTTCAGCTAACATGATTGACACACCTCTGGATTTCGAAGATGATAAGGCTGATCAAAACAGAGAAATGGATAACACAACATCAACAGACTTAGCAAACTTGGTAACACAGGAAGTTCTAAAAGCCTTGAGAGGAAAGAGACTGATAGAAGCTGAAAATAAGGTGAATTTTGCCCACATCAGAGAATATGCAGGTATGAGTTCATATCATTCATTTTTGGCTGCAATTGATCATGTGAAACCAGGATCCTGGATAATTGATACAGGAGCTAGCAACCACATTTGTACTGATTTGAACTTAATGACAAAATTGATTCCAGTTACTCAATCTACCCTTATTTGCTTACCTGATGGAACCAACAAGCCTGTTAATCACATAGGGAATGTCAAATTGAACCAGAACTTACATCTAACAAACGCACTATATGTACCCAGTTTTAAGTTTAATCTCTTGTCAGTACCAAAGATCACACAAACAGCCAGCCTTAAATTTGTTTTCTATCCTAACTTCTGTCTATTGCAGGACCTCCAGAATGAAAAGGTATTGGTCACAAGGTGCTTGTAGGGAAATTATATTTGTTAGATGAATCCAGTTTTCTTTTCCAAGAAGATAGAAGTAGTGAAAAATTGTTGCTTAAATCTAGTTCTCCAACTTTTACTGGTTCGTGTAATCAAGTTTTCGATATTAATAACATTTCTGATTCTCTATCTACTGATCGATTTCTTGAGTGGCACAATGCATTTGGCCATGTTTCTTTTCACACAATGAAATACCTTGATTTTATTAAGCATCACCCACAGAAATTGGACTTGATTAAACACTGTGAGGTCTGTCACAAAGCCAAACAACAGCGAAATTCTTTTCCCATCAGTACCATACATACACTTTCTACTTTTGAACTTATCCATGTTGATATTTGGGGACCCTATCGACAATACTCTCTAACTGCCACACCTTATATGCTTACCATAGTTGATGATTTTAGTCGTTCCACTTGGACTTTCCTGCTTGTACATAAAACACAAGTTGCACAAACCTTGGACAATTTTTTTCGAATGGTTAAAACACAGTTCAATAAAAAGGTCAAGTGTATCAAGACAGATAATGGGACTGAATTTCTCAGTCATGAATGCCAGAAAATTTTTCAGTTGTTTGGTATCCTTCATCATCGATCCTGTGTCTATACACCTCAACAAAATGGGGTGGTGGAGCGTAAACACAAGCATTTGCTTCAAATAGCTCGTGCCCTGATGTTCCAATCTTACCTGCCAAAAAAATTTTGGACATTTTCCTTGTTAATGGCCACTTTTATTATCAATAGACTTCCTACTCAAGTTCTAAGTTGGAAAACACCCTTTGAAATATTATTTGGCCACAAACCAGATTATTCCATGTTTAAAACCTTTGGTTCTTTGTGTTATATAGCTAACACTAGACCACACAAAAATAAATTTGATTCCAGATCTCACAAGTGTGTTTTCCTCGAAATATAGTCCTGGTTAAAAGGGTTTCAAAGTGTTTGATGTTGACACTAAACAGCTACACGTTTCCAGGGACATAGAATTCTTTGAATCTATTTTTCCCTTCAAGGGTACTCAATCTCATGAATCCAATATTACTTTACCTTTCTTTAACCCATCTGATCTGGATCAAGACTTGCCACTTTTGAGGAAAGGTATTGATTCGTCTCCACTATATGTTTTACCTTCACCAGAACCATGTCAGGATTCTTCCCTTTCTTCTGACAATAATTCGAACCATGTACCCCTCATATAGGTTCCTTTCTCAGAAAACCAACCTATCAATGACTCTTCCATATCCACTATTCGACACAGTACTCGAACTAAGGCTCAACCATCCTGGCTCCAAGATTATATCACAAATGTTAATATCGCACAAGCTCTGCCAATTGCTGATGCTGATTCTTGCTGCACTAAGGTCTCTCCACATCATTCTGGGTATACTCCATCTACTTTTCCTTTCACTTGTTCTCCTCAGCTTCACCCTTCATACAATGTTTTTCTGGCAAATGTATCAATTGCACAGGAACCTACTTCATATAATCAAGCCAGCAAAAGTGTTGAATGGGTTAAGGCTATGCAACAGGAGCTAGATGCACTGGAAGAAAATCAGACTTGGGAGTTAACCACTCTTCCGCCTGACAAGCAAGTGATTGGTTCACGTTGGGTATACAAAGTCAAATTTCATGCTGATGGTACAGTGGATAGGTTCAAGGCTAGACTCGTTGCCAAGGGTTACCATCAAATGCAAGGCGTTGATTACTTTGACAGTTTTTCCCCGGTTGCTAAGCTAGTTACTGTAAGACTCTTCCTAGCAGTTGTGGCTGGCAAGGGTTGGTTCGTGTAATCAAGCTAAGCTAGATGCAACTCGATGTACGCTCTGGGAAAGAAATAAAATAGAAAGTAGAGTGGTGAAAAAAATCTAAGATTACTACCTACAGATTTCATTCCAAAGTGAGTTGAAGAAAGTAAAAACATTGAAAGCATAAAAGTGGAAGAGTTGGTAGGTTCCTTGATGACTTATGAGTAGCATCTCCATAAAAGAAAGAAATAAAAGGGATCTGGAATTGCCTTCAAAGCCAAAAATATTGAAGAAACAGTTGAGGATGAAGAAAGTGAAAGTGATGAACATATGGCCATACTCACATGCAAAACATGATTCCTTAAAGTCGAATTCGAGAACCTCCCTCTACTGTTTTTTTGCAACTGATTTATTGTGGAACCTTCAACCAATTGGAGCCTTAGTTAGTTGATTAGTTAATAACTGAAATGGTTCTCCTTTTGTGTCTATAAATAACAGCATTAGGCTGGAAAGAAAGGTAGCTCGAGAGAGAAAGAAAGTAGAATTTCTATAAGTAGTAAGTGGAGATTGGAGATTGGAGAGAATCAATCTGAAAATTCTTCTACTGATTCATGGTGTATAATGTAAAGTCTTGTGTGAATAAAAGGCTGAGGAAGTCATTATTCTTGTTCCGTACCCGTTCTTCCTTTTTTTCTTTCTTGCTGGTTCTTTCTTTACTCATGTTTCTGCTGCATTCCTGGTGCCTTTTTTCATTCGGTAAATTCTCTGCATTGATCTGAAGCTGGGTGAAGATAAACACCCAATAATTGGTATCAGAGCTGGGCTTCAAATCTGCAAAGAAGAATTCAAGAAATCTGAAATTCCTGCCCTCAATTTTCTGTGATAACTGGCTGGAACAACAATTTGGTGAAGGAAGATTACTGGCCAGGGTCTTTCTCACACCATGTCTACATCCAAGTTTGAAGTGGAAAATTTTGATGGCAAGAATGATTTCAACCTATGGAGGGAGAAGATAATGGCACACCTTGGCAACCTTGGATTGGAAGAAGCTTTGAAAGAAAAATCAGAAACTGATGATTCAAACTAGGCTGACATCTTGAAGAAGGCAAGAAACACCATCATCCTTAGCCTCTCTGATACGGTTTTAAGGAAGGTAATCGAGGAGAAAACAGCCTTTGAAATGTGGAGTAAACTAGAGGAACTTTACCTGACTAAAGCTTTGCCAAACAGAATCTATTGGAAGCAAAAATTCTGCAGCTTCAAGATGGCTGAATCGAAGTCAATTGATGACAACATTGATGAGTCTACAAAGTTGGTTTCTGATTTGGAAAACCTTGAAATCAAAATTGATGAAGAAGATCAAGCAATATTCTTGTTAAACTCATTGCCACCAGCCTATGATCATCTAAGAGACACCATCAAGTGTAGCAAGGAATCCTTGACCTTAAAGAAAGTTGTTGCAGCAGCCTTCTCAAAGGAATTGGACCTGATTTGTCATCAAGAAGGACACTTCAGGAAGCATTGTCCACAAAGAAGCAAGAGGTGGCTAAAGTAAGAAAACAATAAGCAAGATGGAGACTGTGTTAATGTGTTTGGAGATTGTGAAGAAGTTGAAGTATTTTCTATAACAAGTGCAAGCCACATCAAGGTTTGGATAATGGACTCAGACTGTCCATTTCATATGACACCAAGAGAAGAATTTTTCATTGATTACAAACTGAATTATGAAAGCAAAGTGTATTGGCAAATGACAACACCTGTGAAGTGATTGGTGTTGGTTCTATCAAGATGAAAATGTGGGATGGCTCTTCAAAAGTTCTAGGTGGAGTGAGGCATGTACCAGGACTGAAAAGAAACCTAATCTCACTTGGAGCACTTGACAAATCCGGTTGTGTGTATAAAGCTCAAGGTGGAGTGCTAAGTGTGATGGAAAATTCTGTGGTGATCATGAAATGAGTGCTACAACAAGGCATTTATGTTTTGCAAGGAAGTGAAGTTTAGGTTTTAGCTGAAATTGGTCTATAAATTATCCTCAAGAATTAAGGTGGAGATTGTAAAACATGATTCCTTAAAGTCGAATTCAGCAACCTCAGCCAATCAGAAAATCAGTTGTGCAGAAGCCTTCCTCTACTGTTTTTTTTTTTTTTTTTGCAACTGATTTCAGGTGGAACCTTCAACCAACTGGAGCCTTAGTTAGTTGATTAGTTAATAACTGAAATGATTCCCCTTTTTGTGTCTATAAATAACAGCATTAGGCTGGAAAGAAAGGTGGCTCGTGAGAGAAAGAAAGTAGAATTTCTGTAAGTAGTAAGTGGAGATTGGAAAGAACCAATCTGAAAATTCTTCTACTGATTCATGGTGTATGAATGTAAAGTCTTGTGTGAATAAAAGGCTGAGGAAGTCATTCTTCATGTTCTTCCTTTTTTCTTTCTTTACTCCTGTTTCTGCTGCATTGATGGCGCCTTTTTTCATTCTGTAAATTCTCTGCATTGATCTGAAGCTGGGTGAAGATAAACACCCAACATCACCAAATAATTCAAGAAATTCTTGAAGAACAATCAAAAATGAAGAAATTCAAATCCTCAACCTTCATTGAAGAATTTTTTTCTTTTTTAATTCAAGGCAAAATCCACCTACATCTATGCTGTCGAGAAAACTCAAAAATAGTCACTTGTTTAAAAATAGTCTAATCTAATCGTATCTAAATAGATATAAAGAATAATGTACTGACACCACTGATACTACAACACCATTTTGGACGGCTATGTGATATACTTAGTAAAATGTAGAATTAAACGATTCATTTAATTATACATCTCATTTAATATTACACATCAGTGTCATCTAAACTGATGCTTTAACGCTAGTAATGCTAAATAGAATTACATTATTATAAAAGATTTGCTAAGAATAAGAGCTCATCCATACGTTGCAAAATGAAGCAATAAATGAGACTAAAAAGGCTTAAATTGAGTGTCACAGTTGTTGCTTAAAAACTCCTTGTTGAAATGAGAGACGGCTTGGAATTGGAAAACTTATATGAAAAGGGGGAAGAATTTGAAGTTTAGGAGACGCTGACACGTATGCAAGTGTCCGATATGACACAATAAAGATATGGCTAAGGAAGTATCGACACATACACGAGTGTTGGCATTAGACGATAAGGACATGCGAAGACACATTCTCAATACATTGATTAAAATAGTATTTAAGTAAGTAAATTTGTGTTTGTGAATACCAGTGTGTCAATAATCTATATTTGGGCATGTTGGCAATTTAAATCCATTAATGCTGGTCGATCAGGGTCAGTGATCGACCAGAATCCAAGCTGAGGTGTGTCATCACCTCAGCCCCTGATTTGGAAAAAAGGGCTCCACCTCGGCCCCCTGGATTTTGGCTTGGATTTGGCCCTAGATGAGCAGCATTGCTCATTTAACTCACAGTGTCAATGATGTTTTCAACTATACAAGACAAAAAAGTAATTTAGACACCCATCATTGAAGTATCAGCATTGTGTCATTGTCTAACTCGATGTATCTCCCTGCATATCTATAATGCATAGACATGTCCAATTATAAAAAAACTAATAAACAATCTGCACGTATGGCCATTCCTCAACATGTCTGTGTCGATACTCGACATGATGTATCTCTCAATATGTCGATAATGTGTCAACGACGAGTACAAAGTATAAAACTAGAAAAATAATTTGAACATGCTACTTGACACGTGTTGGACACTGACTTATCATCGCCGGGAAGGTGTTAGTGCATCCTAATTGCAAGTTGTAAGTTTAATTTAATTGTTTATCGGCAAGAAAAATATAGGAACATCAAGAAAATTTATGATTTGAATTTTATGCATAATATAAGAAAACTAAATCTACCTTACCAAGAAAAAGCACAACGATGAACTGGAGAACCACTTCCGCAACAAGTTTGATTAGCTGGACTTTTTACCTATTTCCGAACAATATATTTTCGTTGTAGAAATTACATTCCCGATGAAGCATTCTATTTTCATCTTCGATGATGGGTTAATATATAGGTACCCTCTCGAGATAGTTTCTTTGAAAATACTATTTCAATTCTACTTCAATTGTGTAAAATCATAATAGAGTCCCACTCTCTACTCAATTAGCCGTATGATCGTTTTCCATCACTCTGATATCTGAATTAAATTATTAGGGTGAAGAGACATATATTTCTTCTCTAATAATTTTTTGTTCAATTGATCTTCAAGAGCTTTGATCAAAGAACTATCACGAGTCTATCAATGAATCAAAGTATGCTTCTATTTATACTATTTTTTTTTTAAGTAACGACGCGACACATCCCTCACACGTTAACTAAAATGATGTTAATTGTTTTTGTTGGAATTTTGTATTGGAAATTGGTTGTGACTAATTGAAATGATTTAAGTGGAAATTCCTTGTTTGGTGAATGAGAAATTAAGCCAAACTTAAACCACTTAATACTTGAAATTATTGGAAAATTATGTAGAATATTGTGGAATATTCTAGAGATGAGTAGATGAAAAGATAAGTCTTTTCATATGAAAGATCATGACTTTTGGTGTGAGTAACTTTCAATAATTATGATTTTTAATTTCAAGAGATGTGTCTCTTGGTGTGATTTCCAACTACTATATATATATATATCCCCATGTGTTTGGATTTTATGAAAAAAAACAACAAACAATTCAACAGATAGTTTCATATCATTCCATTCCAAGTTTTACTTTAGTTCTGCATAAACCACTTTGTATAAATGATTATTTCTTGCATCAAAATCATGGTTATGGTAGAGAGGGAACTCCGTTCGAGTTCGTTGGTCTAAGTCATTTGGAGTGCTCCTATGGCTTGACGTGGTCGTTGTATCTTGGGAGATGATTGCCGAGAAACCGTTAGCACCGATGCGGGGCAAATTCATTTTAAGGACAAAGTGTCAAACACTTGCCTCGACCGATCGCATCACTTGCATCTCATCTTTCTTTTCCGATTTCATTCTAATTTAGTATTTTGATTTCGGAAAGTAACTAATATTCTTTTGATTTCATGCAAGGTTTGAATTAAAGAATGACACGCGTTCAAGATTGGAAAGTGATGAATTCATATTCATATATTGGAAGTCGGTAATCACTATTTTGTCTTCTCAAATCAGATTTCGATAAATCGAATGATATTTCGATTTCACGGTATGTTCTTGATTAATATAATATGCACATTATCGGTGTAATATCTCCTACAGTTTTTAATTTGTAAATTGTAAAGTGGATTTAATTGTTGGTTAATTCTGGCATGTCTGTAATTAACTCCTAACACGTTGGCAATGTGTTAATGATGTATTCAACTGTATAAAATCAAAAAATAATTTGACATGCTACCAAGGAATTTCAATACATAATATGAGGTGTTGGTGATGTGACGTTTGACACGATGTATCTCTCGATGTGTCGACAATATATTGGCAATATGTACTGATATAAGATGTTAATAATTCTCCACGATGGCTGGCTACTTAATATGCACCCCCCCCCCCGGTCGAGCACCACAACATAGGCTGTCTACCACTATGAGGCCGTCGACCCCCACGAGGCCTTGTGAGGCCGTTGACCCCCACGTGGCCCTCTACGTTCACACATGGCCGTCTACCACTATGAGGCCATCGACCCCCACGAGATCCTCTAGGTTCATACAGAGTCGTCTACCACCATAAGGTCGTTGACCCTCATGAGGAGCTCTACGTTCCCACAGGACCTTCTACCACCATGCGACCAACACTATAATTAGCCAAATAAATGACAATGGGTTGGACGAAAATCAACCAACAACGAACATGGGCATAACTAACCGCTTGACGAGTGGGGGTCACAACTCTAGAACATGGGAGAAGTGGGAAGGTATACGTGGGACACGTGGCGCAATTAATCATGGAACGAGGGCGTGTCATCAGGTGTCTATAAATACTCCAATGTGAGAAAAGGTATGGTTTCTTAAAAAACCCGAACTATTTGAATTCCACTATATTCTCTAAAATCGAAGACTAATTCTCACGCCGGAGGTACAACGGGGGAGAAACCCCCAACCTTATTTTGCAGGTAGCAAACATTGATCGGAGCAACCGAAACACCATTCACGTCAGGGAGAACACATAATTTACCTCACTACTAGTTCATGTACAATCGTACAAAAATAATAATAATTTGAACCTGACATATCCAATAGGTGTAAGTGTTGTGTCATTATCAGACACACGTAAAACATCGCCTTACTGGCACCGAGAAGGTGTAGGTGCATCCTAGTTGCAAGCTACAAGTTTAGATTTTAATTTAATTATTTTAGCAGCAAGACAAATACAGGAACTGACCGATAAATTTACAATTTAAATTTTATGAATACATTAAAAAGTATAAATTGCCTTAGCAGGAAAATAGCAAATCAATGAAGGATGGACCATTTTGGTGACCAATTTTTAAAAAAATCAGGTGTTACACTGGAAACCACTTAACAGTTCATGGATTACCAATTTAACGACTTTTAAGTTATCGGATGGTTGTTACTTATTCGTTTTTAATTTTGACCCTATGTGCGGAATTAATCAATCAAAAGCAACAAGTCACTTTTAATTATTTCTAGATGATAAGCATACAAGTCCAATTATCCTATGTTTGAATACCGCAATAATAAGGAAAGTAATAATAAACACCGATATGATGACGGAAAAACCCCAATTAGGTAAAAACTCTGGAACCAAACCAGTTACCTCCACTATAAACAATACGTAGTGAGTTACGGTCAGATGCTATCTAGCAAACTCTACTAGACTTCCCGATCTATTTTCTGCTAACTCCAAGTCTGCTACAAGACCTGCTCCAAGATTTTCTGCAATTGTCTCTTCCAAGTGGAATTCCAAGAACCTGCTCCAAGGCCTTATGCTCTTCCTGTACTTGTAGTCTAACCTCTCTCAACATCCAACGGCCTCTGATGTTCAACTGAGAAAGTATATTCATATGACCAATAGGAAGTATGTGGTGTTTCAGATTCAATGGTTTTGATGTTTTTCCCAAATATGTGGCTGTATAAAATTAAGAGTGAAATGATGAATTCAATGTATAGATAAGATCTTAAATATGTTATAGAGAAGAGGCACAGTGAACAACCACACTCAATTTCGTGCAAAGGCTTGGGTATTTATAGAAGAGGATAATTAGATTGAATGGGTCGGAAAAATATTTCAAAATAGCAAATTAGGATTTCTTGGATCGACCTATCGCTCTAGCGAAAAGTTGGCGACAGGCGAGCGAAGCACTGGCATTCTATTTTTATCGTTTGAGCGTTCGAGCACTAACTTGATGAGAAGCTAGCGAAAATTGTAAGGTCCATATTTTATAAAGACTCATCCAACGAGTGGACTGACCTACCCAAATGTGTTGATAAATTTGGATAGCAGAAAAGGCTAGCAAATGTACCATTTATTCTGTAAATAAAAAGCCTGTTACATAGCTAACAAAAAGACTGAAATTAACAACCCACCCAACTTGAAAAACACGCCAATATCAGTCTTTTACCCATCACAAATTAATGTGGATGGAATTGTGTCAATGCACCGGCGATCATAGCGATGTTGCAGGATGTCACTAGCGCTGGTAGATGGCTTGATGGCCTTCGTCGGAGGTTGTAGCCATAGAGAAAATTTCGGACTTGAGCCTTCTGTCGAACACGTTGTCTACAATCTCATAGTATGGAAATTTCTTTAAGAAAAGCAGTTCTCAACAAGCGATCGAAGACTGATGTTGCCATGTTAGCTTTTGTGAACTGTGAATGAGGATAGCTTGTTTTCCTCATGTATGCCAATAGCTACTTACCAATCTACATGAACCTTTATAGAAAAATGTCGAACTCCTTTCAACACAACTGTAGAAAATTCTTCAGTTGTTAAGAAACTTTCTTCTTCCTTTGTTTCTCTTTCTTGCCATTATTTGGAATTTGAAATTTCTTTCATTTTGGAGAAGGATGTTGTCAACAGAGGCTCCATTTTTTTGGTTTTGTATGGGAAGGGAGCTAAAGTGATTGGTTTAAGGATAAAGCCTTTGTTTTTTTTGTTGTACAAGAAAGCAAAAGTCAATTTTTGAATCCAAAAAGGAGATTTTATTTTTGTTTCAAACGTGAAGACAAAACCTTTTTATTGTGGATGGCCATTTTTTTATAACCATTTTCATGGCTTTTTTCTTCAATCCAACACGAAAAACTCCGCCAAAAATTTCTTTCGATTTATCAAGCTATTTCTTCCATTCAGTAGATATGTTTTGTGGCCAGAAAATAACCATTTTTCATGGTAGATTTTTCTTTTGGTGGCTGACTTCTTCAATACTTTGTTCCGTCTTTGCTAATTTTCAGTAGAAACCTGATCAGAAAACCATATTTTCCAGTGGCCTTTAGGATGTGATAATAACATAGTTAATGTACCATTTCCCACGTACGGTGTCAATCTGTTGACTTAAAAAAATGTGCCAACGGAATATCTTCAACTTCCCCTCCATGTAGACATTATCTGTACATTGGGACTCCCCGTTAGGAGGCAAAGGTCACCGGTTGAAAAAAATGTCCGGTGATCGTTTACACTCCGACGGTCAAGTCAACTTTTGAACGAGAGAAAAAGAAAGTGCAAGAGGAGGAGGGGAGATTTGGATAGGGTTAGAAATCATACCTTATTGTTAATGAAATTCACATATATTTATATATAGGAAAATGTAAAGGGGCCGAGCCCAAAATGCAAATTATTTAGTTTAATAAGTACGATCCAATAAATAGTCGATGCCACGTAATTTATAAGTGTAACAAATATTCTTCCAACATTTTGCCTCTCTTACAGACCCACCTCTCCACCTTTCTCATGAGCCCATCCACCTTGGTTAGAGTACGACGGTCAAGAGATGTACCATGAGAGTTGCATAGTTAAGAGTCTGCTTGTCAATACCATAATCATCACATGTTTGTTGTCTCCTCACAAATACTCTTCTTATCAAGTTCGAATAAAGAAGTCATTGATCATTGTACATCGCCATCTTTTTTTAATCAATATGTCTCTCTTCTCTTCTTTTTAAACATGAATGATACTTTTGACCTTATTCGGGAAGTTCTCTTGACTCACCTTTATATTATAATTACGTGTAATATGTTTATATTTACATGCAATATGTAGACATAGACCTATCTCGATCGAAGCAGGAACGTGCAATTACTTGATGTTTTAGTTTGTGATGTTGGCTTGAAGACGGACTAATATTTTCTGTGACTAGATCAATGAAATTGTTATACCCCTTTAGGAAGATTATGCATTTTTTTTAGGAAATATTATGTTGTTAATATACATGGAATGAGGGCCAAAAAATAAATATATATTCATTTTTTCCTAACCATTTAACTTTTACCATCAAAGTTGCTAATGTTCAATACATCAAGTACCTTGCAAGAAATCCTTCGGTTGTAAATTATTGGCCCCACCTGTATGTACACATCTATTTTCCCCCTTTCTTATATTTTTAGAGAGATGAAAATGCTTGATTTGTTGTAATACAGGGTTACATACAATTGGTGAATGATTTTTGGGAAACCATAGATGTTGCTAGTGAAATTTTCCCGAAATTAATGGTTAAAAGGTTAAATCGCTGACAGATATTTGTGAAGTAAAATAATGAAGTTAAACGTCGCAAAGTCGAACATTTTTTAGAGAATTTTTGTATAATATATGAAAGAGCTTTACTACTTGGTTTAGTGCAAATGAGTCTTCCTTATTTATAGGCAAGTCATTTTGAATAGATGGTTAGGATCAATTGGAACCTACGGTTTAGATTTAGTTTTTTCAAAATTCTACAATTAACTATCACCCACGTTTTCTATCATAAAAACTATGGTTTTGGTCTCAAGAATGTTCTTTCAATATGTGTTTGAAAAGGAAGCGAATAAACCAATTTGTAGGAAATAATTAATCCTTGAAAAAAGTTGAAAGTTCAAACAATATATTCATTTCACTTTGATAACCCGTTTCGCCACCATACATTCTAATTTTGCCAATAGTCTAGCTCTAATTTTGCTAATTGCTCTCAAAGTAGATAGCATTCTGATATTTGTTAATAATCTATGCACTTGGTGTTGGTGGTGTGTTTTGCATGGATTAGTTGAATAGTTAACTAGTGGTCATGTATTTGAATATTTGATGAGGTTAATAATTTTTTTTAAATTAATAATATTTGATCGGGTCGATTTTGATTTAAAAATGGGTTGGGTCGGGTCGGTTCACGGTTTAAATATTTTCAAACCGACCGAACCCATTATCTTCCATACCGAAGCTAATCTACGGCGAGGATGAGGAAGCCAAGAAGTTCTCTGACTGCGCCATTTGCCTGGCGGAGTTCGCCCCTGGAGAAGAGGTCCGTGTGCTTCCACAGTGCGGCCATGGCTTCCATGTCGGATGCGTCGACACTTGGATCGGTTCCCACTCCTCTTGTCCCTCTTGCCGCCAAAAATGCGGAAATTTGCCGGCAGCCACCTCTTCCTCCTCCGCCGCAACCAACTACAAAGCTCAGCCTCAGACAGCATCCAGACCAATAGACCATTTTACTACGGTTTTCCTTTAATCAAATTGTAATTACCTTAATTATTCAATACTTTATACAATAGCAGGTTCCATGGATGAATTAATTAAGGATTAGCAGAAGAAGAAGGGAGATTTTGCAAAATGACCTATGAATAGTGGTTTTTTAAGATTTTCGTTAAAAAGTCAATTTTACCCTTAATGAAATGGGTCATTTATTGCAGATTAAGTCCTCAATCCTTATAATTTTTTCGAAATTAGTTTTATTCTTGTTTTTATTCATCATCACTAGACGTTTCTTCTAAATCTGATTTTTCTTCAAATATTTCTTCATTTACTTCTATTTCTTCAATATCAACTTCTTCACATTCATCTCTAATTTGTTCAAAGTCTGTAATTAATATTCTAACTTTCTTTTTTGGGCATTCAGTGCTAATATGACCTTCTTCATTGCAATTCCAGCATTTACATCGTTTTTTATCTAATGATTTTTTATTATAAGGTTTATATTTTCTTCTAAAATATTTTCTTCTTGGTTTAAAATATTTCTTTTTAAACTTATTATATTTTTTATATTTCTTGGGTTTTATTTTTCTTTTTCTTTTATAATCATAACATTCCCAATTTCCTGGTATTTCGGTATCTCTACAACAAATCCTATCTTGTATAAATCCTGATTGTTTATAAATCATTTGATTACTACACATAGTACTTATTTCGTCTTTTATAGTTCTTATAATAAATCCTAATGTATATCCTTCTTCATTTCTTCCTAATTGTTTTTCTTTAATCTTATTTTGAAAATAATTATTCCATGGTGGTGGTAATTTTCTAATAAAAACTTCCTTATGATAATTATTATCAGCTCCACTTCCAAACATCATATAATAATATTTACTATATTCACAACAATATTCATTGAGGTAACACATATTACAAATTTGTAAATGTTCCATTCTATTTTTAGCATCTTTTATTTCTTCTAATCTAATTTTAGTACTTTCATTTACCCAATCTTCTCCAACAAATTCTCTATAAATTCTTATAGCAACTCTATTTATTCCTTCTATTATGCTAATTCCAAATCCTGCTTCAATACTATCTTTCCAAATACCTTTTGTTGTTTCTTCTAATCCTCTATACCAATTAAACACATTTCCTTTAAATGTTGCTAATAGATATTCAGTTCTATTTTTATTATCTGTATTACTGCGATTATAATTAAAGTGTGCTATTATATTAGTACTCCATTCATTTATAGCTCTTCTAACATCTAATTCACAATCTAAATTTAAATATGATCCTGCAATTTTCATTGGGTTTGATTCTCTTAATACTGGTTTAAATTGGTCTCTATACATTCTTTCCTTGGTAGTTTTAAAATCTACTTTTGTATTAACATATCTTCTAGGGTCTATTTCTGCTTCATATCTAACAGTGCTAGTTTCTCCATATTCTTCTTGTTTAACTGCTCGTGGTCCTCCTGTTTTTCCAACCATATGATTTTTAGTTATTTCTTCACAAATTTTTAAGTCTTCTAAGTCAAATATTAAATTTTCCATTTCTTCGTTCATTGTTCTTCTATAATTAATTTTCCTTCTTATTTTTCTATAAGATTTTCTTCTTGCTTTCTAAGATCAATCAATAATTTTTCTATATCTTCTTTTAATCCTCCATTAAGTTGTATTAATTCTTCATATTTTTCAATTTTCTTTCTAACGTCTTTAAGTTCTTTGGTATAATCTGGTTTAAATGGTTTTTCTTCATTTAGATTTTCTATTATTCTATTTAAAAGATTTTCTATTCTTAAAAAGTTATTTTGTAGTCTTTCTTTCTCTTCTTCGTAGCCTATTTCAATTCTAGTTATTTTTTCATCAATTGTTTTTATATTTTTCTCAATTAAATTAATTTTATCATTCATACTCATATTTTAGGTTTTTTATAAGATGGTTTTTCAATTTCAAATCCTAATTTATTTAATAGAATATCAAGTTTATAATTAATAATGTCTACTTTTTCTTCTAAAGTTGTTATTTTATTAATACTATTTTTCTGTGCAATTTTTGATATTCGGTTTTGAATTTCTTCAAGTTTAGCTTCATCAAGTATTTCTAAATTATTAATTTGTTCTTTTATTTTATTAAATTGTTTAGACATATTTTTGCTTAAAACTTCTAACCTTTCTTTAGCTATTTCATCTTTTGGATCTATATTATTTATTTCGTCTATAGCTTCTACATCTTTAGATTTTAATTGTCCTAATTGTTGCCATAAAAATGCATTAGTCCAATTTGTAGTCATATTTAACCATTCATCTGTATTTCCCCATGAGTTTAAAGGTTGAAACAGAGTTGTATTCCATTTTTTAGTTTGATAGCTTCCTATTGGTAATCTAATATTTTCTATTTCTTATTTATCAAATCTTATCTTTGTTGGTAAACTCATATTAGTCTGGTATATTTAAGGAATTAATTATTATATTATTTATCATTTGTCTTATTTCTCTTCTAAATTGTTCTTCTCTTCTTAATTCTCTTGTAATTTCATTCCTTAATAATTCTCTTTTAATTTTATTCCAATTAGAAATTTCCCTTTCTATTTCTCTATGATTGTTGTCAGTTATTATCTGTTCTTCTAAAATTTTTATTTTATTATCACAAAATTTTCTAGTTATTCCAGGCATATTTTTTATTCTATATCGTCAAAACTAAGATCAAAATCATATAATTCAGAAACTTCATTATAACTTACATGCTCTGTAGTTTCAAAAGTTCTTTCACTATTTTCACTATCTAACCAGAAAAATATAATCATTTTTATTATTTCTTTAGGCAATCTTTCTTTTAATCCAAATGATACAATTGTAAGACATTTTTCATAATATCTACTATCTCTTTTTATGAAATTTATTCCTCTAGTATAACTATCATAAGTTTCTGGAATTTCTATCATGTGACTATAATCAATACTATTAGTATATCTAAAAGGTACAGATCTATAATAAAACTCGTAACTTTCCATGATAAAAGTTCTTCAAAGTAAACAATCTCATAAAAATTCTTATATAATGATTTTCATGCAAATTTTCAGACAATAAATTTTCTTGTAGCTTAAAATAAGGGCCTTACCACGCTTCGCCAAATAGCAAGAATGTTATATGTTCCTGGTCACCTTCGTCACAAGAGTTGGCCAAAGTCCGACAAAGATCACAAAAAATGGACACAAAGGCACTCAAAACTCTCAAACAGACTCACTGTGTAGAACAACACTCAAAGCGTAATAAAAGATTTATTTCAAACTCAAAGATTTTATTGATCTGAAGATAGCTTGAAAGCTATTATACAAAGATTTTTACAGAGATTGATACTCCGAAGAGTGGTTTCTACTCTCTAAAGAGAATGATTACAAAGATCATTGTTGAAGGTTTTAGATGGTAGTTCAGGATGAGATTTCAGATGGCTAATTTTCGATGATCTTTTCTAATGAGAAGGGTCTAAATTTATAGAAAGGCTCGCACTTCACCGAGAAGCTTCTGGCCAATCAGATTTTTACAACACACAAGTAAGAAGTACAATAATTTCAAATGTGGTTGAAAATAGTAAAAGCGGTTGTTGGTTGTCTTTATTCCAGTGTCGGCATTTTCTTTTGATTCCAGCTTGACAGCTGTCTTCTTATTTTAAAGTTCACATGGCGCTGTCAGTCACGTTTTTCTTGATCGTCCTTTACTTGTGGACGTGTCCCATGAGTCGGCAGGCTTCTTTAATGCATTCTTCGCTTCCAGAGAATTGATCGTTCATAATTCCATAGATTTTTTCTTCAAGAATTTTTGATTTTTTATCTCCTCTACAGATAAGGATCCAATTATTGCTCATACCATAGACCATGTATCTTTCTCCAAAAAAGAACTGCATTGTTGAGCAGACTGATTTTATTCCGAGAGCTCGTCTATAAATCATCCATTTTCTATTAATAGTAGGTAATTCTTTAAAAATCTGAATCTCCTTAAGTGGATTTCCATTATTTTTCCGAATTGTGATGAGATGATGTTCTCCATACCACTCTGGTTCTTTATATTCAGGACTAATTGTGTAAAATCTCAGTTCAATCGGTTGTTTATCACTGAATTTTTTAACACAATTAACAAATTCTTTGTCAAACTGTTCGATTTCTTTTAGATCTATCCCTGGGAAGTGTCAATCTAAAAATCCAAATGCTGCCAATTTTCGAACAATATTAGGATCTGCTCCTTGAACTGCACTGATCCTTGGATAAATCGCCGTTAGAAGGGCTGTCAAATATAGAGAACTTCCTTCTCTGAAATTATATACCCATTCTGAGAATTCATAATACTCCTTTTCCATTGGATGTAGATTAGCTCTAATGTGATGAGTAGCAATTATTCCCTTTGGTGATTTAAGGTCACCAACTGGTGATTTTTTCTCTTCTTGGAATTCACTGATAACAGTAGGCTGTTCCAATGGGCCTTTCGATAAGGATGTTTGAGTACTAGACTCAGCGGCTCCTTTTCCACTTGTAAATTTTTCCAACAATTTGTCCATACTGACAGGTAGTTGTTGTGGACCCTTTTTTATGACTTTTTCCTCTTGCGAGGTAAGAGAGTCATTTCTCTTAAATTTTGATTCTCCACTCGAGGTGGATGTATTAATCTCCCGAAATTGGATGTGACTAGCCTTTGTTTGTATTCACCTTTTAAAGGAGGATACTCCTCGGCTACAATTTGCAAAAAGTCTAAACATTCTGACAATTTTTCAACTATTTTTTCTTTGTTATCATTCAATTTTTCAATCTTTTTCCCACTTTCAACAACTTTGCTTGATAAATCACACAATGTTTGTCGAATATCAAGATGATCTTCTTGAACAGCAAGATAATCTGCATTAAAATCTGTTAGAAGATCTTGTAATTCTTTTGTAAATGCTTCAATCTTTTCCATATTCATGATTCTTGCTCAAGAAATCAGCAAATAAATTATCTTTTCCTTTAATATATTCAAATTTAAAATTATAAAAAGATAGTAACACTTGCCATCTATGTAATCTTCTATGTTGAGGTGAATTTGGTAATTTATTATTTACTAGTCCGTTTAGTTGTGTATTATCAGTTTGAACAATAAATTCCTTGGGTAACAAAAACATTTTAAATTTGTTTATTCCTTTAACTACTGCCAATAATTCTTTCTCATTGGTGGAATAATTTATTTCAGCATTATTAAATGTTCCACTAGTATACCTGCAAATTTCATTTAAATCAGTTTTTAATAAAGCACTCCAATATAAATCAGAAGCATCGGTTTGAACAATTAATTTATCTTTTTCATCAAGAAGTCTAAGTTTAGGTAAATTTTTACAATTTTCTTTTAAATTTTTAACACAAAGAGTATGTTCTTCATTCCAACCTATTTTATTTGATTTTCTTAATAATTTCTGAAGTTTATTTCTTTTCTCTGCAAGTTTTTCTATAAATCCTTCAGCATAATTAAGACAACCCAAAAACTTTTGAATTTGTTGCTTATTTTCTAATTTATCAGGAAATAAAATTATTTTTTCTGAAATATGAGGTTGCAATTTTATTCCATCACTATTTATTATCGTTCCTAAAAATTCAATTTCATGTTTTGCTACTTCTGCTTTCTTCTGACTAAGTATTATACCTTATTTTGAGCAAAGTGTAGCAAAAATTTTAAGATGTTTAAGATGATCTTCGTATGTTTCTGAGCAAACAAGTATATCATCAACATAAACAATAAGAAAATTATAAGTTCTAAAGACTTCATCCATTCTTCTTTGATAAATTTGTGGTGCATTTTTTAATCCAAATGGCATAACTAACCATTCATAATGTCTTTGAGGAGTACTAAATGCTGTTAATGGTATACTATTTTCTTCAAGTTTAATTTGCCAAAATCCAGATTTACAATCAAATTTTGAATAATATTTTTTATTCTTAGCTATATTTATTAATACTTCTTTATTTGGTAAATAATATCCATCAAACTTAGTGTTTTTATTAAGTTCTTTATAATTTACTACCATCCTAGGTTTTCCTCTTTTTATTTTCGAATGATTTCTAACCATAAAAGTTGGGCTACTATGAGGGCTATTACTTCTCCTTATAAGTTTTTGATTAAGAAGTTCTTGAATTTGTATTTGAAATTCTTCCTTATCTTCTTGATTATAGAGCATAGGTTTGACTCTAATAATGATTGTTTGTTCTAATAGTTCTATTTTAGCTGTTGTTTTTTATTTTTCCCATTTTTCAAGTGTGTTTTCATTATAATTTTTAGCTAAAAGATCTTTTATTTGATCAAGAGTAATTGTTTTGATTGAATAATTGAGTAATTTTGGTATAAATTCTATTTTTTCACCACGTTGAAATTTTGAACTCTGAATGGTTTAAATTCTCTAGCAATTTTTAGTAAATGTCCACATGGTGTTTGTAATTGAATAGTATAAATATTTTGACTATATTGACTAAACTGTTGTAGAAAGTCATTTCCAAGAATAATATCACAATCATTAATATTATATTGGTAAACATTTCTTATGGTTACAATTTTGGATCCTATTATAACTTCTATATTTTCATTTTTATATTTTAAAGATTCTCTTACTCCAGTTATTCCTTGTAGAGTTAATTGTTGTTTATTTTCTATCCACTTTGGTAATAAAAATTCTTTAAAGACAGTTATCTCAGCTCCTGTATCGATTAGAGCACAAGTAGTTATTTTTGATTCAAATACAGTTATTTGGATATATACACTTATTGGGAATTTTATTTCTCGACTCATTTTTCTTTTGGGCAATATGTAGTTATTCCTTGATGTATAATAAGAATTCCTTCCTTGTCTATTTTATAATTATCAAGATTATTTAAAAATGAATTTCCTAATAATATTGGATGTTCATCAAAATTCATATTATTATCAATATAGCATTCTATGCTTAATAATAAATTTCCTAATTTAATTTGAACTTATCCTATGATATCACAAGAGTTTATTTTTCCTTCAAAATCTCTATAACTATAAGGTTCAACTTTTTTCTTTTTAATTCCTTCATCAATAAGAGAGCAAATATGATTCTGACTTGCTCCAGTATCAATAAGTATTTTAATTTCATTTATCCATTTACTTCTATTAAAGAATTTTCCTTTAATTCCATAGACACTATTATTTTTATTTTGTATTATTTTTGAAATACTATGTCTTACTGTATTATTTCCAATAATTATTTTATTTTCTTTATATGTTATTTGTTTTAGTATTATAGGTTGATCAATACTTATAGCATCATCATGTCCTATCTCAAAATTTTCTATTTCTTCTATGTCTTGTTCTCTGGGTAAGATTGCTTCTCCTATATCCCTAAATTCTTCGTCAATTTCTATAAAAGGCTTTTCTTTATATATATTTCCATAATTACTATTTGTATAACAATACAATCCTTGATATAATATAGTAAAAACTTTATTATCGTCTTTTAATATTTTATTAGTCATCTTAAAATGTAGACTAAGACAATCATCTAAATTTTTATCATTTATATGTACGCAATATCTTGGATAACAAGTAAATTTTAATTTTTTATAGGCTAAATTTCCTTTTACTATTCCTAAATTTCCATTTTCTGCAGTTATACATCTTTCATCTTGTAGATTAAGTATTATAAGACTATTAATTCCTTCTTTAAAACATGATTTTATTATTATTTGTATTCCAACAAGGTAAACATAAGATATTTTATCTCGTTTTTCTTGTTTTAATTTTCCTAAGAATTCATTAATATTTCTTTTTGTTATAAGATTTAATTTTATTTTTCCTTGTGTATGTTTAATATCTATGGCTTTTTCTATTTCATGATATTCATTAATGAGTAACTTTTTTCTTCTAAAGGCTGATCCTAAAATATTGAATAATTTATTTTCTCCTGGTGGTTTTAGACTTAATTCTGCTCTATTCATTTTTCTAAATTTTTCCCAATCAAATTTTCCTTTTAAAGCATATCCCTCTATTCCTTCGTATACTTCAGTTTCTAAATTTTCAGAATTTTCAATTTCCATGATTTTTAGGTATCTAATTCTTCAATTCACCTAATTTCATTATTAAGAACTCTTTGTATTCTTTTTAAAGTTTTCATTTCTATAAGAATAGGCATTTTAATAAGATATCCTATGTTTTCGTCTAAAACTTCATCAAAATCTATTAAAAGAAAAGTAATTTTCTTTTCAAATTTTTTCTTTATTTTAAAACTATCGGAGTCTTTTATTTTATTAATCAAATTTCTTGATTTATTAACAAGATGTTGAATATAACTATCAGTATCTAAATATTCAGTAGAATTGTTAACGTACCATCATATGCAAATTTCGTTATTATCTTTCATTCTCTAATGTTAATTCCTCAAGATATAGGGCTCTGATACCAATTTAAAATGCAAAAATTCAAAAATAAAATTATTAATCAATATCAAATTTTTCGGCTCAAGATAGGTGGAAAGAGTTGATGGTGAAGAAAAGTTAATTTTTATTGCAAGGAGCAAACAATTTTGTTGAATCCAAAATTAGAATTAAAATTATGAGGACTAAAATAACTTATTTTGAAACCTTTTATATTAAGGGTATTTTAGGTAGTTTATATGTTTGAATAGTGAAATGGGTTAGTTTGGGGTTAGTTTGGAATTTTGGCTTTGAATTTGGGTCATTTGCTTGTGTTTCCCGAAGAAGAAGAAGATCAATTCATGTTCTTTATGGAGGAAATATGGATAAATGACCCAAATAAAAAGCCATAATTCCAAAATAACCTTTGATTTTTCCAAAAAATTGAAACTACCTAAAATACCCCTAAATATAATATTTATTAAACTATGAAAAGAATACAATCAAGTCCTAAGGAATTAGATTGCCATAAAATGACCTACAAGAAATCAAGATCTAAAAGAGGACCATATAAGATTAAGAAACTTGCTAAAGATAAAAAGGAAATTGAATTTAAAAATGAATTTGATAAAATTGGATATCAAGAACAATTAATTGCTTCACAAAAAATATTAAAATGTTTTAAAAAAAATATGATAGAAAATTTTGCTAAAGGTATTGTAAGATCTATAATAACAAAAGATATACAAGATATAATAGATAAATTAAAAAAAGAAGAAAAAATATTTTAAAATATGATATTCTTTTTAATCCAAATATAGATATAATAACAGATCTTGATATTATAAATTCCCAGATATTAATAGATTTTGAAGATTTACTCAACACATTATAAAGTATAAAGACCGATTTTAGATTTTAAAGATTATATCTATAAAAATCATAAAAATACTACTATTAAAAGAAAAATTATAATGAAAATCGAAGATTTATGTGATAAATACCATATAATAAGAGAAAAGTTTAACATAATAATAATAAAACCAATATTAAATAATGAAAGTGTAACAATTACATTAAAAATACTTGAAAAATTACCTATGGAGATAAAACAATTTATAATTGAAAAAATAAGACTAGATATTGTCAGAGATATGTACACTTATGAAATGATATTAGAAACCTATGAAAAACATATGTATGATCTAATTGTAGAAGAAATAAGTAAATATGACTAAAAAATAAAAAAGTTATAGAAATTACAATTACCAAAACAGACTGGTATTATATGTTAGAAGATAATCAAGGAAACTATATAGTTGAACCATTTCCTAAAAAATTAAAAATAATAACATTAATTATAGTTAAAGAATTGCCTAGAGAAATAAGAGAGCAAATATTAGATAAACTAATAATAGGAACTATAATTGATGAATATATATATGAAAAAATTGGTAAAGAATTTGAAAAAGAAGAAATTATGCTACATTGTAAAGAAAAAATACAAGAACTATCATTAATTAATTCTTAAATATTTAAAATAATTTGACTAAAAATTTAAAAATAATAAAAATAATTAACCATCTAATATTAGACGAACTATTAACCCCTGGAAATTCAACAAAATATCAAGAAAACCAAATATTGAAATTAAAACAAGAAAAATATAAGGAATGAGCAAATTATTTTGAAGAATTAAAAAGACAAACAAATGATGAAAATAAAAAACAAAAGTATGATAAAATTATAAAAGATTGTAAAGATACTGAATGCGGAATATATTATTTAAACCAATCAAAGAAAAGATAATATGGAAGAATTAAAAACATTAATAAAAATGTTAATAACTGATGTACAAGAATTAAGAAATGAAATAAAAGAAGAATTAAATATATTAAAAATTGAAATTAGAGAATTAAAAGAAGATAATAAATGCAGAGATAAGAAAATAGATAAAAAAATTAATAGAAAATGAAATGTCTAGAATAGGAAAGAAGCATATAAAACAAGAAAACCTAGTAATAGAAGCAGGAAGTATGGATGATTATTTTAGAAAAGATATTTTACCAAAAATAATAGAAGAAGAAGAAGAAAATTATAAAAAATCATTAGAAAAAAGAAAAACTACAGAAAAAATTCAAGAAAAAATAAAAATGAATGAAGAATTAGATTTACTAATAGAAAATTTTGATCAACTAAGTAGAAAATATAGATGAATACCAAGTGCTAATGAATACTGGAGGAGGACCTACTCCAGCAGAAACCTCTAATCAAAAGATTGATCCAGATGAAAGTTATGCACCTATATATAATAAACCCTATAAACAATTCTATGATAAAATAATAAATAGACAACCATCTAAAGGAAATAAATATCGAGATAGATTTGAACTAAATGATAATTATGACAAACCAATTAATCATGGAGGAACAAAATTAGATTTAGATTGTAAAATAGATACTAAGAAAGCCTTATTGACTTGGATAGATTCAATGATACTATTCTTTTTATATAATAAAAATGATACTTGGGAAAATACAGATAGAAGAATAGATTACTTAATAACATCATTTGAAGGAAATGTAAGAAATTGGTGGGAAGGAGTTAACGATGATACAAGATTATTAATGAAAAGAAATATACAGACAGAAATAATAAAATCAGATAAAGAAGGAATAGAAAGATTAGTAGCATATATAGCAAATGAATTTTTAGGAGAAGAATGGATTAGAAACTTTCAAGATGAAGCAAAAAGAGAAAAAGACGATGCTAGAATAAAATTAATAAATTTAACAATTTGTGATATGTGTAAAATAAAAGAATACACTTGTGAATTTAAAAATTACTACTATATACAATTTTATAGTAATGAAAATCAGGAAGTATATTTAGATATGTACTATACCAAATTACCTGGAATATGGGGAATATATTTTAAGATAGAATTTGAAAAATATGTAAAAGATAATATAGGAATACCAAGATCTTTAGGAGCAAGAATAAAATTTCTATTTGATAGACTTGAATATATATGTCAACAAAGACAATTATTAAAAAGATCAGGAAAGTTAACAAGAATATGTTGTGAAGATATGGAAAAACCTGCACAATGGGGATGTTATACTGAAAGAAAAAATATTAAGAGAAAACATAAAAATAGGAGATTTACAAAATTCAGAAATTTTAGGAAAAAATATACAAAACCTAAAAGAAGATATTATAAGAGAAAATTTAATCCAAATAAACAACAAAAGAATAAATCCTATAACAAAAAAAAATAAAAGTCAATGCAAATGTTGGAATTGTGGAGAAATAGGTCATATAAGTCCAGATTGTGATAAAAAGAAAGTTAAAATACTACAAATAGAATATTTAGGAATAGAAGATGAATTAAGTGAAATATCTGATATTGAACAATACTATGGCCAAGAAGTATATGTAAGTGAAACAGAATCAGAAGAAAATGAATCAGAATCCGAATAAAGAGATTGAAGAAATAGAAAATTATAATATAGAAATACAAGAATACGAAGGAATAGAAGGATACGGATTAAAAGTAACTTTTGATAATAATAAATTCAAAAAATTACAGAAACTATCTTTAGATTTAAAGGTATGAAAATGGGAAATCTTTGATAAAATTTGGAAAAGAGAAAAGATAGCTATAAATGAATATCATAAGATTGAAAAAACTATAGATGTTAGAACAACTCAAGGAACATATAAATTAAATATTTTAACAAAAAATACAGTTGATGAATTATTATCAAAAATTAATAAAAAACAAAATGAAAAGATTCAATATGTTTATTTAACTAGAATACAAATAATATTTAAATCCTTATTTAGAGAATGAATAGATTCACCCTTAACAGTGAGTCTACATGATGGAAGAATAATAAATTTAAGAGATAGTCATTTAGGAACCATAGAAGGAAATTTAGCATATAAGAAATTAATATTTACTTGTTACCCAAAATATTGTATTTCTTTAAAAGATAAAAACTTTAATGAAGTTTTAGGATTGCATTTTAAGTTACATAGAAATGATATAATGCAATCAGGAGACCAAATCATGACTATTGAATATAGAGCTCTATATACATTTACTAATTCTAATTATGGGAATATTTATTCTAAAAAATCATATATAGAAGTTCATAAGAAATGTAAAGATATTAGTAAAATTATAGAACCAAATAAACAAATAAATTTGATTCCAAATGAATATGAATTTAGGATATCAACAGATAAACCTGATATAATAGAATTTAGGGAAGAAGAATACCCTGATAAAAATATAATATTTAAAGATGGAAAATTGATTAGAAGATCAACAAACTTTAGAATACCTAGATTATTAGGAGAAAATAGTCATACAAGAGAAATGAAATTACATAGGGATACAGGAAATATGAAAATAAATGGAGAATATTTCAATGGAAGAGAAAGAATATCAGGACCAAACATATTAATTGATACAGGAGCTAGTGAATGCCATATAGCTTCAATAAGAAATAAGGGCCTAGTACTTTATAAAACAGAACCATATAGATATGTAAATTTTGATGGACAAATACATACTACAGAATTAGAAGTTAAAGTACCTATTAAAATAGGATGAGTTGATCTTATAGTGCCATGTTATATAGATGAAAGTATGAATATAAATCCTCATATATTATTAGGAATGAGTTTCTTAAATGAATTTGAAAATTATAGTATAAAAAGAGAAGGATTATATATATTTCATAAAGGACAAAACATATTATGTAACAAAGATGAATAATCAAATAAGTTTTTCATTAGCAGTATATATACAAGTTACTATTATAGAAACAGATATAACAACTTGTGCTTTAATAGATACAGGAAGTGATATAACTATATTCAAAAGCTTCTTAATTAAAACATGGGAAAATAAAAGTAAAATAAAAATAACAGGAGTTATAGGAGAAGAAACTCAAATAATAAATGGTGCTGATAAGATTAGTATAATCCTTGGAAGTAAGCAAATAATAATCAATAAGATATATAGTTATGATAAGTTAGAATGTGATATATTATTAAGAAATGACTTTATACAACAGTTCCAATATTATAAACAAAATAATTATACAAACCCCTTGTGGACATTTATTAAAAATACCAAGAGAATTTAGACCATACACAGTTCAGCCAGCTCAGCGTGGTGATAGATGGGAGAAAAAACTAATCATACAACATGAAATAAGAAATAAAAGAATAATGTATAAAAAAGTCCTAAAAACAGGAGTAGAAATAAGAATAGAAAAAATTATAGAACAATTAGAAAAAGTTTATGGAGAAAACCCATTGATATTTTGGAAACCATACCATCTTAAAGTAAAAATAGAATTAACAGAAAATGTGATTATGAGAGTAAGACCAATGAGATATACTATACAAGATGCACAAGAATTCAATGTTCAAATAAAAGAATTATTAGAACAAAAACTTATTAGACCAAGTAATGGACCCCATAGTAGTCCAGTCTTTATGGTAATGAAACATTCTGAGCAAATTAGAGGAAAAGCCAGAATGGTTATAAATTATAAAGAATTAAATAAATATACTAAATTTAATGGATACTTTTTACCAAATAAAGAAATCCTAATAAACCTTGCAAAGGGAAAACAATATTATTCTAAATTTGATTGTAAATCAGGATTTTGGCAGATTGAAATGGAAGAAGATAGTATACAATATACAGCCTTTAGTACGCCACAAGGCAAATATGAATGATTAGTTATGCTTTTTGGATTGAAAAATGCACCTCAAATATCCCTCCTTCTCTTAAAAGAGAGAATGTGAGATTCACTGTTCATTTTTGTCACATGCCATTTCACATTGAAACTGGTTTGTTCCTGTAGCGAATATGGATTTTACTGTTCAGAAATATCACTTCTCAGTCACTATTGTTGACTAAATTCTTTAAGCGTTGGCGGTGAAATTTGCCGCCTTAATTATTAATTCATTCATTAAAAAAAATTATCTGCAACCCACTTGCTCACACTATACGAATTTTGCCACTATGTACTAAATTCTTCAAGCTTCGACGGTGAAATTTGCCGCCTTCATTAATTAAAAAAAATTATCTACAACCGACTTCCGTATGTATTTTGCTACTTCCTACACTATATATATAATATAACATGCAAATGCACTAAATGCAAACACTGTGAAGTGACAAAACAATTTCTTGAAGGTAGATTTCTATTCATTGTTGTTATATTTTTGCTTTTTCATTTTAATTTTTTTTTCAGCATGGTTTAGGTTGTAAGTAGTTAGGTATAGTTAATTTTGTCTGTATAGATTTAGTATTTCTCTATGTTTCACAATAAATTCAAAAGCATATTAGGTTAACTTAATAAGTTTGTCAACACATCAACACATCATTTTAGTATTATTAATATTATTACTGGGGTGTCAACATTAATTTTTTACTAATTAAATTACAACAATTAATAATACTTAGATAAAATTATACTTGGATTTATGCAGATAAAAAAATCGTTGAAAAATTTACTAGGAAATACAATTAAAAAAAACATGTCATCTCCCCGTGCGTGCACGAGGAGAACGATTCTCCCCGTGGAGCAAAAGAAAAAAAAAATTCCTCCCGTGCACGTACGGAGAGTTACAATCTCCCCGTGCGCGCACGGGGAGACAGGTTCTCTCCGTTCAAGCACGGGAAGTTACGTACTCCCCGTGCGCGCACGGGGAGGCTAACAAATATTTTTTTTTTTTTTTTCACTCCTTCTCCTTCACTTAAAAGAGAGAGAATGTGATATTCACAGTTCATTTTTGTCACATTGGTTTTCACATTGATCTGGTTCGAAACCGGTTTCGTACTGTTCAAAAAAATTGGCCGACTTCATCTGTAAAAAAAAAATAGGAAACAAAAAGTAAAAAAAAAATAGGAAACAAAAAGTTGGGGATCATTTTCCCAGATATTTCATATTATTCCATTCAATATTCTATTCAAGAAACAAACAAATTGGGAGTCAAAAATGTAGGCGCCGTGCTATATTTTTGTATTTCATATCCCAATTATTTACTGTTATTATCCCTACTATGTAAAGAAAAGGGCAAAGAAAATATTTATAAAAAATAAAATAAACCTGCAAACCGACTTAGTGCAAACCGTCAAATGCAGTTGATATTTTATAAATATCACGTATTGGAGAAGCAAAGCAAAAATAAACATGCAAACCGAATGAAAAGATATTTTTTTAGTCGGTTGATTTTTGTAGTCGGCCGAAGAGATTATTCTATTTATATAGGAGAACTAATGAAGAAAAATTTATTCTATCATCGAGAATTTATTAACATTCGTTGCTGTTTATTGTAAGTTTTTATATGTAAAAAATTATTTTAGTTTCTATTATTATTATTTTGCATGTTTAGTATTTCATTAAATAAATACAATTGTGTTCCATGATTAAGATTTTCGTAAGTAGTTAGGTATAGTTAATTTTGTTTTTTGTATATTTAGGATGCAAATATCATTATGTTGATCTATAAATCTTGAAAATATTTATTTTACTCCATTATGTTTTTCAGCTTGTACGACTAAATTTTGAAGTTTTGGTATTGCAGCAGAACATAAACTTTTACTGTAAGTATTTATACGTAGAAGTTATTTTCGTTCGTATTATTATTACTTTTGCATGTTTAGTATTTCTTTAAGTAAATATAATTGTGTTCCATGTTTAAAATTTTTGTAAGTAGTTAAGTATAGTTAATTTTGTTTGTGTAGATTTAATATTTCTCTATATTTCACAATAAATTTTGAAGCATATTAGGTTAACTTAATAAATTTGTCAACATATCATTTTAGTATTATCAGTATTATTACTGGGTTCTCAACATTAAATTTTTACTACTTAAATTACAACAATTAATAATACTTACATACAATCCTACCTGAATTTATGCAGATAAAAAAATCGTTGAAAAATTGACTAGGAAAGATAATAAAAAAGAAAAAATAAAAAAAAAATAACTACCCGTGTTTCTCCCCGTGCGCGCACGGGGGAATTGGACGCACGAGGGAATTGTCCAATTCCCCCGTTCGCGCACGGGGAAACTCCACTTCCCCGTTCGCGGACGGGGACCATATTTTTTTTTTTTAATTTTTTTACCCTTTTTTTCCCTCTTCTTTTTTTAGCTAAAAATTCTACTGATTTACGTTTTACAAAAACTATAAATATAATTTCGCTTATTACAAATTTAATTCAAAAATATTAGAAAATATTTCATTTCATACATAGATCCCCGTTGGGGGCGTTGCCCCCAAACCCCCACGAGGGGCGCTGCCCCCTCGACCCCCGAACCCCTCGAGAGATGCCACTTCTCAATTTGGTAAAAAAAATATGTGACTTTCTTCAATTTACTTCATATACACTTCGATTTTTTATTTTTATTATGATTTTCTTTATTTGCTGTATTCTTAGTCATTCATATTTTGTCAATATTAAATTTGTTTCCAATTTTTTAAGTTACAAAAAAACCATTCTCAAAGTAAACATATTAAAATTTTCAACATCGATTGAATTGTGCTATCTTCAGGTATAATATTTTTTTTATTCTTTTCTAGATTTCGTAGAGTTTAATCTGTAATTAATCTTTGTATTTTTTTCCTTAAAGTTCCTATTATATTATTGTGGACTCTAATTCGTATTTATTGTTCTTCTGTATATAATGTCCAATTGTATTTTTCGATAGTTATAATTGACTACAGTAATACACTATACCTTCATTAATTTTTGTAATAAATTGTTATTTGTTTAACCTTTACAAGGTGAAAACAAATTCCTAGCATTGAATTCATGAAGTAGATGAATTTATTCTCAATATGAATGCAGGATAGAAAAATCAATTATGCATGGCATATCTCTCCATTGTGTTAGAAGACATATATAGATGCATATGTTCATTTTCTTTTTATTTTGTGGGCGTTTTCGCTTGCAAGAAATTCTACTTTTGTTTAATGGTTTTCAAATAAGAAATTTTCTTTGTTAGTTGATGTATTTTTAATGACTTAACTGAGTCCAAATGGGAATACAATTGACTATGTGCACATCTCTCATTAGCCTGCTTTTCATCACCGTTTTCTCAGACCATAAAATAACACGCTAACACTACCTTAAAAAAAATACGGCCCGTGCATTGCACGGGCAGAAGACTAGTATCAAAAAAGAATGGATGATATATTTAGAAAATTTAATAAATTTCTAATAATATATGTAGATGATATATTGATATGTTCCAATAATAAAGAAGAACATAGAAATCATTTAATACAATTCATAAATGAATGCAAAAAGGAATGAATTGTCATTTCTAAAAAGAAAGCTATTATAGAAAAACAAGAAATTGATTTTCTTGAATTAACAATAGATAATAAAGGAATTAAATTACAAATTCATATATCTAAAAAGATAAGTAGTTTTCCAAATAAATTAGAATCCAAAGAACAAATACAAAAATTCTTAGGATGTCTAAATTATGCTGAAGAATTTATTGAAAATCTCTCAAAAAAGAGACATAAAATACAAATCTTACTTAGAAAAACAAATACTAAGGGATGAAATAATGAACATACAGAAATAGTTAAATCATTAAAAGAAGAATATAAGAATTTACCAAAATTAAGATTATCAGATGAAAAAGATAATCTAATTGTCAATACAGATGCCTCAGATAAATATTGGGCAGCTATATTAAAAATAGATTTAAATGAAATTTGCAGATATTCAAGTTGAACTTTTAATCAAGCAGAAATAAATTATACTACACATGAAAAAAAATTATTAGGGAATAAAAAAGTTCTCATTATTCTTATTATCTAAAAAATTTATTGTTGAAACTGATAATTCTCAAGTTGCAGGATTAGTCAGGAATAAGCTACCAATAGAACCTCAATATAGGAGATTACACAGATGGCAAGCATATTTATCTTTTTATAACTTTGATATTATTCATATTAAAAGTGTTAACAATTATATTGCAGATTTCCTCAGCAGGAACATAGAATTTACTGACGGATAAAAACAAGATCATGGAATTATATCAATCTGTCCTTCATATACAAAAAATGACTGATTTCCTCAAAGAAGAAGCTGAGGATATAGATATCTGAGTTACAACAATGAAAGAAGAATACAACGCAAATATGAAAACATTGTTGGAAATAACTTCTGAATAGCATAAAAATTCCATAGAACTCAAAAATCAGGTTGGTGCTATTACAGCACAACTGAAAAATATATTGTCTGAGACAGAAATACCAATCAGCCCAGAAATGGGTCTTCCAAATACATACCAAACAAATACCAATTCATACCAAACAGGTACAGCTGGAAGCAGCAGTGGACCCCAGAAGGGACAATATACCAGCAGGAGATGATTTTTCAGTCACAACAAATAAAAAGGTGACAATAAGAGCAGATGCAAATAAAGGAGATTCCAAAACAATCAGTATCATGGACCCAGAAGATAAAATCCCTTTAGACAAAAACGAAGAAAAATATGCTAATATAGTCCAAGCAGTCTACTCAATAAAGATATGTGATTCATACTTCATCTCTCCGGGACAAAATGTTTATCCCAGAGTAACAGCCATGGAAGGAAGTAATCCTACAGTCATAAAAATGTGGGCAGATTATGGATTCTTGGATTTGATATATCCAGGAAAGAACCTTATTGAATTAGAAAAATTTGATGATATGCTAAAACAAGAAGTATCAAGATTTGCTAGAGGACGAAGAGTATACTTAAAATTTTACTCAATTAGTCCAAAATATGATGGAGTTATGTACTACCCGGTTAATCATATAATTTCAATCGGATATGTAGCAGCCAACTTCAACATAGATGTCATGGAGAATGACAAAAGAATACCAAAGGTTACCAAGTCATGGATAAGACATAGAAGAGCACTTGGGATCAAAGCTCTATACAATATAGCAAAAAATCTTTATGACAAAAATTTCTCATGTCTATGCCAATATGAAAATTGGATGTTGGTAACAAATGGAGGATATGGAAAGTCCGAAATCTTGAAGGACTATATTACAAAATTTGATATTCATCAATTCCCAGGAAATCCTACTACTATACAAGAATCTTGCCAGCTGCGAGAGTGTTATTGCCTGGCCAAGACACACATAAAGATGTAGGACCAAGAGGAAAAAAAAATAGAAGGGTGGAGCCCTAAAGATGTAAAGTCATTTGTTTTATGTAATAATAGAGCCACAATAGTTTAGTGGTTGAAACTTTTGATAAAACTCCATAATTGGAGTATGATGTAAGGAATGATGTAAGAAGGCAATAATATTGTCTCATTTGCTTGTATAAATAGAGGTCTTTAGGCTAGATGAAGGGCAGAACGGAATTGAACACTCAACCTTTGTGAGAAAGCCAAACACTCTTCTGCTTAAATTTTATATCAATCTTTTATCAATACTATTGAAATGAAATCATTCACATTCCAATCCTCTCATACAGAAATGAATTTCTAAACTACTTTTCCCGTAGATTCTTGAAAGGTTGAAGAAGAAATTTATTTCTTACTTTAACAAAAAGAGAGTTTTCTTTAGTTAAGATTTATAGTTTTAATTCTAAGAACCGACACAGTGAAAGCAAGAAGCTGAAATAGCAAAGAACCATGTTAAGGCAGATGGCCGCTTGAGGGAATAGTTTGCATATTCAGAGTCCGAAGGTCGCTCGATTATAAGGAAAGAAACTAAGGGATCAGAATTGAGGTAAAACTATTGTTTTTGTTAAATTTAGAAATAATTCTTCTTAAATCTTAAAGAATCGTAGGGATTAATTATTTGATCATATTCATAATGTTTAATTTTGAATATCTATTCATGATGTCTGAATTATTATCTCATCTGATATGCCAGGATATACACTTAAAGGATTAGATAAAATGTTAGATGAAATAAGATTTATTGATCAAGAACTTAAGAAAGAACGTGATGAAACCATAATTGAAGAGCTTAATACAAAGTCAATAAGATATATTGAAATTTATCCCGACATACTACAATTTAGAAATAAATTATACATTAAAAATCAAGAAAGAAGAAATATATGATGAAAATGCCAGGATATACAATTAAAGGATTAGATAACCTGTTAGAATGAATATTAGGAAAGATAAAAAAAATATTAGATCTCAACTAGAAAATAGAAATAGACCATATGAGGAATATAAAAAACTTATAAAGAAATATGAACAAAAGATTATAAATTATGCTAATCTAGTAGATCAAATGATAGATTTGATGGATAGAGTTGAAAATATAGAAATATAATATATCAATCGTCAAAACCATTTACAGAGAAAGGATATACTTTGCAATAAACAAGACATATATCATTAAGGGCAAAATAGACAATTTTACAAAATGTTATAAAGGCTTGGTCAACTAGGTTAATTTGAGAAATGCCCCGTTCTTTATGTATCTATATGTTGTAGTGTGTTAGGAAGGAAAAAAAAAATACCAATTCCTGTTCTCCAGTGTGTTTGATTTTATTATAATGATATTAACGTGTAGGAAAATAATTATTTTGGATGTACGCTTTAATTTTTGTTTGTGAAAAAATTCAAATTATAAACCTATTCTTAATAAAAATTTGTGATTTTCAATTTTAGTTGATTGTGTTGTATGAATGACAAATATTATTTTGTTGAAAATTTCTTATTAAAATGGCAAAAGTATTATTTATATTTAAGTTAATCAGTGCCGAAAAAAAAAACAGTTGGACCCGAACCGGGTCAGGTCGTGAAAGAGTCCAAAATCGAGTATGTCGGGTCGATTTTGGGCTAAACTTGGCCTGGCCCGACCCAATGCCCACCCCTGGCAAAAAGAAATTGCTATCTCAAGGGTTTGATTGCATAAAGTAGTTTAATATCAAGACAGAAATTTCCTAGTCTCACAGGTAAGAAAATTTTGTCTTTAATATTACTAAAGCCTTTATAAATTCAATGTGTAATGACAACCTCTATCCACATGAAGATCTTATATAGCATATCCCATGACTAAGGATGTGTCGTTGAAGTTTACAAAGATCATGTTGAGAACATGGGACTTGCTTGCTAAAATATGATAATCTGATTTTTGCTTTTGTTTCTGTATTTGAAATAATTTTATTAGTGTACTTAAAGTTTGTATTAAGAATTGAGTGAAATGTACATTTTAGCTTACACCTTAGATGACATTCACTTCTATGTTGAGGAAATCTATGCAGTGATGTGATGGATGAGTTGAAAATCAAGAATACAGATATTGTCACGTGGAAGAGTGTAAAGAAAGATGTAAGCGAGAGTTACATGTAGCATGATTGTTGTAGTAAATATCCATTATAGTTATTAAAGCTTTGACATTGAATGACTTATAAGAAATTCATTTATTAAGTAAAGTATTCTTTTAATAATGATCTTACTTGTAATACATGAAAAGAAATGTTTGATTATTAAAACGGGATCATCATGATTCAAATGTTAGAAATTTAATTTGAGCAAGTTGTTGGCATTTTTCAGTGTATTGTAATATTAGGTATTCACCTTAATGTAAACGTTTGAATATATGGACCAAGTAGAAGAATGTAACTTTGTATGAACCACATGTTAAATTTAAATTTTAAATTAATTAACCCGCTAGAATAAACTTTCCATATGGTTATAAGATGGGAGTATGGAAATGGAATGAAGGTGTATAACAGTGTTTATATAAATAGAATAAAGTTAAGTGTACAACATACATTGTTAAAATCCTAACACTTGATGTAAGAAATAATTTTTTAAAATGAATGAATACGATGATGACAAATAGGATGTTGTCAATTAATGTTGTCACCAATGTTATACATGTAGCATGATTCATATCAATATGCTAAAGGGTTCCTCATCAAATACATACCAAATTCCTATAGAATTTTCTCTCTCAAAAGAAAGTCACGTTTTCGTTCCATCAAAGTAGATGGGTTATTACTTGAGCATTGACTAGAAAGCTGGTTGGTATTGTGAGGTCTATTTTCCACTGCAGATTTTCAATTGAATCTTAAATAACATGGCTAGAGGTACGAAGTTAATTTCTTACAAAAACACCATCAAGTATTGAATTGATTAGATATAAATGGTACAAAAGATGTTATTGGACTTGTATAGCAGGAAACGTTGCATACACTATGGACAAAAAGTTGTTTTATCAGATTCCAGAATGTTGAGTGGTTCCCTTCTGGTGCTGATTGCCTTGAGAAATTCTACTGAAGCAGTGGGGCATCGGCAAGATCTCGTCAGCAAGGAGCATTGGCAACTCAAACTCGATCGTTCGATTTGAATGCATATTCCCACTCTCAATATGCCTTTGAGCATCTCAGTTGAGCTTTGTTGGCTCCATAAATGTAACAAAATTGTTTTGCAGATCACAAGATAGAGTACTTTTAAGTATATAAACTGCCATCAAAGAGATAATGGTGATATCCACGAGAACGCCATAATCTACCTGCATGAGAATTCAATCAGCTATGCAAATAAATTTTATAAAAAAAAAATCTGTTATCAGATATGTAGTTAAATAAAGACGAGGTAGTCAGTGCATACAGTATTGAAGTGGGTAAAAGTTTTTGGCTCAATTCTCAGTACTATCACTTTCACGAGTGCAATGGTAAGCATCACAGTCGATAGTTGTACGAGCACACTACCCTAACTCACTCACTCCATGAGATACACGAAAAAAAAAAAATTCAAGTTATAGGAAATAGGCAAAAATCACTACTACCGACACAAATTTATCCCAAGCAACACAAACTTGCATAAACCTGTCCCGTTTAAGCTCATTATCCTTCAGATTAGTAAATCAACTGATAAATAGCATGTCAACTGACTTGAGCTTAAATCAGATGCCAAAGACAGACCCAAAGTTCCAAACTCTCCCTAACAAATAGGTGGATTCATTCCTCATTCTTTCATCATCAGCATTTCACTTGGATGAAATCATTAATTTTGTCACAGAAAATTAAAGATATCCTCAAACAGTGAAGGAATTTCTACACGAAGCAAATTCATTCTAATAGTCCAAATCCACACAAAAAAGATGGCAGTTCGGCTAAAACCTCTATGTTGACATATTTTTCAGACAAGGCCAGTGAAGATGATGCGTCTATAAGATGGTATCATTTTGGGCAGCAAATATCTAACCAGAAGGTCGTTTGTGAATATAATATAAGTTGACTGCTTTCCAGTGCATACCTGTACGTACACCATTACAACAGGTATGAGAATCCAAGTTTTTCCCACGTCAAATGTCAACCGAAACGTGTATATGTACATTCGTACACTGTGAAAAACAGCTCAACATCAGACTATCTCAAAAAAAAGTACAATAATGCAAAAGTCTGGCCTTTCATGTCCATAAATGAAACTAAGTTTTTGATGGAGATCCTTGTATATATTCTTGGGTGACTTGCTAACTAGATATTTACTTAGGCAAAAGAATATGAATACCTCAAACTAATCCTTTATTCCTTTCCAATAGGGTACAATTAAATAATTTTCTATTTTCATAGTTTGGTTTCTCTGGTTATGGAGACTAATGAATTGAATTGAATTGAACTGAATACAAGTTATTTATTTTCCTCCCCAATTCATCTATTCATCTACTCCTCTTCTCTATCTCTCCTCTTTCTCTTTTCTTCTCTATTGTTTTATTGCTCTAAATACTGTGCATCATCACTCTTAATGCATGAACCCTCCAACCACGATACAACTTTCTCAAGTTTCATTATGGCAAAATTTTCATCTCCAATCATTTGCATTTGATATAGATGCCTGTGGCATTGTAACCTCACCTTACATGCTACCATGAGACCACTGATATTGGCATGTAGCTTAACCTTACACGAGCAGCTATAGGAATTAGGAACTCACGACAATCATAGCTAGATACTCTGATGCAGATCAAATTTACAACTAATGCTGTTTATCCCGCAAAAAAATAATAATAACCCAAAAAAAAAAAAAATAACTGCGGATAGAGTTACAACTAATCCATCAAAGTATTGCAAAAGAGATACCCATATCATATCATGCATCTGTAAACAGCCATTTTTAGAATTTTAAGACAGATCAAAGAAATCTCTAAGAAAGATTAAGTACTCATAACTTAAAAATTCTGCATGACTTTGGACACCCGAGGAAAACGTTCAAGACAAATATGTCAATTTGATAAGTTGTGAAAGCATATCTGCAATCTTCTTCTGTCTCACCTGCAAAGCAGAATGCCACAAATGGAAGGATCTTCTAGTCCAAGAACTCACAATGGTGAATGACGTAAACTTCAATTTATAGAACTACTACACTTCTATTCTGATGTTGCTCCACTCATAATTGGTTTTACCTTCATTACTTGCCTAATTCTACTATCAATTCCCTCTTCAATTCGTCTACATATTTTATCATCCATCACATCCATCTTTCCTTCTGAGGACAAAGCTTCACGAACGAATCTATAAGTATACTCTCTTGGAACTGATCCTCCCTCAACCAACTCCACGAGAAAATCCCATGCCTCCATGACTCTCCCCACTTCACACAAGGCATGGATTATCGGGGTATAAGAACTTGTAGTTGGCGCCCCGTGTTTCATTTCTTGCATTCTCTTCAACACCTCAATGGCCTTATCAATCTCATTTACTGCACTGTAGTACCTAATGAAAGAATTATAAGTAATCCTATTTGGTACGCATCCCCTCTTTGGCATATCCTCGAACAACTCCAAAGCCCTTCCAATCCTAGAGGTCTTACAACACCCATTAATTAAACAATTGTAAGTTACAACATCAGGAACAAAACCTTTGAACAGCATTAAGCGAAACAAGTGATTTGCTTCCCACATCCGCCTCCTAATGGCCTTCCTACAACCAGTCTCCATACTGTATCTACAATAAGAACTAATCAAAATCGTATAAGTAAAAGTATCCGGTGGGCACCTAAACCCTGGCAACTCCATTTGCTCAAGCAAGAACTTAGCTTTCTTGAAAAACCCAACTCTACAAAGCGCATAAAGCACTGTATTATAAGCACAAACATCAGGCTTACAATGAAATTGTTTCATTCTATAAAATGCAGCCAATGCCTCATTCACCAAACCCTCCTCCCCTAAAGCCTTTATCAAGCAAGTCATAGACGCAGTTGTCACAAGATTAACCTTCCTTCTCGACATATTCTTCAAGAAATCCCATAACAGATTCATCCTATTCCCTTTAACCAATACAAGAGCCATCTCTTTACAAGTAGACTCGTTATGTACAAACCCAAAATGGGTTTCAACCCAGTAGTAAAACTCCAATGCCTTCTCTAAACCAACATTTACCTTCCCTAAATCTCTATGCGCAGCAGGACCAAGAATAAGAACCCCTCTTCTGTATTTAACAAATTCCTGTTTCAGAATTCTTTGTCTGAGAGGGGTCCTGTGGCGGAATGATTTTTGACGGCCAATGGATCTTGAGGACTGGAAGAGGTATAAAGGGATGGATCTAAGAACATGAGTGACTGATTCTGAAGTCCAAATGGAGTTTGGTGAAATTGTTGGAGGTGTGATTTTGTTAAATGGCTTGTTTTGGATTATTGCTGCAAGAATTTGGTTTACACGGTAAATTGTTTTAGGGATTTGATGGAGGAGTGAATTTGATGAAAACATATATGAATTGATGATGATGATTAAGGAGGAAATTTAGGTGGTAGCAATGGAGTAGAAGTGCAGGGGTAAATATTTGGGTGAATAGTCAGGATAGGGAGAAGATGCACGTTTGGATTTAAAGTTTGTTAATATTATCATGACCGATCTCATAAGCATTCGAATAACATCGCACACTGCCAAGTAGTCGAAGATAAATATTGATTAGTTATAAAATTAATTATACCATTTATTGCAATGTGTCAGGTCATCGATGTTTAGCATAATCTACTATCGATTTTTAGGAATTCAATTTTTATTATAATAAATCTACACTTTTATCATAAAAATGTAAAATATAGTATTTATTCCTTGTTTGTTCCCCATTTTTCTTTATCAAAATATATTTTTCTTTATCTTTTTTTAATCACATTTTTCAATAAAATAATATTATATACAACTCAAAAAATTTCATTCATTTTGAACTATGCATTCTCCATTAATATATTATTCGAAAATGCACTATACGTTAATTTACACTACACACAATTATTTTGATATTAATTAGTTATTTACTTTTCATTCATTTAGATATTAGTGCCCATTGAAATTTACAATAATTTATATTCAAAAATTACACATCAAATTTAAATAACTAAACGTTTAATAAAAAAAAATATTTATGAAATTAATATATAGATGGAATTGAAAACGTATTTTTAAATTAAGGATGAAATTGAATATTTGGACAAAATATGCGGAAAACACTTGTGTTAAATCATATTTTGTGGACAATGGCTTTATTATAATAGTTGTTGGGCACGATATTAAATATTGAACCATAGTGAAATAAATGCATATTTATTAGGAAAAAAATTCATAATTCCTATAATTAACGTTACATTTTGAGAAATAAGAAATATTTTACTAAATTGTAAAAATCAGGTCACTCCAAAATAAAAATATATCTTTTAAATATTATGTCTTGTTTTTAGTAGTTTTTAATAAAAGTTGAAGGATTGTGTGGTTAAAAAATTGTTTCCCCGCAAAATGTATGATTAAAATTTAGCGTTCACTTAAAATTAATCCACTTTATAGTGGAACTAAGCTGGGCTATGAATTGAAACCGATTTGGTAAATTCTTTGGATTAGTACATGAAAATAATTTCTTTCTTTTAATCTATCACTATAATATAGGAAAATACTTATTTTTTCTTGAAAAAAAAGAACAGTGGTCAACGACATTAGCAATTGAATTTGTGCAAATTATGGGTAGACAATGGCTAGAAGAGATGTTGAAGGTGACTTCTATTGTGGGGGCACGTGACTCCTACTATGTGATCGTATGTCACCGTTATAATGTTGGATGGGTTGCTTAACAAAAAAAAAAGTTGTGACTTTAACTCATTTCGTATCATTAAATTTCGACAATTTCACATGGAATAAATTCGCATAAGATGTGAAAAACGAATGAACTATCACTATGATATCTCATAGAATTGAAACAACTTTACGTGATAATTGTTCATTTAAACGTAAATGGTCGTCGAATGTGATCGTTACAACATTGACGGGATGTTTAGTAATATACAATTATGGTTCGTATGAGTTGTATCCTTTCTATATTACAAGTTACAACCACGAATTTGTGGCCATCCGACTGTGTAAATAGAATGATAATGATTATTTTTCTTAGTATAAATCAAGTGAACGATCCATTCTCCGTCCACATCACAATTTAAAAAAAAAAAAAAAAGACAACATATTATTTAAACTACCTTAATTTTGAAATAATAACATAAATGTAACAGATTATAAAATTTTGAATTAATTAAATTCCTAAACATCTAATTTTCAGAATTTTTTTATTAATCACTTGATTTGTCAAAAGTAAAAGTTGAATTTTCAATTTGTCTATTTTTTTTATTATTTTTTTTGTTTATTACTTACTTGATTGAGGCCTGAAAAATGAAGTAGAATGGGAAAAGTGGAAATTACATAAATTCAGGTGTTTAAACTTCAAAGTGCAAAAATCAGGTGTGAAAATTTTTTAATCAAAATTCAGGTATTGAATTAATAATTAAATATTATACCCACCCAAACCTAATTTTATTTCATTTCTTTCCCTTTTCTCTCTTCGGCAACCGGCGACCATTCAAACTCCGGCAACCGGCGACAAAGAGATGCGCCAGCCGACGCTGTTAGCGTTAGACGCTGTTGGGAACGGCTTTCTGTTTTTCGATATGCCTTTTCTGAGTTTTCTCTCTTCTTTTCTCTACCTTCTTTCTCTTCGAATGCGGCGCTGCTTGCGCGAAATAGCGACGACGCGGAGGTGTGGTGATGATGGCTGTAGCGTTTGTGTTTTGTGTTGAATAGGGCGTCTCTTCACGGTGCTCGTGTGCGCCGACAACAAGCGCAACACCGGCCACCGTGTGCGATGCACGGGAGCTCCCCCATCGTAAGCAGCGACGCTCACGCCATAGTCATTTCTTTTCTTTTTTTTTCCTCCCCTTTTCTGCATATGTTTCTAGTTGGTATGGTGGTGGCCGTGTTGCGGTGGTTTGGGGATTTTCCGCATGGTAGTTGGGTTGTTTATGTGGGTGGGGTAGTGTTGGAAGAAATTCCCGATTTTAGCAAGTAGTGGTTGATTGGAATTGCAAGTGGAGGTGGTGTTGGAGCAGGCGTTTGTGGGGGGTGGTGACGGTGATGTGTGTGCGGTGGTGGTGCGTTTCTGTGGTGGTGGTGTTGTGTTGTTGGCGGGGGCGGTGGTGGGATAGCTTTTGTGACCAATTATTTGGTTAATTTGTGACCAAGTATTGGTGGTGGATCGGGATTGGGGTGTTTGGTGTACATGACCAATTATTTGGTTTATTGTCATTAACAATTAAACTGTGACCTGAAAATTCAATAATTTATGACTAAAAAATAAGTTGCGACCAACAAATTTGAAAATATGTGACCGATAGATAAATTGTGACCTATAATTTTTTGATCTGTGACCAATGTAATAAACTAAGACGTATAAAATTCTTGATTTGTGACCTTGAAATAATATGTGACCAATTAATTTAATAATATGTGACCAGTAAATAAATTATGACTTATAATTATGTACATGTGATCATTAATTATATAATTGTGAATTTATTATATTTAAATAATAATTATTTTTAATTAATTAACTAATACATGAGTTTTGCATTTTTTAAACTTAATACCCGATTTTTGCAATTGTGAAACTTAATGCCTAACCCTCCCCCATGGAAAAAAAATATTGTAAAGCCCAATTAAAAGGCATGCATATTCAACTATTATGTAACCCATGTCTGTTTAAAGTCTAATAGGGAAAAAGGGGATAAGCGACGCTAATTTGCCTGTTTTAAGTATTATTCATAGAGCTAAAGGGGGCGAGCGGCTAAGGTTTGGGAGATCTTCATAAATGGTCGGTCAACTTAGAAGTTTTTAGGTATTTTGTTAAAAAATCAATTTTACCCTTAATTAAATAGATTTTTACTGCAAAACATGTTCTCAAGTTTTAGAATAGTTTTAAAAACTAATTTTAACTATTTTTATTCGTTTTCACTAGATATTTTTTCCTCAAAAATTTCTTCATCAGTTTTTATTTCTTCAAAATTAACTTCTTCACATTCATCTCTAATTAAATCAAAATCTGTAATTAATATCCTAACTTTCTTTTTTGGACATTCGGTACTTATATGTCATTCTTCATTACAATTCCAACATTTACATCGTTTTTTATCTAATAGTTTTTTATTATAAGGTTTATATTTTCTTTTAAAATATTTTCTTTTTGCTTTAACATATTTCTTTTTAAACTTATTATATTTTTTATATTTCTTAGGTTTTATTTTTCTTTTTCGTTTATAATCATAGCATCCCGAATTTCCTGATACTTCAGTATCTCTACAACAAATCATATCTTGTATAAATCCTGATTGTTTATAAATCATTTGATTACTACACATAGTACTTATTTCATCTTTTATAATTCTTATTATAAACCCTAATGTATAGCTTTCTTCATTTCGTCCAAATTGTTTTTCTTTAATCTTACTTTGAAAATAATTATTCCATGGTGGAAGTAATTTTCTAATAAAAACTTCCTTATAATAATTGTTATCGGCTCCGCTTCCAAACATCATATAATAATATTTACTATATTCACAACAATATTCATTAAGATAACACATATTACAAATTTGTAAATGTTCCATCCTATTTTTAGCATCTTCTATTTCTTCTATTCTAGCTTTAGTGCTTTCATTTACCCAATCTTCTCCTGCGAATTCTCTATAAATTCTTGTAGCGACTCTATTTATACCTTCTATTATGCTAATTCCAAATCCTGCTTCAATACTATCTTTCCAAATAACTTTTGTTGTTTCTTCTAATTCTCGATACCAATTAAATACATTTCCTTTAAAAGTTGCTAATAAATATTAAGTTCTATTTTTATTATCAGTATTACTTCGATTATAATTAAAATGTGCTATCATATTCGTATTCCATTCATTTATAGTTTTTCTAACATCTAATTCACAATCTAGATTTAAATATGATCATGCAATTTTCATTGGGTTTAGATTCTCTTAATATTAGTTTGAATTGGTCTCTATAAATTTTTTCTTTACTAGTTTTAAAATCATCTTTTGTATTAACATATCTTCTAGGTCTATTTCTGCTTCATACCTAGCTGTGTTAGTTTCTCAATATTCTTCTTGTTTAACTGCTCATGGTCCTCCTGTTCTTCCTACCCTATGATTTTTAGTTATTTCTTCACAAATTTTTAAATCTTCTAAGTCAAATATTAAATTTTTCATATTTTCGTTCATTATTCTTCTATAACTGTTTTTCCTTCTCTTTTTTCCTCTTCTTTTTCTATAAGATTTTCTTTTTATTTTCTTAGATCAATTAATAATTTTTCAATGTCTTCTTTTAATCCTCCATTAAGTTTTATTAATTCTTTATATTTTTCAATTTTCTTTCTAACTTCTTTAAATTCTTTGGTGTAATCTGGTTTAAATAGTTTTTTTTTTTTTGTTTAAATTTTCTATTATTCTATTTAAAAGATTTTCTATTCTTAAAAAATTATTTTGTAATTTTTCTTTTTCTTCTTCATAGCTTATTTCAACTCTAGTTATTTTTTCATCAATTATTTTTATATTTTTCTCAATTAAATTGATTTTATCATTCATACTCATCTTTTAGGTTTTTTATAAGGGGATTTGTCAATTTCAAATCCTAATTTATTTAATAGAATATCAATTTTATAATTAATAATATTTATTTTTTCTTCTAAGGTTGCTATTATTTTATTAATACTATTTTTCTGTGCAATTTTTGATATTTGATTTTAAATTTCTTCAAGTTTAGTTTCATCTAACATTTCTAAATTATTAATTTGTTCTTTTATTTTATTAAATTGTTTAGATATGTTTTTACTTAAAACTTCTAATCTTTCATTAACTATTTCATCTTTTAGATCAATATTATTAATTTTATCTATAGCTTCTATGTTCTTAGATTTTAATTGTCCTAATTGTTGCCATAAAAATGCATTAGTCTAATTTGTAGTCATATTTAACCATCCACCTGTATTTCCCCATAAATTTAAGGGTTGAAACAGAGTTGTATTACATCCTCTAGTTTGATAACTTCCTATTGGTAGTCTAATATTTTATATTTCATGTTTATCAAATCTTATTTTTATTGATAAACTTATATTAATCTTGTAAGTTTAAGGGATTTATTACTATATTATTTATCATTTGTTCTATTTCTCTTTTTAATTCTTCTTCTCTTCTTAATTCTCTTATAGTTTCATTTCTTAATAGTTCTCTTCTAATTTTATATCAATGAATAATTTCTTTTTCGATTTCTCTACAATTATCGCTAGTTATTATTTGTTCTTTTAAAATTTTTATTTTATTATCACAAAATTTTCTAGTTATTCCAGGCATATTCTTATAATTCTCTATACCTTTTGTGGTAAACCAAAATCTTAAAATTTTAATCATTTTTTGTGTATTCTATATATTCTTTTAATTTAGAAAGATATAATCTATTATTAATTATAGATATATAAAATTTTAAAGTTAAATTAAATTTTAATTTCTTATATTCTTGTGGTAATTTATGAGAGATAGGTCTTGTCATTTTTTATTCTCTATCATCAAAACTAAGATCAAAATCATATAATTCAGCAATTCATTATAATTTTCATGATGTTCTATAGTTTCAAAAGCTCTTTCACTATTTTCACTATCTAACCAGAAAAATATAATCATTTTTATTATTTCTTTAGGTAATCTTTCTTTTAATCCAAATGATGCAATTGTAAGACAATTTTCATAATATCTAATATCTCTTTTTATGAAATTTATTCCTCTAGTATAACTATCATAAGTTTCTGGAATTTCTATCATATGACTATAATCAATACTATTAGTATATCTAAAAGGTACAATTCTATAATAAAATTCGTAATTTTCCATAGTAAAAGTTCCTCAGAGTATGCAATCTTCTTAAAAATTCTTATATAATAATTTTCATGCAAATCTTCAGACAAGAAATTTCCTTGAAGTTTAAAATAAGGGTCTTACCACGCTTCGCCAAAAAGCAAGAATGTTAAATGTTCCTGGTCACCTTCGTCACAAGAGTTGGCCAAAGTCCGACAACATCACAGCAAAATGGACACAAGGGCACTCAAAACTCTCAAACAGACTCACTGTGTAGAACAACACTCAAAGCGTAATAAAAGATTTATTTCAAACTCAAAAATTTTATTGATATGATGATAGCTTGAAAGCTATTATACAAGGATTCTATAAAGATTGAAACTCCGAATAGTGATTTCTACTCTCTAATGAAAGAAATTACAAACATCAATATGGTGACTTTTACAAACTGGTTTGTGGTCATTTTTGTGGTCATACCTCTTCAAATGAGAAGAGTCTCAATTTATAGAGAGGCTCGCTTTTCACCGAGAAGTTTCGGCCAATTAGATTTTTACAACACAAAAGTAAAAATACAATAATTTCTTCGAAGTTGTTGAAATAATTAAAGCACTTGTCGGCTACTTTATTTCAGCTTTAACAGTTGTCTTCTTCTTTACAGCTCACATTGTGTTGTCTTGGTCTTTTCTTATCGTCATTTACCTGTGGACGTGTCCCATCAATCTACAAGCTTCTTTGATGCATTCCTCGCTTCCAAGGAATTGGTCATTTAAGATTTCACAAATCTTATCTTCAAGGATTTTTGATTCTTTATCTCCTCTGTAGATAAGGATCCAATTATTACTCATTCCATACACCATATATTTTTCTCCATAGAAAAATTGCATGGTTGAACAAACTGATTTGATTCCAAGGGCTCGCCTGTAAATCATCCATTTTTTATTGATTGTTGGCAATTCTTTAAAAATTTGAATCTCCTTCAGTGGATTTCCATTATTTTTTCTGATGGTGATCAGATGATGTTCTCCATACCATTCTGATTATTTATACTCTAGACTGGTGATGTAAAATCTCAATTCCACTGGTTGTTTATCACTATATTTTTTCACACAATTGATAAATTCTTTATCAAATTGTTCAATTTCCTTAAGATCGGTTCCTGGGAAGAGTCGATCTAGGAATCCAAATGTTGCTAATTTTCTGACAATGGTTGGATCTGCTCCTTGAATAGCACTTATCCTTGGGTAAATCGCCGTAGGAAGGGCTATGAGATAAAGAGAAACTCATTCTCTAAAATTATACACCCATTCTGAAAATTCATAATAATCTTTTTCCATGGGATGAAGATTGGTTCGAACATGATGAGTTGTAATTATTCCTCTTGGTGATTTTTTGTCTCCAAAAGATTTTTTATTTTCCTGGAATTCACTGATTACAGTGGGTTGTTCCAGTGGACCCTTTGATAAGGATGTTTCACCTAAAAGGTGAGTGGCTCATTTTCCACTTTTATTATCTTGCAATTTGCTCGAAAGAGCCGGTGGTTGCAATGGACCTTTTGTTAAGGAAATTTGAGAACTAGTCTCAACGGTTCCTTTTCCGTTTTCGAATCTTTCCAACAGTTTGTCCAAAGGGACTGACGACTGTTGTGGGCCTTTGTTAATGATTTTTTCATCTTCAAAGGCAAGAAAGTCAATTCTCTTGAATTTCGATTCTCCACTTTGAGTGGGTGTATTAATTTTTCTATATGGATTATGACTAGTCTTTTGGTTATATTCGTCTTTCTCCAAAGGAGGGAAGTCCGAGCAATAAGCTGCAAAATAATCAAGACATTCTGATAATTTTTCAACTATTTTTTCTTTTGTCTCATTTAATTTTTCAATCTTATTCCCATTTTCAACAACTTTGTTTGATAAATCACACAAAGTTTGCCTTATGTCCAGATGATCCTCCTGAACTGCAAGATAATTGGTGTTAAAACTTGTTAAAAGTTCCTGCAATTCTTCTGTGAATACTTCAATCTTTTCCATACTCATAATTCCTGCTCAAGAAATCAGCAAATAAGTTATATTTTCCTTTAATATATTCGAATTTAAAATTATAGAAAGATAATAACACTTGCCATCTGTGTAATCTTCTATGTTGAGGTGAATTTGGTAATCTATTATTTACTAGTCCATTAAGTTGAGTATTATCAGTTTGAACAATAAATTCCTTAGGTAACAAGAACATTTTGAATTTATTTATTCCTTTAACAACTGCTAATAATTCATTTTCATTGGTTGAATAATTTATTTCAACATTATTAAATATTCTACTAGTATATCTACAAATTTCATTTAAGTCGGTTTTTAATAAAGCACTCCAATATAAATCTGATGCATCTGTTTGTACAATTAGTTTATCATTTTCATCGGGAGTCTAAGTTTAGGTAAAATTTTACAATTTTCTTTTAAATTTAAAAGAAAATTGTAAAATTTTTAACACAAAGAGTATGTTCTTCATTCCATCCTAACTTATTTGACTTTCTTAATAGTTTCTGAAATTTATTTCTTTTTTCTGCAAGTTTTTCTATAAATCTTTCAGCATAATTAAGATATCCTAAAAACTTTTGAATTTGTTGCTTATTTTCAAGTTTATCAAGAAATAAAATTATTTTTTCTGAAATATGAGGTTGTAATTTTATTCCATCATAATTTATTATCATTCCTAAAAATTCAATTTCATTTTTTGCTATTTCTGTCTTTTCTGACAAAGTGTTATATCTTCTTTTGAGCAAAGTGTAGCAAAACTTCTAAAATATTTAAAATGATCTTCATATGATGATCTTCATATGTTTTTGAGCAAACAAGTATGTCATCAACATAAATAATAAGAAAATTATAAGTTTTAAAAACTTCATACATTCTTTTTTCATAAATTTGTGGTGCATTTTTTAATCCAAATGGCATAACTATCCATTCATAATGTCCTTGGGGGGTACTAAATGATGTTAATGGTATACTATTTTCTTCAAACTTGATTTGCCAAAATCAAGATTTACAATCAAATTTTGAATAATATTTTTTATTCTTAACTATATTTATTAGAACTTCTTTATTTGGTAGATAATATCCATCAAATTTGGTATTTTTATTAAGTTCTTTATAATTTACAGCCATCCTACGTTTTCCTCTTTTTTTTTTTTGAACGATTTCTAATTATAAAGGTTGGGCTATTATGAGGACTATTATTTTTCTTAGAAGTTTTTGATTAAGAAGTTCTTGAATTTATACTTGAAATTCTTATTTATATTATTGATTATAGAGCATATGTTTGACTCTAATAATGATTGTTGGTTCTAATAGTTCTATTTTAGCTGTTGTTTTTTATTTTTTTCATTTTTCAAGTGGGTTTTCATTATAATTTTTGGCTAAAAGATCTTTTATTTTATCAAGAGTAATTGTTTTGATTGAATAATTAAGTAATTTTGGTAAAAAATATATCTTTTCACCACGTTGAGCTGGCTGAACTCTAAATTGTTTAAATTCTCTAGCGATTTTCATTAAATGTCCACATGGTGTTTTTAATTGAATTGTATAAATATTTTGACTATATTGGCTAAACTGTTGTAAAAAGTCATTTCCTAAAATAATATCACTATCATTTATATTATATTGGTAAACATTTCTTATAGTTACTATTTTAGATCTTGTGATAACTTCTATATTTTCATTTTTATATTTTATGGATTCCTTTGTTCCAGTTATTCCTTGTAGAGTTAATGGTTGTTTATTTTCAATCCATTTTTACAATAAAAATTCTTTAAAGACAGTTATTTCAGCTCATATATCAATTAGAGCATAAATAGTTATTTTTTATTCGAATACAGTTATTTGTATATATACACTTATTGAAAATTTTATTTCTCCTCATTTTTCTTTAGGGCAATAGGTAGTTATTCCTTGATGTGTAATAAGAATTCATTCATTATCTATTTTGTAATTATCAAGACTATTTAAGAATGAATTTCCTAATAATATTGGATGTTCATCAAAATTCATGTTATTATCAATATAACATTCTATACTTAATAATAAATTTACTAGTTTGATTTGAACTTGTCCTATGATATCACAAGAGTTTATGTTTCCTTCAAAATCTCTATATCTATAGGGTTCTACTTTTTTCTTTTTAATTCCTTCATCTATAAGAGAGCAAATATGATTCTGACTTGTTCCAGTATCAATAAGTATTTTACTTTCATTTATCTATTTATTTCCATTAAAAAACTTTCCTTTAATTCTATATGCATTACTATTTTGTTTTATTTTTGAAATACTGTGTCTTGATGTATTATCTTATTTTCTTTATAAGTTATTTGTTTTGGTATAATAGGTTGATCTATACTTATAGTATCATAATGTCCTATTTCAAAATTTTTTATTTCTTCTATATCTTGTTCTCTAGGTAGAATTGCTTCTCCTATATATCTAAATTCTTCTTTTATCTCTATAAAGGATTTTTCTTTATATATATTCTCATAATTACTATTTGTATAACAATATAATCCTTAATATAGTATAGTAAAAACTTTATTATCATCTTTCAGCATTTTATTAGTCATCTTAAAATATAAATTAAGACAATCATCTAAATTTTTATCATTTATATGCACACAATATCTTGGATAACAAGTAAATTTTAATTTTTCATATGCTAGATTTCCTTTAACTATTCCTAAATTTCCATTTTCTGCCGTAATACATCTTTCATCTTGTAAGTTAAGTATTATATGGCTATTAATTCCTTCTTTAAAACATGATTTTATTATTATTTGCATTCCAGCAAGATAGACATAAGATATTTTATTTCTTTTTTCTTGTTTTAATTTTCCTAGAAATTCATTAACATTTCTTTTTGTTATTAGATTTAATTTTATTTTTCTTTGTGTGTATTTTATATCTATGTCTTTTTCTATTTCATGATATTCATTAATGACTAATTTCTTTCTTTTAAAAGTTGATCCTAAAATATTAAATAATCCATTTTTTCCAAGTGATTTAAAATTTAATTCTGCTCTATTGATTTTTCTAAATTTTTTCCAATCAAAATTTCCTTTTAAAGCATATTCCTCTACTCCTTCATATACTTCAATTTCTAAATTTTCAGGATTTTCAATTTCTATGATCTCTATGGCTATAACTCTTCAGAATTTTTAATATAGTGCTCTGATACCATTTTGTGGGGGGTTTTAAATTAGCCCCTATTTGGGCCACCTTATTTTCTCATTAAAATGAAAAATATGACCGTTATCCATCACATCAACATTTAAATTCAAATTTTTTATCTCTTGTGTGGGTCCCAGTAACGATTATATTTTTCATTCTCATTCCACAAAAATGTGGCTCAAACAAGGCAAACAAAAATACAATTTCAATAGTAAACAAAATCTTCAAATTCTTGGATTTAATAGGTGGAAAGAGTTAATTGTGAAAAAAAGTTAAATTTTTAATTCTAAAGGGGAAGCAATTTCTCGAATTTATATAAGATTAAAATTTTAATGACTAAAATGAAATCCATTATATCTTAGAATGACTCGTTAGACAATTTTTTTATCTTGAGGGTATTTTAGAAACTTTAAAACTTTAAAACGGTGAAAGGCCATTCTTGAATTATGGCTTCATTTTTAGCCTATTTCTTTGTATTTTCCTCTGTTCTAAAAAGCTCGCCTAGGCGGCGCCTAGGAGACGCCTAGGCGCGAAGCTTGATGAAAACGCCTCGCTTTGAGGCTAAGCGGTAATTAAGCGGTCAACGACAATGTTGACCGCTTAAAGCACGCCTAAGGGCCCTATGCGGTTAGTGCGCTTTCGCCTTGAAGGCCCAATTTTTCCCCCTTTTTAAATACAACCTACAGCAATTAAGATTATTATCAAGTAGTGAAGTTATACAATTTAGAATAGAAGTGTTTTGCATTTATTAATGATTCAATAGTGAAAACGGGCAAACGTAATTTGGGCTTCTGCAATTAAGAACTCGTCTGAAACTGTAATCTGGGCTTTTGTAATTAATCGAAAATCATTTGTTGTGAATTTTTATTTTGTATATACATATGACATATTAGTTTGAGACTTCGAGAGAGTTCATTGTAATTTGTAGCCCTCATAAATCTGATGCATGTCAATGATTTCGAACTGATTGTGGAATAACTCCTGTAAAAAAATCTGAAAATTTAATCAAGAATACTTTTTAGCCCTTGACGTGAGGCTCAATCACTTATTTGAATTGTTGAATTTTTTTACAATGATTAAAAATTTAAAATAAAAAAACATTTTTTTACGCCTAGGCTCGTAAACGTTGAAGCTTGTCCTCCGCCCCTAGCCACCCTTTAGAACACTGGTATTTTGCTAAGGTTTTCTTCCTCGGTATTACACTAAAAACTGGGTGAGAGGCAAAAAGTGAGACATAGTCATCAACCCTTGGCACCAATTTTTCTTATGTTGCAGTGATTTCTACTCAACTTCTTCATCAACAAAATTGGAAGGTATCATCGGATTTCATTAGTGTAAAGGGGGGCTTTATATGTTGAAATCTTATTGTTGTTAATGATTTAATTTCAACTCAACTCTTTATAATTTATTTATTTTTCCGAAATTGTTTTTTGATGGTAATCTTCATCTGGCAACAGTGACTTTTTGGACAAGATTTTTCTTGAATTTTTGATGCAGTTGATTATGGTTTTATCCGCCCCTAATAGGTGAAATATCCAGGACTCAAATTCAGCGGGGGCAGTTACCCCTATAGCCTGTGACTAGATCAATGCTGTTTACATATATGTTTTTTTTTCCAGGAAAGATTATGTCATTAATATACATGATTGATGGAAAAATAATATATATTCATCTTTTTTTTGCCATCTAAATTGCTTCTGTTGAACACATCAAGTACATTTGAAGTTCAATTAAAAAATATTTCAAGCCACCCGGTCGTAAATTACTTTATCTCCGTGTGTACACCTGTTTTCCCCTTTTTATTATTAGTGAGTTGGAAATGCTTGATTTATTACAATGCAGTGGTACATACACTTGGTGGCTGGTTTTTAGGAGACTATGGATGTTGCCAGTGGAGCAGGTTACAAAACATCAACTGAGTTTGAGGAGGATAAAAAAGATCCACTCATCGAACTCAATTTAACCGACTCAACGGAGCTTTGGCTCATTCAGTGGCCCATTAATCAAGTAAAATCCTTTTACTTACATCTTGTTCGTTATCTACTCATATCAAATGTTATTTTTTTTCTTCCTCGATTTAACTTGCTTTAGAATGGAAAAACATGTTTCTCTTGTGGAAGAATTGTGTTTATCTAGAAAAAGGATATGGATAAAAAAATTAATTGGTGTCTATTGGCTACTGTTTTATTTCCAACTGAAGTAGTAGTTGAACCCCCAAACTTTAAAATATAGTTGAATATAAAAAACTAATGTCCTAATTCTTAAATTTTTTCAGTCACGGTCTTCTATGGTCAGTTTTATATGTCTTCTGAAACCAAACATGTTAAGAAGTTTTCCTTTATGTTATCGTTTTCAATTTACTCCCTATAATGGTGGAAAAACTGATTTTTGTATGTATTTGACATTCTTTCCATAAGAAACTCATCTTGCTTCTTGAAACATGTATGCTGAACAGAAGATTTTGTTGTTTAAGTGACTTCATTATTGTTGATTTTCAAGAGTCCCAGCTTAATTACATTGTCGTGCTATGTAATGCAGGCTTCTGATTTTGACGGGCAAGAAGTGTCATTGAAGCTTCACCATGATGGGCATTTGGGCAGTTTTGAAGGATCTTCTGGTAATTTGAGTCAACTGCTGGCATATTGGCTATATGCAATAAAAGTTAGCTACTTCTTCACTGATTTAGCATTGCTTTATGTTAAGACAGGAAAATCATATGAAGTGGTTAGTTATAAATTCCAAGATCCTGACGCAATGGCTTTCCTATCTTCGGCATCAGAGTCAAAAATTGGTACTCATTTATGAGTTACTTGTCTTGCATTATTTAGCTTTCTTGTATAGTTGCTTTTATTAATAACAATAATAACTATTTTTATTTGACGATGATTTATTATAGTTGAGTACTTGTGTTTGATAGATAAATAAATTAAGATGTTGAAGTTAGCAAAAAAGAAGCTAAAGTGATAAAAGTTGATATATTTCATTAATTTGAAGTTTTACAGCCTTTATCAACCTTCTATGTTTCTTTGAAGGAATTGTGAATTCTCAACTTTAGCGTATCCTTATCCATCATTGTAAATATGAACATGGATTAGGGCAGCCGATAGCGAGTTGTTTGCAAATGCCAAGAATGATTCTCTGCATTTGAGCCTGCCCTGAACTTTGGACAATTTTGAAATATTAGAATCTGTAGCCAACGTGAAGTTAGTAGTTTGATTTTAAGAACTAGTTGACTTGATTTATCCATTTAGTTGTCTTTTCTTGTTCGTGAGTATGACATGGCTACGAATAGTTGCTCTGGCATATAACTTAGCACATGGATAGCCGCAACATACATGAAGTGTGATTCAAATGTCATTTGCAAGGTGTTAATAAGTAATAACTCATTATCTTAATAGATTAGACTTTTTCTAAGTTAATTAATTTCAGGGTTCTTATGATTGTTAATCGAAGCAAATAAATATGTGCACTAATTATATTGCGAAAATTAAAGATGTAATATTTTGACCGAATCTTGTACATCATAATTAAATGGACTGCATGTTGTGTTAATGTTACTTGTGTCTTGTGTTTTATGGGGTAAGTTATTGTCATGATTTATGAACTGGTAAACCTATTTGATTCAAAATTTGATAATGACACGAGTGAACACCGTTGTCTGGTACCCTGAACCTTTTGTGCAACATCCAATGCAAATTTTCCGTTCAATGCTTTCTAACTTCTGAAGAATTTTTTTACTAGAGAATGGATTTTGGACTCGAAATTCTGTCATTTGTTGTTCCCCTGGGTAGGAGCAGGCGGCAGTTACTGAGTTGTCTTCTTTACATTTACAGTTTTGCATTTGATTCTTATTTATAAAGTTCTCCTTAATGTTGGGTTCAGTTTTCCGTTGATGCATTATATTTCAGCTGGGAAGATCTCAAGGCGTGTATCTCTCGTCCATTACCCAGAACCTAGTGAACTTCAAAAGCACAATAGCATCAACTTGAAAGAGATGTCTCAGAGGTCTTCCGCAGCCACCTCGACAATGTCTGGTCGTCACTTTGTGACTCCTTCTCGAAGGTCACAGCAAAGAAACTTTCAAACAATGAGTGGTACCTCTGCGCCAAGTAGCAAAAACAAGAGTTCCGTGTCTGGTCCTGGGGAGTCTTCGAAGCCTACAAAGAGAAGACGTGTTGATGAGCCGAGTAAGTCCACTGGTCAGTCCGCCCAAGATTTGGGAAGAGGAAATAGTGCAGTTACCTCGATAGGGTCCTTGGAGCATTCTGACAAAAGAAAATCGAAGAAGCAAAAGAAAAGTGAGGTTTGAAAGCGTAGTATACTCGAGTATTTAGGACCTACGTATAAGTACTATCAACGCATCCAACGTTCATTTCTATTTATTTATAATTTAAGTTGTTAATACACACTTTTCTTCTCCGACTCAATCACTGAAATCTTTTCAATCTAGCGTTTTTATTTTCCCTTCGGAAAACCTGTGGAGATCGTGTGTACGGCCTGGTATCTAGGCTTGAAAACATATGTGCAACTATCAATTTAATCGTGCTCTACTTGATAATTGTTAATTTTATTTTTTATCACTCAACTTTTGGTGAAGTTTCCATTGAATCACTGAACTTTGGCGCTATTATTGCTTTTCCGTTTAGCTGTCACTGCTGGATCAAGTTTTGGATTGGCCCATCTAGACTTATTGGGCTCTGAATGAAACCCAACTGGGTCCATGCCAAATTTGATAGCCTAACTCGCTTTAAACGACTAGCTCTTTCCTAAGTCTGAGTATTTCCTAGGGTGCTAAACTCCAAAGGGATGCTGCATTTTTACAGAACTTCAATATCATGTCACAGGGCATTAGTGTTTAGCAATCGCCAGTAAAAACACCGGATGAAAACAAAATTTTAGCTTTCTTATTGATCCAATGAATTCCTGTCTCGCTTCTCCATATAGAGAGTAAAGATCTCAGTTACGTCCATTTAGTACAAAGCACAGTGCTGTTTTCTGCAGCATTTTCATGTCTGTACAGTTCGAGAGTAAGGTAGATTCCGAGATCCTACTTGAGAAATTCCTAAATCTGATTATTGATGGATCACAACGAACTTGGAGGTTGAAATTCAAGTTTATAACAGCAAAAACATGGCTGCACCATCAACCAATTGGTTTTACCAATCTCACTTTGAGTCGAACCCGGGCCTTGCTTCCAAGCTCATACAGCCCAGCCTCAGCAACTACAATCCATTTTGAAGAATCCTTCCCTTCACCCCTTTTAAGTGCAGAAAGCAAGAGGATGGACAACAAATTAATCCAAGTATATCCCGATGAATCACTAGCATCCCGATGAATCACTAGCTTTCTTTTAACCTGACCCAGTTTTAGTCCCGGATACAGGTCTAAGCATCGGATGACTGAGAGACGGCTGGGAATTTCCAGGGTTGAACAGTGCATTCGGGGTTGAAGAGGTCGGGCGTATAGCTGAGAGTGGCAGCTGGGGCCCAAGATCAGACATCCCCTGTTGCATAAGCGACGTACGGGGATGGACTGGTTGGTTATTGCCATACCCGGAAACAAAGGGTTGTTGAGAGCCTGAAATAACTTGCTGCCTATTTCCCAAATTATTATTAGTTATGGCTGAACCAACCGGATGGCCCATTGCTCGAGATCCTCCAGCAGATCCAAACTGTGATGACATTATGAGGCCCCGTTCTGCAGCCAACCTCTGCCGCGTTCTTTCCAACTGTTCGCATTCTCTCATCAATAAGGTCTCAATTTCTGCAAACTGCTTCAGCTTAAGCTCTAATCTCTTCAACTGAAAGGGAAGAAGAAGCATGATTGAACTTGTCAGAAATCCAGTAATATCATGAAGGCTATAAATGGATTAAGCAATTTGAGGCAAAAACATTACAATTTCCTGAAATAAAATGTTAAATAGAATATCAGATTATAATCCATTTGCAAATAGTACAAAACTAGAGGATCCAGCATTATAAACCTTGAAAGAGGGACAGAGACTAATTAAAGTGAAAATGAACCTTCTAATAGTTGACAACCTCTACACATCATCACCATAAGACTGACTGGAGTCAGTCCCATAACCCGTTATCTTTATATTCAAGGAAGACTAGTTTTAGACACACTGGTAAACCTGTGATGTTTCTTGATCATATCCGAAGTAGTCAGCTGATTCTTCAGTTACCATGGGTTTTTAGATTCAGATTTGCTGAATTATTCTAGTTGCGAAACGTTTTCTTCAGCCTACAGATCCAGTCAGATGGACATATGTTCGAGACACCTATTACACATGCATATGCATGAACACGTGATTCTAATGAAAACATCATCTAACATGTTCTCTCTGAAGAAGGTGGTGAAAATGTCAATACACAAATGCAGGGTGGTAACTGAAACAGGAAGTTTGCCGCTTCCAAACAGTTTACTTGTTACTAGCTTGCAAGTTAGTGAATATTTTGTGAGTTCGCCCTGCCAAGAGGATGCTCTAAAGGAAATAACAGGAGAAATATATAAGAGGTGACTTCAATCAGAGCAAGGTAGAAACTAGTCCAATATGAGACCCAACAAAAGAAGTGCTTTCATAGATTGCAGCATGGAAGATATGGCTTAGGAGATAAAGATAAAGATCCGTGTAGGTCCAGATTCAGAAAAACGACATAAAGAAAGAGAGAGGTGCTAGTGTTTTTCTCAAGGCAATACATCATTCGCAAGTAGCATAAAAAAATTTAATTGCTAAAGTGTGCTCACTATGAAAGGGAAAAGAATTGTCAAGGCAATGTATAAACTTATGTTACAGTGATAATTAGAAATGAAGTGCCTAAATTCAGAAATTGGTACAGCAATTATTATTCTTATTTTCTTTGCAATCTTTCGTCAGGAATAAGGTAGTAAATTAGAACATTTTACAGCTTGAGATACTGTGATTGATGTAGGACCTGCTCAAGGAAAGCAGAGCTCCAGTATCTATTTGCTAAGACTAGAATTTAAGTTCCGATGTCTGACTCTAGACCAATTCCAAGGCATGTGTATAAAACCCAAAAATAGAAAGATGTGATTAGTGCACAGCTGATGGGATGAGATTAAAAATTAAGGAACAGTTAAAAGAGCTATATGAAATCTCTATTTAAATAAGATCACCCGCAATACTTAAATTCTTCTCATTGTTATTCCACAAAGACTTGCAAGAGTAATTAGGCCTATGATATAGCCTACTACTTCCCAATATGGTGCAGCATATTTCTAGAATTGCAAAACAAATAAAAACTCGCAGAATCTCTGAGAACCTTTAATCTTCAGGAAGTAAATTAAGCCATCACAAGAGCATACTTCTCCCTAAATAGTACAAATTATTTCCAAAGTGAAGAAAGCAATTGAGAGAGAGAGAGAGAGAGGCATTAAATCAGACAATAAGTCAATAACTAATGACTTAATTAATGAAAGCTACCAACCACAATCCAAGAGTCTTAAGATCAAATTATTAAGCAGAGTATTCACTTCAGCAGGAAAGAGGATTATTTTTTCTAAAAAAGCAGGCAAAGATGGCAGCACATACCATTACAATTCATCCTCAAGGGATTGCTCGCTTTTTTATGCCCACTCCGTGCCACACCACACCACTCCATACCCCAACCCCCTACCCGCAAATTTATCTTTTAAAGTATGTTAGAAACATAGAACAAGCATGCTTACAAAAAGAAATGTTTGGTTAATACAATAAACCTAATCGTTACGGTCAAATGCTTAGTTAATACAATAAAACTAAACGTTATTATGCACGGTACTCAATAAACCTAACCATTACGGTCAAATGCTTGGTTAACACAATAAAACTAAACGTCATTATGCACAGTACTCACAGAAAAATTGGAATATTATTAGTCAGTTTCATGAATTTGCATAATCTACTTTGAAATGTTAAAATGACATAAATAAGATGGAAAGAACAATGATCCCACTTTTAAAAGGCCTCAGGACGGGAATGCATTTTGGTCCTGCATTCTGATTGCGTTCCTCCATTTTACGATCAAGATGGTTTTGAATGGGGAGCCATATTCTTCAAAGCTTGATGGTTGTGGTGATAAGGGTGGCCAGTATATTGCAGCAGTGATAAACCATGAAGGTGATTTTTAACTAAGAAAATTACACCTATGATCAGCGTTCTACAGGAATAAGTACACTTGAATCCCATTCTAATTTTCTCGTCAAATAGGTTTTCAAAATTTGTAGCAAGTTAATCTACCAACAGTTTCCATCCAAATATGTTGTCATAACCTGCTCTCTTGGCTCACATATGATTGGAAAATTTGGTTGAAAAGACAATTATACCATCAACTTAATTACATAAATAAATTAAAAAGAATAAAAAAATGGATCTTCTTCTTCCCCCATTATCTCACCCCTCCCCCACCAGCTGTGTACACAGAAAAATTTACAAAAAATTATCTGACACCAATAAAGAGGAAAGTAATTGATACAGCTCATTGTGTCAATGGCAAAGAGAAGAAAATTGCAGAAAGATGATTAAGTCCATCTTTGAAGGTAGCCATGTTCACTATGCAATATAAAGAGAAATAAGTTAATAAGAAAATGCTTGTGGATCACCTTGATATAAGTGAAGGGCAAGTTTCAAGAGATGAGGAAATTCCAGCAAGGACGTATACAATCAGAAAATCGGCAGGGGAAGGGTAACGACTGGAGGTGGGGGAGGGACGAAAGGTGGTGTGGTGGAAGACAATCATTTTTTTATTTTTTTTTCCATTTTTATTTATTTTTTGCTTGATTGGAAAAGGAGGCATATTGCCTTTTCAACCTAAACATCTGATCTCTAGCGAGCAACATTTTTGGATGGAAAATGTGGTAAAGATTAAGTTGGTTACAATATGCAAAGTTTAAGGACCGGTTTGTCAGAAAAATTAGAACACCCAAACTCGGATATAGGTCCTATAGGATGAGGACAGTAAGAGCAATTTTCCCTTTTCATCTAGGATTATACCTTAGGCATTGATGGGGACTGCGGATGGATGTCGTGGTGGTGATGGTAAGGATTGAATGGGGGAAGAGTAAAGAATTCAATTGGGATGGTGGGCATGTGTGTTGTTTTGGTAAAAGAATTTATGGGGACAAAAGTGTGGGCACTGCCCTGGTGACAAAAGCAAGGGTTTGGTGGGTGGCTGGTGCAATGGTTGAGGGGTCGATAAGGTGGAGACATGTGCAGTGCTGTAGTGTGTTTCAAAGGTGTTGCTTTGTGTGGAGGATGGTGTGGGTAAGAACTATTAAAACCTCGCAGACCTAAAAAAATGTTTTTCAAATTGTTCTGCAGCGAGTTTGTTGTGAAGATATTTCAGCTTAGTTTTGAATAAGTAAACAGCTCAAAAAACTCATTTCCTTTTAGTCTGGTCAATAAAGTTTCAACAAGGCACCAATTCATATAACAGCACAGCAATACTCAATTTAGATAAATTTATTATGTAAAAGAAAATATCAGTTCCCAGGATAAAAGAATTACTAATGCAACCTCACCAAATTTCAGAAAAGATAAAAGACAGAAATTCTCAACAAAATAAGCAACGATGGTACCTGATGATTCACAATATTAGCAGATAACCTTTGAATTTCACGTTCTTCGTGATCAGCGAAAAGCTTCGCTTTCGTAGCTGCAGCAGCAAGACCAGCTTCAGCAGCAGCCCTCACGCTTTCAGCAGATAATGGAGAAGCCTCTGTATCCTGTTGACTCCAATGACTTTGCCCTCCAATCATATCTTCTGAGAATGTCATTTAAAGGAATTAAAAGAAGAAATGAGAAGACTAAATAATCTACAGCATACCTTTTTTACTACAATTTGTGTTTTTCCCTTGATGAATCGCTCTCTCACAATTGTCCTTAGATAAGGCGGCCAAGGAACCATGGGCACAGGCTGCAGCCACTCTTGGCCCCAATGCAGAGGCCAGAAAGGCAACCTAGATATAACAGTAAATAAGTATTTAATAAAAAGTGGTAAAAGCCAACTGAGAAGCCAGTATTTGAGGCAAAATTATGCAATGCTAAAATCAGAAACAAGATATTTAAGTGAGAAAAGCTGAGAGGTGGAAAAAGAGAGGAGCTTTACTTCGAATACAGATGCATAAAGATGTTGCAATCTAAATAGTATCAAGTCGATGTCAGGGTAAAAAAACCTTGTGACATTCGGAAGAGGAAATACAACCAAATCTTCCCACCCACACCGACCTCAATACTGCCAGGAGATTAAGGGAACAAGGGAATATGTGCAAGTATAATAGTAAGATAAAATTATTCTAGTGAATTAAAATTGGTAAGCTAAAAAGAATGGTAGGCGAAATCTGATCAACCCATTCGCACTCGTGAAACTGTAAACCCATATTTACCCCCACCTTTCGGTTCTGGTTCCGGTTCCTCCAAGTGCGTTTTCTTCTCCTATTTCCAAAGAAATAAAAATGCATAAAATATGGGAACAAGGCCTAATAAGCCCACATAAATCATGAAACACCTGCCCATATACAGATCATGAAGCGCCAATCTCCAGTCAGTTCCCTGGACGGATAAAAGATGATTCTCTCCCATCACACAGAAATATGGGGGGAAGAGTGACAAAATTGTTTGTAATAGCTCATAATATGACCAGCAAGCACAACTAAACCAATACCCAAGCATTAACCGACATAAGTAGCAAAGCTTGCTACCTGGTATGGTGCTATCTAAAAATGGGACCATAAAGAAGTGGCATTGACGAACTGCAAAGTTCGGAAAATAATCTCGAGTCTAAGTTGGTTTCAAGCTCTGATGCTCGGACTCTTCGAAATAGTTGGAGTATCCGTGGCAGACACGACACGACACGACATGGGTATGGGATATGTGTCGGATCCTCCAAATTTCAACTGGACACTTCGTCGTTTTTGCTTCTTCTTCCTTTTTCTTCTTTTTTTTTTCTTTTTCATTTTCTTGTTTCCCACTTTTTGCTCTCTATAAACCTAGCGTTATCGCCGAGAGGGTGGAGAAAGACGACGATGCTAGATTTTCCCTTCTTTTTCCTCTTCTTTCTTTTTTCTTTCCATTTTCTTCTTTTTTTCCTTCTTTCTCTCTCCATATCGGTGATTTAGGGTTTTGTTTGTATAAAATGAAAATGAATTTCATATAGTGCTACTTACTGCTTTACTAAGTCCAAATTACAATTAAGTTCCTCATTTTCTATTTTATATAACATTTAGTAATTCTCATTATTGAAAACTAAACCCCAAAATTCTATTTTATTCGTCTTAACCCCTTATTAAATACACATTTCCTTCATTGTGAATAATTAATTTTGGCCTATTTAGCCTATTTAAAATGACATCTTGGATTAATAAAAAAAATTGAAGTTTGAAAGACGTACCCACGTACCCGTGTCCGAAATTTGGACTATTTTTAGTCATGTTCCCGTATCCTACATTTTAGAAGATAATAGATCCGACACGTAAATACGTACATGTACCCGATACCCGTACCCGAGTCCGAGCATCATAGGTTTCGAGGGTGACCTATCTAGACCATAATAATCATTGAGTAACCCAAGTCTACCAATAAGTGAAAGAGCATTCCAACCAAACCATTTATCTTAGGTGGCTTATCATGACTTCAGACGATAAGCCCCTGTTTGACACCCATTTTTGACAAAAAATAAATTCTAGAATAGTGATTGATGGAAGAATGTGTGGTTAAAAAGTAATGAGAATTTTTGGGTTTATGTGTAGTATTATTTTATTGATAGAATGTGTGATTGAAATGAAGAAAGAAAAAAAAAATGAGAATGAGAATGAAAAACAATGGGTGTCAAACAGGGGCTAAAAAAGAGATGAAAAATATGCGGAGTGAAAGACAAAAGCGCGTGTATATAGAAAGAGAGAGGAAGAGGAGATAGATAGATAGATAGAGAAGGGAGTTATATACAAATTGCTTAAGCATTAATACTGGAGAAACTACTTACCAGGTTCAAAACAGGGTTTCTGGAATTCGCAAACGGAAACTTATTTTCAAAATCACCATCTTGCAAGCTGGACCCTGTATCCATAAGAATGTAAATGTGGAACCGCAGAAGTTGCTCAATGTGCACAGAAGGAAAAATACAGCAAAATAAAACATGCAATGCTACCATTTGAATGGGGATGTAATATTCTATGATTATCTTGGCTCTGTGCATTTGACGAACCAGGTATGCTTGTAACATCAATGTTTACCAGCGAAGAACCATCTAGAGGAAGACGCACAAAATGAAGGATGCACTGTGCTTTTGACTTTGTACCAACATGCTCAGCAATTTGATTCCAGTTTTCGTTGTACAGTTGCATCCCCTCAAGTAGAAGTAGTGTTTCCTGGTCACTCCAATTATCTCCATCTGCATCTCCATAATCATTTGTGGAACTGACCTTCACAAAATCAAGGCTAGAGTGACAGGCAACAAATCTTCCCTCGTTGAAGCATTCCAAACACAATAGTACATCAACCTGTCGAAGGTGTTGGTTAGCCACAAAGGAAATGCAGCATAAATGTCAATCAATTTTTTCTTCACAGAACTTTGGAAACTCAATAAGTGTTGTACACTCAGGGAGGACTCGGAAAACAAAGTCTTTATTTATCACCAACTCCTCAAATGAAGAAAATTAGCATAGCAATACCCAGTCATTTGGCAGCAATGACTGGTAAAAACATCATTCTTTTTATCTCTTCACCAAATATTCAAATCCTGTTATGCCTAAATTACAGAAACCTGAGTGATATTTAATTGTGACATATTTCACAAACCACTAAGATATAGTAACTCATAAATTTAAGTGAGAGCACAATGTACTGAGTGTAGGCTTAAACGAATGTTACATTCAGAGGTGTGTTGAACTACTCTTGGAAATTTTATTTGTCAATACATCATATGGGAATGATCTATGATAGGTGGGTCACTGATCCCTATGAAGCATCTTCATGCGCTTTGCAGTATTAACGGCCGATGTGTAAATAAATTTGCCGAATGTTCGTGCACATCTTCATCCATGTATTTATATGTCCATTGAGATACATAAACTAGATTATATCCTAAAAGTCTTTAGAAGGATATCTCAATAGAATTGGACTAAAGGCAGATTTAATCTCATCGACTCTTTTCATTTCTAAGGCAATGATGACAGTGGTACATAGTAGTCTCCCATAAGCAATTCCACGTAACCCAATCACTATTGAAAATATAGAACTAGAAATCTTTTTCGGAGAGTGTGAGTAGGATAAGATTTTAACTCAAAATGCAGAATTGGAGCACTTTTTGGTGAATAACAAAGCAAGGGCTAAAACCTAGCAATCATGGAAAATCGAGTTAGGGTTTCAAGTTAAGGGTACGAATCGGGAGTGATCAAGTTAAGGTTGTTTCACGAGTCAAAGAAGGATTCAAAAGGTTGTACAGACTCATGAACTTGATCGTATCACACCGTCTGCTGAGTAGAAAAATAGCATATTTATAAATGAGATGCATAATAATAAGGTATAAATTGTCACTCACCAACTATATGAGTATACCTAGAGTTCTAAATATACTTTGATAGCATAAGAGCATATCCAAATGACTATTTAAACATGAGATACTCTCTATTTTAAAGAGTCAACATTTAAAATCATGCTCCAAAAAACTCTTTAAATTAACATTTTAATTTAGAAAGTGAGTTTGGCTCTCCAAATTTGGAGATTCAAACTCCCTCTCTATAATTAAATGCATTCAAAGTGTTTCAATTTTCAATGAAGGAAAACAATAAAATAATCTAAAGAAAAGCTAGTTAAAATAAAAGATAAAGAAAAATAATAAATATTTTTTGGGAGTGGTAAAATTAAGTGTTAAATATAAAGAGTTTGTTGGAATATTTCAAAATTTTAACTCTCTAAATTTATAGATGTTCTCCAAATGATAGAATATGTTTTTTAAAAATAGAGAGTCTCTTGAAAATGCTCTAAATGACATAATTTTTAACCAATAGCCATGCATAAAGCATATATATTAATAAAACAGAATTGACAATTACCCATAAGAAATTCCCGTATTGTACATTTTCCCATGTTTGTATCAACTACCTTTCCAGAAGGGATGTTCCACATAAACATCACTTCTTCCAAACTTCCACAGCAGTTACCTAAGCCTAAGCCAGAAAGAAGCTATAAACTGCAATGGCACTCAGCCTTCATGTTCCTGACACAAGAAGTTACAGTTATAGGTCTTCCACATCAGTATCGCATGGTTCTTTGGGCCCAAAAAGTGCCTTCAACTTCCACCAAAGTTATTTTGAAGGAAAGGTCTAAAGCAAAACCCAGGGGTCAGGGAAGCTTCATCTGATCATTTCCATGATATAGCACAGTCATAGTACTTCACTCCAAAAGTTTGATTGTATTTGTCCCTAGCACAATCAGGATTATTTCTCAACCCAACTTGAGGTAATCTCAAATGAGCAATGTTTGGCTTTGATCGACTAGACTTATTTAAGGCTATAGGTTGCCCTGATCAGCAAGATTATGCATTCTTGAAGCTTTCTGAAGCCATTTTTCAGTCTAATATCTATTTTCCTTGCACGAAGAAATTTTTGCGTAACTACATAACTTCTACCTTTGAACATTTCTTATATACTCAAGTTAAAAACACATGCTCAAATGTCTCTTTATGTTACACATAAGTATGATCAGAAAACCAATGCCCACATCTCAATTTATGCCTATAAATAATAACAAGTCGAACCAAAGTACTGAATTTGAGATGAAGAAACTAAAATGAAGATTTAACATTCATATGTGCCTTTAGGGTACTTGTCATCAATGAAAAGACCAGGGACTCTCATTCAAGAATGGGCATAGAGGCTACAACATACATTGCAAAAAAAAAAAAAGGACTACATTTTCAAACTTGCATAAATATCTATATTATAGAATATATAATAATACCTCCACAGAAGAGACAAAGAAGGTGAGTTAACGGCAATCAAGAACAATGGTGTCTTGAAAAGAAAATAAGACAGTGCATAGAGGTTAAAAGAAGTAATTTCAAGCGTATGCTATTTACCTCTTTCTGCGACTGATAATACACAACAGGAGTTGACCTAGAGCAATGATTACATTGATGCTCAGATAATTGCTCTCGGATGGTGCTGTCCAAGTCGGAGTCCTCTTCGTGCGGACGACCAAGTTCTGGATAAATATCTGTTGCCTTGAGCCTACATTTAGGCTTGTCAAAGTGAATCAAACTATGAATGGATTTCAAAGCATCTGAAGGCACATGAAGTTCGCCATTTGAATCCTGGCATAAATATGTTCCATCCTTCTGGAGCTCAGATTTAAGAGGAGTTGCACAATAGTTTATGATTCCCCAATGATCAAGAAATCTCATAATCCGAGTTAAATCATCCACATCAATACCATTTACGAGTTCCTGGCAATCAGTGACAGATAAGTGCTTCTCTGGGTTCTCCATGTACTTTGCAACAATAAAATTCCGACATTCCATGTACTTCTCTGGTGTATGATCAACTGACTTCCCAGAGAAAAAATGAGGCACCACTTGTCTCTCCAATCTATGCACTGAATTTGGTGAAAACCAGTCTGTTTATGAAAGGTACCAAAACAACTAAAATTAGGGGATGCATTCTAACCTGCACAAAAATGGAGAAATACACATAGTAAACAAATAACGGTTCAATACAAGAATGCAAATGGAGCTCTTTAAAGGCATGCAAAAGCAGCATATTATTAATGTTCTGGTCTTCTCACTCTCTAAGCGTACCAGGAGCTACCGATCCTGTACAATGATACCAAAGAAGGAAACATTGCACAGAAAATGACCTAAAAAAGCAAAAAATAGTCACCCCACAACAGCAAATTTTCCATTCTGACCAGTAGAGAATCAAGATATACGAGTTACAATTTGTTTTGTACTAAAAATGTATCTGTGTGCATTTTGGAGGTGTTGGGCCTGGGAGTTTGCAACATACCAAAGTCAGGCTAAGAGCTCGAAGAGTCACTTCCAGACTGAAGCTTTCTTTTGGCATTTTAGCCTGCTGTTTTTTTCCGGCCAGACATGTTTATTATCACATAAGCTGATTGGAGTTTGAAACATACACCAAAATTTGAATAAAGAAGTCATTCATTATCGATCACAGAATGAGAATAGAACATAGTTCATTTTAACATTTAATGTTAGAAAATATCAATTGAAAATTGCAAGATATGCATTCAACTGAGCTGTTGTCATAAAGCATACCCATTATTACTAACCAAAGAAACGGGTGTGGCAGGTATTCAATAAACCCAAATTTTCAACTAATATATTAATATCTCTAAAAAATTGAAGCTTAAAACTAGAATTACATACAGAAAGCACTAGAAAAGAGTAACTGAGCAACCTGCATGCACTGGCACAACATGGACTCGACCAGCGCTCCCAAACCTTTTAGTAACACCGCAGCCAGCAATTATTGGCGGAGGCGTGATCGCATACGATGCACCCCCGCTCCTGCTTGCAGTATCCTCCTCAGAAGCCCCTAATAAAGCCACACTATCCCACGGCACAGCAGAGAGCACCTGCAGCTGTCCATGTGAAATGTTTTCCAACACCGCCACCCCATTCTGGCCCTGCCCTCTCCTCTCTCCATTTCGTGCTGACCTCTCCACGTCCACAATCCCCAATACCGATGAGTGGGGCCTACTGACAACCCTCTTAACTGCTACTGGGAACTCACATATTTTCACCCCGCCATCAACCAACGTTTCACTTTCTTTTGATCCTGACACGGATGTGGTCCGATCTGAACTTTGATGGTGGTGATCATAGTCAGTTTCGGGGTGGTTATGAGGTGGGTCCTGGTCAGGGTCATCTTCGTCATAGTTCTCCTCAAAAGCTTCATCATTTAGAGGTTCATTGATTTTAGATTTCCGAGAAATCTGGTTCCCCCTTTTCCGCTTCCTCCACTTATTCCTCCCCTCTAAACAAAACAAAGGAAATGCAAGAAAATCAAATTATTTTTCAGCTTAATTTTACAAAGTTCTGAGAAAAACATGAAATATCCATTAAATCTATTAGTTTATAATCACAATTTTGCCCATATAAACATGGATTTGAATTCTAAAAAAACAAAAATTAAACATGTCGAGATTATGTTAACAAATGGGTCTATGAAACTAAACACGTCTCGCACAACAAAAAAGGTTTTTCTGTCAAATTTAACACATGGGTCTTTGAAAAGAAACATCAAAACACACGCACAAAAATACAATTTAGCTTAATTTCACAAATGCCTTTCTGCTGACCCAATTTCACAAATGGGTCAGGGTCAGCAAACAAAAACATAAACCCAAAACCAAAAGAAGTTTATAGCTTCACAAATACGTCTCCAAAACAAGCAAAAATCAATTAATTCTAGTTCAATTCAACTGAAGGGTTGATGAATGCGAATTTATACAAATATAGAAACGCGGAATTAGGGGCTTATGATGCGTTACCTGAGGAGGAAGGTAGCATTCTGTGGGAAATTGAGAGGGAAATCTAGAGTTGGTGTGGGTTTAAGGGAAGAGAAATTTGTGGGTCTCTGTGATTGGTGGGTGGGGGAGACTAGTGGGTAGCTGCGTGTTGTGTGTGAAAGAGAAAGAGAGGTTTTCTGACTTCTGTTGTGAGTTCCTCTGTCTATTGGGAGCTCCTTATTTGGGGAAATTTCTCACCTCACTGGCAAAGCTGGTTGTGTGTATACAAAAGTTGAATTTATTGAAAATCTACTTTTTAGTCCTTCAAGTTTTTTGTGAATAAGAATCTGTCCCTATTGTGTTTTGAAAATATTGCATGGAGGTCCTCAATACCTATACAGTGAGTTGGAAAAAATTCACTGTTGGTCCTCATTTATTGTCCCAGTGCAAGTTGGTCTCCAACACTAAAAAGTAACAAATTGCTCATCAACTTTTTTGTACAAGCAATCGCTACCCACCGCGATGAAAATAAAATCACATTGGTTCTTGTAAAAACCTGTCTGGCCTCAAATTATAGATGCTAAATTAAATTGAGATGTAAAATCAAGTTTTAAAAACTTGGAAATACGATTAATTCTTGTGAAATTAAAATGTAATGATAGATTTGAATATCAATTTTTAAAAATTGGAGATCGACTTGATATTAATTCAATAGGTTCGGGATTGTAATGTAGCTTTAATTTGGATTGCTTATTTAACAATAATGAAAGATGAAGGACGTAAATATCTAAAGATTGTAGAGTCAAATTTGCTATGTGAGACACTAGTCTTCATTGCAATTTTAAAATAGGGGAATCCGGATATGTAGAAAGAGTAACGAATAATGCTAAGTAATCCCACTGTGATTGTCACCTCAGTCTAAATAGCTTTAGATAATATGCTAAATAAAATATGGAATTAAATGAGTCCGCTTATCATTTAATGCAATATCAGCGTCCTTTAAATTAGGATTGCAACTCCAGTAAAGTTAAATAGCATTACTTAAAAGTAATGCTATTTATTATTATAAGATGGAGTATCGGTGATATAGCAACTCATTATTCCTCACATTTCCCTCCCTCCCTAAAAATTGAACTATTAAATCTTTTTTTCTACATAGACTGTCACATCACCGATATTACATCATTATAATAATAACATTATTCATTTTGAAAATTAGCCACTTTTGAAAACTTTTGCAATAGGATGATCTCAATTTTCGTGTGATTTAAAAAGTTGATAAAAATTTAAATTAAAGTCAACGAATCAATGATTAATTTTAACCACATATTTTATGGAATTCATAATTTTTATCAACTCTTTAATCACATATTTATCAAAAAAAAATTATCAAAATATGCTAAAAAATTAATTTTTAACTACACCAAATAGGGACATTCTTTTACGTAAATATATCAAAATACCCTTTTGTAAAAAATTTAAAAGCTTTTGCAAATATAGTTCTTCTAACACCTCGAACACAAAATATCGAGTTATGAACAAAGAAAATTAAAAGATATAGGTCTACAGGCTCGTGATTGTAAAGTCCTAATTATTGACTGAACAGGGCACCTCTACCTCCTGCCCCTTCGATCGATAAAAATGGAGAGTAGAGCTTTTATTTATTTTTTCTTGGACATTTCAAGACTCAATTAACTCGAAACAAATCAAATTGATTTTTATCTATCAAACTTAATCGACTATAACAAAAAAAAAAAAGTTATTTAACAGCTTTTATACAAATTCGCCAAAACGAATAGAGCTCGTTGCAGATCTAAAGATGTTAGTTGGATAATATGATAGGACAATTCAATTTTCACGAGATAGAGGAAAATTGAACTATCATATCCCATTATTTTACTTAAATTGTTACATCACTATAATGACATGTTAGTTGGAACTCACCATATCAATTTAAATGACCATTTAGATTTTAGTGTGACATAATAAAGTTTACTGACTAAAGTCTAAACATTGACGCTAAAAGTTTTAGTAGAACCCCTTGAGAAGATTCCGCCTCGTCACTTGTGTCATCTAAAACGAACGGTAATCTGTCTCTCAAAATACAATGTTTCTTCTGAAATTAAAATACAATATAATATTAATTACGTCAAGAGAACCAAACTTAATTGTATTATTTTAGACCAGTTGATGTCAAACATTAAAATTTGAAATTAATTTTCAAATAATCTGGAGAGAGAATTAATTAGAAACTAAATACTCTAAAATTATTTTGGAGTGTAGAAAGTCGAATTAGAAGGGTCTTATTTCTAGATTTCAATATGACGTTTCCATCTTTTAAATAAATCTATTTCATGATATCCCAAAAATAACTAATCGAAATGGGGGTGAATTAGTTTTCAAAACCTTTTTGAGAAATTTTTCCAAATTTAAACAAATTATGAATGAATAAAACAATCAAGTAATTATGTACAAATACAAAAGCGATAAATAAAAGGGAATAGATTTTGCAATCGATATAATGTGGATGTTCGATCAAAAGCAATGATTTACGTCATCTGTTACCAAGCTCTCAGTCACGAATAAGGCATTTTCACTAATTGTGATTGAATTATGGCGCAATCCAAAGCCTAACAAAGTTTCTGGTGACTTACACACAACGAACGTCGATCTTTATACAATATTGAGTTTTTGGGGATCTCAATATGATTCAAACTATTGAGCTTTCTAGATACCTCAATATGACCCACAAATTTGAAGAGAACTGATTTTATAATTTGAAATTTCCCTATTAATAATTAATATAAACAAATTAAGTACTATGAGAGAAATAAAATAACACTTCAATGAATAGCAATAATGGAATATTCAAGTGTTAGATGAGAAAACATTGACGAAGAAGATGAATAAAGAATTCGATTCAATTAATCAAATGTATTCACAATAAATGTTTTGATAATAAATACAATGTAAGATAAACATAATTTTACTCAAGAATGTCTCACTTTAATGCTCTTAAGAAGTCTTGCAATGAATGTAAAAAAATGAATATATTCGTAGAGTTCAATGAGCAAAAATATATGTGGAACCGAATAAGCAACCGACGTCTGTTTTTATTTCCGGACGTACAAAACTAGTCGTTGTGCACCAAACATCAAAACGGTTTAAAAAGTGACTGTTATATGAATCAGATGTTCGGATGATCCAAACATTCACTACTTGATTCGGACGTCTGCAATTTCGTCCGTTTTGACTTTATTTGAACTGATGTGAATGTTTTTGAATAGTATAAGCCATTTAATGGGTTTTTCAAAATATGAGCTAAGTTCAATTATAATTTTGAAAATTAATTTTGCTTTTGATAAGCGATAATTTTTGCAAGTGATGATCAAAATAACTTTTGGCACGTAAAAATGATTTTTGAGCTCTTATCGTTTATTGCTAAGAGTTGAAGTTGTTATACATTTACAAATAAAAAGAGAAGCATCTAGTCTATTGAGCTTCCTTTTGGCGTTTGGCTTTTGTAATTATTGTCTCAAATGATTTGATTTGAATGGTCGACTTTCTTCATTGTGAGTCCAATTTGTAATGTGAAAGTCTTGATGGCGATCTTTTTTGTCCTCAATTAATCAATATGACATTTTGATGTTTTGAAAACTTAAATTTAATTGTTAGAATCAAGGACAACTTGTATGCTATGATCAAAATATTAAAGCTAAAGTCAACCATATGTCAACATTCTGACCATTAGATCACGCAATATCCCACCATATTCAATGGTCACGACTCTTCATCATGAATCACATTTATAATGTTGCATATAATTATCGTACCCATTAGAAACTTTTTTTTCAATTCAAACATATTTATCATCAAATAGTCCGTAAATTCTAACAACATAATATCTTCCATTTAAAATCACAATACCATGTTCTCAGTATTATAATGACTTTTATGGTAGTCTTATGTCAAGTTCACTTGAAGCACGAGATCTTTAGTCATTTTTCTCATTTATTATTTAAGTTCACATTTTTTAATGTTTTGTGATTAACCAAATGCACAGGTTTGAAATGTACATGTCTATCATTTAACCAAACAATTTCTCCGTACAAAATGAAGAAACATAACATAAATTTTCGACATTTTGACCTAATTCACGTACTCTAAATTTTCAAGACCAAATGCTTCTATGCAATAGCGTTTACTTCTTAAATTTATTCAACAAATGCAGATATCAGGCTAATGCAGTACCATCTAAAGTCAACAGTCTTGGTTTTCTGCCCAAATGAGCAAGATAAAACCAAATTTATGGCCTACTCTATCTCTTCTTTGCTTTTTTTTTTTTCCAAAAAAAAAATTTATAATAAAATAATATAAAAATAAAAAAATAAATCTTCTTAATAATTTTAAATCTTATGTCAAGCTTTTAACATAAAAACAAATTTAATTTTCACATATGATTATCATAGCGAAAATAAAATATAAATAAAAGTAATCATCTCTTCAATCCATAAAAAAATGACTCATCTCTAACAATTAAACTCTAGTAATGGTTATTAATGAAGATGAAATCACGGGCACCATTTAGAGATCGGTGAGACTGTGAGTTAAAAACACGTCACGCGTAAAATGATTTGATGGGATGACTCTTGCAGTCGTTTCGGTGATTGTCCTTCGTAAAAACGTAATTAATCGCACATGAGCCCACAAATCATCAGAAAGAATCGATTTAGCAAGGTCGATGAGATAACAAATTTTTGGATCAAATATGTTGCTCGCCTTGTTTCCTATTCATTTGTTCGAAATATACATATCCAATTCTTGTTTTGATTTTAAATTTGAATGTATACATTTTTAGTTTCACAAACTATCCTTGTCCTAACCACGAATTGTTAATCCATGTAATGTGTGTTTATTGCTATTGCCTTTGTATCAAAATTGTGGGGAATAATAATTTCATAATATCTATTCAATGACTTAATTGCTTATATATTTAAGGTAATGTCTAAATTTTATGACCTTATTTAGATAGGAATAATTATTGTACCCCTACCATACTTATGAGGGTTCGCCCAAACTCCGCTTCAATGAATAAGACTATCTTTTGTCGATCAATTTGTGACGATTGCAAATCAGATCCAATTGAGTTCTCATTTGCTAATATTTATGTCTAGTAATCTAGTCAGCATCCAAATATTTTTTTCAAAATTAGCCCCTGTTTGTTAGACATTATTTGCCAATTTCTAGAAAAATTATTACCGTTGAACAGTGGAGCCGCCGAAATATTTGACCAACATGTGAGATAGTGGGGCCCAATAATTTGAAAAAAGGGTAAAATTCTTCATTTTTTCCTCAAAGTAATGCAGGCCAAAGAGGGGCTTAATATAATTTAATTAAAATGACATCAAACATTAAAACTTGAAAATAATTTTGCCAAAAATTGGAGAAAAACAATTAGAAATCAACTATTTTGCCAAATAGGGGCTCAATTTCAAGAACATTGAGAGTCCGTTTGGTGCACATTAAAATGAGAGAATGCATTTTTTTGGAGTGATGTGATGGGAAATATACGGTTGAAAAAGAAGAAAAAGTTATTAATGTGATGAAAAATATTATTTTATTGAAAAATGTGTAATTAAAAATGAGTAAAATAATAAGAATGAAAAAAATAATGTGGTTGAAAGAGGGGCTGAGTATCGCAATATGTATATAAATCATACACAAATAGCCAACTGATTTTCATTCTTTGACTTGCTGAAAACAAAGTGAAAATGGGCACCAGTTCCAAAGTTTTGATGTCTCCATCAATGTGCGTGGTTCGATGATGATGGCAGGTGGGCAAGCTCAAAAGAGCTGGTACTATTTTCTTGACTTACGATGATTGTTTTAGAATTTCACTTCATAATAATAATATTAAAGAGGAAATTTCAGTCTGAACATTTAATCACAACCGCAAGGTATTGAATTCATTTTTACATTTTAATACAAAATACTAATAATAAAAAATTAACTAAATATAACTTCAAAACCTGAAAGTTGTTTAACCAACGAGGTTAACAAACAGTCGATAACAAGTGTAACAGAACATCTTGTTAGTCGGTCCTAACACAAACGGGAGTTAATCGACCAACCCTTAACATGTGACCGATTAACCGACCATCTATTTAAGGAAGCACACAATACATTCTTTCTCATAATTCTGCTCAAAATTCAAAAAAGATGTCTTAGCGCCTGTCGTCTTGAAAAAAATTGCTAGAAAAATTTGGTTTATGTCGAATCACCGACCCCACCATGTTTGATTTAAAACCAATGCATGCCTTTTATCACTTCCAAAAGACTTATTAGCACAAAATGTCCCTACATTTGGCATTTAGTGTGCAAAACATCCATACGGTTCAATTTTTTGCATTTTTACCTCTATTTTAACGTTTCATTGCGGAAAACATCATTTTCCTCAATTTTCATCCAATTTCTCTTTAAAAATATGTGAAATGACAAATATACTCTCTTATTTAATAAAACAAGAAAAAAATAAAGAGCTAATTGCAACCATATTCCCAAATTTTTCAAAAAATTACACATGTGTCCCAAAAAAATAATTAAAAATCAAAACTAAAACCAAAAACAAAAATAACTTCATCCTCTTCCCCCACCCCAACCAAACCAAAAAAAAATAAAAAATAAAATGGAATAAGCGCCTGTTCGGTACAGCTTAAAATCCAATTAAAATTGAAAATATGACCGTTATTGGGTCCCACCCGTCTAATAAAAATCAACAATAACGGCTAGTTTTTCAATTTTAATCCAATTTTAATCTCTACCGAACACGCCCTAAATAGGACCATCGGCATCCATCTAGCCAACCACCACCCAATCACCACCTAAAGTGTTGGAGCTCACTCCACAAACCGCCACCATCAACCTCCAAACGCTTTCCCATAAATCAATTGAAATATATTTATATGGCCAAAATCAACCAAAAATACAGCTGGTCGCGCAGACATACACACTCCCTTTCTTCGTCAATTTCGGCGAGGGCAATGGTTCCCATTGTTGCGGACCACCCATTCCGGCTTCACCACATAACGTCGCACCTGCTGCAACAATGGGCCTCCATCAATTTCATCCTAGTTTTTGTTATTTTTTGACCTTCAATTTAACGTCATTCCCCTTGCAAATGGCAACCCGTACTCTGAAAATATAGTAGGTTAGGTTTAACAGTATATTGTAATGTACTAAACTAGAAAGTTGAAATTGAAAATGATGTCAAGTGGAGTGGGATGGGGAAGAGGAAGAAGTTATTTTTGTTTTTGATTTTTAATTATTCGTTTGGGACTTATTTGTAATTTTTGAAAAAAATTGGGTATATGGTTGCTATTAGTTCTTTATTTATTTTCTTTTTTTAATTTAAAGATGAGGATATATTTGTCATTTCACATATTTTTATAGAACAAATGGATGAAAAGTGAGAAAATGATGTTTTCCGTAATGAAACGTGAAAATAGATGTGAAAATGCGAAAAATTAAAATGTAGAGATGTTTTGTGCCAATAAACCTTTCTAAAAAGTCAATTAAACCTTTATTGCTACCGTATGTGTAGAAAACCGTGGGTGGGTGAGGTAATTTGTGAGTATACGAGGGAAATGAACGACCGCAAGGGCAAAATTGAGTATTGTCATTTACAATGACTTATGGTACTGTAATTGTCTGAAAATGGAGTCAGATGGTATAGAATAAAGAATTGATATTTGAGCAACCAATGGTCTGATATTTCCTATTAATTCAACTTTAATTATGGCCAAACAACTTCTTATACTTTGTACCCATTTAACTAAATACGCAAAAACAAGCCAACATAATATTTAAAAATCATAAATGAAACGCAAACTTATGAAATAAATGAAAGTGCAAATGTTTTTACCCACTCAAAATGTTGAAATAATGACTTCTAATAACTGTTCATGAGATGCCTGTGTTGAGTACTGAAACATTTGTAAAATATAAATTAGTGGGACTTTAGTGTTAAAAGAAAGATTTCGATAAAAATAAAGAATGAAAGAAAATGGTTCATTTGAATTTAAATAAATTTAAAATATCTTTTTTATAATTGAAAGGGTAAATGAGTATTTTTATCTTTGGAATGTTATTTATAGTCAACGACTGTAATAGTTATTCACGTGACAACTTGTTATTTGATACATTAATTTCCTATAATTTTGTTTCCTCAAATAACTGGTTGACACAAAAGGAATGATCAACGCAGTCGTTGACTATAAATAACATTACTTTTAGGAAAAATTTCATATATAAGAGAATAAGTATTGTCCATTTCAAATCTAAAAAATATGATTTAAAATTTCAAAAATCAAATACTAATTAAATTTATTTATGAAAAAATTAATTAAAAAATATTTTATTAATTAAATATATTAAAGTCACAATTATATAGTACTTGGTCACAAATTATCGAATTAATTGATCACGAATAAAAATTTTTATGTGTTACAAATTATTTTACGATCATAAATAAAAAAATTTATAAGTCACAATTTATTCATTTTATCATAAATTAAAAAAATTACAGGTCACAATTTATTTATTGATCACGGATAACAAATTTTATAAATCACGATTCAAAATTTTTAGTCACGTGTTATATATTAGTCACAAGTAATTTGTCACATATTATGTGAGGGTGAAGGACGCACATGAGATCTTTAAAGTACATAATCCACCCAAGCAACAATTAGTCTTGGAGGAAGTCAAATTTGTTGTTGAAGAAGTTCAACAAGGGTCCAATGAGATAAAACATAAAAGTCTAGGGAGCCTTAGACGAGATGAGAATGGAAAGTTCAAAGTTTGGAAGGCAAAAAGAGGATACAATGCTGGAAATTGCAAGGAATGTAAGGTTGCAAGATTTCATCATGAGCCACCATAACCAATTTATCCATACAATCTAATTAAAGACAATAAAGTAAGCGCTTAATGGGAGGCAACTCAATTTCTAATTCTTTTATTTATTTTGCTTTCTGTACTGCATTGCATATAAATTTATTTTGATTATTAGTTTGCATTAAACTTATGCACGTTTCAATTTATACGGTATCACAATCATATCATGTTTCTCTTTAGGTCATTGAATTTATTGTTGGTTATTTCAATTATTTGAGCTAGGTAACACATGTTTTGGGTTATTTGATCTTTAATATTTGATTTGATTGCTACGTGCAGGAACATAACGTCACGGAATACTCAAACCAACATAAACTAAGAGGAAAGCATGGTGAAGAAGATTGTCTAGCCGTCACACATAGTCTCACACCCTCAACAGAAAAATTCGGGGGGTTCCTTTTCATTTTCTTCCCTATCCCCTATATTATTATTTATACTTTATGATATTGAGGACAATGTCGATTTTAAGTTTGGGGGTGGGAAAAACTTTGAATTTTTTACTTTTTAAGTGTTTTTATTAAGTATTTGTGTGTTTTTTCTTCGTTATTACTTTAATATATAATAAAATTTCAACAAAAAATTATAAATATTTTCTTATTTTAAGTTGTTTGCTTGTGTGAGTTAGATAACCTAGCTTGCAATGATGATTATATTTAAAATTTGGTATTAATTTATGAATGGTGGATATGTTGCATGCTAAATCGATTGATACTTAATCCCGCAAAATTTGATATTATACGCTCACTAAAATTGAGTTTTCATCATGATGCAATAAGTTGATTCATATGCTAGATAGGTTGACAGATTGAACATAAATACTATACCCAAAACTATAATATATTAATGATCATTAGACCAAATTTAACATAATTTGGAGATATTTCACGGTTGTAGAAAGATACGGACGTGGGCAGGGTTTCCATGTGTGAAAATTTTTGTGTGAATTGTCTTATTTTAATAGGATAAAATTGAGCGAAAATCTTAAGTCGGAAGTCGTTTTTCTTGAATAGGTGTTTAACGAGGATATTGCATTAATCAGGGTAGAACAATATATAAAAGACATCTTTTTGTAACTTTTATGACTTTAGTTATTAAGATTGTTAGAGTATTTACAACTTGGTGCCCTAAAATCGCCTGATTTGGGAGTTATCGACCAAAAGCTCGTTACATGGGTCATATAGAAAGTTTAAGGGAGAAAGTGTGCAAAAACAAAAAAAAAAAAAAAAAAAAATTGAAAGAAAGTTGGTGCATGAAATAGAAGATGCACCGAATGCCCTGATTAAACTCCACACACTTATTTGAGAAAATTTGACATTTGATGAGAGATTATTAATCCATTATAGTCCTAGAGGTAGAGGTAATCAAAAAATTGGAGAATCCTTATTTATTGATGTATTGACTTATAATTAGTAGAGTCCACCTGAAGTAGAGAGAGTGATGATAGTAATGAAAAACTCAACCTTAGATTACACATTGGAAAAAGAGAGAAAAAAGAACAAGTTTGAGGCGTGTGAATCATACGAGAGGTGAAATGATATATTTGACCACAAAGGTTTTGGAATTGAAGCAACTTGTAAATTCATGATTGTCTACTTAATTCTTCATACGTACATGTCAATTTTGCATTGGAATAGTGAATATTGGTTTGGAATTGTAATTTTGAAACAATTTGTAGATTTAGTACTGTAGTTTCAAATACTAAGATAAAAAGTTAGATTTCTAACCAAATATTTTGCATACTTGTGTGTTTATTATTATTTAGACTATAATTTTGTTTGATGACAAAAAAATGTTTAAGTTTGTGAGTATTTAATAAGTATATTTTATACGCTTATTTGAGGTCTTAAAATATTGATATTTGATAGTTCTTTTGATAAAATATATCATAAATTATTGTATTTTATATTATATGGGTAAAATTCAATGTTTGAACGAGTAATCAAAATAAATAAGCGAAAATTGGTGAAAATGGGCAAAGTTCAAAGTTTGAGTACCAAATTGTAAATATTCAATAGTTGATTCCAAGATGATACATTGAAGATTGTTAGGAGACAATTAGATAGAATTAGAACTCAAAAAAGAATGAAATATTATCAAAATATCATCAAAATAAAATTTCAATCACAGAAGATAGATTCCATATTTTTAGTTGAAGATTGAAATTCATTTTTTGAATGGTAAACGTCCGAATTGGAAAGATTTTATTTCTAGAAAAGTTGTAACCATTTGAGTTAGTTTTCCAATGCACTTTGAATCGTCTCAATTAGATATTGGAAGAGAAAGTTATGGCCAAAATACCAATTATTGTACATAGACAAAAAAATTCACTTGTGAATGCAACTTTTCTTATTCAATTGGAACTCTTTTGGCAATCAATTTAGATTGCAAATACATAAAAACATAATACATATTGAGTACCTCTCATATACATATTATACTCTAATATTCATCAATTATTATCATCAAATGGGGAAAATTTATAATTTTTGTGATAAAATTGAAGGAGAATTGCAAAAATTCAATTAAGTGAAGATTCAAACTTTATTTTTGGGCAAAGAAGAGAAGACGCAAGTGGAGATTCATCAAGAAACCATTGAAGGGATTCAAGATCTCAAGATTCATCTTCATCTTCACAATTTATAAAAAAATTGGGTTATATCTTTTTATTTAAATATGATTTCTTGTAATTTCGATATGTTAGACTAATTTTATATATTGTTAGGATAAGATGAACCCTTGTTATGATATTTTTAGTTTTTAATTAATTATTTTGACTTTAATTTGATTTGATTGTGGATGTTTATTACCATTTTATATTTCTTTTCAATTGTTTGATCATTAATTGAATTGTTAGTGAATTTTATTGTTATCGAGAGAGATAATAATGTTTAAGCACAATATAATAAATGTTGCAAGGTTCGATAGAGGATATACATATACCTCTATACTTTATATGGTTTCAATATTTGTTCTAGTACTTGTTAATATATTTATCATATATGCTTTCATTGAGAGATATAAGTATCACATAAAATGAATATATTTAATCGCTATCGAGAGATGTTTTTAATTAAATTAGAAACATTGACTAGCATAAATGATTTTAAATTGTCACTTTAATTATTACACTGAAAAGAATAATAAGGGGGATTCGACATCTTAACAATGCATTTCACACATTTGAAAATACATTTACTTATTTTTCTTAGTTTAATTGAAAATTTAGGTATTAGTATAGAAAAAATCACAAAGTTTATTTGCTATTTGATTAAAGTTACAATTAATTTTAATTCGATCAAACACATAGTTCTCATGGGTTCCTATTCATCGTTATATTACTTGATCACGATCCCGCGCACTTGCGAATTTTCAAAAGATCAAGCGTCGTTTTACGAAATAGATGAATCTATGTCAGAGCCACCACAAATTATTTCATGCGCGGTAAAAAAATTTAAGTTTGGGTACAAAATATTTTATTGTATGAATGTGTAATTACAAATGAATTTGAGAAAATAATTTTAAAATAACTAGGATCAAACAAGGGTTTAAGCCCCTTGTCCCACAATCATTATTTGGAGAAAATAAAGTTTTGAACTGTGATTTTTAAGAGAATGTGTGGTTAAAAAGTAATTTTTTTTTAAATTTACGTGAAAAATATTTTACCGTGTGAATGTTTTGGCTTCGTTTGATTCGCCATATTTTTCATGGAAACTTTTGTAGTGTTTGATAGGCAAAATTTTCTCGGAAATTTTTTTTCCACCTTTTCTCATTTTCCACATTTTTGAGGAAAATAAATTCTTGATATTTTGGTGAGAAAAAAATTTCCATTTTTTTTTTGCAATTGGAAAAAAGTATAGATACAATGGTAAAAAGAATTATCACTTTTATTATTGACAATTTTCATGCACAATAAAGCCAAACAAATGATATTCGGTATAATAAAATTTTTTTTTGGCAATTGCAACAAATTCTAGATTCAATGGTAAAAAAATTATCACTTTAATGGACAATTTTCATAAAAAACGAAGTTAAACGGATACCAAACTTTCAATATATTCCACGAAAAATTATATCAATCAAACACAATTAATTACAATTTTCAATAAAATAATTTCTAGGCAAATCAATTCTCTATAAAATATTTTCTTTTCACTCATTTTTCAAATTTGTAATCAAACGAACCCTTAATTAAAAATGAGTACGTAGAAAAAAAGAGTTTTGAAAATAATAGCAGTCAAACACGATGTTTTATAATTTTAAATGGTGGCTTAATAATTTTGAAGAAAGTAATTTTGTGTTCCGCCTCTTCCCCCTCCCCCAAGCCATCAACAAACTATAATTCACCTTCCAAATTCATCACTTTCACATAAGCAGCTCGCGTTTCTCTCTGTATATCCGTCGAGATGTCGGTAAGTATTTAACATACAACTTCTTGTTAATATTACGTGTACAGTGTAAAACCCTAATGGGTTCATTAATAATTGTGCGAATGATTTTGTTTCAAATTTGTACGATTTGACTGAAATTAAAGTGATGCAGATCTTTGAGTACAATGGAAGTGCCCTGGTGGCAATGGTGGGGAAGAATTGCTTCGCGATCGCGAGTGATCGCCGGTTGGGAGTACAACTGCAGACAATCGCTACGGATTTTCAAAAGATTTATAAAATCCACGACAAGCTCTTCATTGGTCTATCTGGCCTGGCTACCGACGCCCAGACACTGTAAATGCTATTTTCCAATTTTGTTATACTCATTTATTTTTTGTATGTAGTTATTAACTTATTATCGATATTTCAACATCTATTAGGCAAAGCATACTGAAACGATGGATACATATGTACGACAGGCTTTTTGTATGTAGATGCACGAAAACTTTGATATACAATATAGGACATAAGAATTTGAAGCTCCATGAGTAAATTTGCCTTTTTTTATAGATCATCATCCATATTTATACTTTTAGAGAAAGGTACAGATTTTAAGCTATATGATGTTTATGTTGATACACATATTCCAACTATAGCAAGCTATGATATCTTTGGAATGATTTGCAAGATTAGGAAATTTATTAAAAAGGGCCAAAGTAGTGAAGGAAAATGAAAATTTATCTTCCTTTAAATTTTTCTCAGATGCCCTTCTTTGTTTACTCAATCCTTCGTAATCCAAAAGTTACCTTATGTTTTAATGATGAAGAATTTCTCCTACCTTAATTTTTTAGAATTCTTCACAAAACTTTTGTTCATGTATTATAGTAATTTGGGCAATCATGAAATGGAAGGAAATGAAGGTTAGAAGTGGATTTATGTGGTTTGAGATGTCTGTTTTTGTATGGATACGAAGAAAGAAGGAAAAGAAGGATAAGACATGTACACGCATATCAACAAAAAACTAGAAAGGAGACCATTTTTTAGAACTGTTGACAAAATTGAAAGCATTTGTAGTGCAATACACTTGTTTACTATGGAAAGATACAACTCTGAAGGATTATATGCAACATGTTGTTGTTATACTCTAGTTCCAATTGTTGAACCTTTCTCCAATAGCTTGCACATTGTTTTGGACTATTTATGGCTAATGTTCATGTGTTCCATTGAATATTGCTGAGACAGGAAGTAAAACTTAAATGGCCACTTTTAAGTGTAACCAAGCTAAGAATTTAGTGAAAGGATCAACTCTTTCCTGGGGCTTCTTTATTTTAAATTAGTTTTTGATAAACATTATGGGATTGCTGATTTCTTCCTCCTTTTTATTTTTGAACTCTCTGAAGGTATCAGCGGCTTGTGTTTCGTCACAAGTTATATCAGCTTAGAGAAGAGAGGGACATGAGGCCTGAAACCTTTGCTAGCCTTGTATCGGCTATTCTTTACGAGAAAAGGTTGGTAATATTGCAAATAACTCTGATTGTCTCAGGAACATGCTACTTAACTTGGTGCACTTGATGGCTGTGCAGTTTAAAATAAATTGTTGTTGATTTGATATAATTTTTATTTTTCAAAAGAATGATTTAACAGTTAGATAATACTAAATAAAACTTGAATGCCATAGAGTTCACATAAATTTCAGCCTAGATCATACCAGTGGGTTGAGGAACTTTAAGGAGGAGTAAATAACCTCTGTTTCTGAGCGATTAAATAATGTAGACTTGCTTGGAAGCTTATGTTCTGCACTTTGCTATATATATAGTGCATGCATTTCTTTTACTTCCTGGTAAATTTTCTTGTTTATGAAAAAACTGATAATGATGGAATATATTTGGTCCATTATATATCATATTTTGTGCATAGATAGTAATATCCTATTACACATCACAGCTGCTCTTGGAAAATATACTATATATGTGCATCAATTTCTTTTATGTTTTTTTGTGGATGTTTGTTTTGAAAACTTATGCATTGGTTATTTACTGCTAAGTGTGGCAAATGGTGATTAGAGACTTAATAACCCATAGCTACATCATAGAGACAAGATTTGCAGGTTCATGGAAGATGCAGATGAAGAGAACTATGTTAGTGAATTTTTGTTTCTATTTCCTTGTTGCCTCTCCCCTTTTGTTTACGCACATGTGAATTGATTCTTGCCATTATTATTAGAAGAAATCTCACACTTCATACATGTTTTTTAAAAAGTCAGTTATACATTCAAGTATTGAGAGAATGATGTGCTTTGTTTCTTCTTTGTGTGGTTTAGATTCGGTCCGTACTTCTGCCAACCTGTAATTGCTGGACTTGGAGATGAAGACAAGCCCTTCATTTGCACTATGGATTCTATTGGTGCCAAGTATGTCAAGTTTCTTCCCCTCTTCAATTTTTCATCATGATTTTTGGTCTCTTTAGATTGTACCCTTCTCTACAAAAATAAAATTAAATATAATGCTTCAAGGTCCTAATTAGTTCTTGCAAGTCATAATTTTCAGAATTATACCAATTTCTTGGACTTTCTGCATCTTCATATTTTTTGTTATTTTGATTTCGTAAGTGTTATGCTTTGTATACTTTTCTTGAAAGACAAGTCATCTAGAGTTTTTACATAAACTTGTGTGCTTAAAATACATTCTGTTATGTTCTAAGAATGCAATGTACAAGGAAAAAGTGGTTATTCAGATTTGCGTAACATTCAAATCTCAGTATTTTCTGTGGAAATAACATCTAGAATGTTCTCGTTGGATTGTACTGCCTTAGATTGTTTGCTGAAATTGTATTTTTAAATTGATTAAAACCTCAATGCTATATTGTTCCTGTTTTCAAAGGTGTTGTCATTATTTATGCAATGCTTAAAGCTTGAGTTAGAACTAGCATTCAAGCTTAATGCTCATTTCAGACGTATCTTGTTAGATTTTACATGCAGTGTTTTGTAGATACATATTTATGCTTTTTTTTTTTTTTATGCTATAGTTTTTATTTGTTTAAATGCCAGGGAGCTAGCCAAAGATTTTGTTGTTGCCGGAACAGCCTCTGAATCGCTGTATGGTGCCTGTGAATCAATGTTCAAGCCTGACATGGTTTGTCATTTTACTTGATATTGCTTATCCTTTTTTTGTGGTTTTAAGCTTAACCTTTATAAAGATAGCATTTAAATATTCTTTTTGGGCTTATTACTCGTATAATTAAGTACATGAGCCAAGTGAGGCTGTTGCTGAGTAATAAATTCTCTTTCCCCTTCTGGCCTCCTTCCCCCACACCCACCATCAAAGTTACGCGAGTTTTTATATGAAAACAATTCATAATTGATGATTTAAGTAGAATCCACAGGTGATTTTGAACTAATTTATACATCAGACTGCTCACAAATAATCTATTCTTCGGTTGCTCTAGGTTGTAGACAATTTTTTGGCAGTATGAGTTATTTTTAGTAAAGCAAATTTCTAGACACTTTTGGCCTTGTTTCTGTGATGTCATAGAGATAGAATAGAACTTTTTTTATTTACCAGATTATATAAAAATATCTTTGGCTTTTTCACGGGTTTGTAATGAGTTCATTTTACTTTATTTATTCTTGGTTGGAACTTGGAAGTGTGACGTATTCTTGATTTTGGGTTTGTGTTGTTTTCTCCTGTGAGATTGGTCGAGGTGCGCGCAAGTTGGCCCGGATATCCACGGTTATTAAAAAAAAAATGATTAATGAATTCTGTTTGTTAGAAAAAAAATATTATCTAGATAAAATATGTTATATCTAGATAAAACATTTTCTATGTTTGTAAGAGAGAATGTTGGTCAGCTTTTCACTTGATTATATAGTTAAACCTATCGTACTCGTGTTATTTGCTAAGAGCTGGTGCACAGTATAATACAGTATCTCTGAATCAAACATATTAATGAATTCTGTTTGTTAGCACTTGATTTTTGTGAATTGTGATGCTAACGGTGCAAGATATTTAACCATTTCAGGATGCTGAGGAATTGTTTGAGACCATCTCACAAGCACTCCTGTCCTCAGTAGACCGTGACTGTTTAAGTGGCTGGGGAGGGCATGTCTATGTCGTGTAAGTCTTTTTGGTGATTTCTTTTCTATTTCTCAGTAATTTTTTTTCCTCATGTTAAAGTTTAGTGCTCGGAAGCATTTTACTTGTGGATCCCTAAAAGTAAGATCAAATTTTGTGTGGTGGTTTTTTTAGTGCAATTTCAATGAGTTCCACTGAACTTTTTATATTATGGCAGCACACCGACTGAAGTTACGGAGAGGATCCTGAAGGGAAGGATGGACTGATTTTCCTCCTATACACGACTGAAGTTACGGAGAGGATCCTCGACTCCGCTGACTTTTCCAATTTGCTGATAGAATACTCTGTTGTTTGACATGGATGTATACTTCATCTCTTAACTTTGGATGTTTGTATTGTCGATGAGTAATATTTATGAATTTCTTGCAAACATGAGTGTGATGTTTGCATCTTCTCTTTGACGACTAATTTCAGCTGTGTCTCGACTGGATATTATGTTTGATGCACTATTTAGTTACCTCCTAAGGAGGTTCTTGTTCCACCAATGCTGTCAATGTGATATTTTGTGCATTCACTTCTTTTTTGGTTTTATGTGTTCACAGCCAGTTGTATGCTCTAACCCAACCTACCCCTTGGCCCCACCTCCCCAACCCCATTCCCCGTGCTCCACTCATCACCAACCCTGCCTTCCCCCATGTCATTGAGTGACCTCTACCTCCCTTCTCCTGTTCTGATTACGCCCTCTTCCTCTCGTTCGACCCTTTCGCACCCTCCTTGCAGTCCCCTCCCCACCATTGTCCTTTTTAATCCCATTTCTTCTCTCATTATGTAGGCTGTGAAACTCGCAATAAAGTAATGACTAATCAAGAAGAAATTTGTCATTGGAGGCTCACATGGTGGCATTCTACAAAAATTGAAAGTTGGGGATCAAATGACAAGAAAAACTAGCTGGACACTTGGTTGCTTAGTTAAGAATAAAATTTAGACGAGACTTTTCCTAACCCTTAACTAGTTTTTGTAACTTTTCAAGTGGAATTAAACAGAATTCTCTCTCTTCGGGGGTTTATTGTCAGTTAATATTTCAATAGTAATTTAACAAGTAATTTCAATTAATACTGATATATGAAATAAAGTAAGAATTAAACAACTCTTGAAATTGAGTATAATCAAATCTATTTTTGCACATCTCGTTATTTATCTCTTAACTTCTATCGATTTATAAAATGTCGCAAGTTTTAGACCTCAAAAATAAATTAAATATTAAAAATTTCTGCCCCATCCAAATCTACATTGGGATAGACTGCGATCGACTTCTATCTACTTTTCATAGATTAAATATGCATTTATTCAATATATAGTACCAAATTACATTACTTGTCCATTTTTTCCCAGCAATAGTTCCAACTTGTGTAGACCAAAACCTTAGAAAATCCATGCAACTTCACTAAAATGCTGCGTTACCATGTGCATGCAAATCAACAGCCAGATAAAAATATAAGTAATGTATGATCTTTTTTTCTCTAGATTTTGACGCTATTTGGTGAGGATTAAAATTAGATTTTTAGTATATTTTGATAGAAGTTGATGAAATATGTGAAAATACATGGTTCTTCTATTAAAAATTTTCGATTAAATTCTTGCACGAACTACTCAACAATACAAAATAAGCAATATTATCACATATTTATACCTCAAGTAATCCAAATTAAGGACACATGATTATTATTAGTTGCTGATGCCGGTGGTATTCTCGAGCTTTCAAGGGTTAATATCTTGCAAGACAACCCTCAACCATCGGATGCTTTATGGGAATTGGCTGCAGTAGTCCTCTGTAATGTTCTACAATCGAATGCTGAGTACTATTTTAAAGTTCCCATCGAGGTTCTTGTAAGGATCTTGCGTTCAACTTCGGAGAGGATCTTCACATTTGCTCTAAATGCACTGATTGTTCAAGAAAAAGCTGATGCTTCAAGTGCCGAATTGATGGCTGAAGCGGGTGCCATAGATTATTAGATTTACTAAGATCTCACCAATGTGAAGAAGCAGCAAGTAGTCTACTGGAAGCTTTATGCAGTAAAATGCAGGTACAAAAAATTAAGGGGACGTTCTCTTCGCATTGCATTTTTTAGTTTTGAATTTATTTTGGGTTTTGTGTTTTGAGTGTCCATTTTCAGATTGCTGAAAACGCTTTTTTTTTTGTGATTTAAAAAAATTATTTTCAAAAATTAAAAAATGAAGTTTTGGCTTGGTTTTAACTGAAAACAACCAAAACGACTTTTTTTTGGCGTTTTCCGTTTTCTTTGTAACTTTAACTTGTTTTTGGAAATTCGTTTATGAAAATAAGTAAGTAAACGTGTTTTCAGTGTTTTCAAAAATTGAAAATTGAAAATGACCTGAAAAAGGAGAACATGCTCTAAGGTTTCTATGTTAGGAAATTATTTAATTTACCTTATGAGTCGACATATGTAATTAATTGTGTATAAATGCTAGGGAAAATTTCATAACTAAGAGGTTAAGTTTTATCAATTTCAAATTTAAGAAACTAAGTTAAAAATTTCAAATCTCAATTTTTTAAAATTAATTAATTAACATATATTTTATTAATCAAATATATTAAAATCACAATTCTATATAATTTGATCACAAATCACAATTTTTATATGTCACAAATTATTTTACGATCACAATTCAAAAATTTTATAGATCACAATTTGTTCATCGGTCACAAATCAAAAAATTATACATCACAATTTATTCATCGGTCACAAATCTATTAAATTAATAATCACATATTATTTATTAGTCACAAATCACAAATTTTATAAGTCACAACTTATTTTATGGTTATAAAACATCAAATTAAATTATCACAAATTATATTTAGGTCATTGGTCACAATTTATCTTTTTTATTTGTCACATATTATTTATTGGTCACAGATTAACCAATTTAATGGTCACAATCAACCATATAATTTGTGACCACAACCAACCACCTTCGCCGCTAGAACCACCACCACCACCTCGATAGCAACACTACCACCTCAAACAAATCAACACATCGCAGAAAAATACCACCACATTGTTACGCCGTTCCACCACCACCTCGACATGCCCATCGCCACCACCATCACCGCCAACAAAACCACATCCACCACTATATCCAACAACCCACAACCTCACCAACACTGCCCACATCACCGCTACTAACACGAGCACCGTCGCCCACACCACCACTGTCAACACCACCACCACAATGGTGGTTCTGGCATCATTGCCGACAGTGAGTAGTGCAGCGGAGCGGCACTGCACAGCGTTCTCAGAGCAACGTTGCTACTGTAGTGTGGAAGGCACCGTTGGATGCGTCATTATCCCAGCGTTGATGGTGCTCTGGTGGAATCAAAGCAACCGATCTGGAAGAGGAACTAGAAGCAGCGCTACCTGGAGAGAAATCAATAAACGACAGAAAATTGGTCGATCCACGAGAGCACCAGTCGAAGGAATAGGAAAAGAAGACAGGAGACTTAGAAGGCGAAGTTGTGGTTAGGGTCGGGGTCAAGACAACAAAAGGAGATGGAGTGGTAAAAGCACGCTGCGACGGTGTCGTCGAAGAGAAGATGGAGAGAAGAGAGAGAAAACGGAGAGAGAAGAGAAAGTGTGAGAAGACAAAGAGAGAAGATAGTGAGAAGAGGTGGAAAATTCTAGGGTTTACTAGTTTGAAATGAAATTGATTAGGGTTTGAGATGAAAATTGTATAATTAATATTTAAAAATAAAATATCTGATTTTTGAAAAGTGAAACCTTATATCTGAAATTTGAAATTAAATCTTGAAAACTCTTGTTTTGTGTATTTTTCACTAAAAGCTATCACAAATCTAAACCCAAAATTAAAGTGATCTAATTAAGAATTAAGTAATGGATTTTAGGCATCTAAATAAAGTGTGGGCTGAATTATGTGTAGAGACCGGATCCATTGGGGTTTGTATTGTCAATTGGTTAAATAAATATGGAAACTATAAATAGGGTTATGATTTCCAATTTAAATGCAACTTCTCATTCTTTGTATCGTCCAAGCAAGATAAGAATACAAGAGAAAGCATATTGAAGAGGAAGATTTAAAACCCATAATCAAGAATCAAGAAGAATGATTAGAGCAATTAAAATTGAAGAATAAGACAATCAGAATTATGGAGCAAGAAACAAAAATCAAGATCAAGAACTCAAAAATAAAAAAAAGCCAATAATCAAGATTCAAGATCCGAAATTAAAATCCAATATTAAAGAATATTCCCAAAGAATTAAGGTATGTTCCGCATTATTAATTTTCTTGGTGATTTGACATGGAGGATCTTGGAATAAAGGAATTTAGGTTTTCAAGTTTTAAAAGTTTCTAGTTTTATAAAGTTTTAACAAGTGGTATTAGAGTGAACTCCATGTTAAACCATTGAGATTTAAGAAAGAACTTTATGGATGAAATCGTACTCTAGATTCTTTATTTTTTTTGGACGTGACGTTTAGTCCTAACTTGTGAATTTTAGTTTTTTTTATTATTATTAAAGTTTACTATATGGAAAACGTAAAGGCAGCATGATAGATTCCATTGATAACATGATTGCTTTCCAATTCGGTTGATGGTTAGAGTGAGAGAAAATAAAATATAAATATTGATTGGATTTATTTTAGTGGGATATCATGTTCTGCTATAGTCGTGGCTTTATTGAATAATTAAGGGTTCATGAATAATTTTTTTTAATGGGAAGGAAAACAAGTCTAAGTTAATGTAGTGTGTCGTAATTCATGTCGGTATTGACCAGCCCAAAAGAATGTTAATATTTGGTCGAATTATTTACACACACGTGGTAATAAATATGTGACAATTGTAAGGTTTTACATTATGTGAAGTCGATCCAAAGAAAGATTTGATATTTGACTGGATTTATTGTCAATATTTGATTACTACACCAAAATTAAGTTTAAGTTCTCTATTCAGTTAATCCATCAATTTCTGCAATATCTGCCAATATCAATTTAATTCATGTGTTAGAACCAAAGTTTAAGGGTTGGAAAGAGAATGTTTATATCATTCTTGACAACATAGATCTAAAGCATGCATTAAGGACTGAACAATCCACTACTCTGCGAATAAGAGTTTTACTAATTAAAAATGGGACTTGGATAAGTGGGATCGCTTAAACCACATAAGTCTTATGATCATGAAGCGTGAAATTCCAATAACATTTAGGGACGCTAATGTAACTACTGCCAAGGAATTTATTAAAGAAATTGAAAATAAAAAATAAAAATATGAGAGTACATCATGGAAATGTCTCATCTTGCTTCAAAACTAAAAACATTAAAGGTTAGTTGTATGATGATTTGCTCGTGCATTTAGTTTTGATTTCTATTCTTGCATAATTCAGATAATTTAAGGTCAGCTACAACTATTAAAAGGAAAAGTTGACTCTTAATGAGCTCATTCTATATTGTGTGTAAGAAAAATAAATGCTAAAGTAAGATAAAACTGATATTACTCACTTGGCAAGTACCTCTAAAGAGAAGTTATAAAGAATTAGAAAGCTGCATCCGATTCAATTCAAAATAAATAGTGAAAGCTTGAAAAGGATAAATCTGGCTGTTACTTTTGTAAAAATCTGGAATACATAAAGAGATGCTGTACTAAATACCACGCTTGGCGTGTAAAGAAAGTAAACTTCCCACTTTTGTTTGTTTTAAGGTTAATTTAGTTTCAATACCTAGACACACTTAGTGGATAACATTCTGGTGCTACCACTCACATAAGTGTGTCTATGCGAGGTTGCCTGAATAGGCCTGAATAGACAAAAGTCAATTGATGTTGAAAGATTCATCTATGTGGGACAATGACAAATGAGTTAAGCTAGGAACTTTTAAGTTATTATTAAAGACTGGTTATGATTTTAATATGAAAGAGAAATTTGCAATACCTTTTAAATGAAATTTGGTTTCTGTTTTAATATTGGACAAATTCGGTCACTCTTGTTCAATTGAAAATAGCCACTTTGATCTTTTTCTTAGTTCAAATATTGTGGTTACCAGTTCTTTATTCGGTTACGATAACCTATATCTGTTTAATACTGTTGCCTTTTCTAAATAAACTTTACATGTGAATTCACATAATATTAAACATAAATTAACCAATGAAAATTCTGCTTCGTTATGGGACAAACGATTAGGTAACATCTCTCAAAAGAGAATGAAAAATCTTGTGTCGGAAGGAAGGAATTTTTGATTCCCTTAATTTTTCAGATTTAAGTGTTTATGTTAATTACATTAAGAGAAAACAAACAAAAGTAAGGAGATTAGGTGCTAATAGGACTTCGGACGTCTTAGAACTAATTCATACGAATATCTCTGGGCAATTCAATTCGACTTCTTGGAATGATCAACAATAATTTATTATGTTCATAAACGATTTTTTTCACTATGAGTACCTATATCTCATATAAAAGAAATCTCAAACACTGGACATGTTCAAGGCATACAAGGCTAATGATGAAAAACAACTCTATAAAAGAATTTAACAAGTCAGATCTTACTACAGCGGTGAATACTTTGATAGAGATGACGGATTAGGAGAATAATGTTCAGGGCCTTTTGCTAAATTCATAGAGGAATGTGGAATTGTCCCAATGTATATCAGAATCTCTCTAGGTAGAAGTACTAAATATTGCAGGTTAAATTCTCAACAAAGTTTCAAGTAAAACAATTGTTAAGGAGTTACAAATTTTTTTACAAGATCCTACTATTAGGTCAATTTTCGAAACGAAAAATGCCAGATTCCTTGAGGATATAGAGTTTGCGAGGAGGGGAGAAATAAAGTTATAAGGTTAATGATTTTGTCTTGGAAAAAGAATATGTATATATTTCTTCTGTTTCATTTGACAATAATCGGGATTAGGGACAAATTCTTACTCAAAATCTTGTTCAAGAAGTAATTTCGGATCAAGACAATATTACAAAATCTTCTATACACAATCAAGAGATTATTCTAGAAAAACAAACTCAACAACCTCAAGAATAAATGTTATTAAGGAAATCCACTATAAAAAGGAGAAATGCACTTCCGGATGACTTTATAGTCTTTTTCCAAAAAAATAAGGATGACATGGATTGATGAAAAAAACACTGATCAATGAACTTTCATCAAGCCATGCAAATGAATAATTCTAAAGAGTGGAATGATTTCATGTATAAAGAGATAACGTTCATAAGTAACAATGACGTTTGAGAACTCATCATATTGCCTAAAGGTGCGAAACACATTGGTTGTAATTGGATATTTAAAATCAATAGGGATTCGAAGGGTGATGTGGAGAGATATAATGCTCGTCTTGTTGCAAATTGCTTTACTCAAAAGAAAGGAATTGACATTAAAAAGACTTTTTCTCTGATTTCTATGAAAGATTCTTTTAGGATAATTATGTCATTTGTGACACATTTTGATCTTAAAGTACGTCAGATTGTTTACAAATTAAAGAAATTTATCTATGGACTTAAGTTGATTTTTTGTAATGGTATCACAAATTTCATCAAATAATTATATCATTTGGTTTTGAGATGAATTCAGTTGATGATTGTGTATATCATTAGTTTAGTGGGAGTAAGCATATTTTTTGGTATTGTAGGTCGACGACATACTACTTATCTGCAATGATATAAGCTTATTGCACAAAACTAAAAAAATTCTGTTAGGTAATTTTGAAGTGAAAAATATTGGTGACGCCTCTTATGTATTAAGGATATATATACACAGAGATCATTCTTGGTATATTTTTTTATTATTACAAAAGAGTTATATCGATAATAGTCTTAAGAGATTTGAGATACAGATATGTAAATCAGGTGATACTCTTATTGTTAAGGGAGACAAATTTAATCTCAATTATTGCCCCAGTGATAAATTTAAATAAAGAAAATAAAGAAAATTCTCCGTGCCTCAACAATTGAGAATTTAATGTATACTTAGGTTTGCACATTCGGATATAGCATTCATTGTTGGAATGCTAGACAGATATTTAATTAACTTTGAGATGGAAATTTGGAAAGCAACCATTAGGTCAATATCTATAGAGAACGAATGATTACATGATCACATTCAGGAAAATCAGACCAATTGGAGATCATTGGGTATTTTGATTCTGATCATGGAATATGACTGCAAAATATTGTCACTAAGTTACATATTTTGGATTGATTTCAAAGACTACTTTAGTTATTCTTTGATAGTCTTGTATTCCAACAGGAGTTTGATGATGTCAAAATTTATAGACATTAATTTCCTAGTTGACAGGGAAAGAATTCGCCGTTGTTAGGTTTCTATAAAACATATTAGGACAAACTTCATATTCATGAATCCATTTATATGGCTACAACTCAAGGTCTTTCATGAGTATAATATTCACATGGGTGTTGCATCTTTTGATGATATGCTAGTTTAATGGGAGTTTGTATTTCGATGTAGTCTGTTTTAGACATATATTTTTTAGCCATGTATATTTGGTTATTTCAAAAATAAAGTAATCAGTCAGTTCCACTTTGATTAAAGTTTCATGGTACATATCCACACTTGATCGATGTCATTTGACTATGTTGATATATGTGATCATTGAGGGTTTAGTTATGATATTTGTAACAGAAACCGCTTTGATCTTATATTAATATAATCAATGGAGGAGATTGTTTGGAGATACTTGTGGTTATGATAGCAGAAGTTTTGAGCTCATAAGGTAATACACATTATAAGGTAACATATGGACACGAGCGAGAGATTGTTGGGAAATTATTTAATTTGCCATGTGAGCTGATACATGTAATTAATTGTGTATACAAGTTATCTTAAAGTTAAGCCTAAAATTAAAGTGATCTAATGAAGAATTAAGAAATTGGGATTTTCGCATCTAAATAAAGTGTGGTCTGGATTATGTGTAGAGATCGAATCCATTAGAGTTTGTATTTGACGATGGGCCAAATACATATGGAAACTATAAATAGAGTTATGGTCCCCAATTCATATGCAACTTCTCATTTTTTGTGTCATCTCATCAATACAAAAATACAAGTAAAAATATATTGAAAAGGAAAATCTAAAACAATCAAGAATAAAAAAGAATGATTGGAGCAATTAAAAATTAAAAACAAGACAATCAAAATTATAGAGCAAGAAGCAAAAATCAAGATCAAGAACTTAAGAATCAAAAGAGCCAAGAATCAAGATTCAAGATCCGAAATCAAGATCCAGTATTAAAAAAATTATTCACAAAGAATTAAGGTACGTTTCGCATTATTAATTTTCTTGGTGATTTGATATGAAAGATGTTGGAATAAAGGAATTTAGGGGTTGTTCTCTTTGTATTTTAGTTTTGTGTTTTGAGTTTTGAATTCATTTTGAGTTTTGTGTTTTAAGTGTCCATTTTGAGATTGTTGAAAATGTATTCTTTTTGGTATTTTGAAAAATTGTTTTGAAAACACCCAAAATACGTTTTCAAAATTTTAACTTGATTATAACTGAAAAACCCAAAATGACCTATTTTGGGTTTTCTTTGTAAATTTTTAACTTGTTTTCAAAAATGAGTTTACGAAAATAGGAAAGAGCAAGCGTCTTCACTGTTTTGAAAAATCGAAAACAGAAAATGGCTTGAAAATGGTAAAGATAACAAGCCCTTAAGTTTTTCAAGTTTCAAAATTTTTTCAGTTTTATAAAATTTAAAATTTCATAAAGTTTCAATATTCTAAAGATGCAATTGCACCTCTAGCACAATATTTACTCGACCCTGACATCACATCGCAAACTGGTAGTCTTCTTGCGGCTCTTTCTCTTGGAGACCTCTCTCAGCATGAAGGGCTTGCAAGATCGAATGATTATGTTTCTGCTTGCCGAGCACTAAGATGAATGCATAAGGTGTGAACATGTCAAGATATTTATTTGGTAACGTCAATGCGTTTGAGGAAAAAAAATTACTGCACTAGTCCGGCATGTTTGAAGAGATTGAGGTGTAAGGATTTTTGATCGAACATGTGGGCTTATATGTGAAATATTGTGTATTAAATTAAAAGCTATCAATTTTTGGTTAAACCCGTTTAAAGTGATCTAATAAGGTTTCGGTATTTTGGACTTTAAAGCATCTAATTAAAGTATGGTCTTATATGTGTAGAGATCGGGTCTGTTCCTAATTTCATGATGGGCCGAATTAGATCAATGGACAATTAGTATAAATATACGGTTATGGTCCCCGAATCACAAGTTCTGTTCATTCTATTCTGACTCCCATCTTCAGAGAGAAACAAAAGGAACAACATGTTGATCTGGAAGACTAAAACCGCAGGATTTATTCATTGCGATAATCATGTCTAATTCAGGTACGCTTTCACTTTTAGTTAATAAGTTCTTGATGATCCAACATGAACGATCCATATGACAGAATATTATTTTCTCCAACAAGTGGTATTAGAGCCTCTTCATATTGAATAATTAATAATCCAAATTTTAATTTGATTCTTGATAATTTTATGATTTTCAAATTTAACAATTTCGGATTTAGTTTTATTAAATTTGAACATTATTCGGCCGATCTTCCATGTTTTCAGAATTTCAGTTTAAAAAAATAATTTTGTGGTGGCGTCGGCCACTGCTGGTAGCAACTTCAACAGTGCCGGGCTACTGTAGATTTTCTGCAGTGATGCCGCTGCAGTTTGGACCAGCACTGCAGGTGGCTGACAACGCTCGCCGCCTCCTAGATTCTATAATTTTTTTTTTTTTAGGGTTTTGGGTGGATTTGGAGGCGGGGTATGGGCTGAAAATTTGAAGTGTTTGGGCACTTGTTTGCAATTTAAAATTAAGGTTTAGTATTTACAGTTTCAGCCCCTTAAGTTTGTAACTTTGGTTATTTCAGCCCCTAAAGTTATAATTCACTCAATTGGGCCATTTAAAGTTCCAGGTTTAATAATTCAGTACCTAAGGTTTAAAAAATTAATTAATTTGGGCCATTAACGTTTTGAAATTTGTAATTAAGCCCCTATAAGTTCATAATTGGTTTAAGTAGGCCCCTAAAGTTTTAAATAGTTAATTTTTGGATCCCTAAAGTTTCGTATAATTAATTTTTAACTCCTAAAGTTTACAATAATTAATTATTGACTCCTAAAGTTCTGGATAATTAATTTTTGATCGCTTAAGTTCTGAATTATTAACCTAAAGGTCCCTAAAGTTTCAAAATTACTCAAATATGCAAATTTGGTGATTCTTTTTCAAATTTTGGTACAAAGGACTCTTTTGAGAAGTATAATATTCGAAAATAAATTAATTGAAACAACATGTTGCCAAATCAACCCCTCTTGTGAAAATTAATTAACTTGGAATATTAAAAGGTGTTTGTGTGTGTGCTATTCATGCGAATATTTGATCGGTCCAAAGGAATGTCAATATTTGACCGAATTATACATACACTTGTGGTGATAAACATGTGACGATTATTTGGTTTAACGTGTGATCAATAAATCGGTCCAAAGAAATGTTTATTAACTGACATGTTTATTTATTGTCAATGTTTGATCACTACAACAAGAGTACCACTTACAACTCAATATTTCTGTCCAAAAACTAAATATTGATGTTGTGCTAGGTATCTTGTGATGAGCCCTACCACTATTTGAAATTATTATTTACATATTAAGGATTGTGAGCTCTTCAACTTAATCGTTCTCTAATTCAATTTCAGGTTCTGCTGCTAATATCTCTGCTACATTAATTCTTTTCCAATGCTTAATCACACCAACTTTAAGGCATGATGAGAGAACGTAATGATTGTTCTCGGAGTCATGGATTTGGATTTTTCTTTACGGGTCGATCAACCTACTGCACTTACTGATAAAAGTACCTCTGATGACAAGAGGGAGATGGAAAAGTGGGAACGATCTAAAGGCATAAACTTGATGGTCATAAATCATGCTATTCCAGAAGCATTTCGGGGCACTATGTCCGATAAGGTGAATACAGCTAAGGGTTTCCTTGAGGATCTTGAGAAGAGGTTTGCCATGAATGAAAAGGTTGAAACTAGTACACTTTTGGCAAATCTTATTTCAATGAGGTACAAAAGGAAAGGAAACATACGGGAGTACATTATGTAAATGTCTTACATTGCTTCAAAACTGAAGGCACTCAAGTTGGATGTATCCGAAGGCTTGTTAGTGCACTTGGTTTTGATATCCCTTCCGGCACAATTCATTCAATTCAAGGTGAGCTATAATTGTCAAAAGGACCCATCATTCTTTAATGAGCTCATCTCACACTGTGTCCAAGAAGAGAAAAGATTGAAGCATAACAAGACAGAAATTGCTCATTTAGCCACCACCTCTAATGATAAAAGGAACAAGAAAATGAAAACCGCTAAGGAAGCTGTGAGTATAGCATTACAAAAGAAACATCATAAGGAACCAATTGAGGGTGGTTGTTTCTTCTGTGGAGCTGCAGGTCATAGGAAGAAGAATTGTACCAACTATCACGCATGGCGTGCCCAGAAAGGTACTCTTCTTAATTTGGTTTGTTCTGAGGTTAATTTAACTTCAGTACCTAAATACACATGGTGGATAGATTCGGTGCAACAACTCACATCAATGTATCTGTGCAAGGTTGTCTGAGTTGCCGAAAACCAAGTGATGGTGAAAGATACATCTATGTTGATGACGGAAAGATGGTAGAAGTAGAAGTAGAAGCAATATGAAAATTTAGATTATTGTTAAAGACTGGATTTTATTTGGATCTTAATGAGACATTTATTGTACCGTCTTTTCGACGGAATTTGATTTCTATTTCTATTTTGGACAAATCTGGTTATTCTTGTTCATTTGGGAATTGAATATTTATTTTGTTTCACGATTCAAAATTGGTTGGTTCCGGTTCTTTATCAGGTTACGATAATCTTTATTTAATTGATACGATTATTTTTTTTAATGAATTCCTGCATGTAAGTATTCGAGGTGTAAAGCAAAAATTAACCTGTGAGAATTCGGCATTGTTATGGCATAAGAAATTAGGTCACATCTCCAAGAGGAGAATTGAGAGACTTGTGTCTAACAAAATTCTCGATCCCCTTGACTTTACAGATTATGATATGTGTGTTAACTATATAAAGGGAAAATGAACCAATAAAAGGAGATTTTACGCCAACAAGACTTCAGACGTCTTAGAACTTATACATACGGACATTTGTGGACAATTCCCTACGGCTTCTTGAAATGGTCAATAATATTTTATAACGTTCATAGACGAATTTTCAAGATATGGCTATATAGATCTCATTCATGATAAATCACAGTCACTGGATGTATTCAAAAACTATGAAGCTGAAGTTGAAAAACCAACTCGACAAAAGGATTAAAAGTGTTAGATCTGACCGTGGTGGTGAATATTGATAAGTGTATTTTTGCACACTTATTTAATACTTAAATATACTTATTATTGATAAAAATGAGCGAATTTCTACTTACAATTATGTAATTATTATTTTCGTAGGTAAAAATCACCCAAATGAATGAAAACAAGACAAAATGAGGAAAAAATGGACTAAAAGTGTACAACAATTGTAAAGTTGGGGACCAAGTTGCACAAGTTTCGAAAGTCGGAGGACATTAAGATGCAATTTATGGAGGGCAATACTGAAATGAAAACCAAAATCCGAGGACCAAATTGTATAACACCATAGTTGATGGACTAACTATGCAAATTATCATGAGAACCTCTTGTGCAATTTGTGATTTCACCAAAAGTGCACACCCACGCACTTTACTTCTGGAATGGTGCGCACCTGTGTGTTGAAAATTGTCGAAAATCAGAAATTTTGAGGGTATTTTGAGCTTTTGTTTGTGCTCGATTTTTGGAGTATTTAAGGACCAATGACTCAAACCCTAGAGTTTCTAGAGTTTTTAGAGTTTTTCCCTCTTGCTGGTTTTTCCTTTTTATTTCTTTTATTTTTTTTCTTTCTTCTTTCATTTTTTCTTCTTTTCATTTTTACTTGGTATTTTGGAGATTAAATCAAATGGCACAAGGAGTTTCTACTAAGGATTTGACAAAGATTTGAGAAAAAATCAATTTCAAGCTTCAAATAGGGTTTTATCTATACCTTTGATTTTTCTCATTTATTTTACCATTTTTATAATGAAAGTTATGCATATACTCCTTTGTTATCAAATGTATCAAATGAGTTAATTAATTGTGTTGGGATTTGTGTAATTAGTTTAATCAAGTCTTGATTAATTTCTATATTTGCTATTTGATATTAAGTTGCTTATTTTCATGCGTTTTTATTATTGTATTTTATACATTTTCATTTATGTGGCCAATGAATGAATGTGTTCAGTGATTTGTGCATCATTCGAGAGAAGATTGTACATTTTAGACCAAATAGTAGAAACCCTAGGTTTGTGTAATGTGTAATGGATAGAGATATACCATTAGCCCTAGGTGACCCAATGAGCTATTTTTACAATGATTGAATGCGATTGTTTGATTGTAATAGACATACAGATATAGTAGATTAAACCAATCAATTAGGGTTAATTTCACTCGAGAGAGGTAATTAACTAAAATTGGAAGATCGAGTCTAACATCGGAATTAAGTAATTCGTTAATTGGCTTATAGAGAAATTAATTAGGTGATGGTTAAACGAAACCACGAATCCCAACCACGTTCTTCCTCCGAAATTTCCAAATATTTGTGTTTTTTCTTATTTTGTAGATTTTTAGATTATTTACCGTTTTTCAAATTTCATGTTTAATTATGTGTGTTTCATTTGATTGTTGAAATTAAATTGATTAAAGTCGTGTAATTAGAAGTAAACATTCCTCGAGGGATTGAAAACCCGGACTCAAAAAGTCCACTTTATTACTTGTAAGCGACCCATGCACTTGCGGTATATTTTCAAGTGAACAAATTTTTGATGCCGTTGTCAGGGAATGTTTTTACTTTGATTACCAATTTAATTAATTTTAGTTTTAACAATCTTTTTTAATTTAATTTTTTGTTTTTATTTTTTATTTTTACATTTGGCTAACCCTCGTACTTTTTAATCTATCTTGTATATGTATTCTTCCCTTATAGTTTCAGCTATAGTTATATTATTCCAATTTTGACAAAGTAACAAAGCGTTTGCAATGTCTAATATCTATATTGAATATGGAAATATGCTTGGAGGTCCAAGATGTGAAATTTGTCAAGCGATGCATTGTACATGACAATGCTTGTATTCGTGCACCGATGCCTCAATGTCGAAACTTCTTTTGTTTGGACAATATTTGAAATGTCAAAAACAAGCACTGGATAATTTTGATGATAGTTACATGCTCGCGGGAGATTATGTACCGAATGATTGGGATGAAGACATCAAACTAGTGGGAGGTGGTCCTCTCTTATTGAATGAGAAGGTACTTGCAAAGTATTATCTGGAGATTGCCAAGTTGGATAACATTGTTCAAGAAGCAACTCTGGATCAAGACAATGTCATTGTATCTCCCTCTGAAAGTCAGCAACTTGTTCCAGAAGAACAAACTTTTCAGCCTCAAGAACTAATGCCATTAAGAAGGTCCACTAGAGAGAGGAGATGTGCGATTCTGGATGATTACATCGTATTTCTCCAAGAACATGAAGTTAACATTGGAGTGATGGAAGATGATCCGATCAACTTCCGTCAAGCCATGAAAAGTTCTAACTCTCAAAAGTGGCTCGATACCATGAATGAAGAGATAAAGCCCATAAAAGACAACGACATGTGGGACCTCGTTCCATTGCCTCAAGGTGCGAAACCCATTGGTTGCAAATAGATATTTAAGATCAAGAGGGATTCAAAAGGTAATGTGGAGAGGTATAAGGCTCGTCTTGTCACAAAAGGCTTTACACAGAAAGAAGACATCGATTATAAAGAGACTTTCTCTCCGGTTTCTTCAAAAGACTCTTTCAAGATTATAATGGCATTGGTAACGCATTTCGATCTTGAGTTATATCAGATGGATATTAAGACAACGTTTCTCAATGGTGACATTGCTGAAACAATCTATATGGTACAACCAGAAAACTTTATGTCAGATGATGCAAAACAAATGGTTTGTAAACTAAAGAAATCTATCTATGGACTCAAACATGCCTCTCGTCAATGGTATTACAGGTTTTATCAAGTGATCATCTTGTATGGTTTTGAGATGAATTTGGTAGATGATTGTATATACCACAAGTTCAGTGGGAGTAAATATATTTTTTTGGTTTTATATGTCGATGACATATTGCTTGCCAGCAACGATATAGATTTACTGCACAAAACCAAAAGATTTCTAGCAAGGAATTTTGAGATGAAAGATCTTGGTGATACCTCTTTTGTATTAGAAATTCAGATACACCGAGATCGTTCTCGGGGTATTCTAGGATTATCACAAAAGAGCTATATCGAAAAGGTATGGTATGTAAGATTGTAAACTAGGTGACACCCTTGTGGCTAAATGAGACAAGTTCAGTTTAAGTTAATGCCCCAAAAATGATTTGGAAATTAAAGAAATGCAGAAGATTCCTTATTCTTCAGCTGTAGGGAGTCTGATGTATACTCAGATTTGTACGCGTCCGGATATAGCGTACATTGTTGGGATGCTAGGGAGATATTTAAGTAACCTGAAAATGGATCATTGGAAAACAGTCAAACGGGTCATGCGGTATTTACAGAGAACAAATGACTACATGCTCACATACAGGATATCATATCAGTTGGAGATCATCGGTTATTCTGATTTTGATTTCTCGGGATGCCAAGATAGTAGGAGATCTACTTCAGGCTATATCTACCTGGTTGCTAGAGGTGCTATTTCATGGAAGACTGTTAAGCAGACACTCATAGATACTTCCACCATGGCAGCGGAATTTGTAACATGTTATGACCCATCAAATCATGGAATATGGCTGCGAAATTTTGTCATTGGGTCGCGCATTGTATATAATATAGAAACATCACTCAAGTTATTTTGTAACAGTAAATCAGCAGTGTTGTATTCTAATAACAACAGGAGCTCGACGAAGTCAAAACATATAGAGATCAAATTCTTGGATGTTAAAGAAAGAGTTCAGAGTGGACAGGTGTCAATAGAGCATATTTGGACAAACTCCATGATTGCGGATCCACTTAGTAAGGGATTGATACCCAAGGTATGAGCACATGTGACAGTGGGAGTTTGTTTTTCTGTGATTTTCATATTAGACACATGTACTGTCATTTTGGATATGATTTATGGTTAAAGTTTTTGGTTTATTATCTCTGAACTTCTTTGAAAATGATCTCACTAAGGCATTAAGGTGGACCAATTGGAAATAGGCATGTTAAGATCACATCACATGTAATTTCCATGCTACACATCCATGCTTGATCCATGTCGTTCAGTCATGCCAATATACGCGACCATTAATGGGTTTAGTTACGAAATAAGTAGCGAAAGTCTCTTTGATCCTATGTTAATATGATTGATGGACCGTATTGTTTGGGGATGCATTCGATAATGATAGCAAAATTCTGAGTACTTATAAGGTTATGTTTAATGCACAAATAGAAGGTAACACATATAGCCCAAGTGGGAGATTCTAAGGATTTTTGATCGAACATGTGGGTTTATATGCGAAATATTTGTATTAAATTAAAGACTATCAATTTTGGTTAAGCCCGTTTAAAGTGATCTAAAAATGTTTCGGTATTTTGGGTTTTAAAGTATCTAATTAAAGTGTGGACTTATACGTGTAGAGACCGGACCTGTTACTAATTTCATGATGGGCCGAATTAGGCCGATGGGCAATTAGTATAAATATACCGTTATGGTCTCTGGATCACACATTCTGTTCATTCTATTCTGACTTCCATTTTCAGAGAGAAACAAAAGGAACAACGTGTTGATCTAGAAGACTAAAACCGCAGGACTTGTTCATTGTAATAATCATGTCTGATTCAAGTATGCTTCCGCTTTTAGTTAATAAGTTCTTGATGATCCAACATGAACAATCCATATGACAGAATATTATTTTCTCCAACAGAATGATTCTGTTTCTGCTTGCCGAGCATTAAGATGAATGCACAAGGCGTGAACATGTCAAGATAGATATTTGGTAACGTGGATGCATTTGAGGAAAAAAATAAAATTACTGCACTAGTCCGACATTTATTATATAGACCCAGAAAAGTTCCTTTCCTATTTGAGTAGAACATGTTTGAAGAGATTGAGGTACAAACAAAATAATCATAGCTTGAGATGGTGGAAACTGAAAAGATTTGAATTTATTGCAGCTTTTAGTAGATTTAGAGCTAGATCTGATGGACGTGTGCCAATAATCGTATAGTCAACCCCGAATCTGTTGAGAATGAGGAATTTCTTTCTTATTTTACTTTAAAAACTTTCATCTTCTTATCTCTTGATTTTTTTCCTGTGTGATCATCTAAGCAGGAACTATCTTGTCGATCTCTTAAATAGCACCGCCATGGGCGGAGATACAGCCCACCCTTGCTCAAGCCCAGCCTCTGTAAAAAAAAAAAAAGGTTAAAGTCTAATTGTTTCCACTTTCCAACCCAACAGCCCACTGTCCAAGTCCAACCCAATTGCCCACTGTCCTAGTCCATTTGAAAAATTGAAAGCCCAATTTGCAACCCACCTAATATTAAACCTAATTCCCAACCATTGACCCAAAAGGCGAAACCATCTCTTCTCTCTCTCACACCCTTCGTCCCTCTCTGCTCTTTCTCTCAAACAGTGAAAGCCGAAACCTTTCGTCCCTCTTTGCTCTCTCTCTCTCCCTGACTCTCTCAAACCCAAAACGGCGAAACCCTTCGTCCACCGTCCGCCGAATGCCGTCTGTGAGAAAGGCTTTCTCATAGTTCAATTTAATTCGGTAAGTTCAATTTACCTTTTAGACATTTTAACTTCTATTTTTTTTATTTTGTTATGGATTTTTTCTGTCTGCAATTAAGATTCTGAACTTCATATCTATTTGTATTATTGTTGGACCCTGGATTTACTAGAAAGTAGAAGGTGAGCTTTTTCTGCAATCCGGATGTATGGCGGAATAATTGGAATTATGAAGCTGAAATGGAGCTCTGTAACCTCTGTTTTTGTACTAGGAAATTTAGTGGAAAAATACTTGAGAGCTTGGAAATTCATTTTTTAGCTACAACCTGACTGATAATTTTGAATATGTACAAGTCTTCTCTAGACTCCAGTTGTTTAATTTCTTGTGTTTTGTGATGAATATCTTGTTTCAGTTTCAATGTTGTAATGTCTTGTAAGTTGTAAATTGTAACTGTTGTTTTGTAATTGTTTCAAACTTTCAGGGTCGATTTGGCCCTTGTGTGTGTAGTGTAGACTGCAGTTGTGCTTCAGGCTTCACCAGAATTACCCCTTCAACCTTCATTTGCGGCCTGCAGTGAGGTATGTTTGCGGCCTTCACTTGTGTATGCAGTGCAACATTAGACAATTTATGCTCCATTGAATGATTTGAAATTGAAGGGCTGCCAGTTGCTAAACTGGAGAAGTTGTTTGATAAAAATTAAACTTGCTAGTTGCTATTGCTAAGTTGTTAAAATGATAATATGCTATGTAATTTGCAGTTGTGCTTTAGGATTTAGGCATTTTTTTAGGAAATGTTAGTTTGGAAATTTAGCCAATAGCAATTTATAGGATATTGAAGTTTTTTTTTTTGATATTTATGCTCGTAGGTTTAATATGGAGGAAAATCGACTTTCTTTTAAGAAAGGAAGAACTTTGTTATCTTTCTTTTCAAAGAGTAACAAACATCAGGGTACTCCAATTCCTACGACATCCACTCCAAATCCAATTTCATCCCCTGAAGTTGAACGATCTTTATCTTCTAATCTTAATGTGGAACCACTTGATTCTATTGAATGGGACCCAGGAAAAAGAAAGCAAATATGTGAACATCCATTAAATGAATGCGATCAGATTAGACGAGCCTATTTAAATGCTGGACCTTATCAACCAAAACTTTTGGACTATCAGAGTAAAGAATGTGGAAAGCAAAAACGTTGATTTCAGGAGCATTGGTACAATCAGTTTCCTTGGTTGGAATATTCACCTTCAACAGATAAAGCATATTATTTTTATTGCTTCCTTTTTCTCAATGATAGTGCTCAATCTATTATTTCATCGTTGGTTACAATTGGATTTAACAGTTGGAAGAGGGTTAACCAAGGAAGTAAATGTGCATTCCTTATTCATGTTGGTACAGCATCGTCATCGTATCACAATAGTTGTAAGAGAAGAGCTGAAGATCTAATGAAACCAACTCAATATATTGACAAGGTAATGCAATCATGTTGATACAACATCGTCATCGTATCATAATGGTTGTCCATATGCATACTATGTCCATTGTTTTGCCCACCGTTTACAACTCACATTGGCTTCTGCAGCTAGAGAGATGTTTCAGATATTAATTCATTTTTTTTCTTATTTGGACAGTGTTATTAATATGATTACATCATTTCCTAAGCGTATCAATGAGTTGAAAAGTGTCCAAAGAAAAGAAATTGAGCATTTGTTTTGAGAACGAGAGTAGGGAAGTGGGGCTAATCAGATTGGTAATTTGCAACGAGCCGGAGGTACTCGTTGGTCTTCTCATTACAACTCTGTAAAGAGCTTGATTGATATGTATGTTGCAACCTGCAAAGTGTTTGAGTATCTTAGCGATCATTCTCCAAATACAAGAACTCGGTTCGAAGTTGATGGTATATACAAAACAATGACAACATTTGCATTTGTATTTATCTTGCATTTAATGCGAAGAATGTTGGCAATTAAAGATGTACTTTGTCAAGCCCTTCAGAAGAAAACTCAAGACATCTTAACTGCTATGAGATTTGTCCAAACTACAAAAAGTATCCTTCAAGCATTGAGAGAAGATGGTTGGGAAGAATTTTTTGAAGAGGTGAAACTTTTTTGCTCAAAAAATGATATACATATACCGGACTTTGATGGTTCTTATATGGTTGGTCGTTCTCGTGGTCGTGAGTATCCTACAATTGAACATCATTATCACTTTGATATTTTCAATACAGCCATAGATTGTCAGATGATGGAGTTCGATATAAGATTTAATGAGACATCATTAGAACTCCTTTCTCTCAGTACGGATTTGGATCAAACAAATTCTTTTGAATCATTTGACATGGATAATATCTGCAAGCTTGCATAGAGGTTTTATCCTGAAAATTTTTCGCAACAAGATATTTATTGTTTGAAAATTAAGTTGCAACATTATAAGAATGATGTGATTACCGAACCTCAATTTCAAGTGCCAACACTTTCTGATTTATGTCGGGAATTGGTTGCAAGTAGAAGGTCGGAGAGTTACGTCATTTTGACTAAATTGATTCGTTTAGTATTGACAGTACCGGTTTCAACAGCGACAATGAAGCGAGCATTTTCAGCAATGAAATATGTGAAGACGAAAATTCGTAACAGAATGAATGATGATTTTCTTGCTGATTGTTTAACACTGAACATTGAACAAGAATTTAGTATTAATTTAGATCTAGATTCTATTATAGATGAATTTTATGATATAAAATATCGTCGGGTACAATTGTAATATGTAACATTATATTACAATTTTTCTAGTTATATATAAATTTTATTCGTACATTCAATTTTAAAAATTTTTGTCCCCCGTATAACACATTCTTGGCTTCGCCCCAATCATCTGTACCATCCCCTGTGCAATTCTACTCTGTACGAGAGCACCTCAATCGAAGCACGATGGAAGATGGCATTATGCAGGAATCTCAACTATTAAGACCAAAGCCATTCCTTTCCCACCCGATCCCAGAATGTGCGCTCGTGTACAACTGCTAAGACTTCTAAGAATCTACATCCGGGCATGAACAGTAATCTCCATGTTCCGTTTGGAGGACAGGATGAGTGCCCCAATTGGATGGTACAAGCTACAAAAACAGGTGGAACCCAAGAGAGCACTGATGAAGAGACTGAAACACAAGAAGATGAGATTGATTCGGGACAGGAGGAATCTGATGGCAGTGGTGAAGCTGACACAATCCCTTCTGTGGAGCTGGACGAGGAAATGGATCCTGATGACTAAAATAGTTGTACAGATATCAACCAATGTTTTGAAGTTCATATTCTTGGTCCTGCCATCAAGTCGAAGCATAAGCACGATAGATGAGTATATTTTCGTTGAGGTTAATTTGCCGAGGCAGCAGTTGGAGTATTCCATACTGGCGCATCTCGAATTCTATATGATCTGAGTTATTGGGAACGTGTTCTTCTTAGATGGTACCCACCTTCCCTCGCCATTTAGTGGTAGCGATTACAGTCGATTCCTTTTATAAATCCCTCCACTTCCCCGTCCCCCTCTCTTCGTCAACATATAGAAGGAATAGCAACGTGTCTTGTTTCCCCCACATTTTTTTTTACACACAAAGGTCATACATCAGGTGTACAATTTCCCAGTTTTTGAGAGCTATTTTAACAAAGGAGTCACACTTCAAATGTTCATTTGCTTACTATAATTATCCTTTGAATGTATTCGGCATCTCTTTCCCCATGTTCAGTATGATGGGTTGAAATGCACAGTAGCGGATTAAAGAAGGAAAAGGAGTTAAATTTGTGTTCATTTTCTGACACTATGTATCAAGCAGGCACCTACTGTTTTTTTAAAACTAATTTTGTCCCATATTGTTTTTCCCTCTTCTCGTGTTTTGGAAGATGAATACTAAAAATGTAGATTGTTCCTGGGTACAAAGAGCCTTGCTTTGACGACTCTTTTAACCCAGGCAATAAATTTCTTTTACTCGTAACAAAAGATAGGAGGGAAAGAACACTGGAGTCTCCCGATTGTTCTCTTTCTTGCTTGAGACGTCCTCAACCTTTCAAATTTGTAGCTAGTTGAATCTCGTTTGAGTGCTTAAATTTGTTTATACACGTGACAAGCCACAAAATTGGAGTAGAAATTTTATTGGGGGTTAAATATAAACATATGATAACTATTTCATGTATCCATTCAATTGATATCCTCAATTCTCTATTTTATTATAATAAAATAGTTAAATGAAAAAAAAATAAAGAATTGTGATCTAAAAATGATACACTTCGTAGATTTTAAGGTAATTTTTTAAATGGCCGTTGGAGGGCATAACCTATTATAATTTTTTATTAAAAAATTAAAAATATAACAAACTCATCCTGAAAGGAGTAAATTATTTTCGGTTGTGCTACATGCATATAATGATTTACATACACATGATGTGATGAGATATGATTGAGTCAAAATTCCTTCAACTAAAAAGAAAAAAAACCATTCACTTTTTTTTTGACACTTCATCTGTATGTACCATTATGTAACTCTATTATGTACAAGTAACATTATTCAATTATTTTATGTTTCAAGAATTAACTTTCTTGTATATACATGATAAATGAAAAGGGAACTTTTTTATTCAAATGTTTGAAATAAATAGTGTGAGGTGGATCCACTTAGCAGATAAGTATTTGTCTTGAGCACTTTGAAAGGATTGTACTAATTGATGTGTATTATAGATATTGGATTTAATCTTGTTGTCAATTATACATACTAGTCATGTCTCTTTCATAGTATAATATTTTGAATTTGAATTCAAATGGTTATTTGAATATATAATTACAAGACTTCTTACATTTTTCATTTGGAATTGACATAACGAAATAGAGAAAGCATAGAGAGGTAATCAAGTGGGAGAAGTTCATGTTAGATATTTATACAATAAATGTAATATGTGAAAGAGATAATTAATTCAGATGAAGTGCCCAATTGGTGAAAATTGTGGAATTTGTGTGGGAGGTTGGAGGGTTCGAGTCACACCTCACGCATTATATTAAAAGTTTTTGATTGGGACATTGGGCTCTTGGGTTTAATTGATTTTAATAATAAATTATTATTTTTAATCATTTTTGGAATTATTTAACGGGTCAACTAACCAGTAAAATATGACGTTATTAACTGTCCAGTATTAACAACCCATTACCACTAGCCATAAAAATTACAAATAATACTGGATCATGGTGGATGCAGTTACATCATTTTTCTGCCTATATAAATACACATCTGGGCATTAGAAACAAACAACAAAAACGAAATTGTATCTTCCTATTAAAAAAAAAAATTATACTCTATTTTACATATTTTTTGGAGTACATTTGAGAGTTCTGAAAATCATTTGTGATTGCTACACAATTGGTTTATTTGATCGTTGTATCTTGGAGGTGATTGTCCACAGAGGTCGGAGCAATTATCGACGGACAATTTCGCTTTAGGACATCGTGCTGTAACGAGACTCGATCAGTCGATAAGTTTTTTTTTCTGCACTTTATTGTATTGCAACTAGTAATATTTCCAATAATCTAAAGCAAAATTCTACGTTTTTAATTAGTTGACATGTCTGCAATAGATATATCTGTTTCTAAGTATTTTGAAAAGCCTGAATTATTTGATGGAAAGAATTTTAAGAGATGGCAAATGAAGTTGCGATTTATTTGACAACTCTTAAAGTTGTTGATGCTATTGAATCTGATAAACTCGTTTCTGAAATTGCTGATAAGCCTACTGATAAGAAAATATCAAATTTAGCTAATTGGGAACATAAGGATTATATGTGTAGAAACTATATTCTGAATTGCTTGATATTGGATTTATATGATATTTACTGGTCGTGTAAATCTGCTAAAGAATTATGGAAATCATTAGAAAAGAAATATGCCACTTAAGATGCTGGAACTAAGAAATTTGTTGTGGAAAAATTTCTAGATTTTAAAATGGATGACATTAGAACGGTGGTCAGTCAAGTTGAAGAATTACAAATTATAATTTATGAAATTATTGTTGAGAGATATAAAATTTGTGAGGATTTTCAAGTGTCTACTATAATTGAAAAATTACTACATTCTTGAAAAGAGTATAAAAATAGTTTGAAGCATAAAAGAAAAGAAAGGTCATTAGAGGATTTGATTATCAGAATTAGGATTGAGGAGGATAATAGAATGGCAGAACGTAGAGAGAGACCATATTTAGGTACAAAGGCTAATCTTACTGAAGGAAGTTCTGGTAGTAAGAAAGTTGTTGAAGATTTTACGAAAAGTCAGAACTTTAAAGATAGAATCAAAGGGAAGCAATTCATAGCAAAGAACAATTGGTCTAAGCCCTAATTTAAAAATAAAATTGTTGGTGACTGTTTTGTTTGTGGTAAACCAGGTCACTTTGTGAAGGATTGACGAAATAGGAAATGAAAAACTGTGAAGCATCAGGCATATGTAGTAGAAGATGAGAATTTCTCTACTATGGTGACTGAAGTTAATTTAGTATGCAACATGACAGATTGGTGTGTAGATTCTGGAGCTACCAAACACATTTGCTGCACGAGACGTGCATTTTCTTCATTCACTCATGTTAGTGATGGAGAATGTTTTTCACGGAGAATGCTTCCTCCTCCAAAATCGAGGAGAAAGAAACTGTGACACTTAGATTTACTTCTGGAAATATCCTTAGTTTGAAGGATGTTCTTTATGTACCTGATATTAGAAAAAATCTAGTGTCTGAATCTATTTTAGTCAAAAAGAGATTTAAAATTGTATTTGAGAGTGGTCAAGTTGTACTATCTAAGGGTGGTTCTTTTGTTGGGAAATGATATGCAGAGGAGAATTTATTTAAACTAAATGTTTTTGTGATTAATAGTAAAGATTCTACTTCTTCTGTTTACTTGCTTGATTCTTATGATTTATGGCATACTAGATTTGGACACATTAAAATAAATTCTATTAAAAAATTAATGAGATTGGGAAATATTCCCAAAACTGATAAGTTTCCAAATACAAAATGGGAAATATGTGTTGAATCTAAGTATGCTAGAAAATCATTTCCACATGTTGATAGAACTATTTCAGTTTTAAGTTTAATATATTCTGATTTATGTGATATAAAAAGATATGTCACTCGTGGTGGAAATAAATATTTTAACTTTCATTGACGATTACTCTCGATATGTTGCATTTATCTTCTTAAGAGTAAGGATAAAAGTTATTCAAAATTTATTTCATATAAAACTGAATTAGAAAATCAGTTAGAGAAAACTATTAAAATTTTAAGATCTGATAGGGGATGAGAATATACATGTGAGTTTGATCAATTTTGTATTGATAAGGGTATTATTCATGAGACAACTCCACCCTATTTTCCCCAATCTAATGGTGTAGCTGAAAGGAAAAATAGAACTCTAAAGGATATGGTCATTTCAATGCTAAACTCTTCTGGATTACCTTTTAACAAGTGGGGGGAGCCCTTCTTACTGCATATTATATTCTTAACAGAATTCCCAGTAAGAAAAACGATAAATCCTCTTATGAATTGTGGAAAGATAGAATACCTTCATATAGATATCTTAAAGTGTGGGGGTGTCTATCTAAGGCCTCTATTTCAGCACCTAAGAGAACTAAACTTGGTCCAAAAATTATTGAATGCGTTTTCATAGGCAATGCTCTTCACAGTAATGCCTGCAGATTTTTATCATTGACTATAACAATATTTTGATTGAAAAGAACACAATTTTTGAAACTAGAGATGTCGAATTTTTTGAAAATAGATTCTCTTTTGAAGAAAATTCTGTAGGACCAAGTAGCTCTCTTAGTGTTCCTCCTAGAGTTAGAGATGAGCCTACCGTATTAGAAAAAGCTAAAATTAGGAGAAGCAAAAGACCTAGGACTACTACTTCTTTTGGTCCGGACTTTCTAACCTACTTAGTAGAGGATGATCCTAGTACCTTTGATGAAACTATGTCTTCGCCAGATTCTATATTTTGGAAGGAAGCTATAAATAGTGAATATGATTTCATTATGTCTAATAACATTTGAGAATTAGTAGACTTGCCTCGATGATGTAAAACTATTGGGTGTAGATGGATAGTTAAGAAAAAACTTAAACCTGATGGTTCGATTGATAAGTTTAAAGCAAGACTTGTAGCTAAAAGTTATAAACAAATAAGAAGGAGTTGACTTTTTTAATACGTATTCTCCTGTTACTAAGATTACCTCTATTAGGATGTTAATTGCGATTGTTTCATTGTATAATCTTATTATACATCAATTGGATGTCAAGCTGCCTTTTTATACGGGGATTTAGAAGAAGAGATTTATATGAACCAACTTGAGGGATTTGTGGTAGAATGCCTTGATGATAAAGTATGCAAACTTAAAAAATCTCTTTATGGCCTTAAACAAGCCCCTAAATAATGACATGAAAAATTTGATACAATTTTGACATCTAATGGTTATGTGATAAATGAAGCTGATAAATGCATATTTAGCAAATTTGATTATTATTGTAGTGTGATAATTTGCTGATATGTTGATAATGAGAACTAGTTTAGATGTGATTAATAAGACTAAACAGTTTCTGAAAAAGCACTTCGAAATGAAATATTTGAGTGTTGCTGATGTTATTCTAGGAATTAAAATAGTAACAAATTTCGAAGGAATTACTTTAACCCAATCACATTATGTAGAAAAAGTGCTTAAGAAGTTTAACCAATACAATTGTATTCATGCTAAAACACCTTATGATGCAAGCCGTCATTTGAGAAAACATTCAGGTCCTAGTGTTTCTGCTTTAGAATATGTTAGACTGATCGGTAGTCTCATGTATCTTATGAACTGTACTAGACTTGATATAGCATATGCTGTCGGTAGACTTAGTAGGTATACTAGTAATCCTAATAGTGAACATTTGGATGCTCTCATTCGAGTCTTGAGGTATTTGAAATACACTCTAGATTGGGGAATACATTATACTAAATTTCCTACTGTACTTGAGGGATATTGTGATGTTAATTGGATTTTCGATACCAATGAAAGTAAATCTACAATTGGATATGCATTTACATTTGCAGGTGGTGCTGTATCTTGGAAATCCACTAAGCAAACCTGCATTGCGAGATCTACTATGGAATCAGAGTACATAGCATTGAATAAGGTAGGTGAAGAGGTTGAATGGTTAAAGAATTTTCTTATGGATGTTCCTTTGTGGTCCAAACCACTTCCAATTATCTATGTCCATTGTGACAGTCAAGCAGCTATTTCAAGAGCTCAAAATTCATCATACAATGGAAAGTCTAGACATATTTGTAGGAGGCACAATACTGTGCGTCAACTGCTTAAGGATGAGGTTATAGCTATTGACTATGTGAAGTCAAGTGATAATATTGCCCCATTAACCAAATGATTAGTTAGAGAGCTAGTTCAGAAAACATCGAAGTGGATGAGGCTAAAGTCTATTACAAACTAGACCACCTATAACGGAAACCCAACCTTGCGATTGGAGATTCCATGGACAAGGTTCAATGGGATAACAAAGTTGTTGGAGTGGTCTGTGGGGGTACTATATTGAATTTATTTCAAACCCTTTCCTATGATGAGTAGTACCAACTGTATTGATTAGAGAATGAGCAAATGCTCTTAATACTTACTATAGCTGATATTCAGTGAGGTGTTTAGATACAGTGCACCCTTGATAGAAACGCATATTTGAGTGTGAAAGTGGGGCAGCTTCCTATAAGAATTGAGGCTAATTCTCTAGAGCACTCAAAGAAATCGGGAAAGTTCACGGCTGAAATGAACACAACTATGAGAACTCAATGATTGTTTTAGAAGTCATGTGTGTGTTCTATTGTCTCAGTTTGCAACCATAATTGTGGAGTTCAAAACATAGTTCACTCTATAGTTAGCAAACTCGATAGAATATACAAATCCAAGGTTCAAGTCGATAGACACCTAAGCTTGCGTGATTTCTACCGTACTCCATAATAGTATTTATATTTATCTTATTTCTTTCATGTGGGGGAGTATTAGATATTTATACAATAAATATAATATGTGAAAGAAATAATTAATTCAGATGAAGTACCCAATTAGTGAAAAGTGTGGAATTTGTGTGGGATGTCGGGGGGTTCGAGTTACACCTCACGCATTATATTAAAAGTCTTTGATTGAGGCCTTGGGCTCAATTGATTCTAATAATAAATTATTATTTTTAATCACTTTTGGAATTATTAATGGGTTAACTAGCCAGTAAAATATGATCGTTTTTAACTGTCCAATATTAACAACCTATTACCACTAGCTATAAAAATTGCAAATAATACTGGATCATGGTGGAGGCAGTTACATCATTTTCCTGCCTATATAAACACACATCTGGGCATTAGAAACAAACAACAAAAAAGAAATTGTATCTTCCTATTTAGAAAAAAAAAAAATTATACTCTATCTTACATATTTTCTAGAGTACACTTGGGATTTCTGAATATCATTTGTGATTGCTGCACAATTGATTTATTTGATCGTTGTATCCTGGTGGTGATTGTCCACAGAGATCGTAGCAGTTATCAATGAACAATTTCACTTTAGGATATCGTGCTGTCACGAGACTCGATCAGTCGATAAGTTTTTATTTCTGCGTTTTATTGTATTGTAACTAGTAATATTGTTAACATTTCACATCTCCGACGAAATTCTTGATGACTTCCAGCAGATTTATTTCTCAGTATATTCATTGACATTTCTTTGGATGACGGTGCATGATCCGGTGTGGCAAAAATCTGAACTCAATGTCATATGATACTCCATTAATGGCGTTGAAGAAGTTTCGGATTTTTTTGGTTCTGTTGTACACTTTGAGAGCTGATATTTCCGCATTATAGTTGTAATAATCATTTGTTTACTACATTTTTAAACTCTACAAATAACTTATTCCTTAAATTTATTTTCCATTTCGAAATACATTCTTCTTTTATACACATAGGACATGCTCGACTGTTTATTAAGTACCAAACATGCCACAAAAGGTAATCAAACAACAGAGAATTTCCAGAGGTGCCAAAAGAAAAATACAGCTGCAGGGTATTCTCAGTCCTACTTGCACTCAAGGAACCATATACATAAACATGCAAGCAATATTTTGTTTATACAAGAAACGGAATTCAGTTAAATGATCCAAATGTATCATCAGATCTCGCAGACAGAAATGTCATAACCTTTGGATCAAGGCCTCGGTAAAGCTTGCCGTCTCTGAGTCTCTCAAAGTACGAAATCTTCAATCCATTATTTCTTGCAATAGGAGAGCGAATCCAACCTGAATTCCTCTTTGGAGTACCAGTTATTACAACAACTGTGCTATCGTTTGCAAAGTTAGCCAGAGGCACCATAGCCTCGGGTTCTGTGGCCGATGAGGCGTCTACCAGAAAAATATGACTAAAGTGTCCAGTCTTCAGTCCTTCAGCATACAGTCGAAAGCTACTAATGAAAGTGGTTAGGATTACCTGGAATTTTTCGAGTTCATCAAGACGTGGACATGAAAAGCACTCGACCTCTTCCTCGTATGAGCAGGACTGAAGGATATCTAAGGGTACTCCATCCAACTCTCGAAATGCTGCATTGGCTCGAAACATATCAGAACTCGGAATCCGCTGTTGGAGGCCTCTCATTAGCACATCACATGTTTGGTTTAATGGTGCACATATAAGAATTCGATTTGATGGGGAGCTTCGACAGATTTGGGCAACTGCTTCCGCAATTAGTAGTCCAGGTTTCGACAATGTACATGTTTCAGTTGCAGACATCGGTCCCTCAATGAGGTAAGGAGGCGAGCCCTTGAGGCTTAAGATGTGTTGAAGAGAAGAAATTTGCTGCTTATCGAGTTTGGGGTCAATAAACAGTTCCATGGAGGTAACATTACTTTCTGGTATGAACTCGGGGAAGAGGAAGTTTCTAACTAAGGCTCCTGAAGCAACTTCGATTGCATGGTGTGCCCGCTTTAAACAAACTCTATTGAATGAAAATTTGACATCATATTTGCAGTCTGGTCGATGATGAGAGTGAAAATCATCACCAAATTCAGCCAAGAGCAGATTTTTCCCCACCAGACGATAGAAAATACCCTGTTTAAGAATACAATGATAGTGAGATTAATAAGACAGGAATGAATTGCATTTACTAATTCAATACTAGACAATGTAATGTATAAGGAAAATCTTGTGAATAGAAGATTCGAATATATACTTCTATCGCAAACAGATCCATGAAAAGAGTTCAATGACGTTTAGAATAGCCATCTGATAATATGAAGAGATTAATGAATTCACTTGGGATGGAAAGGAGAAAATAAAAACCACATAGTTAGTGAAAAGTATGTTATATTTGGCAATCTATGAGCAGAATTTTAGATGTTTGAGCAAAAAGAACGCGTATCTGAACTGATGTGGACATCATCGAGGTCAAGTTTTATTTTATTGTTATTGGACTTATTGTTTATATTTTTATTATTGGGCTTGTAATAGCGAGTTGGCCCAAACCCTTCAAGTTAGGTTTTTGCTATTTAATAAATTTGCATCCCAAACACTGCTAATCAACCTTCACCTATTCATCCAAAAAAAAAAAAAAAATGCAGCCTCAATAGCTGACACAACCTCCACCATTCACAGCCATACCACGTTTCTTTCCTCAAACTAGTTGCAACATATATTCTAGTCAAACATACAACAACAACAACATATACAACCACCTTCCCTTGTCATCATGCAACCCGAACTGCCTCACCCTACAACCACCTACCGACCACACATCCGCCACCACACCTCTGCTCGCCCGTCGCCCCTCATAGTCATCAATTCTATCAACACCACCCTTACTCTTGAACCTATCTCGGGCCGCAAAGTGTTCCCAACACCAGTAGAAGTAGAAGTTGAAGAAGAAGAGGAGAAGGCGACAGTTGCTGCCTCTTTCACGCAAGCAACCTTGGGTTTTTTTATCAATTTGGGCCTACCCTAATATATTGGGTCTGGGTTATATTTTGTTTTTCACTTTGGGCTATACCTTAATGTGATGGGCCTCGATTTCAATTTGATTTTTCCAATTGGGCTCTACCTTCATTTTTTGGGCCTGGATCAGAAATTTTGTTTTGGGCTCGATTTTGGCCCTACTTTTGTAATTTAATTTTAGTAAAAAAAAAAAGTCCGCTGGTATCAATTTTAGGCCTCAATTGAGCCTGTTTAGTCTGTAACTTGATTGGGCCACTGTTTGGGCCTTCATTTCTTTTGATGTAATTTATTTATAGTTTTAAAAAAAAACAAAAAAGTGTGAAAAAAAAGAGTATTTTTTTCTAACATTTTGCAGGTACCTCTTTGACCTACAGATCGATTCAATTCCTTCGACGAACAAAACGAGAGCTACTATTTCTTTGGAGATCAATTACTTGGTGCTCATTTCCTTCTATGAACAACAGAGACGCTAATATTCCTTTGTCTTTAGTTTACATTGCTGTTTCATTATAAAGTTGCGTCAATTAAATTTTTGTGTTGCTATTATTCCAATTTTACCTACAAGTTCACGTCACTAAATCCCTAATCGTGTTATTCGCCCACTTTTAACTTACTTATTTTAAACCCTAACCGTATTATACTCTCATTTATTTTACGCGATTGAATTGTTGTTAGTATTTGACATTTGCTTTATTATTTTACATAGATCAACGACAGTTGTTTGCCATATTTGGATCTACATAATCCTATAAATAAAAAATAAAATAAAATATTTTTGATCAGTTCGTTATTTTTCGATTTTAAAAACGAGTTGTTTATTGATCTCTCAATACACTTCATTTAGCTGGTAGTGCATTGCATGCAGTTGCGTAGTGGTCGTTTTGTCACATCTAATTCCGGTAACATGACCATGGACACATTCCAACTTGATGCCCTCACTCAACAATTAGCACAACTTGTCATTAACCAACAACACTTACAGACTCAATTAGCAGCTATCCAAACTGAGATGGCAAGGAAAATAGATACTTAGCTGCTAGGTTGTCCAAACTGAGATGGCCGCTACTCGTAAGGAAAATAGATACTTAGCTGCTAGGTGACCTCTGAACAAACCCTACATTCGACTGAAGCTGAAAACTCGGACGCGTCTAATGATAGGCACTATCGTCGTCCCCAAGGTGGCCAACAACACGTTAGGCGTAACAGTAGGGATGGACATGAAGTTCGTACTCGGGAGCGAGAGCATCATCGTCATGATCTCAATCTCCTCCTCGCCACGATGCTTGTTTCTTTAGAAACATTAAACTAGATACCCCAATATTTGATGGTTGTTTAGACCTTCGGGTATTTAGTCAATGAGTTAGAGATATGAACCGTTTCTTCGCTTGGTACGGGGTCCCCGAAGACCCGAGAGTTCAATTTGCAAGTTTGAAATTAACTGGCACTGCTCAACTCTTTTGGGAAAGTGTTGAGGAGCTCATTGAGCGACGTCGTGCTCCTTCTATTAGGAGTTGAGATGAAATGAAGCATCGACTTCAAGAGAAGTATTTACCCCAATCGTATAGGGTTACGTAATTTGTTGGATCAATGGAATGCTCTCACGCAAGGCAATCGACTCGTGACTGAGTACGTCACTCAGTTTGATGAATTTCGAATGAGATGTCACGTCGTTGAGGATGAAGCCATGACCCTAAGTAGGTTTAAGCAAGGCCTCAAAGATGATCTTAAACGTGAGCTTGTCCTTCGGGGCGTTACTACTCTTGACCATGCTTATGCCTTCATCTAAGACTATGATTTAGTTACTAAGATTCCATATAGAAATCGTGGTGACAACCATGCCCCTATTTCTTCAACACCTATTTCTGCAGCACCCACTCCTCCCCCCAAGTCTATCCTAGGTCCTCCCCCATCTAAAGGTCTTCTTGTAGGGGAAAATAAAGGTAAAGGTCCTGAAATTCCAAGGTCGTCATCCCTCTTACAATGCTATAACTGTAAGGGTTTCGGTCACATTTTCTCTAATTGTCCTAGTCGAGCCTTAGTTATGGAAAAACGTAAGGGTATAGTGAATGACTCATTGGAGGATTAAGTTTATGAGCCTAAGTTTGAAGAGTTTAAGGACTTGGATGATAATGAAGAAACATTCCTAAGTTGTATTCGGACCCTCCTCGTGGATTTCAAGTGAAGACCCCTTATTCCAGACACGTCGAGATTACATGTTGTACGTTATATCCTGACTCAGCCCAAACATGCCGACGATTGGCGTCGTCATGCTATTTTCCACACTTACATCAAGATCAATAATAAAGGTTGTAAAATCATTGTGGATAGTGGTAGTTGTATTAATTCAGTTTTGATGGCTACTGTAACCCGTTTGTGGTTGAAATCGGTACCTCAACCTCAGCCATATAGCATCTCTTAGGTTGATACCTCCTCGATAGCTATGAAGGAACGTTGTCTAGTACCTATTCAGTTTCTCAAGTATAAGGATCATATATGGTGCGACGTCATTTCAATGGATGTCTGTCACGTCATTCTTGGTCGCCCTTGGTTGTTCGATTTGGATGTAACCATTTATGGTCGATCCAATTCATGTTCCTTTGTGTTTAATGGAAAGAAGATCCACCTTAACCCACTTCCACCGAGACCTGTTGGTTTGCATGACGTAAAGAAAAGCGAGGAACGAAAGGGTTTACATATCATTAATCCTACAGAGTTTGAACACACGCTCGTGGGCGATTCGATTGTGTTTGCCTTGGTTGTCCTGGAGGTTCCATCGAGTTTCCCATTAGTAGTCCCTACTGAAGCTCAGGCTATCATTCAAGAGTTCCAATATGTGTTCCCTGAGGACTTACTTGACGAATTACCTCCTCTCTACGGGACATCCAACATGCCATAGATTTGGTATCGGGAGTGTCACTTCCAAATTTGCTCATTATAGGATGAACCCTACTGAACACGCTGAACTACAGAGAAAAGTGGAGGAACTCCTTCACAAAGGATTCATCCGTGAGAGTTTAAGTCCTTATGCAGTTTCTGCGCTGTTGACGTCTAAGAAAGATGGCTCTTGGAGGATGTGTGTAAATAGTCGTGCCATCAATAGGATCACGGTCAAGTATCGCTTTCCCATTCCTAGGCTTGATGACATGTTAGATATGATGGTTGGCGCTACGATATTTTCTAAAATTGATTTGAAGAGTGGATATCACCAGATTAGGATCCGCCAAAGAGATGAGTGGAAGACTGCTTTTAAAACAAAAGACGGTCTTTATGAGTGGTTAGTAATGCCTTTTGGCCTAACCAACGCCTCGAGCACTTTTATGCGAGCAATGACACAAACCCTTCGTCCTTTCATGGGTAAGTTCCTTGTCATCTACTTTGACGACATTCTCGTCTATAGTACAACGAAGGAACAACGTCGAGATCATCTTCAGCAAGTTTGTTCTGCCCTTCGAGCAACAAAATTGTATGCTAACATCAAGAGATGCTTGTTCTCCACTGATAGAGTTGTTTTTCTGGGTTTCATAGTATCCTCTGCGGGGGGCATCTACCGATTCTGCCAAAATTCAGACGATTGTTGATTGACCCGAGCCTAAGAATGTACATGATATCAGGAGTTTCCATGGCCTAACTACCTTTTACCGTCGCTTCATCAAGGGGTTTAGCACAATCGTGGCTCCCATTACGGAATGCATGAAAAAAGAAAAGTTTCAATAGATACAGGAAGCGACTAAGGCTTTTAAACTAGTTAAGAAGCAAATGATGGAACCTCATGTCATGCGCCTTCCTGACTTCGCCAAGGCTTTTGAAGTTGAGTGCGATACCTCCGGGGTAGGCATAGGTGGAGTCCTTAGTCAAGAACGCTACCCTGTCGCTTATTTTAGTGAGAAGTTGAACGATACCAAACAACAGTACTCAACTTATGATAAGGAATTATACGCAGTTGTGCATGCTTTGCAATATTGGCGTCATTATTTACTACCCCAAGAATTTGTTCTTTATTCGGACCATGAGGCCCTTCGTCATCTCACGGCCCAGAAAAGGTTAATTCTAGACACAGCCGCTGGGTTGAATATTTACAAGCTTATATGTTTTTGTTTTGAAACATAAGAAGGGGATTGAGAACCAGGAGGTTGATGCTTTAAGTCATCGTGTCTCCCTTTTGTCGGTTATGAACATCAAGGTCATAAGTTTTGAACGCCTTAAGGAAGATTTCGAGACATGTCCCGATTTTAAGAATGTTTTTCTTGATTTACAAGGAGGACGGTCAGATACTGTGGACGGCTTTTGTCTCTTTTTCGAGCCAATAAATTGTGCATTCCACAAACTTTAATGCGAGACTTCATAGTATGGGAAATTCATACGGGAGGCTTAGCCGGTCAGTTTAGGCGAGAGATAAGACCATAGAGGAGATTGAACGTCAATTCTATTGACTTAGTTTAAAGAAAGATGTGGTCAAGATAGTTAGTACTTGTAACACCTGTCAATTGGCCAAATAGAAGAGGCAAAACACAGGCCTATACACACCTCTTCCCGTTCCTGATTGTCCTTGGCAAGATGTGAGTATGGATTTTGTGTTAGGGCTTCCACGTACCCCGAAAAAACATGATTCTATTTTTGTGGTAGTGGTTTGTTTCTCGAAAATGACTTATTTTATCCCTTGTAGCAAAACCTCAGATGCATCCAGGGTTGCCACCTTATACTTTAATGAAATTGTTAAATTGTATGGCATTCCTAAAACCATTGTGTCAGACAGGGATGTGCGGTTCACTAGTCACTTTTGGAGAACGTTGTGGCACAAGGTCGGTACAAAGTTGAAATTTTCTATTGCCTATCACCCGCAAACTGACGGTCAAACATAAGTGGTTAATCATAGTCTTGGTAGTTTATTAAGGTGTCTACACTAAGAAAATCTTAGAAATTGGGATTTAATTCTTCCTACAGCTCAAATTGCATACAACGGTTCCATGAGTCAGTTGCTAGGTACGAGTCCATTTGAAGTCGTTCAAGGTTTTAAGCCTAGGAAGCCTTTAGATCTCATCCCGATATCCCCACATGATAGAGTGTCTATGTCAGCTGAAACATTTGCACAACATCTTCATGACTTGCATATCGAGATCAATAAATAACTTGAAGCTAGTAACACATCTTATAAACTTCGTGCTGATTTACGTAAAAGACATGTTAAATTTAATATTGGAGATTATGTCATGATTCGAATTCGACCAGAGCGACGTCTACATGGGCCCGCCTCTGAATTGCAAGCTCGTGGCGCTGGTTTTTTTTAAATTTTAAAGCAAGTTGGCCCAAATGCTTATGTTCTCGACATTCCGCCACATCTTGGCTACCATCATACCTTCAATGTTGAGGATTTAATTGCTTATAAAGACCATTTCGATCCCTCCGATAATCCTTCCCTACCTCCATCTGTGGACCTTGACCATGATTCTTTTGCTACTTTTAACCCAATGCCACATTTTCCAGCACACAAAGATAAAATTGATGCTATTTTAGATGAACAAATTGTGTTGACTAAAGTTGGGGATGTTCAGCGCTTCGTTGTTCGTTGGTTTATCTGCCTGAGTCTGATTGCACATAGATTCCTACAGAGACACTACAGCAGCTTCACCCAGACTTATTGGAGCTCTATCGAAGTCAGTATGATCTTCATTTGCCCGGTTCTCCTTCCACGCATCCAGGAGATGTTGGTGGAGACACCAGATTTCGACCACCACGACACTCTTTTATTGACGTCGGAGGAAGCTCAACCAATCCCTGAGTTTATGGTTGGGCGATTGATTGCAGCCTTTTTTTCTACCTATCCACTCGACAGGGTTGAGTTTTCTTCCACCCCGAGAGAGTTGATGCAGACATCATCGAGATCAAGATTTATTTTATTGTTATTGGACTTATTATTTATATTTTTATTATTGGGCTTGTAGTAGCGGGTTGACCCAAACCCTTCAAGTTAGGTTTTTGCTATTTAATAGATTTTTCATTGTTCATGGAATTAGTTGATGATTGAATAAAATTTTGCTTTGACGATTGCATTTTCCCTTTCTCTTTCACGCTTCTTTCTCTTTCCCCTTCCCTTCTCTTATATAATAGCTAATGGCTTCTAAAATTCTAGAATTTACTCAGTAATGTACAAAATATAGTCTGATCCACAGTTTCAAGGAAAAAATGAGGAAGAAGGGATGTTTCATTCAACTTGTTCAACAAGGAACAGTATACAGTTCTTATATAATAGCCAAACCCCTAGACGACGTGGAACCACAATATGGCTTCTACAATTCAGGAATTTACTCAGGAATGCATGGAATATATATATAGTTTGATCCCCATTTTTGAGGAAAAATGATGAACAAAAATGTGCTTAACACCTTGACTAAGATGTAATAAACCAATACGTTCAGATCAGTTCTGGGTTTTTTCGGTCGGACCAGGCGGTCTGGTTCCAGTCCACTTTTGATAGTATTGGTTCAAAGAGGGGTGATTAAGTACAATTATTTCTTCTCAAAAAGTTGATGATTTAGTTACTATTGAGATGTGAAAATGATTCAAACATGTCAGGATGACTGATGTTTTATGGTTTAGTCTGTGAGATTACCAGTAGCTAAGGGTCATCTCACAGACAAAGACTTGGAACACGTTCATGTATCAATTGTCCTATTTTTCTGTGTTTTTATTCCAATTTTTGATAACTTAAGTACAAAACAGTCCTCTGATATCATCAAAGTGAAAAGTTAAACATTCTGTTCGAAATGGCTTTCCAGTTTAGTAGTATAGCCTCCTCGGTTTGTGACATAACGGCTTTTGGGTCAACCCTAGATGGCCTTTTCTGCCTTTCTAACAGAAAACAGTCAGAAAATATCGGTATGGGATGGAGAAAAAAATTAGCAATAAAGTGAGCATAGGTTGAATATAGCAACAAATTTTAAATTGAGAAGGCAAGAATTAGCTTTACTACTGTGATCCTGTAGATTCAATTGATAAAAAACTGAGGCTTACCTGAAATTCTTTGCCTTTCTCATTTGAAGGCTTTACTGAGATAAAATCTCTAGATAACAGGAATGGCCGGTTTTTTCCAACCTCAAATGCTACAAATATTTTTTTATCTTTTCCCTTACGCTTATATCTTGAGAGATAACCGACCTTGACAAGAATTTCAGCATTGTGCAACTCCAGATTTACATTCTTCATCTCAAACCCATCCCATTTCTGATCCAAGAAAGCAAAATTGAAGATTTTATAGTCATACAACGTCTTTAGTTCTTTACATATAATGAGCACACTTGTAGATACCCAAGTTAGAGTGAAAGAATACAAATAAATTCCCTAAACAAAATAAAACAGTGATTTCAAGAATCCATCAAAATATAGAGCTTCTTTTTTTTTGATAAGTAAAATGATATATTAAGGATAAATATAGAGCTTCTTTGTTTGTTTATATTTTCAAGGATTACGAGTTCTAAACATTTATCCAATCAGAAGATTAAAAAATGTTACTAGAATAAGTAAAAAGCAGAAAGAACAACTACCAACTACCATCATTAACTTTAAAACATGGACAAAATATGAATGTATGATGATACTTTTTATTGAGTTCCGAGAAGGTAGAGCGTCGATTGAGGTAGGATCACCATTCGACAACAGTTTATCGTAAATAACAAAGATTCACAATTTGAGAACCTCAAAAACAGTCTGAAGACTTAAAACCAGATATTGTGATTATGTGCTAAAACAACTTCCAGCATCACTAGAGTTTGGTTTGTTACTAGAAAATCTCAAGCTAATAAAGGAAACTGAAAATTCGGAACCTCGATCATTGAAGCAATTAACATATATTTCTTAAGTCTAAAATTAAATGAGAAAACACATTGCCAACTTAATGAACGATTATGTCTTGTTACTCTAACATCTCCCTCTAAATTGGGTTGGGTGCAATGATCCCCACTAATGCACTGAAAGTTTAAGAAACAATAAGAATTAACGGGCAAAGTTGAAAGTACTCATTCTTATTATGTATTTTTTTCTAGAAGAAAGGTCATATTTAATCAAATACAAGGCCACAGGAAGATCCAAACTTTGTAACCTCGGGAGGCTTTACTTTGCAGAGCAGAACATATTTGGACTGTTACAATTGCTCCTGCACTTCCCTTTTTCCCTGAGTTTGTATATTAACATTTTCGTAGCGTAACAATATACTTCTTGATCTTTGAAGTTTGAGATACATAAAAGATTTAATCCTGCTACATTATAGCAATTATAAACAATAACATAACATGTCAATGGAAAGCTATATGACAGGTAAATAATCACCTTGAGGTAACAATCCTCGGCATAAAGTAGAGCATGGAAGTAATTTTTGTACGTCGACATAGACAGAGGCTGCTTGAGCACTCCCGGAACAATTTCTTTCTCAATTGAACTTTTGATGTCCTCTGGAAAAACATAGGTAGTTGAACCCTCAACCAATATATAATTAGTTGTTCCCTGCTGATATGTCGAAGACGAGGTCTGCAACAAGGTTGGTTTTGTGGATAGTGGACGTGGTTTTGGTGAAGGAGATCTCTCTAACAAAGATGATGCCGATGATGACTTAGACAAATGTGATGCAACAAGTGATTTAAAGGAGGACTGAGATTCTCGCGAAGTGGCTGAAGATACATTCTCAAGTAATCCCTTTCCCTTCTGACAGCCATCAATTGATTTCTGCGGTTCCAAAGGTCGTGTTGAAACTGCTTTCACGGATGATGGTGTTGAAGTGACTGGAGCCAAACCTTTTAAGTTTTCTAACAAAGAAGAAGATGATGATGATAGTGATGGTGACTTGACTGAATGCAATGTGACGGGGAATTTAAAGGAAGACCGAGATTCTTGAGAAGAAGCTGAATTTACATTCTGGGCGGCTAATCCCTTTCTCTTTTGAACCTCTTCAATTGGCTTCAGAGGATTGAAAGGTGGAGTTTGAACTGTTTTCACGAATGATGATGTCGAGGACAAAGAAGAAGAATCTTTCAAATTCTGATCACGAAATTTAAAGGGCTTGTCCACCTTTTTCTCGGGATTATGATCTCTCTTAATTACATTCGAATGATCAATACTATTCTTTCCAGACTCTATCGACCTATAATTGTACTCAACAATTCCAGGTGACTTAACTGGAATTGAACTTTTGAAAGTGGTATCTCGGGACAGAATGGATGAAGCATTCGACGAAAGTTGATTATTTTCGTAGTGAAATCTTGCTGCATTGGTGGTGGTGGTGGTGGTTGGTCGGAATCTAATCCACTGGAGTTTAGAACAAATGTAAGAAACGAAATCATCACGGTCATCAATTTCAAAATATCCATACCGATTCCTTTCAATCACAAGCTTTTCGTCTTCTTCACAGCAAAGAATACATTGCAAAATATTAAGAAATCCCATCTTGTTTCCACCACTTTGCTAAATCCTATTATTAGCACAGCCTACCACCAAAGAACGAAAAACAAAAATTAGTCGAAAAGGGGTGACGAAATCGGCCACACTCCAAAATTTGTCAATAAGTAACTGGGAATATTGATAAATTTGAATTTAAAAATCTAAGTATTAGATCGGCCTACGCAGTGAAAGATCAGACTCCAAAATTTGTAAATCAGTAATTGGGAAATATAGCATACACTCATACATTTGCCTACATGCATAGGCTTTCATGTGCAGCGGTGCGATCGTCCTTGTTCACCAGAAGGGTGTGGGCATACCTGAGAATTTCCCCGATGTCTATCCCAGGTAGGATTGAGCAGAGAATGAAGAAATCAGCAACTTGAACAGCACAAATGAGGGGTAATTCTATGATAAAAATGGATTTTCAAGATTTTAGCTGGAAATCGGTGAGCCTGCCTGCCTGCATGCATCTGAGTAGAAAGAGAGTAAAGTAGAGACACCACGATTTGAATACTGCTGCAAAGCAAGGGAAAATAAAAGAAGAGACTTTAGGAAGACTTCCAACAGCCAATAATAGCTCTTCTTCCCCTACGTTTGTCGGGCATGTTTGTCAAAGGAAACTTATTGCTTGTTTGGGAAGGATTAAAATCAGATTAAAATTGAAAATATAACCGTTGGAGTTGACTTTTATTAGATGGGTGGGATCCAATAACGACTATATTTCAATTTTAATTGAATTTTAATCCTTGTCAAACAAGCTCTTAACTTATAAGTAAACTTATTTATATGTAAATAATTATGTTTTCAAATATATAATTTTTTTCATTTGTTAAAATTAAATACTTATTTTGACAATAAAATAAGAATTACTTTGAAGAAATGAAATTGGAAGGTATTTAAGGATGGATTCTTTTGGATATTTTAATACTCGAAATCATCAATTATACTTTGAATATTTCAGAAACGATACCATTCACGTCCACACAATTGTTGCAACCAACCCGAATCAGAACCATTGATTTCAATTCTAGCAATAATATACATTTAAGATGACGATGACAATTATTTTTTCAATATCTAGCATAAATAAAAAAAATAAAATATATCATCAAATACATATTTCAACACTTTCTTAATTGAATGCAAATATATCTCCAAATAAAATTCAATATCTTGCATAATAGCATCTAATTCAGTTTGTGGCTTTGTGTGCGAAGCATCAAGAAAAATCCATGAGCAGGACAAAGTATAAAATATGGTTAGTAGTGACTATGAATGAAAGTGATATAATTTAATTATTTAAATGAATGAATCCGATTAATTAGAAACTTCTACTTGCTTCGTCGGGATCACTGAGTCGAGATGAATAATTTTTAAAAATAAATACCGCTAAGAAAGACAAATTCGATTTCATAGTCGGATAATCACAGTTTCTATTAAAGAACCAAGAATCGTCCAGGATCCTATCGTTTCTCGATTTTTGGTTTGATTCCTAATTTTTATGGAACTAGATCAGAACCTTCGATCATTCAATTTCAACTAAAATGTACACCCCTACACGAATGGTTGAAAGTCAAACCTAATTCGATTTACTAATTGGCGGACCAATCCATGAACCCATAAGGCCATAACCTCGAATGAGCTAAGCTGATTTTGATCCGTTTGTTTATGAGCTGGATCACCCCGACTCTAGGTCGCATGTCCATTTTGACATCATGAGTTTGAAAACACTTGTTGTCCTAATTAAACTCCAAATATGCATTTATCTACTTCGGTCACCAAACCTTTTTTTTTTCCCATCTTAGTCAGTGAACTTTAGTTTCCGTTTCATTATTGACACTCTATATACACCCTACTAAATTCAATTTAGGAAATTCTTATTTTCATTATATAGAAATTTTTAAAAAATAAAGGTAGTATCACTTGTTTCTTTTTTTTTTCTTTTTTTTTTTCCTTTTTTTTTTTTTTGAAAAAAGCAAAATAGAACCCACTGAAATAGATCAGATAATAAAAAGAGTGGAAAAAAATCAATCTATCGAGAGGCGCTACTAACTAAAGGAATAAAAAAGGCTACGACATGCGTAGTCTTTTCTCATCACGGGGAATAAAATAACAAGAGCCACAATTAACATCACTTATAAAGCTATAATATCGGACAATGTCACCACCAGCACAAAACCATTTTGTTTGGCAAAAAGTAGACCATCTCGCTCTACACCAGCCTCGGCATCTTCCACTGTGGAATAAACCCACTCTTTGTACGTGTTGTTCTGCCATTACTAGCCCGGTATGATTCCGAATAGCTGCCCCTGTTTGGTAAGCAGAATCATTGGTCGGAGTCTTTGAGAGCCATGACTCTATCTCTATTCAATCTGTGCTAGTTGACGTTGAGTGCAACGAGTCGATATTCTAGTCCAAATATCCCTCTATCCATCACTCAAATGAAAGAAGTCACAACCTTGAGACAAATTTCCTCCATGAGACACCATCAGAATTCAGAAGTACTAGCACCTTCGTGTGATCTAGATCACTATTCAACAAGCACTTATATCCACTTCTATAATTGTAAATTCTTTTTTGGGTGATTGGTCAAATAGGAGGTTTCGGCAACTGTGGATCCTGGAACACATCAACTGTCTTCCCATCCCTAATCCTGCAGCGAAGACCTTGACCCAACAATTCACGTCCTGATATAATACTCTTCCATGAGAAAGTCTCCTGATGTGACTGATGCTTCTAAAGAAATTGTTACGTAGCATTCCTTTTAATACACGCGCAGCAAGAGAATGCTCTTGTGAAATCAAGTGCCAGTCGTGTTTTGCGACTAGAGCCTTGTTAAACATGCCCACGTGACATGGGTGGACTCTTCGAGTTTTGCAGTAGGACTATTTTTCGCACCCATGCGACAGTAGTCTCACTCCTTTCGATTACCATCCGTTGACTTCTTTCACGAGTTTAGGCATGATCCATTGTATATTTTGTGGTTGACAGGGCATTTAGGTGGACCATAAGAATTTTTATATATATCAGCTCCCACTACGATGGAGTCATATGCCACTTCCATATACCAACGATACTTGTTCATCAAATTTTTCGAACTTATAGACATCAATTATATGTATCTGTATCTCATGTAGTCATCCACAAATTTGACAAAGAACTTGTGATTGCCTGTCGCACTTGCACTCATAGGCCCACATATATAAGAATCAACTAATTCCAAAACATCCTTGGCACTACATGTTGGAGCTGATTCATCAACTCGGTCAGCGACGTGTTCATCTGGCGCATGTGGAAGTTTATCTTGAACTGAGCAAGAAGATCATATAGAGAAGTCAGTACCATGTTCTGAGTTTCTCTGTTAATGTTAGCTCCCAAAAACCTCCGCCTGGCTAAACACAAGGGACTATCTCCATATTAGACTCAGCTCCAGTACTCTGCTCCAACATCAGCTCACTTGCCAGCACATCAGCTCCAATATCTCCACTCAGCTTCAACTAATTATGGGCGCCAAAATTAGTTAATCACAGCTGTCAATTAGTTGGCATTTAGGCGGCAAAGCTAGAATGATATTTTCTGTATTTCATCTATTTATATGATTCAACATTGCCGATTGTATTTTAGTTGGTTCAGATCAATAATATTTCTCTTCTCCATCTTTTCTCCATTTTTCCCTTTTCTGCAATATGGTATCAGAGCATATAATTGTTTGATAAATTTGATTGATCTCTTCTGATCAACTCTTCCAGAAATTAACGATGGAGAATGAGGCGCCAAATAAATCTGTGTCATCCGCAAATGCTGATGATACGTCTAATCCATTTTTTTTGCACCATTCCGATAATCCAGGTTTGATTCTGGTTTCACAGTCATTAACTGGAGATAACTATGCTTCCTGGAGTCGATCTATGTTAATTGCTTTGTCAGTGAAGAACAAATTGGGTTTTATTGATGGAACCATATCTCGACCTGAAGACAATCAGGATCAAATTAATCCATGGATTCGTAACAATAATATTGTTACTTCATGGATACTAAACTCTGTGTCTAAAGAGATATCTGCTAGTGTATTATATTCAGAGTCAGCCTATGAAATATGGACTGATTTGAGAGAGCGATATCAGCAAAGGAATGCTCATCGTATTTTTCAGCTGAGACGAGAATTGATGAACCTCACACAAGGGGATTCTTCTGTCAGCACTTTTTTTACCAGATTGAAGACAATTTGGGAGGAACTCAGCAATTACAAACCTACTTGCTCTTGCAGCAAATGTATTTGTGGAGGAAATAAAAGGTTAATTGATCACCATCATATGGAGTATGTGATGTCCTTTTTAATGGGGTTACATGAGTCGTTTGGACAGACTAGGGGACGAATTTTATTGATGGATCCTATTCCTTCTATCAACAAGGTTTTTGCATTGGTGGCTCAGGAAGAGAATCAAAGAAAAATCAATATGGCTAATGAGACGCATGCTAGCACAATGGCCTTTTATGCTCAGAATAGTTCAAACAAGTTGCATCAAGGAGATACTAGAAAGACTGTAGGACAGCAACATTATAATAAATTCCAAAGGAAGGAGAGGCCAATATGTACTTACTGTGGAGGCATTGGTCATGCTGTTGATAGATGTTATAAGCTGCATGGCTATCCACCGGGGTATAAATCTAGACCAATATATGGACAGAATGTGATGCCTAATCCAAACAATCAAGCCATAGCTAATCAAATTTCTGAACATGTTGCTGCTGTCGATCTGAAACAAGACAATGATGTAAGTATTGGAAATTTCATGCAAACCCTTAATCCTACTCAGTATCAACATCTGATGAGCATGCTGAATACTCATCTCAAATCTGCTAAGTTGGATTCAGAAATAGGGGCAAGTTCAGGTAAGGAATCAGGTACCTGCTTCTCCATATCTATTAATCCAACTTTTAATTCATCTAAGCATTGGGTGATAGATTCAGGGGCTACCAGTCATATATGTTCTGATCATTCAGCTTTTTATACTATGAGGCCAATTAAAAATGCATATGTCACATTGCCAAATCATGTGCAAATTCCTGTGAGATCAATTGGTAATGTCAAAATCACATCTGATTTGATACTTGATGATGTCTTATATGTTCCTCAGTTCAAATTCAACATGTTATCAGTGAGTGCCTTAACAAGGAATACTTCATTATGTGTCAAGTTTCTCATTAATTCTTGTATGATTCAGGACTTGAACACATTGAGGATGATTGGCAAGGGTAGGAGAAAGGCAGATCTCTATATCATAGACTCCAGTTCATCAGTTCATAATGATGTCTGTAAACCTTCTTTTTCTATATCCAATAATGTAACTAGTCAGATATGGCATGACAGACTTGGGCATTTGTCATATCAGAAATTAGTTTTGTTGAAGAACTTGTTACATATTGAAGGTAGTTGTCATAAACATGATTTTCAAGCTCCTTGTTTTGTTTGTCCTTTGGCAAAACAAAGGAGGCTTTCGTTTGTATCCAAAAATCATCTATCAAGTAATGCTTTTGATCTAGTGCACTGTGATATCTGGGGTCCATTCAATGTTCCAACCTATGTAGGCCACAAGTTCTTCCTTACTTTAGTAGATGATTGTACCAGGTTCACGTGGGTTTATTTGATGAAGCATAAATCAGATGTGAGCTTTATTATACCTAAGTTTTTGGCCCTTATAGAGAATTAGTTTCATAAAGTCATTAAGTATTTCAGATCTGATAATGCTCAAGAGCTGAAATTTACAGAGTTGTTCGACACCGAAGGCATTATTCATCAGTTCTCATGTGTCGAACGGCCTGAACAGAATTCTGTGGTTGAAAGGAAGCACCAGCACTTGCTCAATGTGGCTCGTGCACTATATTTTCAGTCAAGAGTCCCTATTCAATTCTAGGGCGACTGTGTCCTCACAGCTACTTTTTTAATCAATAGGACTCCTTTTCCCATTCTCAAAAATATGACCCCTTTTTCCTTGCTGTATAAAGAGGTGTTTGATTACAATTTTCTTCGTGTTTTTGGGAGTCTTTGTTTTGCATCAACTCTGATTTCCCAGAGGAACAAATTCTCACCTAGAGCTCGAGCATGTGTTTTTCTTGGTTATCCCCCAGGTGTCAAAGGATATAAACTCTATGATATATCTTCAAAGTCTTTTCTCATCTCTAGAGACGTTGTTTTTCATGAAACACATTTCCCTTTTCAGTCTATTACTTCCATTTCAGAGGTAACAGATCCTTTCCATGATATTGTGTTACTAAATGTTACTTCTGATCACTTTGATCATTTTTCCAATTCACCTGTATCTCCTTCCACCAACACTGAAACTCCCACTGATAACAATGAGCCGTCTTTCATCGAGCCATCCTCAATTCAGCATTCCTCTGATTATATTCCAAGTCCTCAAAGCCTTGGTCACATTCAACAATCTCATCCTGTTACTAGGAGATCGACTAGAGTGAGTAAGACTCCCTCCTACCTTCAGGAGTTTCACTGTAATCTCCTTGTTAACCAGGTGCCTCGAGAAATCAACTCCAGTTATTCCTTGGCTAAATACCTTTCATACAGTTCATTTTCTCCCTCACATAAAACCTTTCTTCTCAATGTTTCCTCACATATAGAACCACATTTTTACCACCAGGCTGTCATATCTGATCACTGGAGGAAGGCTATGGCAGATGAGCTATCAGCCATGGAGTCTAATAAAACATGGACTGTGGTCAACTTGCCTCAAGGGAAACACTCAATTGGCTGTCGATGGGTTTACAAAATTAAATTCGGGCCTGATGGACATGTAGACAGGTATAAAGCGCGTTTGGTTGCTAAAGGGTATACTCAGCAAGAAGGGTTGGATTTTCTTGACACCTTTTCTCCAGTTGCCAAGTTAGTTACTGTCAAAACACTAATTGCCATTGCAGCTATCAATAACTGGTCCCTTGTCCAATTAGATGTGAATAATACCTTTTTAAATGGGGATCTTTTTGAGGAAATTTACATGGATTTACCTTTGGGTTTTTCTCCTATCCCTGTTAATGTAGTTGCAGGAACTAAACTTGTCTGCAAACTTCACAAATCGATTTATGGACTTCGTCAAGCTTCTCGACAGTGGTTTTCTAAGTTTTCTCATACTCTTATCGCTCATGGATTCCATCAATCCAAAGCTGATTATTCGTTGTTTACTAAGGGTTCAGGATCTTCTTTTGTTGCTTTACTCGTTTATGTCGATGACATTATCATTACAGGATCTGATCAGAATGCCATTGCCTCATTGAAGATATTCTTACATAGTCAGTTTAAACTCAAAGATTTGGGAAAGTTGAAGTATTTTCTTGGCCTTGAAATAGCCAGATCATACAAAGGCATATGTTTATCACAGAGGAATTACACTTTACAGTTACTGGAAGACACTGGACTTCTGGCATGCAAGCCAGCCAAATTGCCTATGGATCCTAAGATTCGATTAAGTTCTGAAGATGGGGATTTATTATCTAATGTTGATGCCTCCTCTTATCGCCGATTGATTGGCCGTTTGCTTTACTTAACTATCTCTCGGCCAGACGTTACCTTTGCAGTCCATAAACTCAGTCAGTTTGTGTCCAAGCCTAGACAGACACATCTTGATGCAGCTCATCATCTCCTACGTTATCTCAAGTTAGCTCCTGGTCAAGGGTTATTTTTCTCAGCCACTTCTTCTATGCAGCTACGTGCATTTGCTGATGCAGATTGGGGCTCTTGTCTTCCAGGAAGTCTATTACCGGTTTATGTGTTTTCCTTGGTGATTCTCTCATTTCCTGGAAAGCCAAGAAGCAATAGACTGTCTCCAGGTCCTCTGCCGAGGCAGAATATCGAGCTTTAGCAGCAGCTGTAAGTGAATTGACTTGGATACATCAGTTATTGCTTGATTTGCAGGCTATCTCGTCAGCTCCCACTGTAATTTTTTGTGACAATCATGCTGCCCTCCATATCGCCAGCAACCCCATTTTTCATGAAAGAACAAAACATATCAAAATAGATTGCCATTTTGTTCGTGATAAGGTAGCCGATGGTTCAATCAAACTGCTGCCTGTACGATCTCAGCATCAATTGGCGGATTTGTTCACCAAAGCATTGCCAGCTTCGTCTTTCTTTTACTTACTTTCCAAGATGGCTATCATCAACTTACATGATCCATCTTGAGGGGGGCGTATTAGACTCAGCTCAAAGATTGCTCCAACATCACTCACTTGCAAAGACATCGGCTCAATATCTCCACTCAGCTTCAACTAATTATGGGCGCCAAAATTAGTTAATCACAGCTGTCAATTAGTTGGCATTTAGGCGGCAAAGCTAGAAAGATATTTTCTGTATTTCATCTATTTATATGATTCAACATTGCCGATTGTATTTTAGTTGGTTCAGATCAATAATATTTCTCTTCTCCATCTTTTCTCCATTTTTCCCTTTTCTGCAATACTCCATCATATGATCTTTAACTGGCATCCCAAGTGTCATCAACTTATTTTGTAGAGTACAAATGGTCTTATACCTTGCTTCCCTTCCCATGTGATCATAAATGTCCTTAATTGTTTTCCATGATATCATACGAGGTGACAAGACGGTAGAAAATTGGACATCGAGTCCAAAATGTAGCCACCTGAAACGAATTTTCAATAAGCTCGACAAAGATGGCGATGGAAGGGTGAGCATCGATGTGCTAAGGTGGCTCCTTCAAACAATTGGTATCTATGACTATACTTGCACATCAGATGAGATAGAGTTATTTCTGGACAAAACAAGTCTTGATTTCATCGATTTCTTGTTCTTTTATGACGCCATTATCAACATGGACCTAATAAATTTCTGAGAAAATCAAGATAGCTGCTTAATCGAGAAATATATGCCTAAAGCATTCGAGGTTTCTGACTGGAATAGTGATGGTTTGATTTCGAGTGAGGAGTGGACTGTTGTTGTAACATCAATTGTACTAAATAACATTAATTAATATCTACTCCACTTATCTCTTATTTTTTTCAAATTACTTATTCAAAATGATGACATGAGTCATTAATGTCAAGTCTTATTTAAGCCATGGTTGGTAGGGATTAATCAGATTTTTAATAGATTTTGATAAAAGTAGATAAAATGTGTGGTTGAAAAGTTCTGAAATCCATAAAATGTATGGTTAAAATTAATTGTTGACTTTGACTTGAGATTTTAATTAGATTTTAATCCAAACCAAACATGGGTTTAATTTGTTTTCCCCTGTTATTTTTTACCAAGTTTAGTTTTTAATCTTCTTATTTTTATCCGTATATTATACGCCTCATATGAACGTAAAACCAAAATTCATCAAATTACTTCTTTTATTATCTTTATTATAACAAAAACAATATACTTCATTAAATTGATAGAGATTGTTTGGTCGACATATTTACTAAATTAAATAAAGATTAATTACATTTTTTATTCTCTTTATTTCATCAATTAATCCTCACCTACGTTGTTCTCATTTTGTCTCATCCATTATACAAAATACGGTGTTTGATTATATTTTCTAACTTCGATCATAGGTTGAATAAGTAAAGAAGACACGTTTTTTATTGGATAAATTAATTAACTAGTCGACATATTTATAAATAAAATAACTCTATAGTATCTTTTCTTGTATAAATGGTTTTGCAAAAATTCATTTTTCATAATGGATGATTTTCTTTTACGTGTAAGTCATAAAATCTTTGGTTGAGCGGACCGTCCTACTAATATAGGACCGTTCCATCAAAATTTACAATTAAAGATACACTCCTTTATATTTTATCGCAATTCGATTACTAAAATGGAACATATTCTCGAGGTTTATTGTTTACGACAATATATGTTATCATATTAATATATATGATTTTCAAAGACTTGTCACCAAATTCTATTGGTTTAGATGGTTATTCTTTTTATCCACATTCTTGAAAATTTATTTTAACTGCAGAATTTTAAAAAGAAGAAGAAATTAGAAGTAGAACCATTTCTCGAAGGATTCAACCCAAATGTTAATTTTCATAAGAATTCTTTTCAAAATGATGATTTTCAAGCCCCTTCTAATTTTGCATGAATCTTGTAGTTGTTGATAATTTTCGAGCCAGCTTAAATTAATTACAAATATTCGAATCAGGTCAATTCAGGTAATTATATCATTCATTTTTATTACCTGAACATGACCTAATATATGGTGATATAGGCAATAGAGGTGTAAGCTTTTCTGTCATCTACACTTATGCTGAAGAGTCATGCTTGATGTACACTCTTTGAATTCCTCTCACAAAGGTGGGGGCTCGCAATTTAAAAAATCATGGGCTCCACACACTTTTATGAGAGGAGTGTCAAAGCTAATGTACACAAAAGTGTACAAATAGCTTTTTCCTTTGCTGAAAGTCTAGGGCTCAACACGGCTCATAAGCTTAGCCCATGTCAGGCCTAGGCAGTGGAGGTCGCCCAAGTCGACACCTCTTATAATGTTTTGATTTTTCGAAAAATAAAAAAGACTCGTGTAGTCGATAAGCTTAGCTAGCAAGACCTTACATACCCCATACCGAATCTAGGCTAGACCGTCGACATGATGAGTCGATTGAGACTCGAACCCCATAGCCAAATTTCATCCCCCTATGGTGATGGCTCTTGAAGATTGGAAGGAGTAAATAAATATTCAAAGACTACCCATTTAGGTTGTCAAAGAACAATTATCTATGAAATCAAAGAAAGATGAAGGAAAAATCCGAAGAAATCTATGATTTCATTTTAGAGAATCAGAATGCTGAAATTTCTAGAAATTTCGTCCTGTAATCTCAATCGCAAAAGTCTCTTTCATTTAAGAATGTCAATGAATTTGTTTCTTTTTTCCAAGAAACTTCCCATAATGTCAAACCACGAGTTAAGATAAAAATGACTCGTATATTCCGTTCAAGAAAGGACAACCTAAGATTTTTATCTCGATAATGGAATTGGACAATCTTCTACCTCCTATATATGTGCAGCAACCTCAAGCATATGACCGAAAATCTGACACTACACAATACGACATAAGCATACGAACCGAAAATCTGACACTACACCAATACATACGAAACAACACAAAACAGGCATAAGATATTCAATACCACATGTTTTCTCCAAGTACCAGCCACTTGCAAAGAATTTTCAATAAGCTAGATAAAAATGGCGATGGAAGGGTGAGTATCAACGAGCTAAAGTGGCTTCTTCAAAGAATTGGTATCTATACTGTTAGAATTTGGGTGTGACCTGAATTCCTGTTGAAATAATTGAAAAATTCTGATTGAAGTGCACTTCATGAAGAATTCAAATTTGAAATATTATTAGAGTTCTATGTCATGTTGAAATTTTATTTTGGAAGCCCATTGGGAGTTGGAATTTTTTTTGGACTCAATTTTATGGTATCATACTTCATCAACAACTCTACTAGATGGGTTTGGACATCCCCTATTTATTCCCTATAAATACTAGGCTCTATACAATTTTATAAGGTGCGAGAAAATAGATTACTAGAATTATAAAATCCATTGTAATTTTCTCTCTTCTTCATTATGCTTGAGTCAATAAAATTTCTTAATTCTTCTGCTATATTCTTGTCTTCTTTATTCTTTTACTTGATCAAATACTGCATTATTATTTGTCATATAACTTCAACGTCTCAATCCTGTGGTTTATTCTACAACAATTGGTATCAGAGCTATTCTGGTATCTTATTTATTTTACAACAATTGGTGTCATAGTGTCAGGTTCAGCAGTTCCGCAAGAGCGCAATGTCTGATTTGTTCGAGATTTTTTATTCGTGATGGCTTCCATGAAGTATGATATTTCGCTTTTGGATCGGAACACTAGATTTTCGCTATGGCAGGTTAAGATACGGCAGTACTCGCACAACTAGATTTGGATGATGCGTTGCTGGGAATTGACAAGATGTCCGCAACTTTGGCCACAGTGGAGAAATTATGGAAGGATAAGAAGGCAGTTTCTCACATTCATTTTTATCTATCAAATACTATTCTTTAGGATGTTTTGAAGGAGAATTCAGCAGCTGCTTTATGGTTGAGATTGAAACAATTGTGCATGATGAAAAGTCTGACAAGCAAGTTGAACCTCAAGCAGCGTTTATACTCTCATCGAATGGCAAAAGGAAGATCATTGGAAGATCACCTGATTGTTTTTAAGGAGATCGTCGATAATTTGGAAACTTTGGAAGTAGAGTATGATGAAAAAGATTTGGCCTTGATCCTATTGTGTTCGTTGCCTATTTCGTTTTCTTTATTTAGAGACACAATTTTGTATAGTTGTGATACTCTCACCATAGAGAAAGTGATGTTTTGTATTCAAAAAAAAATTAAGCATTTGGTTTCTAAGGCCAGAGATGGAGAAGGTTTGTTTGCTCATGGTAGTTCTGGAAGGAGCAGATCGAAATCTAAGTTCAGTAATCAAATTTGTAACTACTACAAGAAGAAGGGACACTTAAAGAAGGATTGCTACAAATTGCAGAATAAAGAAAGGATGGCTGCAAGTAGATATTCAGATACTTCAGGTGAAGCTGACCTCGTGGAGAACGTTGTAAGTGATGGGAAACTCTTAACTATTTCTGACATTGAGTCTAAACCGAAAGATGATTGGATTATTGATTCAACATGTGTGTTTCATATGTGTCCTAATAAGGACTTGTTTGTTACATATGAAACTGTTTCCAAATGTGTCGTGGTTATGGGAAACAACGCATCTTATCGGGTTGCTGGAATTGGTACAGTTAGATTGAAACTTTTGGATGAGACAATTAGAATACTTGGCCAGGTTTGACATGTTCCAAATTTGAAGAAAAATATCATCTCGTTGTCTATTCTTGATTTAAAAGGTTATGAGTTCTTTGGTGGATGTGGAGCTTTGAAGGATTGTAAGGGTGCCCAAGTTATATTGGAGGGACAGAAAATGTCTCAGTTATACATCTTGCAAGGTCATGTAGAATTTATAAGAGTCAATCGGCACAAGTTCAGGACCGTGGTGGACATTCAGTTTGGTACAATACCTTTAGGAGCTCATAAATTGTCAGATTTGAAAAATACAGTTCAGTGGAGTTCAGGAGATATGGATAATGCCGCTTTGCCACCATCACCTGCAATGCCATTGTATTCGATTGTTAAGGACGGGCCCAATGGAAAAGGGTATGTGGATGCTGATTTTGTTGAGCATGCTTTAAGTGGAGTAAAATGTGTACAATCTAGCAAAGAGCCTTCTGTAAAAGCATTTGGTATTGATTTTGTTTTGGGGTGTGTTACACCCCATTTTGGTAAATTATAAAATCATCATGATTTTGAGGTAATCTGTAGAGTAGTGTTTGGATTCATTGGAAGATATCGAATATTTTGTGTTTGGTTGGAAAAATTAATTTTTTGGTTGTTGTTGAAGAAGACAGTTCATTCCTTGGTGAAATTTGTGTCAAGGTGGAGATTGTTAGAATTTGGGTGTGATTCGAATTCCTTGTTGAAGTAATTAAAGAATTTTAATTGAAGTGCACTTCATGAAGAATTCAAATTTGGAATATTATTGGAATCTTATGTCATGTTTAAATTCTATTTGGAAACTCATTGGGAATTGGAATTAGTTTTGAACTCAATTTTATGGTATCCTATTTCATCAACAACTCTACTATGTTAGTTTGGACATCCCCTACTTATTCCATATAAATACTGAGCTCTTCTATATAATTTTATAAGGTGTGAGAAAATAGATTACTAGAATTATAGGATCCATTTTAATTCTCTCTTCTCCATTATTCTTAAACCAATAAAATCTCTTAATTCCTCTGTCATATTCTTGTTTTCTTTATTCTTTTGCTTGATTAAATATTTTATTATTATTTGCCATATAATTTCAACATCTCAATCCGGTGGTTTGTTCTACAACAATTGGTATCAGGGCTATTCTGGTATCTTGTTTATTTTACAACATATACCTATCGAGAAGATGAACTGGAGTTATTGTTGGGCGAAACATCCCTTGATTTCATTTTCTTTTACGACGTGATTATCAACATGGATAAAAACAAACGCAATGACGATCAAGATAGCTTATTCAAGAACGGTCTGCTTAAAGCATTCAAGGTTTTCGACTTGGACGGTGATGGTTTGATTTCGACTTGGACAGCTGCAGAATGCATTGTCAAGATTAGGGTTATTGGATGAGCATTGATACAACTTGGACTGTAAAAGTATTATCGATGTGTACGATTCAAACTCCGACGACTTTCTTGATTTCGGGGAGTTCAAAAACATGATGTTGTTTGCAGAATCCTAGGAAGTGTGTGTGTGTTTTTTTTTTTTTTGCAGACAAGTTCAAGTTTGTACATATAAATTTAGATTGGGGTAATTAGCACATAAGGTTCCCACCTTTTATTGTTATTGTAGTAAACGTCCATACCTTTCATTTTTTGACATTTTCATCCTTATTTTCACATTTCATTACGCAAAATGTCATTTTCATCCATTTTCTCAATTAAAAATTGTGAAATGATGAAAATACCATTTCCTTTAAATAAAACAAAAGAAAAAAATTAATTGCAAACATAGTCCCAATTTTTTTGAAAAACGCAAATGAGTCCCAAATAAATTATTAAAAGGGTAATTAGCACATAATGTCCCTACCTTTCACTATTATTGCGAAAAAATCCCTACATTTTATTTTTTTGGCATTTTCTCCCTTAATTATATTTTAATAGCGAAAATCATCATTTTTATCCATTTTATTTTTCTCGATAAAGCACTATGAAATAATGAATATACCCTCATATTTAAATAAAAAATATATATTTTTTAATTTCTAATTCTTTAATAATTTATTTGGGACTAGTTTGCACTTTTTAATTTTTTTTATTTTTTAAACTTTTTAATAATTTATTGTGGTCTCGTTTGCACTTTTTAAAAAGAATTGGGACAATAGTTGCAATTAATTTTTTAACTTTTTTTATTTAAATATGAGGGTATATTCATCATCCCATTGTTTTTTATTGAGAAAATGGATGAAAATGGATAGAAATGATGGTTTGCGCTATCAAATTATAATTAAGGAGGAAAATGTCCCAAAAAAAAAGGTAATGATGTATTTTGCAATAATAGTGAAAGGTATGGACATTATGTGCTAATTACCCTTTCATTAATTTATTTGGGACTCATTTGAGCTTTTCACAAAAGTTCGGACTATGTTTGCAATTAAATTTTTTTTTTTTTCCTTTTGTTTTATTTAAATGGAAGGGTATTTTCATCATTTTATAATTTTTAATTGAGAAAATGGATAAAAAGGACATTTTGCGCAATGAAATATGAAAATAACGGTGAAAATGCCAAAAAATGAAAGGTATAGACGTTTTCCACAATAATAGTAAAAGGTGGAGACGTTTTGTGCTAATTACCCATTTAGATTTGTAAACTTCAAAGTATACATCATGTTTGAAACTTACTTTGTTTTTTAAAAAAAAATGGCAAATTGTCAAACTTGGTGTAGCGACACCAAGCATGATTGATATATTTATAGCAAAATACTAAATGTACATTCTTTGGTAAACGATGTTTTTTACAAGGAAAATACTACTTGTACATCAAGATATGTCCTTCACGGTCTACACCTCCCTCACATGGGGCGTGGGACCCACTGAAATAATATTTTTTTATTCGAGTGGATCCCACCCCCCATGTGAGAGGGATGTACACCGTGATGTATACCGTGATGTACCCGTAGCAAAACCGTTTTTACAATGCCTTTGTTTTTTGAAAATTATAGACGAGAAAACTGTTTTTATTTTTAAACTACTCAAATACTATTTCGCTATGTGGCACAATGTTAAAAAAATATAATATTATATACTTATAACATGATTGTACTTATAATATGTTGTATCCATTTTTATTAGGTGCTTTAATGAAGATTTTTCTCGTTGATCATCACTAGTCATTTTTGGAGACATTCGATGAATTTAGAATGATGCTAATCATTTTAGAATGAAGACGATTATCGATACATTGTTTAATGTCTAAAAACACATTCAAATTTCCCAGAACAATGTGACACCGCTATGACAAACAGATGATCATCTAAACTAGATGAATAGCATCGTCAGTTTATAGGCAGAGTTCTAAATCAAATGGAGTAGATAAAAATAATTTATGCAATCGACCCTAAATGTACTAGAAATAATAGAAGCCAGTTGTGCAGTCAAAAAATAAGACAATATACACACAAATAATCATATCCAAGTAGTAGTTCAGCTCTGCTACAGCATTAACCAGCTATACATAGGCCTGAGGCTCCAAATCATCAAAACAAAGTACTTATAGATCAACCATTGCTACTTATGAATAAACCAAGTTTTCCATAGATCTTTATTTAAAGGTCCCATAAATTTTTTGAAAAGAAGGCTATTTTGATCAATCAACGCTCACTCTGTACCATCCAAATAATTTCTACTCACTTAAAATGACCTATTAGGTTTAGGAGATGAGGACTTGGCTTTTGCAAAATCAACCAGATCTTTGAACAGTGCATCTTCAGTAGAATTTTCTCGTCGGGTATTGGCCGGTGATTTGATAGAGAGATTCTGAGTTTGCCCGACTAAGCTGTCGTAAGAAGAACCAGATCCACTACTCGAGTGAGACACACCACGACCATAAGAGTTTTGCTCGAAAAATTGCTGTCTCTGGTTATACCGGGAAGGTGGAGGTGGGAGCGGGCTGGGGGCAGGAACGTCCCAAGGAGCAGGAGGTAACTCATCAGAAGATTTGCTTTTTGGAACAGGTTCGTTGTATGGGGATTTTGGAGTAAACATTGATGCTGTCGGATTTATCAAATCGTCGGGAGGGGAGGTGGACAACTTCGGGTTCACATTAGGGGTTGAGTTTCGGCCATTTGACTGAGATCGAGCAGCAATAGGAGTTGGTCCTGATCTTCCGGAAGGTCGTTCTGATTCATAGAAATCCCCACTTAGATAATCCACCGTACCAGAGTCAGAACCGGTAGGTTTAGTTAATGATGGTGGAGGAACAATTGGTTTGGTCCAAGTAGGTTCACTCTTTCCAGCAATGGGCTTCCGGGACTGCCCTTGCAATGTATCCCTTGATGATCTGTAATCAATGCAGTAACATAACATCAATACCTCATGCAAGAAAGGTTCGGAAAATTTATCAAAGTACAATTCGATATTCTGTTAATAAGATAACGAAAATGTAATGCGTACTTCCAGCATCTGAACACGTGACGCCTCAAATTGTACCTCTATGCAAATAACTTCTATTTATAATCCCATTTCTCCTAGAATAAGAATTGATTTTACAAGCTTTGGGTAGTTTGATAACTAGAATTTTGATTTTGATTAGTTTTAATATATTAGAAGTTTCATAAGATTTTCTTTTACTACGTAAAAGGGAACCTAATATTTTCAATTTAGACGCAACATTATTATTGATTACAAGTATCTTGAACCTACAAATTTCCTTGGTCACATGCATCTTTGAATGTGCTTCGCCTAATCTCTAGTCAAAGAGGAAAGGCTAATAGAGGTTTTTACAGCATAGTTATCTGTAGTTGCATATTCTTAAAGCAGCCCTTGTAGAATGCACAAAGTACGATAAGAAATGAATCCAAACAAGAAAATAGTGTAATTAAGTTAACCTGTGTGCTAACTGAGCAAAATCATCTTCCGACTCATCATCCTCGTGATTGACATTCATAAGAGGTGCAACTGGAGTCGGTGTTGTCCCTAATGCAACTGTCTGGGTTCCTTTGGCAATTTCATCATGCTTATTCAGAACGCGCTGCAAATTATCATTCAGTGCTAATCCCTTGCATAGAAGATCCTCGTCCCTGAAAAAAGAAGTAGCAATTCCTCTTAGAAAATTAAATTCAAAATTATCCAAATACCAAGAAAAGCTATATTCTTACGCAGTATTATTCACGAGAACTGTGACTCGCTTCTGGTATGAACGGCACTGTTCAACAAGGTCAACAATCACCTCGTCCTTTACACCCTGTGTCCAAATCCAAAAGGTTAATAAACAGTCAAGTATGAATAATCTACAGCAGAAATATAGTTTTTATTAAAGAAATCCTAAATGTTAAGGAACCAAAAATACGAATAATCTGCAGCAAAAACAGTATTCTTCTTCCCAGAGATCCGTGCTTTCAACTTATTTATAACAAAATCTAATCTGCATCAAGTTCGTCACTCATCATGGAAAAATCAGATAAGAAATCTGGCATTGTACCTTAAGAATCAAATTTGATCATCCCATTTCTTTCCTCAATCCCAATAGAGAATATCAATTTCCCAATATTACATTCACCCAACACATGCTACTTTTAGGTTATTCTATTTCCAAGAAATTGTTGTTGGTAGCTAAGAAGACATGTTAACTCAATTATGTATTCTTAATCCATCGGTTCTAATTAAGATGTCCCAATATGATCATGCACCAGCCTCTGACTTCAACAGAGAGAGAGAGAGCCTTTATAAAATACTATGTTATTCTGCATCAGGATTGAACATTTATAGGGATATCAAGGCACCACCAAAATATTATTCAAGTACTTGTAGAAATACATCATAGTTTAAATTTTAATGACTTCGTCCCACATATGCACAAGAAAGGATATGTTTACTGCAGTAATAATAGTCAAAGCATTCAAATCCACAAGTGTAATAGTTGACAATATATTATCACTGGGAACAAGAAATGCCTAGAGAAGAGTTGAGAACAAAGTGGCGAACGGGTGCATAACACATGGGAATCTGCTGAACAGTTCGGGCCCACATATGCATTTCCTCCTATAAGACATTCTATTTATTGCTACTTCCTTCAATGAGCTAGGAGAGAACGTTGTCTTTCCGGGAAAAAATATTTTTGCCCCCAGCAACAGCCAACAGAGACAATTTTGTAATGGGTTAAAAACACAGTTAGTCACCGAACTCATTGCATTGTTTCACTCTGGTCACCAAGGTTGTTCCTTGTTTAACTTTCATTTTTGTTGTAATTTAAGCATTATGTCTCTCTCTTTCTCCTGAACAACATAAAAAGTGGTATGTGTTTATACTCATAAAGCATAAAAATGATTTATTGGGAGGCCATAAAATTAATAGAGATACTAACATGGCTAAAGAAAAAAATAAGTAGCATGAAAAATCATTATGTGCATTGTTTTTATCCTCCAGGTGGACAAAGTCTTGTTATGCATTTTTCCGAAGTAAGGAGAAGAATCTAAATCTTCTTCCAGAATCCCTCACAGCCCCCGTCCCCCCCCCCCCCCCCCTCCCCATCACCACTACTTCCATGGCCACCAAGTTAACATTCTATTAATTAAACATAGGTCGACGGAGTGACTAAAGTAATACAAAAATGGAAGTTCAGTGTCCAATTTGGAGTAAAGCCACTGTTTGACAACCATTAGAATTGAGTTTTTTTTTTGGCAATATGAGTTTTGGAGTAGTGATTTTGTGGAAAATCTGTGGTTATAAAGTAGGAAAAAGTTATGGTTTACGTGCAAAATATTTTATTGTGAGAATGTGCGACTCAAAAGGAGTTTGAGAAAAATAAAATTTGTTTTAATGGTTGTCAAACTGGGGCAAAGAAAAGTTTGGTGACCAAAGTGAAACAACTATATAAGTTGAGTGATTAACATTGTTTTTAACCCATTTTGTAACACTGAAGGTGCAAAAAATAGTCGATCTTAGAAAGAGAAAAACAACACCACAAAAAATTTAAATTAAAATTGTAACCTGACGATTCTTTGGATCCAAGGCACGAAGCATTTCCATCAAAATATCCACAAGTCCCTCAGCACTTTGAATTTCTGACAAGCTGCACCATAAAAAAAAGAAAAACTTATAATTAAGTTCTGCAATCCATGTGACTATGGTAGTCACGAGCTTCTTTACTTTAGTACTAAGAAGTCTTGAGCATTACCAGCAGTACTAACCACTGGAATACCGACTTTCCATTTTGTTCCCTAACGAGGACTACAACTTCTTAAGCATTTATTGGTTTGAACGGAGAAAATGGTCCAGCAAAAAACTTTAGCATCAGGACTGAACAATTCATTGAATGTATTTAAACCAGCCCCATCAAAGTTCTTGTAAAAAAAATTTTTGCTTTTTAATCCTAAGAATGAAGCAAACTAGAAGCATGTTTTACTAAACTTTAGAAGTTTAGCCCTTGTTTGATACCCATTTTTCTTAAAATGCATTTTTCTCTCTCTTCTTTTCAACTACAAATTTTTCAATAAAATAATATTACACGAAAATCCAAAATTTTTCCTTATTTTTTAATCACACATTCTCCATCAATCTACTTTTTCAAAATGCATTCTTACTATAAAAATGGGAAACAAACAGGCTTTTACTGAGTAAATAAATTTCATAAAAATAAAAATTTATGATCAAAGTTGGAAAAAAGAGGATGCTAGGCTAAGCTAAAAGTTATAAAAAAGTAACTTTTTTTGAAAAGTGGATAGAGACATACTTCACAGAAAAGATAAAGTTATATTTAAACTTAGCCAGACATGTTGCATACAGTTATTTATTTGGACAGTAAGTTAACAGTTGCTTTCAAAATAAGTAACTTGTTTTACTTAAAAGCAAGTCATCCAAACACACAGGGAAACAAAGCTCTAAATAAACTATTTAGCCAATAATTGTAGTCATTACAGTTAAAACCAATCATCCCCACTAAACTCTCCACTTGCTAAGACAACATTTTCAACCCTGGCAGTCACAGAAAGTTAAAAGTATTTTTCAGTTTAGAAACAAACATCACGATAAGAATGAAACTATTTTATTTATGTAAATAAAGCTTCGTGAACAGATCAGTGCAATGCAAAAATTGACGGAGAAGGATAAACCTGAGCCCAGAGGCATCAGACTGAAGAGAGGCCTGAACAGCAGCTTCCTCATATGCAGAAACAGAATACTCTATTGGATGTGTTTGTGGTGGGGTGAATAGTGGTACACTGCTTTCCTCTCGAGGTGGGAATTCTACTCCAGCAGACTGTCATTTTCAAACATAAGTAAGTTCTTGAACTTTAATGGCGTGTTCATTCGGATGATTGATAGCACTGGACAGCGCTATTGAAGAAAAAAGATAAAATCTTATTGATTGTATTCTAAAGTCCTATCTAACATTGTGTAACACAAATACACTGAAGTTGGAGGGATTGAGTAAACAGCAAAGGAAGATATAGTTATGTCAGTCAAGTATCAAATACAAGGAAGCAAGTTAGATAAGTTAATTTAATCGTATAAAAGTCATGCTGTAATACAAAATCATGTGAAATTAGAATGTAAACTAACACACTGTGGAGACCAATTGTTACATTCAAAGTTAAAGCCAGTGATTTTGTAAAGCATAAGGCATTGGTCTCTTGAAGGTTAATGGCATTATTAAGAAAGCAAAAAAAAAAAACTAAAATCTTGTTCATTGTAGCATCTAGTATAGTCTAATACTATATGCAATAAGGGTTCTGCAAAAGAAAAATAATTTACTCAATCAGAAAGCTCTCGGATCTCCCTCCCTCCCTTGCCCCTCACATACACAACAAAAAAGCTTATACAAATAATCTGGCATGTATTTCTTTTCTACAAGGTAAATTATTTTCTAGAGGTCGTGAAAACTGATTGTATTCTCTTGTATTTGGTATCATTTACTTGATTCTAGAATAAAAATTCTCCGTGCGTAATAGCATTTTAAAAATGAAATAATTTCTGGCCAAATCATTTTTTTGATGCATAATTTCATCAATTTCCCAACAATATAGATGCAAGCACAAGAACGTTAACAATTTATCATGTATAGACTAAGAAGCACGGATACAGATACGTAATTCGAATACGATACAATACGTGTATGACAATACGACTTTTTTTAAAAAATTAGGATACGCAGATACATGTTATAATTCAATATAATTGCATAACTATAAAATAAAATATTAAAACATTTCATCTTAATCCTTAATTATCCAAACTTCATTTTCTTCAACATCAGCTTCTTCATTATCATTAAAAATAACACTATCCAACTCTGGCTCATCTAATGATAGATTAACAATCTCAAGCAATCCAAATCCTTTAAGAGTATCAAATGAGTCTCCGACAATGTGCTACATTTTGGATTCTCCTTTCGAATAGTGATCTAATTTTCTATATAAACTAAATGGGTATTTTCAATAAATATTATTAATATTCAATAAGTTTTTAAAATAATTAGAAAATTCATATGTATCGGACACGTATCAAAAATAATTAAAAGTGTCTATCTGATGCGTATTGAAAATTTTAAAAGTATAAATAATTAAAAAAATGCATGTGGTATGTATTGGAGGATATTGGAGAGTATCCAAGCTTGAATACGTATCGAATACGGGTACCTAATGAGTTTACAAGTATTCATGCTTCTTAGTGTACAAAACTACATCCAGACAAATATATGTAGCCATTGCACATTAGCCCCTCTTTGATTCCCATTTTTGGAGTAAAATGTATAATTAAATAGTTATTTCTTGGAGAATGTGTGGTTAAAAAATAAGGAAAAGTCTTCGAAATACACATATAATTATTTTCTGGGAAAATGCGTGGTTGAAACTGAGTTTTGATATAATGAATTCTTGAAAAAATGGGGCTAAAACAAGGGCTAAATAAGCTCATAGAGCTGTGATCGTGTATATTATTATATCTAAAAAAAATATTATTGGGCTACATCAGGTGAGCATTTATCCCTTGTCCATTTTCAAATTAGCTTCCTCATAGTTTTAATCTGTGAGAGAGAAATTTCAATGCATAACTTAAAAGGGAATTATGCATCCACAGGTAGCTGAAAAACTGCCTCGACATTCAACAAAAGCTTTAAGATGAGAGAGAGGAGGCAATATATTTAAGTTAAAATGATCTTTTTTTAAAAGCTTGTAAGCATCTTAAAAGTTTCTTTTCCATGCAGATCCCACTAGATACTTAAATAAATATTTTGTGAAATTTTTTTTTTCCCAAATTGAGATAAACAATACTGTAAGAACTAAACAACATTTTAACAAAAACATCCAGCCCAGCTTCTTCTTCTCATACTCAAGTTGATTGTATATGCAAATACCAAGGAAACGATGCCTGAAGCCGATAAAAGCTAGGATGCATGTATCAGCGGATCAATGATAAAAGCTACCTCAACTCACAGAAAAAAACATTGGCATGAGAGAGAGAGTGTGTGTGTGTGAGTGAGTGAGAGAGAGGGTAGTAAATGACGTTTAACAGTTCTTTTTATATTGAATGTATCTATCATCTGTTTTACAAATCTTAAAATACAAACTGATTCTACTGTAATTGTAAAGGAGAAAACAATATTTCTCCTATAGACATGTCACCTTTTGATGGTATTCTATCAATAGGAATATAATATCAAGGTATAGTACTAACAACATGAGCTAATAATGATTATATAAATGAAATAACAGAAGGTTGCAAGTAAATGTCAATCTACTTTGAGCAAAAAGAGATAACGGCATATAAGCTCAGTTTTACAAATGAAATGTGATTAAGCTTTCACTGCAAAGAGTTAAATGAACTTTATTTATATAAAATAATTGTGCTGACATATAAAAAGCAAAAAGAGATGTAAATTACCTTCAGTTCGTTATAGGCAGCATAGAATTGGGGAAACCTACCCCTGGGCCCCCCAAAGGCTTCTTGCCAAGTATCTATCAAGATTAAGATTTTCTCCCTCACATTTAAATCAGGCTGCAAAAGTTTAATTGAATGCAATATATAAAAGTTACACTAGGGTCTTGAAGGGTAATAAAAAAAGATATCAAAAGCAAAAATATGATCACCTTCTTCTTCACTATTTTGACCATTTCATGTAGAATATCCCGCTCAATGATCTGTTGAAACAGATTCTCCCCACAATTTTTTGTAAGAGTCTCCAGAACCTAGAAAGAAACATAATTGTAAGGATATACTTCATACAATTGCCTTATATCAAAACCCTTTTACCACAGAGTAGATATTAGTTCAAAATTTGACCAATGTTGCCGTCAACATTCTACTGTAAGTACACCTTCCCAAAGTACACATAGTAAGTCTTGAAAAATGTGATGTGTACAGGTTAATGCTTTAGATTTATCAAATTACAGAAATTTCTCCGTGTTTGTAAACGTATCAAAGGGACCATGTCTAAGAGAGAAGGGAAAAAGTGAAAATACTCACAAATAATGCAAGGAGCTGTATCTTAGGGTTTTTACTCCCCAATCTTTTCTTGAGTATCTTCAGTGCATCCTTTGCTTGCCTGTGATTTCAATTTCGTGAGATAAGAAAAAATATCATTTACAAAGTACATGAAATATGATCCAGCGAGATTCAAGTTTTAGAAAAAATAAAAAATTGAACTGAAAATATATATCTTGCATAACATCAAGATAAATAACAGTAGTAGAATGCTATGCCTATACTATTTGTCATAATGTATCCAGTTTCATGCATGGTATCATAATATTATCCTTTTAACATTTTGAGCATCCATAATATGGGTTGTAAATGTAAGTGAAATATTTGCCCCAAATCCACTACGCATCACATTGTGTCTGTCATGATTATCATAGTTTCACACTTTTCAAAATTCCAAATTAGACACTTGAATTCAAAATCTTGTAAGGGGAAAGAAAACCTCCTCAAAGCATGATATATATACATTTCCTCGTTTGATCAAAAAAAGAAATATCTATTAATGCTTAGCGAGATGGATATCTTGTGATATTATTCACTGACCCTAAAATCACATTCTCGCTATTCACTCCATTTCAAATGCGTGTAATAGATCAATATCCAGGGCGAAAAACAAGTAGATGGCATCTACTGTTTGCAATCAATATTAAAATTAGCATCACTGGAAATCTATCACATCGAGCATGTTTTGCTAAGCTTAAAAATAAAAGTTTACTTGTAAGGAAATAAGTATAAACAAGTAAATTTTTAATTGATCAACATTAAAAATAAGTATGTCTCTGACAATAAGGTAAGAGTTTATTTCAAGAAAATTAACTTTTGTTAATAAAAAATTAGATTAAAAGTAGCTTATCCAAAAGTTACTGATTTTTAACTTTAGCCAAACGTGCTCATTGCAATTAAAAAGAAAAAAAGAAATTCAGGCCACACAAATGAAAAATACTCTAGCCGCCAAAATGTCTTCCATGGTACAACCACGACCCTAAAAATCAATATGACAATAAAACAGCAACATCAATTATGTGAATCATCTGAACTAGAAAAAACAAGAACCACATAGGAAGATATAAAAATCTATTCAAGTAAAAGTTACACGAAAAAATAAATATGCACTTGGAAAAGAAAAATAAATAAAACGATACCCAGGATCCATATTTATGACATCACAAAGCTCTATGTTCACTGCCCAGTCTGGACCAACCAACATGTCACTAGTTGCCCTCTCAGCAATAGCCGCCGCGTTAGCCATATTTGTCTATTTTATAATTCCGGTTTCTTAACTTCCTAAAACAAACACAAACTCGACACAGTCAATTCACATCACCAATTGAATAATCCGGGTATCTACAGAATACAGACTAACAGAGCGGGAAAGAAATCCAAACAACAAAATCTATTGAAGACTGGGCACACCCATTGCATCATATAAGATACATAAACAGATCTGACACATTTTCTAGCACGATCGAGTGACAATAGGATAATCCGAGAAAGAAACTGATAAATTTATGCTCAAATATACACAAAATTACACTCTAGAATTATATATGATAATCAAGCAGCCTCAGAAGTAAAGTACGAGTTAAAGCAAACTTATAATAATTAAGAAAACAAGCTATAATTCTTTTTCTCTTAGCATAAATGCAAACCCACTATCAATTTAAATTACAAAAAATCACCAAACGAATAAACAAAGTCCTTAAAGAAAGTAACCAAAAATCTAATTCCAACCTGCAAAATAACATCCAAGAAAATAAAGTCTCAATTCCAAAATCAATCACAGAAAAAAATTGAAAAAAGAAAAAAGAAACAAATAAATCTTAAAAGATCGAGTATTTCAACCAAATAAAGAGAATTCACAGAATCACAAGGATCAAGAATTAAAAGAATCAAATTCATGCAAAGAAAATACTAAAGCAGAAAAAGTCAGGATCCTTAGAAGATTACCGGTCAGAACCAACCCACCGTCTAGTTTAGTTTATAGATATACTAAATACAAGAATATATGTATAAATATTGAGAGAGAGAGAGATTGAATTGAAGAATGAAGAGACTTTACTCTATGGGTTTTGGTAAAATTGACAAAAAATTTATATTATAGAAATTTTTCAATGCGAGAGCGTCCAGGCGTTTGGAACCATGTAATCCAAAATTTACCACTCAAGAGTACTTAGGTTCCATTCAATTCTTTTTAGCCCACAACCATTATTTGAAAAAACTAATATTTTGAATAGTGAATTTTAGAAGAATATGTGATTAAAAAATTTTAAAAATTTTTTTAATTTACGTGTAGAATATTTTATTGTATGAATGTTTAATTTAAAATAAATATATAAAAAAATTCAAATAATGATCGTTAAACAGAAGCTTAATTTCAAAATGAACAAACTTTCGATTTAAATACAATAAAGTTCTTTAGACCGAAATCTTCAAGAATTTCATGAGATGTGTCACCCACGATCACTTTGAATAGAGGTAATCCAAAATAACCCATTATATTTCTCTAAAAAAATGAAGAATTATTTATTTTCTTTATCATTAAACCACTTACTCGAATGGGAGGGTATGAAAACAATAGGGGATTATGGATAGTGATGGAGGTCACAACAGGTGAAAAGTGTAGCGGTGGATTTTGAAAATGAACGTGATTTTCATTATTAGGGGGTGTTTGTTTTTTATTTAAGAATTGATTCTCAAATTAATTCTCATTTTCAACCACACATTTTTTAATAAAATAATATTTTCCATCACATCAATAATTTTTTCTTATTTTTCAACCACACATTTCTCATCATATCATTATTCAAAAATCAATTCTTCCCCCAAAAATTTCTACCAAACAAATTCTTAGTTTCATTTCTTCTTCTAATTATTTATTTATTTATTTGTGATGGAAAAAGAAAAAAAGTGTAACAGTTCCTTCTAGAAGGACTTGCTTGCACCCATTGAAACTTTGAAGATCTCAAAATCCAAGAAAAAATAAAATTGGTGACTCAAATGCTCCAAGTTATAAAGTTTGGAGGCCACTGCTGCAACTTTTCCTAATTACACGACCATATTCTCTTGCTATAACCATTGGTCTGTCACGGGAGATTGTCACAGCTTTGTCGTTTTATAATTCTTTAGTTTTGACTTTTCAATTTCTTGACTACTAAGCAAGTAGGATTCCACAAGCGCGTAATTGAGTCTCGTTTGGCGTTTATTATTTGGGCACAAAAATAATTTGAATAGTGATTTTAAAAAAAATGTGTGATTATATAGTGGAAAAAAATTTAAATATTTTATTATATGAACGTATGCTTGAAAATGAAAATGAATATTTAAAAAGAAAAAAAAATTAAATAACGATTGTCAAACGGCTGAAATTGCCTTGCCCACCACAATAGTCAATTTTGCCACATTGGTCTACTGTTTTGTGTTTACATTGACCATTGCTGGTTGACCAGAGACCGCCTATACCAATTATTCAAATCATTAAAAAAAAAAATTAAGGATTAGTTTGGTTTTTTGTTTTCAATTTTACAAAATACATAAAATTTGTTTGAATTGATATTTTGAAAATATAGTTAAACTTATAATATAAACTCACAACGCATTTTTGGTGTTTTCAGCATTTTTAATGAAAACTCTAAAAACACTCAAAAAAAAATGGAAAATAAGCATTTAAATAAAATTTTAAAAATTTAGAATTCTAAGAAAAACAAAAATAAAATTCATAAAAATAAAATTCATAAAAATAAAAAATTTCTAAAATTTCTAAAAAATTATAATTATGAAAAAATATAATTGCAATTATTTTTCAAAAAATAAAAAATGAAAACTATTCAAGTTGTTAATGATTATTTACATAAAAAAAAAATTTAAAAACATGTTTAAACTATCTTGTATTTTACCAACTCAATTTATTATTATTTTTAAATTTTTTAGAGAAAAAATGTTGTAAGATTTATTAACTTTAATTTGTATATATTATTGATAATATATTAATATAAACTTGTTCTATTTTGCTGAATAATCAAATTTCATGAAATAAAATGTCGGAAACAATTTTTTTCAAAATGACAAATTAAACGTATATTTAGTAATCTTAAAATAGACCTCAAATTAAAAATTGAAGATGAACTCAAAACTGAAAATTGAAATATAAATCAAACAGACCATAAAATTCTTTAAAAAATTATCTCTAATGATTAATAATTTTATGGTCAACTCTTTTCACATCTTATTATGAATTATTATTATTATAAAATTTAAGGGCTTATTTTAGAATCAAAATATTTTGATGAAGCACTTTTTTCATCAGCGACTTAAGTTTTGGTCTTAAATTTTCTTCGTGTTCATTTCATCAACTCAAAAGATCCAAGCGAAATGTTCGACATTCATCTATCCGTATGCAATCTTCCCTTGCGAAGACTACCTTCTATGTTTTAGAATGACCATTACTAGTAAAGGTGATGGAAGAAAGGTAGGCATTGATTGCTCTTTGAAATCACCAATGTCCATGACTCCATTCATTCACCACAAAAGTAATACTTATTCTATTTCCGCACATGTAGAATTATTTCACGGTGGATCTTTTACTTTTAAATAGTTCAATATTTACATTTTCTAGATGCTTCATTATAGGCATTTTAGGTCGCACTCAAAAGTACTTTTATTTGAAAATTGGTTGAGAAAAAATGAAAAGAAGCAAGACTGTCTACTTTAGATAGCAATGTTGAATTAAAGAGTTGTTAATTTGTAGTCATCACGTTTATCATTCTTCATTAGTTTTTTTAATAATAATTCCAATTTAACTCCCATGACATTTTGCAAGTAGTCATCACGTGAAGCACCACAGTCACCCACACGAAATTAAAACCTTCATTCAATTATAGTATATGTGATTCTTCACCTTCCTTAGACAATATGCGATAACTTTTCGTTCTATAAGTTCATCTTGCTATTTGTCCTTTTGAACCTCACGAACATTCTATTTTCTTCCCACTCATACAACCCTACACGTGCTTTCACTGCTCTTAAAAGCTATTGATTTTTGTCCCTACTTCAGCGACGCATTTTTTCCATTGACTTAAAAAGAATTGTACATCCATGGAAAAATCATTAGTGAATCGAGGCTCAGAGAGACAATGCCACATAGGCAGAAGGTCAACAAGAAAGTCAAATAAAAACCCATAAGGTCAAAACACGAAGGAAGCAAACAAAGCCGAAGTCCTTACACTGCGAGGACGAAATTCATGCTGAGGCACTACCTCAAAGACAAAGTTGCCTAGGGGAACAAGGAAAGGAGCTGAGGCTCTCCACTTAGGGAACTACTTCGAAGGTTCCTCCAAGACCCTTAAATTCGTCCGAAACTCGTAAGCTGTTGCTGTTCCTTGTAAAAGATTCGAAGATCTCTTTAAAGCGATTGATGTAACACTTGTAATAAAAGTTTGTCAATATGTCAGCCTATTGTATAAAGTGGCTGACCCCTTATCAATATATTAATTGTATTAATAGAAGTGGTGTAATGTCCCAATTAAGGAGATGAGACCACGTGGTTCTGATCCAACGATCACCACGACGGTCAAAGTAGTATAAATAAGTCCTCTTTGTAACTTAATAGGGGGATGATTGGTTGGATAGTTGATTGACAAACAGACAATAGAACATATTCGAAACATATACTTATACTCGGAAGAGAAATATACAAACACTTGGGTTTATTTTTATGTCTTATTTTTCTATACACAACGTAGTAATTTCAATACACATCATGTATATATTTCTACATATTCCTGTTAGTAATTACATAGTTTTATTTGATTTCAATCGGGCAGTCGTTGTTAGCGCAATTGCTTTTGTTCCATCAGTCGGAGCTCAAACATTTTTGTTTCTTGCCGCAAAGTACTGCCCGCGTTCATCTCCTCTTTGCTACGGTTGTCATCCCGGTAGAAATGCGCCGAAATCGTACTTGACTTCACGTGAGTGGACTCTGCATCTGTTGACTCATTTTTAGGGTCAACATGAGTATCTTACTAAGTCAGTGGATATTCATTCAAATTCAAGAAAAAATAATTTTGAATACTTCTATATTTTGCAATGATTATTAACAAGGCTCAAGGACAAAATGTGCCTATTGTTGGATTATACCTTTATGAACATGTGTTCTCTTATGGGCAACCATGTATTACACTTTTTTGCGGGGTTTCAATGCAAACAACAAAAGTCTTGATAAAAGTAAAAAAATAAATAGAAGAAAGTTGTGGGACGTTAATAAAAAATATTACGTACAAAGAAATGTTATTGTAATTAAAACATCACATTTCAGTTTATTGAACCATTTCACATTATATACATAATTTCATAAAATAATTTATTAATATATAGCCCTTATTTGAGCTCCATTATTTGAAAAAAAATAGATTTTAGAATAGTGTTTTTTTGAAAAATGTGTGGTTAAAAAATAAGAAATTTTTTCTGTTTGCGTGTGATATTATTTTATTTAGAAAATCTGTGATTGATAAGAGGAAATAAAAAAATGAATTAAAATTTAATGGGGCCAAACAAGGTCATATTCTTTTTACCAATTTTAACATTTTTTAACAATATCAATTATTTCAACTACTTTCAAAAACAGTATTAGTACTTCAAAAATATTATGTATCTCATTTATTCAATACATAAAACTTGCAACAAAAGTTTATTTTCTTATAGTTTATCAGAATTGTCAGGTGTAGATACTTGGACAATAAAATTTTTCAAAAAACTTACTTAAAAAGAAAGTGCCTACACCTGGGTCTCTAGGTGCGTCAACCTTTCATTTTTTAGAATTTAAACGTATTCCTTGTTTTTTGTTGTTCCAGGATCTTTGGAACTCTATCGTACTAATTGTGGTTGATATGTGTATCTGTTCGAAACTTGAATGGAATTATTACTTAAGACATTAGTTTCAACTTATTCAAAAGTTGAATATTGGTATCTTGTATCCAATTGATCATGTATCTTTTCTAATTTTCATCCTTCTTGTATTGTATTACGTTGGGAGCTTTCTTGAGATCTTGAGGCGGGTAATAGAATGACACTATAGTTTGTGATACTGTGAAATATTTGTCAAGTTTGGGTGTCGTTAATTGTTAGAACTTGTGATATATGTCACCGAGGTGGATATTTGGAGTCATTATATTTGATAACTTGTGCTTTACTGTTACTTGTGTACTTACTATCACGTGGAAGTGGAATGCTACAACACCAACACTTTCGTTTTTGCCAACCACTTTCTCAAAGAGAAACGGGGTTTACATATGACAATTAAAATAACTTTTGCACTTGTAGTTTTTAAAGTTTTCGGATAGTACAATAAGAAGGTGAATGGAAATTCTGCTATAGTTTTGCCCATTCAGTGTAAAGTCCTCACCTCTAAGTGTGTAAAATAACCAGTTATGTAATATAAATATACGTGTTTCTTATGTATGATTACATTGCGAAAATGTTTACATTAAAAAAAATAAAAAACACATTGTATCAAAATAATCATATTATTTTCAATATCAAGGGTTGCACACTCAGGAGGCAAGCATCGATACCCATGCTAAAACTTTTTAGAATAATGCTAAGTGTACACAATCTTTTACACAATCTTTTACACCTCTCTCACATGGAAGGGGGCCTACACATAATAAAATAATCGTGGACCCCCCTCCATGTGAGAGAGGTGTAAAAAATTGTGTAAAAGTGTGTGTGTACATGTAGCATTACCCAACTTTTTAAGCCTCTGACCTTGTGAGAAATAGGTGATGACACCTGTAGCTCGACCAGGGGCGGACGCAGACTTTTTATGTTGGGGGGCACAATCAAGTTTTCAAAAAATGACAAAAAAATTAAAGTAAGAGATATTTTGTTACAATTGTTCTTTACGCGTTCTCATATTTTGACAACATTTTATAATTAAAGTGAGAAATAGAGAAAAATTTAATATAGTTTCATAATTCAAATCAACAAAGAAATTGAGTATACAATTTTGATCATCAAAAGCTATACAAACTTTGATAGAATCACAATCACATATTTATATGTACATTTCTTAAATGTAAACAGGAGTGAAATTGCAAAGGAAATTACAAAGTTTGGTTGAGCATTTGAGAGGCTCAACTCGCTCCCCAACCCATTCCATATTATCAAATGCGAGCCGCATTATTATACGTATATTAATTGAATTCAATTGGAATGAAATTGCAAACGAAACTTAAAGGAAATTACAAACTTCCGTCGAGCATTAGAGAGGCTCGACTCGGTTTGAAATGGAGAGAACATTTGTTTGAAATGAATGAAGATTCATTTTCCTTTCATAAAAAAAAAAAAAAAGCCACCCCCAGGTCTGCCCATGAGCTCGACCATTGACTCCGACCTTAAAATTAAATTAAATAATTAGCTCCTGTATGGGTGTCATTTTTGAAGAAAAAAGTAGATTTTTCAATCACCTCACTGATCTCACCCCTTTTTTGAGATGCATCCAAACTTCTCCCATTTTCTCGAAAGCACGGTACTTTAAAATAAACCAAAAGTCCATTTTGCCATTTTTTTTTTTTAATTTGGTAGCAATATTTGACCGACTCCACAAAGTAAATTGATTTTGAGGGAAAATTTGGAACATGAGCAAACCGAGAATTATGGGTATAGTATATAGTCAGATATATGTCGAATAAAATAGTAATATATTGGCCCCAACGATAACTTTTTATTTTATTTTAATTGTCATTTAATCGGCTCTAGATAGTGGCTTAATTTTAAATACTTGAGCGTCGACACCCATGCCCCAAGTGTCGACACTTGGTCGATGACCGACTAAATTATATTGGTTGGCTTTTAGGTATGTGTCTATTCCCACTTGATTTTTTATTTTTTTTAATTGAGTCCATGGTTAACGACTCATTGTGTATTCTTATTGCCACGAAGATAAAAATGCAATAGTTACGATAAAATAATGCTGTAATCATGGTGTTTTTGAGCGTGCTACGGGATTTGTCATCCAAGATTGTCTATATTACCATATGGTTGGTTGTATATATTTGTACTCCATCTCTACATAAGCATTGGTACAAACATTACACGTAAATTCAAACATTTTTTTTCATTTTTAACTACAAATTCTCTAAGAAAATAGTATTCCAAAATCAAATTCTCATTCTAACGAAAGAATAATGGTTGCCAAAAGGACGCTAAGATAAGTATGTCAAATTCTCATGCTAACGAGAGAATAATGGTTGCCAAAAGGAAGCTAAGATAAGTAAGAAAAATTAAAGTTATATGGCCCGTTCGGGAGGGCTTAAATTCCAATTAAAATTGAAAATATGGTCGTTATTGGGTCCCACCCGTCTAATAAAAGTCAATAATAACGGCTATATTTTCAATTTTAATCTGATTTTAATCCCTCCCAAACAAGCTCTTATAAATAACTTTTTTTTTTCTCTTATTTGAATAATTTATTCTCTTTACTTTTGCGTAAAAAATAATTAATTTTAACATAAACTGAATTCACTTATTTTTCAACTTTTATTTCTAACCAAATGAACCTTCCGTTTGGCAAATTTATAAATTGTTTATAAATAAAATAATAACAAAAATATTATCGAGTTTTATAAAATTAAGCCATTATTTGGTCTTTAGTATTTTCAAAATACATTTTTTCTCTCTCAATTTTAATTACTCGTCTTGAATAAAATAATATTATACGAAAATTCAAAAAATTTCCTCATTAGTAAATCACACATTTTCTATCAAAATATTATTTCAAGTATTTTTATATATATAAAAAAAAATGAGGCCCAAACAAGGACAATTATTATTTGGAAAAAATAGAATTTTAATTTTAAATTTTTTTTTTTTAAACTGTGTAGTTAAAATAACAGTAGTCATAGCTAACGGTTAAAGTATGATTTGTCTAATTTGTATCGTTTGAACGGCAACCCCTAAATTGAAACCTCGCCAAAACCCTCACCCCGCCACCACCAGCCTCTATCCACGCCCAGTGTTACACAGAGACGTCTACTTCCTTAGCAGAAAAACCAGATTCCATGCCTGAAACTCAACATGAAAACGGAGAATATGAAGGAGAAGAGGAGGAAGAGGAGGAGGAGTTGTCATGGTCATCGGAGTCCGAAATAGGGGAAGCTTTGGATTTTTTGGATTCAAGGGACGATGCAGAAGGTGGAAGAATGGATGGAGGCACATTCACTCTGCTTCACACCAGGCGCCCGAATGCCCATGGTGGGCTCCAGTCTCGGCCTAACACTTCTTCGCTCCAGCCAATCTCCAATAAATCCCAGAAGTTGGCCAATCGCATGAGGGCCTCACCCTTGGAGGTATGAATGGATGAATTATATGATTTTTGGAGATGAAAATTGACTGAATCAATAATTTTGGAGAGAAGAAAATAGTTGATTTGTTTGTAAACTTTATGCCGAAATCATTGTATCAAAATGGGGTTGAATTGAACATTATTCGTGGGGTTAATGGAACATAATTTATGGGCGGTACATTTTGCTTCAAAATCTTTCTACCTTATAAATCATATGGGTAGTCTAGAACTTTGATACTTGTAGTGAGGTTAAGAAAAAAATTCGAAAATTTGATAACCTTCAAGTTTAGATTTTTAAAATTTTATATATTTGGCCAATTAACATATTAATCACTCAGCAGAATGAATGGACTACTCGCGGTATCATAGCAGCCTTGCGCGTGAATATTAAATTACTTATATCTCTGACTACAAGAAGAGGATAATATTGGTGTGTTATTTTTAAGGTGTTTGGTGTGTGGATGGTTAACTTCTATGTCATATGCACTGATGCCAGTGAAGAGAGAAAATATATTGAGAAGTTTACACTCTGGCAGCGCTTCAGATGTGTGTTCTTTTTGCATATCCTTGTTTTGGTGTGGACAATTATGTGGATATTTTTTGAAACTTATAAAAAGGAGAAGAATGCGAAGTTTCAAGCCCTGAAGGCACTTCATCTACATGTTCTTTTTGCATCTTATCTACTTGCATATGTAGTTGCATGAGGTATCTGCAACGTAACCTAAAAGCAAAGAGCTTTTTTTTTTTTTCCCTTTTTTAAGCAAAACACCAACACATTTTCAATGGGTTTTCAAGCTCCACCAGGGAAGGTGACGGGGTTTGGATTCCCTAATAGTATTTATAAAGTCAAACTCATGAGAATAAGAGGAAGGGAGACATAAATCTGACCTTCCAAAAGCAAAATAATGGAACATGAAGGAAATGAATAAAAAGGGAAGTACTACTTCATATACAAAAAGAGTAAGTGAGAATAAAACTAACGTCCTTTAATAATAGAAAATCCATATTTGTCTTACAAGAGCTCGAAGTCATCATGATAGGTGAAGAGGACCATACTATTGATAATGACTTTAATCCCAACCCTCGGATGCAAGTGAGTGACAATCTGGTTCTCCTCTCGATAAATATGGAAAATAGTATCATGGTCAAGTGAGAGGTGTCTGGTTTGTCTAAAAATAATCTGAATCGCCTGTGATCGTCCGCACCTGGTGATGCAGTGAACGGTCACACACGAGTCGGCCTCCATTCAAATATCTGATAATCCAAGTTCTTGAGCAAGTAAAATTCCATCCAAGATGGCGCGTAACTTAGCCTCCAGAATAAGTTAGTTTCCATACGATGATGAGAAAGACCTAATGTAATGTCCATCCTGGTCTCGAATAATGCTCCCAGCACTAGCAAATCAATTATTGACGCATCCATCAATGTTAATTTGGTAAGATTCCACTGGTGGAGTACGCCAAAAAACCAATATAGGGGTTGCTGGTGGAGGAGTCAAAGAAAAACCAAAAAATGAGGCGATAGCCAAATCTTCACAACAATGAATATGCCGGAATAAGTGACCCATATGGTCCTAAAGGCAAAGAGCTTTCCGGTCATGAATATTGGACTGTGTAACATGAGTTATTGTGGTATTGCAGCAAGTTTTACTACTTGATGGCGATTTAAAACATTGCGTTTGGATCTTCTACACTAATGGAAAACAATTTGAAGTTTCAGAATTTATGATTTAAAATATGTATATTCATGGAATGGGAGTAAGCAGTAAGCGCAACTGTGTACCGGCTTGAGAAAAAGATGAAATACATTAAGGCTGATTTACTATGGTAGAGAGAATTAAAAGACAACATGAACTATGATTTTCATTAACATTAGAATTAGAATTATTTTACTGGAGCAAGATTTTGCCACTGCAGAATTGGACATTTTTCTCTGACGAGATCCCAACTGCACAGGTGTTATGAGTATGTTTTTTCTGTCAGTTTGATTTATGAGTAGTAGATTTTCCTCTTAATTGATGTGGTATGCTATTTGGCTTTGAATTTGTCCATAATTTGAACTCTACGAGAAAGGAATGGCTATGAATAGAGAAATTCAGAATATTAATTCCAATGTGTACAAAACTTGACTCCTTATACACAATGATATCAGTTGACATGGCCTTCACCCCATCAGGATTACCTTCAAGAAGTCTAAATTTCTCTTGCATCCCTTCACGAGTTCTACTTCCTTTCTTTTCTTTCCAGGTTAAAGAAGAAGAAGAACCCTGTTGACAGGTGCAGAGCAGAGGGACAATAATATATATATTATTTTTTTTCCTACTGGACTGATACATAGAAAAAAATTCCAAATAAAATTATTTTTTTAGACTAAAATGTAAATTGGGCTTGGGGGGGCAATGCAGGGCTAAAGCCCGGCCCAGCCCCCTCCCTACGCCCCTGCCTGTTGACATGCCCTTCAACCTGTTAGATTACCTTCACAAAGTCTAAATTTCTCTTGTATCCCATAATTACCAGTAAGTAGTTATTTGCTATGCTTAATTATTTTCTTTCTTTTCTTTTGCTCTTTTTCTCATATCACATTGGCACTTAAGATCCAGAGATAGTTTATTCTCTTGAAGGGTCAGTCTGATGTGGCATGAGTTCAACATGGGCAACATATTTCTTGAATCTGAACTCTACTATTACCTATATATTCAATGATCTTTCGAATATAATTTTTGAACTTCCACATCAGCTTGCAAACATAATTATCCTTTGGGGTAATGAAAGTGCAGGCTTAAAGTGAAATTTTATTTATCATCTTATTCCTCATTAACTGACATTGTTCTAAAATTTACGATGTTTCGTTCAAAAATTGAACAAAATCTCTGCAGTTGGTGGTTGTTAATTTCAGTTTGCTTCGTTTTTTTTTTTCACTTCCTGAGTTCATTTCTCCGTCCAGGAATGGGAGGGAAGGCTGAATGTTGGCATGTCGAATTCTGTGACAACTGCAATTCGCGGAAGTGTTCGAGATATGGCAATTGGTAAAACAAAAACAACAGAAAAAGCAGACCGTGCAACTGTTGAGCAGGTGAATGACAATTAACTGATTTCTTAGATGGTTAATATCTTTATTTCTTCTTTTAGGTTGTTCGTGTGGTTTAATATCATGTTTTCTAGCAAGAGTGCTTACAAGATGTGCTGATCACGTCTCTCTATATGCTCTCATCAATTCTGCTACTGGCTCCATAATTGAGTTTCGCAGGAAGCATGCGTGTTGAGTTATTCCTTGTTTTTATTTCATGATTTTCCTTGTTAAATAATCTCTACATGCACGCTAGCACTCAGACCCAGATATCTATATGGAGTTGCCTGATTATCAAGTTTTTCTAGTCTACAACAATTTTGAAGTCTGATGACAATCGCACACAGACGTTTTATACGTTTAAGTGTGAGCCTGGATAAGCCACAGTAAAAGCATAAATTTGTTATTTATGATTTTATTTTGTTGTTATCACATTAATTTGGAATCTGAATGTACAATTAAAACTATAACTGCTATCATCGTGCTTAAAAATCTTATCTTACTTTCAGGCTATTGACCCTAGAACTCGTATGGTTTTATTCAAAATGCTGAATCGAGGTGTATTTAATGATATCAATGGGTGCATTTCAACTGGAAAAGAAGTATGCATCACACTCCTATATTCAAGGCTCCAATTCTCCTCCTCTTACTTATCTTTTCTCTCTCCTCTCAACAATAATTATTTTCCATCTTATAATGTTATAGGAAACTCACACGTGCTAGAACTTTATGTAACTTGTCTTTTGGTTTATTCTTCGTTTACAGGCCAATGTTTATCATGCTACAAAATCTGATGGTCAGGAACTGGCAATCAAGGTCTACAAAACTTCAATTCTTGTATTCAAGTACGTTGAGTGACCTTTTGGTTTGTTTCAACCTATAGATAATCTTATCTGTTTTGCTTCTATTAAAGCAATAATATTGAACTCATGTAAATTTCGAAGTGGTCACTGATCAGCTATGTGAATATATATATGTGTGTGTGTGTGTGTGTGTGTGTGTGTGTGTGTGTGTGTGTGTATATATATATATATATATATATATATATTTTTTTTTTTTTTCCATATACATGCATGATTTTCCAAAATCCATGAATGTATTAAGTTACCATAACTTCCAACATTGGCAGTAGATACTCATCAACTATACTATAGAATGCTTATTGTAAATCACATGAAACAATCATTTTTTAGTCTCAACCTGTGATGCTCTGACCCTTGTTTCTGATCGGCATGCCTGTGTTAATACGACACAACACGGGTACGGGTATGAAATATGGGATGAACATTGCAATTTTCAATCGGACACGGCAATCTAGGAAGACTGATCTCGGCGGTGCCACTATGAAGAAAGTAATAGAAAACTTACTAGACGCGGCGGCAGTGTGGTGATGTCTGTAAGGTAGAGACTCTATTGGTGGGTACAATTGCGATCAAGGCGCAATTGAAGTTTCTGACAGTAGAGATTGGGTAGCAGCTGGTTTATTTGGTGGGTTTGGCGTTGTTGGGGATAAGGAGGAGGATATGGCGATGGAGATTCTTCCCTTTGAGGGTGGCGGCGGCGGCGTGGCTAGGTGGAGGTGGTAGTGGTGGTGGTCTGCGGAAGGCTGGGGCAGGGGAAACGTTGAATTAGATTAGGGTTTGTGGTTAAGATTGTATGGGTTTTTGGTGTTTTAGTGGGTTGAAGGCTTTGGTGTTGATGGTGGGCTATTGATTATTGGGTTTCGAATTTTTTGGTGGGTTGGTTTGAACTTAATTATATGGACAGGTTGGCCTGAGAATATTGGGTTATATTGGTTGTATATATGGGCTAGTATGTGTTAAGCTAGGGTAATATAGGTGGGCTGGACTCAAAGAACAACAACAATTGAAAAGAAATTTGAGTTTAGCATCAACTCATATATATAAAAAAATTGTTAATTATTATTTAAGTTTTTACATGTGAATTTTGGGGGACAAAATTGAAATTTGAAAGACGTATCCATGTCCGAAATTTGGACTTTTTTAACCATGTCCCCGTATCCTATATTTCAGAAAATAAAAGATCGACGCTTAGATAGTACCCGTACCAGAGTCCGAGCATCATAAGTCTCAACTTTAGGAGCCTTTGTTGAAAATAAGTGATGAGAGAGTTAAGGAATTAAAATAGTCTAACCAAAACAAACTTCAATCTTTAGATGGAAAGCTAAATTGATTAAGTTTTGTCCACTTCTACCTGCTCAAAGGGTAAAATGTTAATTTTAGCTTTAAGTAATAATTATAAACATAACTTTTCTTTTTTTGTAATCTATTATTTTTAGCGGCATTACAAAAGGTGAAGCACAAGACAGGGCATCTTGTGTGGTTATATCTTTTTGATTTGGTCATAGAAAAGGAAAATGTAGAAGTAACTCGGTAGAAAAGAACACAACGAAATGCTATATACTTCTTCCCTGAAACATGTAACCCAATAAATAAACCGTATATTGTTAATACCTCCACAATGCTGTTTATCATATACATGTAAAAGTGTTCTTTGTATGGAGGCAAAATCTTTAGAAGAAGGTGTAAGTAAGTGTTCTCCTACCTGCCGCGTTACTTTAGTTTTTTTTTTGGTTCAAGCTACCCCTCATTCATGAAGGCATAAGCCACAAAGGACTTTACTTACTTTTGGGGTGACCTTGACTCCCTTAAGATATTTGGTTTCTAAAGTTTGTTATGAGAGTATAGAAAATTTGATCGAACACTTGTATATATGAGGAACAAGATCTGTTTCGTCCCCTGTTGGGATGTACTATTAAACCAAAATTGGGGTTACCTGCTAAAAACTATGCAGTTATCTTTACTTTTATCTTATGAAATTCTTGTTCAACTCTATGAACTAAATTTCCTGCAAAACAAACATGCTTTGCCCCTCAACTTTCAACCTTAAAGTGGAAAAATAAGGTTCATGCTGATCACTTACAAATGTAAAAGCATGTAAAATATATTACTGTAGATAGAATTTCTGGCATATTCTCGGGGTTTCCAAATTATACCCCTAATTCATGCTTCAATTTTGTCCACGTGGGTTTTTTTATAGCCTGAAGTCTCATTGTAATTGTGCTCTGCACATGATCTGAACACTAATATTGCTTATATCACTGCTTCAAATAACAGGGATAGAGATCGCTATGTGCAAGGTGACTATCGTTTTAGATATGGATACTGCAAGCACAATCCTCGAAAAATGGTTAAGACATGGGCTGAGAAAGAAATGAGGAATCTTATGAGGTAAACACCCTGTTGGCTGCCTTATATGTCTTGTTACCTTGAAGGTATAGAGTACAACTGCTGCTGATATTCAAACTTTATAGCCTACCATTGACTTGTTCAAGTATAAACCTTGAAACTTTTACTTATTTAAGTGCAATCTCTAGAAAACTGTGATTTGTTGAATGTTCCAGATGGGGTGAAGCAAAAAGTTCATAGCTTTTTATTTTTGGGAAAATGGTGGGATTTAAGTTCGTGATAATGGTGTACGGCTCAAGTTTTTTAAAGAAGTTATAAAAATTCTTACAGGTGACTTGAAATTTGGAAAGAATGGGTGGCCGTTCGTCTAAACACTTTATTCACACTGGTTTCTAGGCAACAATGTTTTGATCAAATGACTGTCACTAATGGTAGTAGTTAATCAGGGAATTAAGCTTATATGAAATCTTAGTCTCAATAAATGTTACAAATTGTTGTAGACTTGTGGTGCTTTAGAGCCAAAATCAGGTTGAAAGGATTATGTCAAACATACATGTATTATTTTTGTCTCTGTCGTTATTCAATTCCATCCGTGCTTGTGGGTGAACTGCAGATTAAGGGCTGCTGGAATCAGGTGTCCAGCTCCCCTTCTTTTGAGGCTTCATGTTCTGGTTATGGAATTTATAGGTATTGCCTTGATACTCTGCTCGAGTATCTTTGCTTTCATTGTTAGAAGTAATGGTGAATTTCTTTTTATGACAGGCAAGGCAGGTTGGGCTGCACCTCGGCTCAAGGATGCTGCTTTATCTCTTGACAAGTTACGTGAAAGCTATGTGGAGGTGGGCTCAGATATATTTCTATTAGGTTCTTTATTTTTTGACAACGAGTTTGATGCCTGAATATAGAGAGGTGGGCTATGTAGACGGCTGACTGGAGTTGGCTTTATATAAGCTACATCCGTTTGATCCTCTTATTAACTGATATCTGTTGGTCGATGTTGTCAGATCCAGAGTTATCATAAATCTACTTTTGACTTGGGAGATTTTTAGGAAATTTGGTACACCGTTGATCTGGAATGCTGAGTTTGTTAAATAGAATTGTTATTTTCTGTAGCTTCCCTCTAATATTATGAGTCAAAAATGTTAAATTGAATTTTTTATCATAAAAAAGACAACCTTTCATGCGAAAGGTTTGATGGCACTCCATTTAGTCTTTCTGTAAATCGGATTAAAAAGTTATTAAGCCTTCTCTAATGTATCCCAGTCTTCACAAGGCAAATAATTTATCATGACTCCATTCTACAAATTATAATGATCCACGGAAAGGGTCACATTGGTAAACTTTCTGTTATGGGCTCCATTGTAACATTACTTCCTTTTTAGTTCAAAAAATGGATAACCATCAATATATAGAAGATGACTTGTGAAAAGGGCCTAAATGTTCTGTACATTTGTTTTTGATTTGATGTTAGCACATGCTCCCCTCCCAACCCAGAAAAGAGGGAAAGAAGTTTGAGGTCAATTGTTTTCTGTCATATTTTCCAGATGATCATGGCCATGCGAACATTATATCAAAAATGTAAACTGGTGCATGGAGACCTCAGCGAATATAACATACTCTATTTTGAGGTAAATCTTTATTTTTTCTGGTTTATAAACATGGTACCCTTGACTACGAATAATTTCTGATAAGTATATTGAGCAGGGACACTTGTACATTATTGATGTTTCACAATCAGTTGATCTTGACCATCCACATGCCCTTGATTTCCTTCGAGAAGATTGTATTCATGTTTCGGTAAGTCTCTCTCTCTCTCTCTCTCTCTCTCTTTGTTTTCTTATGTATCGAGGGTTTCAGTTGAATAATTCATGCAAATTAACAAGTGTTATGGCAATTAATGATGTTGATTAAATTGTGTAAGTGTGTGTGGCCTGCAGGATTTCTTTAAAAAACACGGCATAGCTGTTATGACAATTCGGGAACTGTTTGATTTTATAGTGGATCCCACTATTGATGATGATTCCGTGGACAGTTATCTTGAAGAGGTACATTTCCAATAGCTATTGTCTAATGGCAAAACTTTTTATCTTCATTATAATTTCTCTTTGATTTGTTGCAGGTGCAACAAAAAATTTTGGCTAGAGGTGATGTGATCTCTGCAGAGGAAGAAATTGCAGATTCTGTATTTGTGCAGGTTTTAGTAGAATTCATTTTCTCTCTTTCTTTTCTTTTTTTATAAATTATTCAACACCTCAGCATCTTACATTTTTTGCATTGAACTTCCCCGATAAATTTGTGGTTGGTTCCACAAATCCTTTTTCAACGCTCCTCTCAGTAGATCTAGCAATGTACCTAGAATGGTAAAAAAGTATGCGTGTAAAACTTATTTATGGAACAAGGTTATTCTGTTGTTGGATTTTTTTCTTGTTCATTATAGGGCATGTTTAATGATTGTTGGAATCTTGTTACCAGATTATATAGTTGGCGAGTTTGTGCTTGCATAAGATTGGCAATTTCTATTGAGTTGTCAATTTCCGAATTACCAGCACTGTGTTGGATTTATGCTTTATTTTATTTATTTGAATAAAACCTAAAAATATCATTGACGACATATAATGCTTATATTAAATCAGTTTTGGAGATACAAAAACAAATTTTAGTTAATGATTTGGGCAAGTCTTTTTCTACCGTATTGGCTAATTATGTTGTCTTTATTTCATCTAAAGCTCAAAATTTAGGTACATTTTATTTTAGCAAAATGTTATGATGAATAAATTATGAATTTCTCAATGCTACATTTTGTTTGTTTTTTCTAGTCGTTCATTCCAAAGACACTGGATCACGTGAAGAATGCTGAGGAAGATGTGCAACGAATTACAAGTGGCAATGATACAGGGGACATGTATTATCAGACCATTACGGGTCTGAAGCAGGCTCTTTCTATGGCCAATTCGTCTCAAGCAGAAACAGAGAAACATCAGTTGAATGGAAGTCCAGTAAATGGGACCTCTGCTCAGGCCGCTGAACATCCTGACTTGACACACGGAGATTCGGAGTCTGGAAGTGATGACAGTGAAAACGATTCAAGTGAATCGGAGGATTCATCTTCTGAAAGCAATAAGCAGGGGTCAGCTGACAGAAAAGCAGCCAGGAAAGAGAACAAGAAGAAGGTTAAAGAAGAGAAGAGGGAGGCTAGAAAACATAAAGTTCCCAAAGCCGTGAAGAAGAAAAAGAAAAAGTTGGCTAAAGCCAAGAAATATAGGTAAGCATCAGGTTGTCACCAGCTGAACTACCTCAACCTTGTAAGTATAGTATTACGTCTAGTGGACGCGATTTTGCAGTTTTTGAGGAAATCAACAATGTTGGCACACCTTATAGTGAGTACTCTATATTTTAAGTTATACTAGTCGTGCACTTCCTTGACTTCTTTTATCCATTTCCTTCACTTCATACATTTGCACAAAAGATCCGAACATGTGCTCCCACATAACTTTCTTGTGATGAAGAGATGAAATAGTGTTGGTTAATTTGCAAGTTGTTTTGTCTGAATACTCGTATATAATTTGGTTCAATTTCTGCATTGCTAAATTTAAGCTTTTTTTATTTATCTATAAAGATTAAGAGAGGTTGGTTTGATCTATGTATGAAGCTCTTTCCATGTTGCTACTTAGCTCCAAAATTTAGCTCTAGAAGGCCATAGCATTTTCTGGGCTTTATTGGAGCCTGAAGCTAACTTGTAATCACACTGAAGCATTGATGCTCCTACTAGGTGTCTGTGTCTAGTACATATCTCACACCGACACTCAGACACTATTCGGTTATTTTATCGATGGTCTGAAGCTACTTTATTCATACCAAAGCATGGACACTTTTGCTAGGTGTTGATGTTGGATACATATTAGGTATTGGTACTCTTCAAATATTATGCTTGTTTTATCGACGATCTGAAGCTCCCAACAACGACACTCCTCAGATTCTCTATAATCAATTTATTGGAGGTCTGAAGCTACTTTATCCATTCCGATGCCTGGACACTCCTCTTCGGTTTGTATCACACCGATAACTTAAGATACACTTCAAATATACTGATAATTTTATTGGTGATCTCAAGCTACTTAATTGAGTCTTGAAGTTCCATCTTGAAAAGTCAACCTTGTTAAGAGTAACTCAAGCGCTTTTAGGCTAGATGATGTTTTCATACAACATGGGATTTACACATAATATATTATCCTTGCCGAAGTCTGGACAGTCCTTATATACTTAGTGATCATCTTATTGTCAGTGTGAAGTTACTTTATCCTTGTTGGAGCCTGGACACTATTAGGTGTCGGCGTTGGAAAGATTTTGGATACTGACATTCTTCAAATACTATATGAGGTGTCTACGCTGTTTGAAGTTACTTTATCCATGCCAAATCGTGGACTCTCCTCATAGGTGTAAGTGTCGTCGCATTGAAGACAACGCCTTCAAACATTATGTAAATTTATGTTTACATGATAGAATGCAGTCAAGTTTTGTTTAGCCTCCCTTTAGTTGAAAAGGAAGCTTCTGAAAGGCATCAAAATATTTGTTTGAATAATTTCATTTGTGTAGCTTTTCCTATCATTTCTCTTTCTTGCTATTCGCTATTGCCTTGGGCTAATTTACTCCGAGGTATGTTAAAGGGCAAATAAATTGTTTATTTCCATGCAAATTGAAAGGTATTTCATTTTTTCAAGCTTAAGAAGCACTGCCATTAATAATCCATCACGGTATTCATCTCTGATATAGGTGATGATTTGTGAAGTGTATTAACATTCCGTCTATTGGAGTCGGTCATCTCATGGGGTTTCGACTTCATTTAAAGAGAGGTGCCAACGTGCTTATAAACCTAAATGCAAGCTTACCGTGTGTGATGTGAGACTTGGAAGTAGTTATTAAAATTCACCTCTTCGAAACTGGCGTATACAAAAATAAGGGCATGTTTTCTTTAGTCGTTTTCTGTTTTCGATTTTTCAAAACAGTGAAAACACATTCTATTTCCTATTTTCAAAAACGCGTTTTTGTAAATAAGTTAAAAATTTACAAAGAAAATTCAAAATGACAAATTGTCGTTTTTGGTGTTTTCAGTTATAATCAAGCCAAAATTTTCAAAACGCGTTTTGTGTGTTTTCAATCACCGCCAACCACCACCGAGAGGGAGGGGAGGGGAGGGGAGGGGACGGTAAACGGGTTTTCCATTTTTTTTATTTTTGAAAATAATTTTTTTTAAATGCCAAAAAAAACACATTTTTAACAATCTCAAAATGGATATTCAAAACACAAAATCCAAAATGAATTCAAAACACAAAACACAAATTTGAAATACAAAGAGAACAACCCCTAATGTTTTAGTTAATCCCTCTTGGGGTTTGCCCGTCTTCAATGAAGGGGGTGCTTGTTCTCATAACACTGTTACAAACACTTGGGTAGAATTCATCAAAAACATTCTTGCGAGCGGACGTGCTGAATGTGCTTATAAGTTATAAGCCCGTAAGGCCAAGATTTTCACGATCGACGTGGAATGCAGTACAGCAGTAGTAGTAGCTATAGAAAAGAATTATCAGATCTTCCATAACACAGAATGTAGAAAACTTGCACTGCAAGTTTCTCTTCAAATAGTATACTTTTATCTGCATATTATGGCAGGTTGTTTAGGGGAGTATACAACAATAATAAACTAACAAGAAAAGGAGTATTTCTACTCTGCAGACTTGCTTTACTTTGAGTGGAAGCAGGACCAGCAACTGGATAAGAAGCCATTCTTTCTCCTGCATTATAATCAACAACATATTTCTAGTCAGCACCATTCTCATTAGGTATTCCGAACGGAATATTATTGGACAAAACTGTACATGACAATAAACAAGATTTTCGCTCCTTTTATTCCTTAATCTTTTCAAGTCAAGCCTATGTTCCAAACATACCATAAAGGGTTGAAGGAATTCTGCAATGATCATTAATAGACATAACTGTATAGGACAATAAGCAAGAATTTGATTTCTCTTATTCCTTAATCATATTGAGTATTGTCATGTTGAGTCTACCAACTAAAAATGCCCAGAACTATATAGGACGACAAACAAGATTTTCACTTTTTTTATTTTTTTATTTCTTTATACTATTCAATACCTATAAATTTTTCACTTTTCTTATTCTTTCATCGTATATGATATTGTCCAGTCTAGCATACACACTGGGGATATCGTAAGGGAGTTACAAGGAAATTCTGAACAGAACGTACCTGCTGCCATAGCTGCCACCACTGCTGCTGCTGCTTCCTGTACTTCCGTTGGAATTGCTTGTTCTGCTATTATCACTGTTACTTGAACACGTAAATCTTTTCTTCCACCACTCCTTGTCAGTCCCCTTTGATGACACCTCTGGCTTAGGAGAAACTTTTGAACTAGCATTATTTGCTAAATTCTTCTTCTGGGATTTAAAAGTAATTGGAAATACCATTTTGAGGAATAATCCCATGTTACCAATACTTCCATATCTAATCATCTTTGCCCTCTTCTCTTTTATCATACTCTCTTGCCTTTTCACTTTCATCCTCTGATCTGGTACTTGATTATCATGATTTTTTGTCAATTTATCTGATCCCTCTTCTTGATCTTGATCTTGAGTTTCTATCATAGACGGCTCTACAAGATCTTTCAAGGAGAGCTCATAAGAGGACTCAGGCCAATTCTTGACCATCTCCATAAGTTCCCCCTGCCCTCTAACAATGTCCTGCACCCTATTGTGGTGTAGAAGCGGCCGATCCGACGGAATTTTCTGTGGGACATTGTTCCATAAAGGTGGTGAGCAGACGCCAGAATCTTCTTCTTCTTCGATGCTTTGATGAGTTCTAAACTGAACTCCCTGATCACCATTCCAATTCCTGTAGTTCTCATAATTTTGAGCTGTTTTTCTAACCTTAGCATCAAAATTTACAATCCTCATACGCCCAAAACTCTCTCTTGTATAGCCGAGGGCTTTTGGAAATTCAATTCTTGAATCGTGCATGGTTTTAGAATGAAATTCTCATGTACTGTTAGGAACGGAGATTTTTTAATTGAAAAATGACCGTATCGAATATGAGAGAGTAATAAATAGTGGGGTGCCGCGGGTTGGGATACAGTTCTAGAACGAAAATTCTTTTATGTGAATGACGACCATATTGAGTAGAGTAATACTATTTGCAGTCGTTTACGATAATGTATGTGACGGTTAATAATTTGATAAATTAATGTGGTAGTTCTTTATTGCTTCATTTATCAAATCATTAACTGTCAAATGTATACCCCGTATGTCCACTACGATAACGAGCAACTGTAAATAACATTATTCTATTGAATATTAGCTCAATTTCATGGAAATTACGAGAGGTCGAGGGGGAGAGAAGTAAATGGTGAATTGGGGTGGCATCGTCATATACGTTGTCTCGATCCATCGTCACTTTCCTATTAATGACAACAAATTTTTAATTGGCGAGGATAAATTTCTCTTGCAAAAAGTCAATGATTTCTAGATGGGAGCAATCTTTCTCCCAAATTTCTTGTTGGTCTCCTCAAGCATTAAATTTTGTTCTCTTTTCTTGGAGACTATGTGCTGGCATGTCCTTTTCATATCACGATATTAGTGATTTTTTCTCACAATGAGATTGTTATTACTTTCTCAAGTTGTTGTATGAGAAGATTTTTATTACCGTGTAGAATGAAAAAGCGTATTATTGGATTACTTTTGCTTTCAAAATACCCTTTTCGGGCATTGGTGCTCGTCGACGTATCATATTCATCTTTATTCACCAATGAATTAAATTGACACGCCACAAGTGTTTAGCATAAGATAAGTACCGGTACTCATTATATATATAAGAAAAATCTTAGCCCATGTTTGATGAAAAATCTTAGTACCGGTGCTTTTCATTTTTTTGTTTTCGTATCAGTTTAGTTGTTACGATTGATGGTTAAAAACAATTCATATTGAGATGAAAATCAATGGTGAGTCTCGTAAGTAGTATGAATTGAAATATAAATATGATTGACATATCGATGAATTGATTTAGGATAAAAATAACCCAAATTCCCTCTTTTATTATTATTATTATTATTATTATTATTATTATTATTATTATATGTAAGTTTGTATTTGCAATAATTTGGTCGAAGTAAGGACAAACTTGATTACATAATCACACCCGTGTGCAGTGCAGATGTGTATTTCCTCATCCAATAGATAATTAATTAGATTAGTCAAAAAAACAACTCTCATATATTTGTGCTTCACAAGTAATCGAATTATGCTTATTTTCAATTCGATATTATATAATAATATATTCGTAGGAATAAACGATTTTGGCTAAGCTTAAAAAATGGAAAAAAGTGCAACATTTGTTTTCAACCTATAGACTTTGTAGAAATCTCGTTTTGAAATGAACACAATCTTCAACCTATCAATTCTGTAATATCGTCGATCTCTGTCCTAACTACTTATAAGTCAATTTTCTTTAATTAAAGTATCATTTAACACTTACTCTTAGTTAAAATATTTTTAACTATGTTAGGTATTTAATGTAATTGACTATTCTGTGAACAAAAATGACTAAAATTGATATGGTGTAAAAAGTCAAGGAGTAGTGTGCAATTAGTGAAAGTTATGATATTTTAGGTTTAGGGTTCGAGAATGGAAAAAAAGGAAAAAAGGGCACGGAATTTCGCTAACTTTTTGCCAAGGTTCGGTTCAAGCGTCAGAAACAGAAACTGCATTGCTCAACTGTCACCTCACCTTCTCTCGAACGACAATGTTATTAAGGAAATTTTTATTTCGTTTTTTAAAGACTTTTTATTCGGCTCATTCATTCCCTAACCTACATATAAATACTTGAACGCCTCTGAACGTTTTTCTAAGGTTGATTATTGAGAAATTTCATGTTCTTTTCATCCTCTAAAGTATTCAACCTTCATTGTTCAAATTGATGTGTTATTGGCCGTGAAAAATATCAGTTTCACAATCCAAATATCAAACTGCTGCTTTCTTCATATCTGTCAGAGTTTCTGAAGATCAAGGGAATGTGACTGTAGTTCCAGTCGTTAAAGAATGCGGTGTTCTTCGTGAATCCACGAAAGATAGGCAATTTCACAAAGCTGAGAGTTGCTGCAGGATAGCGCAATCCAAGAGAAATTTGGAAACTGCAACTGAGAGTTGGTGCAGGAGCACATAATCCAGGATAGCTATTAAAATTGTAGTCAGGAGATCAGATAGTACATGTCGTCGTCTAGTTTGGTAGACTAAAAGTTAAAAATTGTTTATAGTGGATTGTTGACTGGTAAAGTGCCCGGAGTTTTCACCCAATTGGGTTTCTCCGTGATCAATTCTTGTATTCATTTATTACCTACATAATTGCTGTATTTCAACATAAGATTAATTGAATTGCATGTTTAATCATCTAGAAAAACAATTAATAAGTGACTTGTTGATAGTTAATTATTAAATAATTTTTAATTCCGCATAATCACCTATTCACCCCACTCTAGGCGTTGTTAGGGTCGAAATACATACTTTCAAACTACGTCTGGATAATTTCTAATTTTTTTCTACTCTACTTTATTTATTTAATGCCGATTAAATAACTTTTTCCAATTTTTAACAAATAAAAAAATTAAAACTTATGTATCACATATAAGTCCATCCCACAAAGATATCATTGCTTCCATTTTCACATCAATTAAGAAAATATAATTAATAGAGTTGTATAGTTTTCCTAATATATACCTACAATAAATATTGGTTTAAATATGAGTAATTTATATTCCTTTCGTCCGTGAAAATATGTTTATTTTCCTTTTGTATTTGAATCAAATTTTAGGCATAGTTGTCAGAGTCGACCCGAACACAAACCCGGACAATACAGCTGGTCAATGAGTTAGTGGTTCAACTGGCGGATCATTACATAAAAAACTTACAAAAAAAATATATAAAGTATAAATTTTTTTAGGGGCAAAATTAACATTTTTAATTTATTTTTCACTAATTATTTAGGTCTAAAATAAAGTAAAATGTTGGACTAAATTTTTAAATTTTTTTTTTATAAAAGATGTAAATGATTCATTAGATAGATATAAGTTATCGAACACAAGTAATACTAAAATACTTTATGTTCAAGTGGTGAGAAACCCATTATTTTTCTTAGAGGTTTAATGTTCAATTCACTTGGACCCAAAAATTTTGTAAGAGGATTTCAAAACCCAATCAAATCGGTCAATCGAGTTGGGTAAATTGCCGGTTAACTGTTAAGGGTCCGAGCCGGGCCTGACCGAGTTTTATAACTATGATTTTAGGTCACTTTTATTTCGCTCGACAGGTGTATACTTCGGTCGACTGAAGTATGAGATTTTTGGAATTTAATTTTTATATGAAAATATTCATTTTTCCAAAATTTATTTCATATTATGAATGAAAAACATTTTTATGCAAGTGATGAATTATGAAAATAATTTGAGTTTTATGCATTTGCTAAAGATTGATGAGTTGATATATTTACATATATATTGAAGTTTCAATAAAGAACTTTTAAGCTCCAATTTTCAAAATTCTTGTTCTCTTCGAGTCTCTTTTGATCGCTTGTTCTTCAATGGATGACGATTTGAGTTTTTGAATGCTCAAGAAAACTTATACATGAAAAAAAAAATTCAAGAAACAAGACTTGTTAAAAACATAAGTATTTAGTTTGTTATAATCAAAACAAATGGAGTTATATTTAATCATAGGTCAACACAATTACCATGGAATCAGATTGGGGTTGGTACTCACTGTGCATAGCCAAATTATAGTGGTAATGTTCAAGAAATGAAGGTGGTCTATGGGTTCTTTCTGATCTTCTAATTGGAGGTGCGGACAAGTTAGGGGTTTGATGAGGTGATGCAGAGTCTGTTTGAGACATTATAGGTGAGTGTGCAGGTGAAAGATCCTCATTACGAATTGAAGGAGGAGATAAGTCTGGTGTGATGGAAGTTGAAGGATGCTGAAAAGGAATGTTGTTGTTGAGGAAGAGTGGTGAGTGACTATTGGTAGAAGGATTTTGTGATGGAATACTATGGAAAGGAAAAATAGATTCATGAAAAACAACATTCCTTGATATGATATATGTCTGAGAAGTCAGGTTGAAAAGCTTATAGGCTTTCATTCCATTGGGATAGCCAAGGAAAATGCAGGCATTAGCTCTAGGATCAAATTTTGTCCTATTCCTTTTGAGTGTAGATGTATAACATAAGCATCCAAATATCCTCAAGAGAGAGTAGGCTGGCTTTGTGTTGAAGAGAAGCTCCTAAGGGGACTTTTCAAAAAGTTTAGGAGAAGGAATTCTGTTTATAAGGTATGTGGCTGTAAGAATGGAATCACCCCAGAATTGAATAGAGAGATTGGCTTGAAACATGAAAGATCTGGCTACATTAAGGAGGGGTTGGCGTTTTCGTTCAACCACTCTATTTTGTTGAGGGGTTTCTACACAACTTAGTTGATGAATGATGCCTTTAGATTGGTAAAAATTTGTCACGTGGAACTTTGGTCCATTATTGATCTGCTTGCTTTTATCTTGGTTGAATTGAGTAGAAACTAGACCGTAAAACGATGTAATGATGCTTCCGGTTTGAGATTTGTTGTTGATAAGAAAAGTCCATGTAGTCCTACTATAGTCATCTACAATGGTAACAAAATACTTGAAACCATCAATTGAAGGTTATTGAAAAGGTCCCCATACGTCAACATGAATCAATTCAAAGATTGTTTTTGATACATGTGTACTAACAGGAAAAGGTAATACATGTTGTTTAGCAAGTGGACAAACGGCACAATGAAAACCTAATTTACTACGAACTTCAGGTACAAATTTTTTGGTAATAGAGATTCTAGAGCTAAGAATATGACCAAGTCTAATATGCCAGAGATCGAAGGAATGATTGCAAGTGATATTGACAGCAGACTTAGATGTATTGAATGGTGAAGTTTTATTGACAACAGACTTAGATGTATTGAATGGTGAAGTTTGATGTTTTTGTTAAGATGCTTGGAGTTGCGAATGGTAGAGGCCACCATCACTTTTCCCTACCCCAATCATCCTCCAAGACAAGAGGTCCTAAATGAAGCAATAAGCAAACATGAAAATCAGACAACAATGGTGAAGTGAAACCAATTTGATGGCAGATATTAGATTAAAAGTAAAACATGGAACACATAAAACGTTTTTCAAAGTAAGATCACTTGACAACTGGACTGTTCCTATGTGTGTAAAAACTGCAACATTTCCATTAGGCAATTTAACATTCTATTAACAGTGTCTATGATGGTTGTAAGTTGCTGGACAAAATAAACAATGTGATCTGTTGCTCCAGTATCAATTATCCAAGTGTTCTCTATGTATGTGTGAACAGAACATACTAAACTACTACCTGAGAAGGTTGATGCAGAAGGCTTTGCTGGAGATTTAGTTGATGTAACCTGTAAGTCCCCAACATGATTCACAGATGCAGTAATGGAAGAAGCAGTAAATGAAGGTATGAAAGCTTCGAGTTGAGGTTTTAGCATAGAAATGATCTGTTTACATTGATCAGGAGTGATAGTAACATGGCTGAGATTGGTTAGTATCTCAGAATTGTTTGATGCATCAGCTTGATGTACTGATGCCTTTTCAGGGAATTTTGAAGATAGTCGATGCCTTGGAGAATACCCATGGAGTTTGTAGTATTTATCCCTCTTGTGACTAGTGACGCCACAATAACTGCAGATAGGCCTATCCCCCTGTTTCTTGGATTGTTGCTACTTATGTTTTCGACGAACTGTTGCTGAAGCTACTGTGACTAGCAAATGCAGCACTCGACATTCTGATGTAGAGATGTAATTTGTATTTGTTTCTCCTCTTGAGAAACTAGACCAAAAACACGATTCAAAGAAGGAATTGGATCCATTAGAAATAAGAATCATCTACTCCCATCAAAAATTGCATAACCTGATCAGCAGAGTGATAAGGATTATGGTGTTGTGGCATGTAATGAGCCAGTTCCTCCCTAAGTCCTTTCAATCTATTGAAGTAAGAGTTGAGATATCCATTGTTCTGTGAAATTGAAGAGATCAATTTATGCAAATGGTAAATACGAGGTCCATTACTTTGATTGTATCTATGATACAGCTCAAGCCAAATTTCTCATGCTGAATCTTTATGCATGACGGTGGGATAAAATTCCTTGGGAATCGAATTCATTATCCATGCAGACATCACATGATTACACCTTCTCCAGTGAACATACAACAGATCATTGAAATTTGGCTTAGAAATTGAGCCATCAATAAAACCTTCTTTATTTTTAACACTCAAAGTCATAGTCACTACTCTACTCCAAGTGGAGTGGTTTTCATCAGAGAGGACGATGGAGGTTAGCTGTGTATTAGTGTCTCACCATAGTGAAGGTAGTATGGATTGTTAGGATCGTCCACAACTCGAACACTGGCCAGCGCATGAGGGGCAAAATCTCCAGAATGATTCTCTAATGAAATTGATGGTTGCGGGCAGGAGGTTGGATGTTGAACATCTCCTGGAGTCGCAGATGTAGCTTGAGGATTAGCACCATGATTGGAAGCTAACTAGAGCTATGATACCATGACAAATTCTCAAAGATGAAGAGCAATGAAGCTGGAGGAAAATATGATAGTGAAATCACTTGAGATAACTCATCAATGTTTACAAGTATATATAGAGCTTTATACAACTAACTAACTAAGAACTATACAAATCAAACAAAAAAAAAAAAAAGATGCTAACTAATTTGTGTCATGTCACTGTCGGTTTAACAGAAAGAGAGAATGAATGAATGAGAAAATTATATACATATACAATAATTTTCCTTTAGTTTTAGTTATAAGGGAAAAAAATAGTTTAGAAAAAATAGTTTGACAATGCTGGGCTTATTCAATTATGTTTGAGTTTTACAAATGTGCGAACAAAATAATTTCGAATATAAGCTTCAATTTTCTTTCAGTTTTAGTTGTAAGGAAAAACTTAGTTTTGAAATGCTGAGCTTCAATCTTAACCTTCAAACGAGGTATATTTACGATTTTCTATTTTGCTGGATCAAAGAAAATCCCCGTCGATCGGAAATTTAAAATGTGATTTTCATTGGATGTGCAACCCCGCGGTCGAGGTCGCGTTTGGCTATAGTGGGGTAAATCAGAAGCTTTCAAGCTTGGGTTAACATTGGTGGGATGTGGATGTGTGTTGGGTGGAATTTATTACGATGAAAAACATGGGAACAATACATAGTTCCTATTTTTAAAGTTTATATTTCATAAATAACAAACTTCTTAAAATATTTCAAAAATCAGGTGCTAAATAAATTTATTAAATATTAAATTATAATATAATATATATTAATTATTTACACCACCCCATGACACCTCACCCACCCCATCTCCTCACTACACTACCTCCCTCCATCTCCGGCACCGGTTCGGCCACTGCTCCGGCGACCGTTCTGGCGATTTCAAAATTTTCAGAAAATTGAAAATCACACCCCCAACTCATGGATTGGTCACAATCGGCCACAAAGGGTTACAATCGGTCTCAACGAGTCACAATTGGTCACCACGAGACACAATCGGTTACAAAAGGGCACAATCGGTCACAACGAGTCACAATTCGCCAGTCACAAAAGGGCACAAACGGTCACAACCAGTCACAAACAGGTCACAACCGGTCACAATCAGCTCGCAATCTTTGTCCCCAAAACCACTCTTCTCCTCCCCCAATCTCTGGATATTCCCTCTCCAACTCCTTAATTTCTCTAATCACTTCTCCTACTCTCGACCCCCTATATAGTCTAGCCAACTGTGCCTCTTCTGCCTCAACTCACTATCCCAATGTCTATTATTATTCCAAGTACACATCTGAACAATACATCCCAAGTCCTCCAAACTACAATTAGACGGAACATTTCTAAAATGTAGCATAGATGTACATGACCTATCAGACCTCCACATTTTCCAGCATCAGATGAAATTTAATTGAAATCCACCCCCCACAAAAGATCCGGCGAAATAGCAGCCACCAACGTCCCACACCAGATCGGGGCGGAGCAAAACCTGACCACCATCAACACATCTGCACCGTGACGGCGTAAGGGCGCCGTCAAGGGGCGGCTGCACCTGCTATTTCGCCGGATCGAAAAAGCGGACGAGTGAAGAAGACGGACGGGTGGAGAGAGAAGTAGCCGGTGAATGTGAGGAAGAGGGGAGAAGAGAGACGGCGAGAGGGAAGACGGACAAGTGCGGCGCGACGTTATTCCGAGTCCAAGTGTGGCCGGAGATGGTTAGTTGTGGGGATTGCAATTTTCGACTTCAACTTGCCGATTTCCACATTGTCGGTTGTGCTTAGGGTGTCGATTTGGGGGTGGGTTTTTTGGTTGCAATTCGATGCTCCCGTGCTCGCCACCGCCCCTCTGTGTCGCCGGTAGAGAGAGAGAGAGAGAGAGAGAGAGAGAGAGAGAGAGAGGCGCCGGAGAGGGGGATAGGGTTTTCTGGTTTGGGAATGAATGGGGGTGGGGGTGGTATGTAGATTTTAATTAGAGTTTAATTATTAATTTAATTAACACCTAATTTTTGATAAAATAAACATTTCACTTGATTTTTGAATTTGGAAATTTAAATACATGGTTTTAGGTAATTGTCTCGAAAAACATCTTCCCTTCCACTGTGCACTAAGACCGCGGGCGCAACAAACCCATTTGTTCGCAAAAGCTTGGGGAGGGCTTTAGTGCTCAATTGAAAATGATGGCGGAATGGGCCAGTTTAGGCGGTTCTCAGATATGAGCCTTTTGACAAATTATAAAAGGGGTAATTACATAAATACCCATAAAATGTGAGGCATTTATAAAAATCATGCTAAAAGTTATTTTGAAATAAAAAATACGGTAATTTTTTTGTTTAACGTTCAGATTGACCAACATGGTTGCATTTCTGATAATTGTGGCCAAACAAACTATTCCAAGTTTTTTAAGGACAAGTTTAAAGCGTTGATATTTAAATTTTTACAAGTAAAATTTTAATTATTTTGACAATAAATTAAATAAATAACTTATTTATAACTTATGTTGTTAGAAGATTATTATTTATAGTTACAACTTACATTTAAAAAAAGTAACAAACACTCAAATAAGTGATAGAAATTAAAAAAAAGGGTGATATATTCAAAATAGTGATACAAATTTAAAATAAGTTACAAAAAAATGGCACACTTAAAAAAAGCGACGAAAATTCCAAGAGAGAGACACTTGAAAAAGTAATAACATACACTAAAAAAGTGACAAATACTCAAAAAGTGACACGAAATAAAAAAAAGTGGCAAATAATAAAAAAAAGACAAACATTAAAAAAAGTAACAGAAATTTAAAAAAGTGACATATACAAAAAATAAAGTAACACAAATTCAAAACAAGTGACAAAATAAAAAAGTGACAGGAATTAATAAAAAAGTGACAAAAAAATTAAAAAAGTAACAAACATTTAAAAAAGTTACAAAAATTCATAAAAGTGACACTAAAAAAAGTGGCGTTTTCAGGAAAAATGATAGAAAATTTAAGAAACACTCGAAAAGGTGACATATTACATCACTTAAAAAACCAAACATTTTGACTTATTCAAATGATATGTTTCTTCACTCTTGAGGAGAAGTTTTTGTTATCTTATCAAAGTATACATGACAAATTTGGAAATGCATCTTTCGAATTTAAAATCAGTAAATGATTAGCTCATAATTACAAGTCGAAAATGACCACAAGAAATGAACTTAATAATCATGATTTAAATTTCATAAATTTTTACATTGATATCGAATAGGAAAAAAATAAAAAGAAAATTTAATAAACATAGTTGTATGTTTAATAATTTATGGAAGATAATTTTTTTTTTTTATTTTTAAATATCATCCATAACATATTTATCATGATTGCATTGTAAGCTTCTAATGGATTTTTGAATCGATCAAAATGGATAATTGTAGCATAAAATATAGCATTGAACAAAAATATTTTAATAATAAGATTTTTAAGAAGAGCAAAAAATGTGATTGGAAGAAAGAGTTTGTCTGCCGTGTTTTACGGATGAGTTTGAGCATAACGTAATTAATACTGTAATTAGAGATATAATTAAATTTAAGCGTATTGTTCTAATTATTCCTTCTTTATAATTAAAGTAATGGACCTAATTATCCCATTATAAAAAGTGTAATTAAAATTCCGACCTTTTTAAGTAAGTGGGCACATCACCAACATGCTGTATAGAAAGCTGTGCATCAGCAGTGTACAAGAGGCTTTTTCCGTAAAGTTTTATCCCTTTCTCAGTCTAATCTCAGTGTTTTATCTTTAATGGACTCCTTTCCCTTCATTCCCATTTATAGAGAGAGAGATAAGAGCTAAAGTTTTATTCTCATTTTCATATGCTTTTTGCCCTCTACCATTCCCGCCTTTATTTATCTTAACCCAACTAACTCAATCTCCGGTTTTCGAACCCAGGTCAGTCACTTTTCCCTGCTTGATTATGCATGCGGTGCAGTATTTTAGTAAATTATACACTTTTTTATGCTTATACACGTCTGCTTCAAACAGAATTTTGTATTTAATTAAATGGATTGTACTAATTTGGAGTTTGTCGTTCTGGGTTTAAATCGATTTTCATTCGCAGTGAAGCGTGGTTTATCTAATTTTTAGTCTATTAAGATCGGTAATTTCTGGGTTTTGAAATTTTGTGCTTTTGGATCGAGATAAAATTATTAAAAGAAAATAAATCAAATTTAGTTGTTTCTCAAGTTCATTGCTGATTATTCTATGAGAAATTGGTTCAGAACGAATGTCTACCAGAATCAGCTCTTTATTGTGGAAATGCAAATTTTATGTTGCTGTCTTTTCATAAATTTGCTTATCATCAATAGTGTAGCCACTTGAATTTTGTCGCTTTATAGAATGATAAAATTAATTTTTATCAGACTGATGAACAATGTTGTCGTATTCATAAATGTGGCGGGGTCCTCTTGTGAGGGAATAGCAAATCAATAATGCTGCATGTAGCAAGGTTGAGGGCTTTTCTTGTCCATAATGAGTCGTTGCTTTGTCCTATTGTCTTGACGGCAACTGAGTTGTGCCAAAAATGAAGTTAATTATTTTAGAGTTTCCTACAAAAATTAAAGAGTCACTTTTTTTTATTTTTTTTAATTTACGTTTGATTCAGTATAATGGCTTGACGGCTCAACTCAGATACGCCCTTTTTTTTTGAATTAGTATTTTAAGTTATAAATATTCTTTTTAAGCGATTTAAAATTTGTTGGAAATGTTGAAGTGCAGCATGATAAATATATGATCGATAAATTTTAAATATCAAAAATAATTTTATATTAATTGTGAAACATAAAGTCGTGATTGTTTATGTTTCTTTTCAATCTTAACCCCATTGCAATGTCTTTTTTTCGAACTTTATTTTCCTACAATTATTCGTTTGATTCGATATTTCACGATATGAATATCCATTGGGATTGATTTAAATTAAAAAAAAAAATTTAAAATGTGATAATAATAAATATGTTGTCGATTAAGTTTAAATATAAAATTATCTTAAATTATTAAATGTAAAATCATAATCTTTAATTTTTCTTTTCTACCCCACTCTCAACCCCATACTCCTACCAATTTCTCTCAATTTCATTTTTCTTCAATTTTTACGATTAAAAATGGTAAATTTATGACGTCAAAATGGACATTGAAGGAATTCAATGATTTCAGAAGAATCCTCCTACAGCATGCAGTGCTGCTAGACAAACATCTTTTATGAAGTGGATTATTTTGGTTTTTTTTTTTTTTAATAGATTTGATGTACAGTGTCATTAGAACATGTCGAAAAAATATTCGACAGAATTTATGAAGTTAGGTGATCGTTTGTCATTCTTTTTATCTCTATGACGAAAGTTTTCATTGTGTTGTTGTTTTAATACTGATAGAGACCCTTGATTTGTCCTAAATTCTACACTCTATTATTATTAATTAATTAGTCTTGACTGCATACGTCTTGCATAGGGTTTTGGTAAAGAAATTAAATATTGGTGCAATTGATACATGTAATTAGAGATTCTATGAGTATGAGATGAAGGAGACGTAATGTCTTACCTCAATAGGTAGAAAAATGAGGATTATGTTGAACTTCATTATCTCTTTAGCAAGGCATCAACACCTAATCATCTATATCCTGTCTTTTTTTAAAAAGAACAGAGAGACTTTCAAACGCAAAGTTTAGAAAATAAGCTTTGAATCAAATCTTTTAATATTATTTTTGTCACCTATCATCATTTCAAGTGTTTTAAGTTTGACGTAACTAATGCTTAAGACAAATAATTTTTTTTAAAAATATTTACGCTATCATATAGCCAACTATACTATGACACTTGCATTGCACGTGTGTCTTACTAGTATTTTATAAAATAAGGAACTTACTTATTTCTAATTTAGAATGAAGTTAATTATTTTAGAGTTTCTTTGATAAAATAAGGAACTTACTAATTTCTAATTTAGATTAAAAAATTCATTTAGTTTATAACTTTGACCAACCGATGAACTTATCTATTTTATAACTTATTCACTTGTGAATAATTTTTTAAGCCTAGCCAAGTATGCACTATTCTTCAACACACACCCTCACATGCATGCCCTATTTATTTTCCCAATAAAGGCCTAACATGTGCACCATTTTCCATGAATAGATAGCAACGAGATTTGAACTTAATATCTCTATTTTCTTTGATACGTCTATCTCATCTAACAGTGTTAAAAATTTAAAACTTTTTGAAGGGGTAGCTCAACAAAAAATTGTTTTAGGTTGTTAAACTTGATTTCATTCTTAACGAGTTACCTCAAATGAGACAAATTCGAGTCCAAACTTCAGAAATTTGATAGCTTTCACATATTTTTTCTGTTAATAAATTATTGGGCCTAGATCCATGAATTTGCTTGCAGTTGAGATCTAAAGTATGTTCAACTTGTTTAACCAGTGAATGCATCTCAAATGAGGTTTTCTCAAGTTAGCCATGAGCCAACCTTCAATAGACATAGTTTCTCTATCTGCTTTACTCTCATTAATATGCATGGGATGAGAATTTACGCGGTAGTGGATAGGAATTGTTTGATTTACCTGACCGTGGACATACAATGGTGTCCAAGATTCTTGGCACTGTGTGAATGGATCAAGACATTGAACTTGAATGTTACTGATAATACTCTTACATCTATGATGAATAAAATTTCTATGATATGGTGCCCATCTGTTTCCATCTTATATTGATAAGGAAGATTAAAAGAATTCAAAATTCGACCCAAATTTCTAAATACTTGAGATTTTGATATGGATAATAATATATTTGTACCTACCACAATCACACAGATAAGCTTTATTTTCTTCAAACTTTTATATGGTTGTAAAACACAATGTCATCTCGTAGTATACTAGTTTGACTGAAAGTTAAATGATTGAAGGGGATTAGGTGTAATGTTTTAAATATAGTGGAGATAGGTGCTTCTTACTTGAACTATTTGGATTTTCCCTAAATATTGAAGATTAAATAATCTAGCTACAAAAATCATCTTAATCTAATTGGATTAAATGCTTCTTCCTTTGTCTCATTTAAATTGTTACCATTTGACTTTTTTTGTCAATTAGACCTTTTCTTGTAGGCCATAATTTACTAAGTCCATGTTTGAGTCCCATTCTATAAAACTTATTTTTCCCAAAAACTTATTTTCAACCACACATTTTCAAAAAAATTGCTATTAAAAAAATTATTTTCCCAAAAAATGGGGCTCAAACAAACCCTCAATTTTGCAAATATGGTATTGCAAAACAATAAATCGCAATCTTGCTACTATTATTTGAATACAACTTAAATAAGAAGAAATATTACTCCAAATAATGTGAGAATTAAGTATTATTTTAAAGATTTTTATTTGTTCATGAAAATCGGGTTGCACATAAATTGAGTCCTGATGTGTCTTTCCCATTTCAATAACTTGATTGGGTTATAGCTGTTATTAATTAGTGACAAGATTATGATGGATGTATAATTGTATCTAAGAGCTTTTGGGTAAGTTTCTCGTTTGGAAAATCCTATTTGTACAACCTCGGTTGACAACCTCTTACATGTGTGCGGGGTTCTCATGTTTAAAAAATGCAAAAAAAAAAAAAAAAGAAGAAGAAAGTGGACCCCCCATGTGAGTGGTTGTCAACCTCTATTGTACATGTAGCAGAGCTCTTCTCGTTTTTTGTTTGTCTTGTGTTCAAAGTCATTTGACCTTTACTTATAATCATAGTTATGAGACCTAGCCCGGTTCTTGACAAGGGGATCCTCTGTCCCCACTGCTGTTTGTCATTGTTATGGAAGCTTTTAGTAGGATGCTTGAGAAGGCTGAGGGGCAAAGTTTGATAAAAGGTTTTGCCGTAGAGCAGTTACAAGTCTCTCACTTGCTGTTTGCAGATGATACGCTGAGCAATTCAGGAACTTGCGTCGTTTACTCTTATGCTTTGAAGCTGTCTCTGGATTGAAAATAAATTTGGGAAAATCTGAGGCTATCACAGTGGGAGAGGTTGATAACGTGGAGGAGTTAGCTGATATTTTGGATTGCAAGGTAGCACAATTGCCTATTTCTTATCTCGGGCTTCCTCTAGGAGCACGGTTTAAAAGTTCACAGATTTGGAACGATATTGTGGAAAGGATGGAGAGGAGGTTAGCAGGGTGGAAGCGTATGTATCTTTCAAAGGGAGGGCGTCTTACTCTCATAAAGTCCACTTTGTCGAATCTTCCTACTTACTTTTTATCATTGTTCCCATTCCTGTCGCAGTGGCAAAAAGATTGGAGAGGATCCAAAGAGAGTTTCTTTGGGGAGGAGTAGGAGAGGAGAGGAAGTTGCATTTGGTTAATTGGCGTGCGGTTTGTTCTCCAATTAGACTCGGTGGTCTCGGTTTGAGAAGTCTTGTAGTGTTTAATAAGGCCCTGTTGGGTAAGTGGTTGTGGCGATTTGGGGTGGAGAGGGGAGCTTTTGGAGGTCTGTCATAGGGGCAAAATATGGCGTTACGGAAGGGGGATGGTGCTCAGGTGAGAGACGTGGTCCTTATGGGGTGAGTTTGTGGCGATACATCCGGCGAGGGTGGAGTGATTTTAGGGATATGTTGACATTTGCTGTGGGGAATGGAAATACTATAAGCTTTTGGGATGACTGTTGGTGTGGAGATCAATCGCTCAAGGTGAGATTTCTTTCTTTGTATCGTCTTACATTGGAGCCGAATGCCATGGTGAATGACATCTTAAATATTCACAATGGGAATCCCAGTTGGAACACTGTTTTTGTCCGGGGTCTACAGGACTGGGAATTGGATGATTATGCGATGTTTTTGACATCACTATATGAGATACATATCAGGGCAGGAGATGATGATAGTAGCAAGTGGAGATTGACACGTGATGGTATTTTTTCTGTTCGTACCTATTTTAGATCTCTGTCGGGAGCTGCAGAGAGCTCATTCCCCTGGAAGAGGGTTTGGAAATGTAAGCTGCCCCAACGAGTGGCATTTTTATTATGGACGGTGGTAAGAGGACAGGTGTTAACGGTGGATAACCTTCGCACAAGGGGTTTTTATGTTACAGAGTGGTGCTATATGTGTAAGAGGGACGGGGAGACGATTGATCATTTATTTCTTCATTGTGATGCTGCTCGTTTATTGTGGAACGATGTTTTGATGTCGCAACGTATGATTTGGGTGATGCCGAGGCGTATGGAGGACATGTTAAAGACATGGAGGAGAAAGTTACGCGATAAGGATAGCAAAGTTGTATGGGACCTTATTCCGGGTTGCATCGTGTGGTGTATATGGAGAGAAAGAAATGGACGTTGCTTTGAGGACCAAACACGAACAGTAGAGCAGTTTAAGGAGTTGTTTTATTTGACATTGTATACTTGGTTTAATGCTGTGGCTATTAGGCATATAGATGGGCTGCCCAATTTTTGTTGTTTCCTTTCTGATTTGTATTGATGATACACATCCTGTGTATCAACTTTGATTAATATAATATTCGATTACCTTTCAAAAAAAAATTATTACTTTTTTTTCTCATTTCTATTTTTCATGAAATTTCATTTTGTTTTCTTTTTTCAAAGAGAAATAAACATTAAAAATAATATTAAAAGTTTATTATCTCAGCTAAGGCATTTATGTACAACAGACTAATTGTAGATAGTACACACAACAATAATGAGATAGCCTAGTGGAAAAGCATGTCCATATCGAGTGTGAGGTCCCTGTTCAAAACTAGGGAAACCATTTTTTAAATTCCCAAAAAGCCTGTTGGTTATTTTTCGAAACGGTTGGACCTGCGAAACCTGCTCGCAAACTGGCCTGTTCAAGAACGTCTAATGTCCAGTCCAATTACACTGACCGGACCTGACGGGGGTCCAGTTCACAGGTTTCCGGTCAGACTGGCCACTTCAATCTGCATTTAATAACTATGCTTAGAATACATGTACATATCATTCAGAACTTTTTAATTTATTCTGTTGTATCTAAAGAATAATGAAAGTTGTTCATGATGAGGTGAAATCTTGATTTTTTAATATCAAACTTGCTAGTGATAAAATATTGTCTAGTAATTCTGCTAAAAACTTGATCAATTTTACAGCCCTTGATCACCGTCTTCTTGTTTGCAGATTGGATGTACTTATCACAATGTGAGATAGATTTTGGTGAAATGCTCTGAAAGTGGGATTGGATTGACTTGGACAGCTTAAGGCATGGCGGAGAGAGCTGGTCTAGGAAGCCTAGATAATATTGCATCGTGTGAACAGGATGCCCCATCCCATATAGTAAGTACTGGTGAGAGGGAAAGAAAGCTCTTGCCCTTTGCCACCTTTATACTACCTTTCCCATCCAAGGTAGTATTCTGTATTTCCTGAACATTGTGATTTTTTAATTGGTCGTTGGAAGTTTTTTTCTGTGCTCTCTTATATATGAATTTATACACCAAAAGTACATTGCTTTCTTTTTTGTGGGGATTTACAAGGAGGCCCAATGGGGATAACAATCTGTTGCTTAATAGAATAGCTTAAAGCCCTTACAAAAACAAACTTATCCTAAAATCTCTAAGGAGAGGCACATGATAATACCTCAAAAGCTAACTGTCTTTAGGGCGGTTCCTTTCTTAATATTTTTTTTAGATGCTTTCGTCATAGGGACCTGTAATAATTTTCTTTCTTTTTGTCTTTCCGTTTCTATTTTGTTTGATGGTTAAGACTTCAATTCCATCTAGAACATCAGAATAGCAGTTAGATAATTTTGACATCAAAATCTGCTTGGACTTTCAATCAACAGCAAGAGCCAAGTAGCCTGGGATCTGTCCTGTACATGGGCAAACCCAGCCACCAGATAGGGGGGAAAGGTTGCCAGGAGCACTCTGATGCTTAATTAAATCAAGCTGTGGTTACTCTTACGGTTACTCCTACTGTAAGTGGAACAGAGTGAGTTTTGGCCGATTTGTAACTTTTTTATACCTCTGCATCAAGTGTTGGCTTCGTATTTGTTGGGGAATAAAATAGTCATGTCATTGAGTGTAGCATCCCTAGAGTTCAGTACAAGAGTGGTTAAACCCATGCTGGTGTAGGTCGAACAATTGGAGATCTTGGTTCAGATGTGGACATGACCTTGTCTTGACCAGAGGTCTAACAAAGGGGCCATAGATGTTCATCGGCTCTGTGCGTCAAATCTGCATGCCACTAGTTATCGTCCTTGGTGGTGTGGATAGTATCCCTTGCTTAGTCAGCTCATTTGGGTCCCCTCCATCCGCCCACCCTAGGGACTACGAGCTTTCCCATGTTAGGTAATAGTGCAAAAGATATTTTAAATGCTGTACAAGAAAGATCATGAATGAAAGATTACGCCAAAATTATAATGGAATAAGATGTAACTTGCATAGGCCCATGGAACAATGAGGTGATGACTCATTCCCACTAATGATGCAAGAAGCAATGCCTTGATACAAGAAACAATGCTTTTTAAGAACTTGATAAAAAGAAAGTTTATGTTACCAGTATTCGAACATGTCATTCATGCCAGGTTCTGAATGGAGCTTTCACCATTTAAATTATAGTTTAACGGCATTCATCAGGAACTTTACGTGTTTCTTGACTTTTTTCACAAGTCTCGCGTATAATTTTCAAAATTCAATCTCTTTGCCCTTTTATCATGTTCATTTTATTTGAAGGAAAATGTGTTAAAAATTGCATCTCCGCTGCCAGTGAAATGTCATATGACATGCGTCATAGTAATCTATATTCTGGCTTGATGCAGAGAAAGAGAATGGCTAGGGATTCTTGGCCCTACTTTGATCCTGAGTACGAGACACTGAGCATCAGAATAAACCCTCCACAGTTTAGTTCCTACACTTCTATCCTATCTTTGATATCTATTTTGAATGCTGAATATTTTCCTCCTTATTTTATTGGCCTTCTTATATGCAGCGAAACCCAGTTGAAACTAAAACTGATTGTAATATATTTACTACCTTATTGTACAAGCTTGAAGCATTTATTATGTAGTTATGGAATACTTGACCATTTAATTTTGCAGTACTCAGCTTGAAGCATTTATTATGTTGTTATGGAATACTTGACCATTTAATTTTGCAAGACTCAGGTGTTACTGCTATTTGATTGTAATAACTACTCATCTTTCAGGGTTTCTGTGGACAATTCTAGTTGCAAAAAATGTACTCTTGTCAAGGTAATTTGTTAGCCTCTATAAGAAATTATATCCAATATGACCAGACACCGTAATTCTGCTGTACATTTTCAATGTGGGTGTTTCATTTCATGTATATGTGTATATTGGACCTCCGCTATGATACTTATTTGCATAAAAAAAGCACAAATCTCCCTTCTAATTTCTTATTAGAATAACGAGATGAAGGTTTTTATGTAACACTTAGGTTGACAGCATGAACAAACCAGGGATACTGCTGGAAGTGGTGCAAATTCTTAGTGACCTTGATCTCATAATTACCAAAGCTTACATCTCCTCAGATGGCGGTTGGTTTATGGATGGTATGAGTATAATTTCTTATCACTAATTTCTTCATAATATACCTTGAGAAAGCAGCACCACTTTGTGCTTAATTATATGCTCCCTTTTGTAACTTTACATTTAGAATTCAATTATAATGGTTCAACTTATCTCAAAGTGCGAGCCTTAGTGGCCAAATCAATTATCTACATTAATGGTGATTTGTTATATTTAACAACACTTAAAAATTCTGTGCATTGGTATGCTAGTATTGTTTTAGAAAATATAAACAATTTGGGACTGAACTACTGAGATGAATGATATAAATTTTACAACCCTTTTGTCTTCGAATTACAAAAAGGAGGATCTCCTCGTTATAGAGTTACAATTAACTAGAAAAGGAAATGTTGCACTACAGTAAATGTGCAACGAAAATATGACAATCACAAAGATTACAAGATATTTTTCCATGTCTAGGAATGCCTATTTATATTTAAACGGATGGGCACATGCAATAGGAGTAACAAGTTTGGCAGCTCGTTTAGAGGTGTTCTATTTGTGGCTTTCTTTTTATTCTCTCTGCCTTTCTTTGTCAACAGTTTTCCATGTCACTGATCAACACGGGCATAAGATTAGCGACGGAAGGACCATTGATTACATAGAAAAGGTATGGTTTATTGCATTTTGGATCTTCTTTTCTTTAATTTCAAGTTCGGAACAGAAGCTCTACCAATTTGGTTGACAAAGAGGTCCAGTAATATCAGTACAGGTCTTATGAAAAGAAATACAATCTCTGAAATGTCATTTCCAAAAAATAAAATAAAAAGAATCGTTAACTTCCTTTCTCCACTACTAAAAGATAATAGCTTCGGAGTTTTAATTTTTTTTTTTTAAAAGACATGAATCATAAGACAATTGAAGAGAAACACATTGGATGGCAACATCACTACATCAGTATATAGCCTAAATCCAAGTTAGCTCATTTCCCAAAATATATACAGCATGTATTTTATTTTTATAGCCCTTATGTCACTATATTTATTCTCCTAATGCATCAACATGCATGTCTTTTTTTTTTTTGATAGGTAATCACGTAAATTTTATAAATCAAAAATAAAAGATAATACACAAGGAGTGCATTATCATGTTAAACAAGATAGAAACGATAAGAAATTCGGCAACCCTTCTATCGGACTAACGGTTGCAGCCTTAAACCAACTATACAAAGTCAAGTAAAACAATTCTCTAAATTGCTCTGTCGTCCGTATTTGGTCTTCAAAGCATCTGCCATTTCTTTCTCTCCACACACACCAAGCGATGCATCCTGGAATGAGATCCCAAACAAGCCTGCTATTCTTATCTCGAAACTTTCGTTTCCATGCCCACACCACGTCCTTTATACGCCTTGGGAGCACCCAACTCATGTGTTGCGAGGCCAAAATATCATTCCACAACCAACGAACACCATCACAATGAATGAACAAATGATCGATCGTTTCTCCATCCTTCTTACACAAATAGCACCACTCCGTTATACAATAGCCCTTTCTTCGAAGATTATCCGCCGTTAACACCTGTCCCCTCACAATCGTCCACAGTAAAAAAACCACTCTTGGAGGTAATTTACTTCGCTGCACTTTCGCTGTGGAATGAACTCTCAACCGGTTCCAATAAGGATCTCGAAATAAGTACGAATGCAGAACAAACCATTCCGTGCCGCCTCCACCCGCTACGCCGTCTTCTCCAACCCGAATGCGCACCTCATACAGTAGAAGCCAAAAACAATGCGTAATCATCCACCTCCCAATCGTAAGCCCCTCCCGAAAGTGATGTTCCAAAGGTTCCCATTAGATATAGTCATAACATCACTCACCATAGCTGAGGACTCCATGGCAATGCGATGTAAAGAAGGAAAACGCACTTTTAATATCTGATCTCCGCACCAACAATCGTCCCAAAATCTGACATTCGTACCGTTCCCCACCACAAAAGCCAACCTATTCTGAAAATCATTCCATCCTTTCCTGATATACCTCCACAAGCTCATCCCATAAGAACCACGACCCTCACCCGAGCGCCACCCCCCCTCCAAAACCCCAAATTTCTCCCCAATAATTTCTCTCCAAAAGCTTTCCCTCTCCATTCCAAATCGCCACAGCCACTTGCCCAACAAGGCCTTGCTTATATAAAACAAGTGCTCCTCAATCCAAGACCCCCACCCTAACAAAGGGAACAAACATCACTCCATTTGACCAGATGAAACTTCTTCTCTTCCCCCAACCCTGCCCCTCTATTATCCCTCTAAATCTTCTCGAAACTATTTGCCTCTTCAACGGGAATAGGGAACATTGATTGAAAATAGGTTGGAAGGCTAGAAAGCGTGGACTTGATGAGAGTAAGACGGCCTCCTTTTGAGATACATAAATACGCTTCCACCCCGCTAACCTCCTCTCCACCCTTTCAAGAATACCATTCCGCATTTGTTTACTTTTAAACTTCGCTCCTAATGGAAGCCCAAGATATGACATAGGCAATTGGGCAATTCTACATTCGAGTATGATCGCTAGTTCCTCCACATTAGCTACCTCTCCCACTGGAATAACCTCAGACTTGCCCAGATTTGCCTTCAAACCGGAAACCGCTTCGAAACACGTAAGCGACGCAGTGTTCCTAAATTGCATATCGTCTCGCATCGCGTAAGATCACATCGTCTCGCAAATAACAATGTGGGAGACCCGTAAATGACCAACCGCAAAACCTCTTAACAAACCTCCGTCGCAGCCTTTCTCAATCATTCTACCGAATGCCTCCATCACAATAACAAACAACAAGTGGGGACAACGGATCACCTTTCCTCAAACCTCTACTACTCCGGAAATAACCTTCAGGGTTACCATTGACTAAGACTGAGAACGAAACTGTAGAGATACAGAACTGAATCCACTTACACCACCTATCCCTGAATCCGCATCGCCTGAGCATATACATAAGAAATCCCTGGGCTTGACGTGATCATACGCTCAATATCAAGTTTACACAACATCCCCGGGGTCCTCGACGTATTCTTGAGTCAATGCATTCATTCGCAATAAGAATCGAATCTAGGATCTCGGCGCCCTTCACAAAAGCATTCTGAACTTAGAAACCACTTTTCCTAACCTCCTTTAATCTATCACAAAACTTTAGCAATGATCTTGTAAACCCCACTGACTAAGCTAATAGGACGGTAATCCCAACATCGCCGCTCCCGGTTTCTTAGGAATAAGCACAATGAATGCGGCATTAAGACTTCTCATAAACTTTCCACGTTCGAAAAATATTTTATCAGTATCCATAATATCCGATCGCACCACCTCCCAACAAGCTTTATAGAATGAGAACGAGAACCCGTCAGTCCAGGGGCCTTGTCATCATTCATATTAAACACCACATTCCTAACTTCATCTTCCTCAAATGGTCTCTCAACCCAACTAGCATCCTCACTCGGTGATAGTGAAGAAGTCCACCCTCCAACTCGTGCCTCCACACAACCGCTTCTCAGAAAGATTCCGATAGAATCTCACCCGCCGAGTCACAATATCTTGCGGATCCTCATACGTAACTCCATCAACCTCCAGCAGTGTAATAGTAGTTATTGCGCCTGGTTGGAATTAGCGACCCGATGAAAGAACTTAGCGCATTTGTCACCCTCCTTAACCACAAGACCCTAGACTTTTGTCTCCAAGCAATCTCCTCCATCTCCATCAATTTTTCCAACTCTCCCCTTAGCCTCTTCACGCCTCCCCTTTCCTCCCCATCCAACCCTCGACTCTCCTCCCCCTCGCCGTCCAACTCTCCTATATCTAACATACACCGATTTTTGCGAACGTTTATGTCTCCCACCACCTCTCCATTCCACTTCTTTAAATCCCCTTCAAGGCCTTCGCCTGGGTGTAAAACATAACTAGGAGACCCCTAAAATCATAAGAGGCCCACCAAGTCCGAATTCGCTCCCAAAACCTTCAACTTTCAACCACATCTTCTCAAATCTAAAAGGTCTTCTTCCACTACCCCTACTAATCTCGCCTAATGAAATAGGAAAATGGTCTCGAGTACACTCTCCCAATCTCCTCTGAGTGACATCTGTGGAACTTAGCCTCCCACTCACCACTAATCGTGAATCGATCTATCCGAGATTGAACAAAGTCGATTTCGACCGGATGACCAAGTAAACTCTCCCCCATCATGTGCATCCACCAACATATTTTCCCTAATAAAATCCGAAAATCCTCCATAGCCCCCTTAATCTCCCTCCACTCGACCTCTCGAAGGAAATCTAACCACATTAAAGTCACTCCCCAATGCACACCGGTAAATTCCACCAAGCCATCATACCACCCAAGCTCATCCTGCAGGCCCCTTCTATGCACATTTGAATTAGGCCCATAAACTCCAATAAACATCCAATTAAATCTATCCCCAACATTACTGAAGGAAAGTGATAGAGAAAATAACCCTACACTAACCTCATTCATATCAAACACTCTAGTGTCCCACATGACAAGCACGCCTCCTGATGCCCCTGAAGCTCCAAGAAACTGATACCCAACATGCTGTCCCCCCCATAAAGAACGCACAACAGCCCTCGAGATGACCTCTAACTTCGTCTCCTGTAAACAGACAAGATCGGCCCGCCATCCCCTTAACATGTTCCGGATCCCGAACCTCTTCCCAACTTCGTTGAGCCCCCGTACATTCCAACTAATGATTTTTGGAATCATCTAAACTCTCCTTCATCCCTCCCCAACACCCCTTTCTTCGACACCCCGCTTTTAACATCGTAATTTATCGAACATTCGAGCCGCTTAAGCTCACGATCCCCTCTTCTTCTTGCCCTTCCTCCTGGTGAATACATCTCATGTCCCCTACGAGTCTCCAACTCCTCAAACAAGTGCATAAGTTCATTCTCATAACCACCGTACGACACACCCACCATCTTACCGAATTCCTCGAATTTTATGGAGGACCCAATTTGATGCGAGGTCTAATATCAAGTATAGAACCTTTCACTATCTCCCCGCATAGCAAGATCCACCAGTGCTCAAAGAGCCGTCCTTCTCCCTCTTCCACCCGCACTACACCCTTTGTCCTTTATTCCTAGTTCGCGCTATTCTCCCACACTACTATCGCTTTTCGTTCCCCGACTCATTTTCATTAAGAGACTTCGATGTCTCCTATTGTAAGTTGTTCACAATCATAGTATTCGGGCCTCGTCACCATTTGCTCTGTGTCGGGGCTGAACTAAATTCCTCTCGCCATCACTGCTCCGCCTCTTTCTCCATCAACCCAACCCCTCTCGTCGCTACGATCATGTCTCCCTCAATCACACCTCGCATCACTCTTCTCTAAAGTCTTGCTCGTGATGTTATCACGTCCATACTCTTCGTTCTCTCGTTCCTCCCTTCGATGAAAGTTCCACCCCCGATGTATCTCATTCCCCGAGTATTTTTCATCTCCACTACACTCCCCTTCATACCGTACAAGATTCTCTTTGATAGGCTCAATCAACACCGCTATCTTTGTGAGTGAACCAAGTTTGATTGTAACTCCCTAGCCGGATACTGTGCATCCCAACCCCGCACTTATGACAACAAATCATCTTGGAGCCCTCTAGAGCACCATCTCCCAAGAGTCTCAAAGAATTCATCCACCTCACATTTCAACCCCCGGACGCGAGCCCTTATTGCGTACTCAATGTACCGTCCAAAGCCTCGTCGTCCTTTTGTAACAATACCGACTTTTTCGTGTTCTCGCTCGAATTGCCGGTTTGTCGTAACTTCAAAGATAGGTCCTCCTTTGTTGATATTTGACATTAACCGTTTGACGCTTAACTTTGTCTTTAGTGACAAAAAAATCTACAACTCGCCGAAACATTCGAAGAGTCAACTCCCAACCCTCTCCATTCGCACCTTCCGTATCATCACCACTCCTTTGCGACGCCTCTCCATATCGCGCGATCGTAAGATATCTACCACGATCTGTTTCCACAACGCCGCCATAAAAAGCTTTCGATGACTCGCAAACTTGGCAACAAACTCCTCCCCGCTTGTTTACTCCCTCAATTTATCCATCATCTTCAACATCCACAAGTGCACCAAACCTCCCCATATATATTGCATTCGATGCCCTCGGTCCCCATTCCTATCAACCTCACAATGTCGGATTCATTAATAGACACGTAAAACTCCTTAGCTTCCACTCTAAATCGAAAATTGAACTCCTTTTGTACCAAACAAATCCACATGCCGCCGTATCGTGCATCCGTTTGTTGAATGGAAGGGTGGATCCGGCTTGGGCAGTCGGGCCGGTTCTCGCAGGCCTGGCCGCCGGCGCGTGTGACTCACGCGCTGCCGGCGCGTGTGACTCACGCGCTGCCGGAGCGCTTCCTGGAGACGGCGCCGCCCTGGACGAGCTCGGAATGGCCTGCACGGCCTTCCGGTCAGGCGCGTGTAGCCACGGGTCGCCTGGAAGCCACTGTTGTTCCAGGACCTGAGCGGCGGCGCTAGGGTTTCCTCCTAGGGCCGCCGCCTGCACTTGTCTTTCCTGGCCGGAGGGACCAAGGTATGGTGGCGTGAGGCCGGTGGTTGGAACAGAGAGTATTGGGTTAGTGGGTTTGGATTTGGAAGGGAAGCTCTCCATGCGGCGGGGAGAGAGAAGGAAGATATGACGTCAAAGAGAGGTTTCATCAACATGCATGTCAATCTAATCAAGTTCACGGTCAGGAAAAAATCAGAGCGTAGTGTAAGCAAAGAATTAGTTTTGACAATTCTCAAAAATGCAAGAGCCAAGTCCTGATTAGTTCTCATTTACTTTTGCTCTGCAAAATTGGGCAGACTAATTTTCTCTAAGTCGTGTTTTCCATATCCCAGACAGCTGTGCTATGTGGTGTATGGATAGCGGTGCTTCTCTTAGAGCCCAATATTGATGTCTACTCGCTAAATTATTTATCAAAAGATAGAACATAAACATAAGGTAATATATAAATTTGTTACATGTCTAATAGCTTAAGCTTTTAGATAACATGGTTCAATATGATATAGGAGATGGCAAAGGTCTTAAGTGCAACTTTCATGGTCACCCATATCTGAAAAAAATGTGCACCTGTAAGCCTTTTAACGAAAATCTGAATTTGGGTTGTGCATGTGAAGGAGTGTGTTAAAAACACATTTAAATAAATAAATGTGTCCCATTTCTAATAGCTTAAGCGTTTAGACAAAGTGGTTCAAGGGTCCTGAAAGTAGGAGTTCATTTGGTAGTCTGAATGTATGGCTAAACTCTTGCTTTTTTTGGCAACCCACATGAAATAGAGAATTAATTTTTTTGTAATTTCCTTTTGAAATATGTAACAATAGGCTTTAGGACCCAAAAGCTACACCTCAGACATAATGAAGTCTTTGCCTGGGAAGCGGGTGGGGGTGAACAATATAGGTGATTATACAGCCATTGAGCTTATTGGCAGGGACCGCCCCGGTCTCTTGTCAGAGATTTTTGCTGTACTTTCTGATCTCCATATCAATGTTGTTGCTGCCGAAGTTTGGACTCACAACAGGCGGATAGCATGTGTCCTTTATATTAATGATGATACTACTATCCATAATGTGGATGATGCATCTCGGCTATCTTCTCTCGAGGAGCAGCTGAAAAACATTCTTTGCGGGTGCGGAGACGATGAGAAAGTGGCTCGTACAAGTTTTTCTGTGGGTTCAACCCATGTTGATAGACGACTCCATCAATTGTTGTTTGCTGATAGGGATTATGAAGGTAATTGTTTGGCAACTGAACCAGGTTATTCTCCTTTATTCAAAACAAATATCACAATTGATCGATGCGAGGAAAAGAGGTACTTGGTGGTCAATGTAAGGTCCAAAGATAGACCAAAGCTCATGTTTGACATTGTGTGCACCCTCACAGATATGCAGTATGTTGTTTTTCATGCTACAATCTCGTCAGATGGCCCCTATGCCTTGCAGGTATATGCACCATTGTTACCTAATGAATTGATACATTGAATATCTGTGTGAAAGTTTGATGACCTTTTCTTCTTGCCAATGTTTTCTTGATAGATAAAATTTAGTACTAAACCATGAGAGTCTCTTCAGTTTACCTTCTATACTAAGTCATTCCACATGTTTTGGTAAGCTTAAAACATTTAGTTATAAGTGCTTAAGTTTTACGAAAATATTTTTCTTTTGCTAGTCAGGTTGGAATAGGTAAATTACTTATTTTGACTGTAAGTACAGTTATTTTCAAAGTAATTAACTTTATCACTTAAAAGTAAGAAAATATAACCATATCTAACATGCTTAGAAACAAAAAGTTCACTTAAAAGTAACTATTACCTTTTCTTAAGCTTTGGAAACGTGACTGGCTGACAAAAATTAGTCAAAAAAAATAAATATCTACCAGGTAATTTTGTGTGCCTGACTTATCAAAAAGTAATTTTGTGTGCCTGGGAATATTTTATTTGGTGGGGAATTTCATTCTTGATTCAATGTTCATCTATTTCATGAATGAAATATTTTTAGCAATCAACTTTTATTAAACATTCTCAGTAAGTGTCAATTAATTGCACTCAAGTTACTTGATTGATAACATTCCATACTCTTAGACTGCTCAAATTTGTTTTTCTTCACATCTAGAATTACAAGGTCTCTCTGGGCTTGAATTTCCAATGTAGACATTTTGGCTCATTCTCTTGCAATGATTGGGATAAAGCCTGGGCTTTGTTTGTGGTACCAAAGTGTTTGTGATATGTAGGAATATTATATACGACGCATGGATGGTTGCACTGTAGACATTGAAGAAGAAAGAGATAAGGTAATCAAATGTCTTGAAGCTGCAATTCGGCGAAGAGTAAGTGAGGTAATGGACATCATTCTGACTTTTTTAACTTACTACTAGCTTATTGCTATCAGCTTTATTTTTTTACTGAACTACGAGTTATATTGCATTTTGACTTAGTGCGTATTCGGTACAGATTAAAATCGGACTAAAATTGAAAAACTAGCCGTTATTGTTGATTTTTATTAGACGAGTGAGACCCAATAACGGCCATATTTTCAATTTTAATTAGATTTTAATTAGAAACAAATAGGCTTTTAATAATGTGTATTTTTTTTGACTAAAATCAACCAAAAAACTCAATATTGCGTATGAGCACTGCTTATCCACCAATATGCAAAATGTAAACTGAGGAGCTGTTAAACGAGACGATGTATATTCACATTTTAATAAAATTCTTATATTTTAGCTAACAATTTTAACTCTTTTTCAGGTTTCTGTGCTAGTCACTATAATCTTGTAGGACATTTTTAACTCAAGGTGCACGAGAAATATGAACTTTCTCGTGCATCTCATCTACTTGCCTTCAAATGCCTTGTAGTGTCTACCCTGATATCGCTTGAGTGATACTTTAGGTTTTTTTTTTCCAAATCTTAGTTCAGTTTTTTAGATCAGCATGTTTGGCTAAGCTTAAAAGTGACTTAAAACTTACTTTTAAGTAACTTATTGTATATAAACATGTTTGGATATACAATTTGTTCTCTTACATAATTCTGAATAAGTTACTTGTTTAGTTGTTTCGAAACTAAAGTAGGAGTTACCTTCTAAATAAGTGACTTATTTGTTTCTAACTTTGACTAGTAAAAGATCTTTACTCTAAAGATTACTTATTTACTTGTAAATAAAAACTTTGAGCTTAGTCAAACATGTATTGAATCTACATATAATCTGTTTTGTCGAAGTTTTATTCTCTGTTGGGATTTTCAACTCTATTTTGTCAAATGAAATATGTAATGGACACACGTTACAACTTATGAAAATCATGCAGGGTCTGAGCTTGGAACTATGTGCAAAGGATCGAGTAGGGCTGCTTTCTGATGTAACAAGAGTTGTTCGAGAAAATGGGTTGTCAGTGATGAGAGCTGGAGTTACAACTGTTGGGGATCAAGCGATACATGTGTTCTACGTGAGCGATGCTGCTGGGAATCCTGTAGATATGAAGACTATCGAAGGACTACGCCATGAAATTGGAAACAATATGATGCTTAATGTGAAGAAAGTCCCAACAAATACGAAATCCCTTGAATCGAGTGGATGGCCGAAGAAGAGCTTTTTATTTGGAAGTTTACTGGAGAAGTTTCGTTCTTGAAGCATGGATTAGCAGTTTCCCTTACAATTCTACGAAATGCTATTTTAAGGTTTGAACTTTTGTGCAAGGCATTAAGTTTCTATGGTAAATCTTTGCCAAAAAATGATAATAAATAATACATTGAAAGGAATAAAGATGTAGATGAACTCCCACCCCAAACCTCAAGTTCTTGACTGTTTTCAATTAATTTGAAATGTGACAATTACAATGATATTTGAGTGATTGGATAACGCAGGATTGCCTGAATACGTTTTAGTCCTTAATTACTAATAGGAAACCTGTCTTGTGAGCTTAGAAGTACATTGGATTTTCTCCTTGCGAGTTGGTTTCGAGAGACTTGTATTTAGGTGATTGTAAAACTGGTATCACACGAACACCTTTTTTGGGAACTCTATTTGCAGATGAGGTGAATTGAAGAGGAATATTTTCGCGGAGGTACCTAATTTGAAAAATTGGTCACCATGGATGTCAGTCTGAAGTGTGTGAATTCTGACCTCTATGTCTTGCGTCGTTCGTAAAAAAGCATAGTTTATATGTTTATAAGCATGCTGGATGCCTTCTTTTAGAAGTCAAAATTAGAGGTGTCAAAATGGATGTCTGGCTAGATGGAGCTGTCTACAAATAGATCAAGTTCAAGCCCATTGTGGGCTGAATAGGCCGTCTGAAAATATGGTTTGGGCTAGTTCCGACTATTGACCCACTGATCCTCTAATATTGCACGCAGGGTAAGTCCTAGTCCCAAAATTTATATGAACCCCGAGCGGATCTCGGTGGTCTTGTGAGTGGTTGATAATCTGCGTGTGCAGTTCTTTAGGAAATCCCATAGATGTGAGACGTAAGAGAGAAAACAGTGGATGCTATTTTTGACATTGGTTCGTATTGGGGGCGCAAGTTATACGTCTTTAGGCTCTTTAGCTTCTAAACCATCCCGTAGATGGGAGCGGTTGAGGGTGATGTCACAGACTTTCGGGGGCTCGCAAGCCAAAAAAATAAGAAAACTATCTCAAACCCAACCTCTGACTTTCAATTTTAAAAATAAGGTATTAATAAATTTTACAAAAAATTAGGTATATCTACCCCATGCCACCCACTCCCCTCAGCACTTCATTTATTACATTGAATTAAGCTTTCTTTCCAAATGCTTTTAACATCTTTGTTGACAGAAGAAGATGTGTAAAAAGTGATTGGATGGCATGATTGATTGTTTTTTAAACAATTTAATGAATTTTTCTATGTGGACATTCTGTCAATAAAGATGCCATTTAAAATGTTAGTGTAGCATGATTGTATTAATTTCTTCCCTCAAAATGAAATGTTGAATTTGTAGACAAATAAAGATGCCATTTTAAACAATTTAATGAATTTTTCTATGTGGACATTCTGTCAATAAAGATGCCATTTAAAATGTTAGTGTAGCATGATTGTATTAATTTCTTCCCTCAAAATGAAATGTTGAATTTGTAGACAAAAAATCAATTCAACCATCTCCAACTCCGACAACCATCAGCCACTATACTCACCCTCATTCATGGGGAGGTTTAGGGATTGCCTGTGATAACGAGTGCGTGATTATATACACATAGAGGTTGTCTACGATAAAGTCTTTTGATGTAGATCTGGAAGTTGACGGTGGTCTAATGAAAGGTGGAGGTGGTGTGGTTGTAGATTGATGATTTGTTTGAGGTGGTGCTGGTGGTGGTAGCAGAGGATTTGAGGTGCGGTGCTGTGGAGGCTCTTTTGATGTAGATATGGGAATCACTGATGGTGGCTGCAGTTGGCGGTGGTTCGATGTTGTAGGTGGTCCAATGGAAGGTGAAGGTAACATTGTTGTGGATTGTTGATTTGTTTGAGGTGGAAGTGGTGGTGGTGATTGTAGATTTGATGTGAAGGTAGTGCTCGTGGTGGCGGCCTCTTTTAATATAAATCTGGAAGTTTTCGGTGGTGGCATTGTAGTTGGTGATGGTCCAGTGGAAGGTGAAGGTGGTGTGGTTATGGTTGTGGATAGCTAATTTGTTTGAGGTGGTGGTGGTTGTGGATTTAAGGTGAAGATGGCGTGACTCTGGATTTGAAGTGGTGAAGTGATTTATGTAGTGTAGACGATGGTGGTGGTTGATGATTTGATGTGGCGGCGATGATTTGGTTAAAAAAATCCAATACTTGATTGGAAGAATTCTTGAAAATCGTACGAACAAGTTAAACAAATGCCGAATAGCCACAATGTGTACCAAAGTGTTAGCTTGGGAGAGATTTGTTTGACGTGTAAAGTGATTTTTTTTTTTAGAATTATAATTAAAAAATAAGGAAAATTTATGGATTTACATGTAAAATTATTTTATTTAAAGAATATATGATTGAAAATGAATTTAGGAAAAATATTTTTTAAATAAATTTTACCAAACAAACGCTTAGGATTGCTCAAAATTGCGATTATTGTACCCAAACTAGGCACCTTCGATACAAATATTGAGAGTGCCCCTTCTGATAAAATTATATTATGTAGATCACAAAATATAGGATAATTGGGATTAAACTTATCTTGTCATTTTGGGCACAGGTGTAAAAATAGGTTCAAAATTTAGCCCATGTTTGGTCCGGATTAAAATCTAATTTTAATCCAAATTAAAGTCAAACAATCAATATTAACAACTTTCATAGGTCCCACAATTTTTCAACCACACATTTCAAAAAATTCTATCAAAATCTACTAAAAATCTAATTTTAATCCCTACTAAACACCAATAAACTGGCCAATTTCAATCAATTTTCTCAATAGATATTTTCAAAAAAATGGAAAAGAACAATTTAACTTTGATGTAAATTTTTTTATACAACATTTAATCTTGATAAATATCGTTATGAAACCAACCATCGGATTGCGATGTTGAAGTTATATGACAAATAATGAAGTATTAGATCAAAAACAAAAGAATAAAAGAACACAAGAATATGGCAGATGAATTAAAAAAAATTTATTGACTTAATAATAATGAAGAAAGGAAGAAGATTACAATGGATCCTATAATTATATTAATTATATATCTCACACTATAAAATTGTATAGAAAAACCTAATATTTATAGAGAACATGTAGAGGATGTCCAAACTCTCCTAATAGATTTGTTGATGAAATAGGATACCAAAAAATCGAGTAAAAAACGAACTAGGAATGAAAAACGCGGAAAAAAAAACCCGAACAGAATAGGCTGCGCAATCGGCGCCTAGGCGCTAGGTCTCGACCATTTTTTTTTTTCAAATTTTTTCTCCATCACAAACTCTTCTTCAAGTCTAATACCAATTTTCAACTTCCAATGTGTTTCTAAAATAGAATTTCAATTTGACATAGGACTCAATAGCATTCCAAACCGAATTCTCTTTAACGTGCACTTCAATTAGAATTCTTCAATATTTCAAACACTTCAACAAAGAAATTCGGGTCACACCCAAATTCCAACAATCTCCATCTTGACACGAATTTCACCAATGAATGAACTGACTTCTTCAACAATAACCAAAAAATTAATTTCCTCAACATAACACAATACTCCACATCTTCCAATGAATCCAAGCACTACTCTTGTAGAATTATCTCAGATTCCCAAAAAATTATAATGATTTTGAATTAACCAAAATGGGCTGTAACACACCCCAAGTTAGAATCAATACCAAATGCTTTTACCGAAGACCCCTTGTTAGATTGAACACCTTCTATTCCACTTAAAGCATGCTCAACAAAATGAACATCCACATACCTTGTTTCACTAGGTCCGTCTCTAGTAATTGAGTACAATGGCACCGCAGGTGATGGTGGCAAAGTGGCATTGCCCATATCTTTGAAACTTCACTAAGCTGTATTCTTCAAATTCGATCATTTACGAGCTCCTAAAGGTATTGTACCAAATTGAATGTCCACCACGGTACTGAACCTGTGTTGATTGACCTACAAGATGTATAACTGATACTGCTTCTATCCCTCAAATACAACCTGAGCACCCTTACAAACCTTCAAAGCTCCACATTTACCTCCACCAAAGAACTCATAACCTTTTGAATCAAGGATAGACAACGAGATGTGATTCTTCTTCAAATTCGAAATATGTCGAACCCGGCCAAGTGTTCTAATTTTTCTATCCAAAAGTTTCAATTGACCATGCCAATTCCTGCAATCTGACAATGTGTGTTGTTTCCCATAACCATGACACATTTGGAAATAGTTTCATATGTAGTAAACAAATCATTATTAGGACACATATGAAACATACACACTGAATCAAGAATTCATTCATCTTCCGATTTAGACTCAATGTCAAAAATAGCTAAGAGATCTCCATCACTTACAACGTTCTCTGTGAGGCCTGCTTCGCCCGAAATATTTGAATATTTACTTGCAGCCGTCCTTTCTTTACTCTACAATTTGTAGCAATCATTCTTCATGTCTCCCTTCTTCTTGCAGTAGTTACGAATCTGATTATTGAATTTAGATTTCGATCTACCCCTTCCAGAACCACCATGAACAACCAGACATTTTCCATCTCTGGCCTTAGAAACCAAATGCTTCATCTTATCTTTTAAAAATAAAGCATCATACACTTCTTTTATGGTGAGAGTATCACAACTATACAAGATCATGTCTCTAAATGAAAAAAAGAAGCGGGCAACGAACACAATAAGATCAATGCCAAATCTTCTTCATCATACTCTACTTCCAAAGTTTCCAAATCAGGGATGATCTCTTTAACTACAGCTAGATCTTCCAATGATCCTCCTTCTACCATTCGATGAAAGTATAAACACTGCTTGAGGTTCAACTTTTTTGTCAAACTTTTAGTCATGCACAATTGCTCCAACTTCAACCATAAAGCAGCTACTGAATTTTCCTTCAAAACGTCCTGAAGAATGGTATTTGATAGTTGAAGATGAATGTGAGAAACTGCCTTCTTATCATTCCGTAATTTCTCCTCCACGGTCAAAGTTGCGGACATCTTGTCAATTTCTAGCAACGCATCATCCAAATTCAGTTGTGCGAATGCTGCACTCATCTTAACCTGCCGTAACGAAAATTTAGTGCTCCGATCCAAAAGCAAAATGTCATACTTCATGGAAGTCATAACAAACAAAAAACCTCGAACAAATCAAACCTGCGCTCTTGCGGAATTGCTGAACCTAAGCTCTGATACTACTTTGTTATGAAACCAACCACCGTATTGAGATATTGAAGTTATATGGCAAATAATGAAGTATTAGATCAAGAACAAAATAATAAAAGAAGACAAAAATATGACATAGGAATTAAAAGATTTTATTGACTTAATAATAATGAAGAAAGGAAGAAGATTACAATGGATTATATAATTCTAGTAATGATATATCTCATGTTATAAAATTGTATAGAAAAGCCTAATATTTATAGGGAACATATAGGGGATGTCAAAAATCTCTTAGTAGAGTTGTTGATGAAATAAGATGCCAAAAAATCGAGTCCAAAACGAAGTAAGAATAAAAAATGCGGAAAAAACTCGAACAAAACAGGCAGCGCCTTACCCCGGGATCCGCTGCCTTAGCACTAGGTCTCGGCCCAAATTTTTTTTTTTTCAAATTGTTTTCTCTATTCCAAACTCTTCTTCAAGTCAAATACCAATTTTCAACTTCCAATGAGCTTCCAAAATAGAACTTCAACTTGACATAGGACTCCAATAACATTCCAAACTGAATTCTCCTTAACGTACACTTTAATTAGAATTATTCAATACTTCAAATACTTCAACAAAAGAATTCGGATCATACCCAAATTCCAACAAATATCATAAACATCATAGGCATTCTCAAATAAATTGATTTTGACCACATTTTAATCAATTTTAAAATGACAAAATTGTAAATATCTATTAATCACATTAAATAATTAAATAACAAACAAACAAATTTTTTTTTTTTTTTTTTTTAACAAGTCAACCCCAAACCAAAACCACTTGTTCTTTTCTTTTGCCTCCAAGCATTAAACTCCAGGGGCAGCAGCAGATGACATCAAAATTGTTCACAAAAAGCTATTTAAGTCTTAAGAAATCATGCTCTATTTCCATGTCTTCGTAAAGATTCAGGTTTTTTTTTTTGTCGAATTTGAAGGTCCATGAGTTGTATGAGATGAGATTGAGAAAGAAATTGCAGTTTGAGGAGAGAAGACAATCCAATTAGAGACGGGTATGCAAATCTTTACTGGGTTTTCTCAATTTATTACCCATATTTTTCCTTCAATTGTTTCTGCAACCGAGTTAATTAAATCATCAATCACCTACATTTGGCTTCGGTTACTACTTGCTCACCCAAAAATAAATGGTTACCGAATGCTCACTCACTTTTGGAAAAAATTACCCATCCATCACCCGTTTAACTTCCATCCATCCAACTCTCTACGTGGCAAACGGAAATATTACGTGGCAGCTAACACCGTTAAAAATTGAATACGTGGCTATTAATTTAAATCTTATTTCTTTTCCAAATCGATTTCTTCTCCCCCAAACTCTCTCCCCATGCCTCTGTACATTTTCTCTCCATCCCCAGATCATCGCAACCCTAGATTCGAATACTTTTGAAATGGAGAACATTCTCGGAGTTGTCAAAGCGCTGATCAATGGTAGAATGAGAATTTGCAGCGAAATCCATTTTTTTAACTCTCGTGGGCAGATTCATTTTAAGGGACAAGACATTTATTTTCATTCAGGAAGAGAATAACCAAGCAGAAGAAGATACAAAGTTTATATTTATCTTTATATATGGGCTGTTTTTTGCCCTGATCAAATGTAACTGACGAACAGAAATTAATCGATGGGTTTTGTTTTACATAATTTTTATGTACTTACACATTTTATGTCAGGATCCCTTCTGCGATTCTCGTGTGTTTCCAGGAACCCGGGCAACAAACCGCCTTAAATTCATTAATTACGTTCGAAAATGGTGGAGGGAGGATCAGTTCCCGCTGCAAATAAAACTGAGTTCACAGAATCTTTGGAGGACAAAGATGGCAAACACCTTATATCATGAGATTAGCCCTCTCTGCTGGATTGGAGGCCTTCTCTGCTGGCATTGGAGCCCTCGATGGGTTGGGGATGATTTGGGGATGGAGAGAAAATGTACAGAGGCATGGGGAGAGTTTGGGGGAGAAGAAATCGATTTGGAAAAGAAATAAGATTTAAATTAATAGCCACGTATTCAATTTTTAACAGTGGTAGCTGCCACGTAATATTTCTGTTTGCCACGTAGAGAGTTGGATGGATGGAAGTGAAACCGGTGATGGATGGGTAATTTTTTCCAAAAGTGAGTGAGCATTCGGTAACCATTTATTTCTGGGTGAGCAAGTAGTAACCGAAGTCAAATGTAGGTGATTGATGATTTAATTAACTCTTCTGCAACCCCTCTTTTCTTTATTCTTTATCCTTTTCTTTTTTTTTTGTGTGTGGAGGTGAGAGGTTGGCTAATTGAATAGATAAAAGAGGATAAGTGAAAGAAGAAAGTGAATACAAAAAGAGTTGCACAATTGATTTTTTTTTCCAATTCCGACTTTTTGTCTATGCATACTCTTTACCAATGGTGGGGCATTGTTGAACAATTCTTTTTCTTTTTCTATTTTCGTAAGAATTTACAGCATTTTTAGTAGATCCATGTAATTTGTATTTAAAGAATGTGTGATTGAAAATGATATAAAAATAAATAAATAAATTTTACGAAACAAACGCTTAGCATTAATTCTCAAAATTGCGATTATTGTACCTAAACTAGGCACCTTCTATACAAATATTGAGAGTGCACCTTCTGATAAAATTGTATTATGTAGATCACAAAATATCGGACAAGTAGGATTAAACTTATCTTGTCATTTTGGCCGCAGATGTAAAAATAGGTTGAAAATTTAATAAACCGGCCAATTTCGATCAATTTTCTCAATAGATATTTTCAAAAAAAAAATGGAAAAGAACAATTTAACTTTGATGTATCTTTTCTTATACAACATTTCACCTTGATAAATATAATAAACATCGTAGGCATTCTATAACTTAAAAAAAAAAAAAAAAAGAACAATTATCTATATTTTACTCGTTCTAGGATTTTTTTTTTTTTTTTTAAGTTCACCCAATCGTTTCAATGAAACTCGAACTCAGGCTATTAACTTGGTATACTTCGTTCTTACCTTTTGAGTATGCTTTGATCCCTTCTACTTGTTTTAATTTAGCCCTTGTTTGACAACCATTATTTGAAAAATATTTTAAATTGTGAATTTTAAGAGGAACGTGCGAGTAAAAAGTAGGCAAAATATTTTGAATTTACGTGCAGAATATTTTATTATCTGAATGTGTTGTTAAAAATGAATATATAGAAAAAAAGAGTTTTCAAATGATGATTGTAAAATCGGGGCTTAATATCGAGTTGAATTTAAATTATTATTAAAACATGCATGCATGCATAGAATAGACACATACAATGGTATGAAGCCAAAAGACCCCCAACATCAAATAATGTAAACAAACATAAACAAATCCACTACATTTTTGGACAGCTTCCTTTTTTTTTTTTCCCACAAAAACTGGAACCTTCTAGAACTTATTTTCGTCCGTTATTTTTGTTCTCGTTCCAATTATTATGTACAATTATATATGTTTAGATCTCATTTTTGTTCGTTCTTTTTTCTCCTTTGAATCTTCTTCCGTGTCTCCTTCATTCTCCACCCTTCATCGAGCAAACATAATCTCATCAAAACATAATTGATGTCTAACCCAGAAAGACTAATAAGAAAACTTCGACCCCACAAATATAAAGATGGGTGGTGTTAAATCAATCTCATTTTAGACTTGCGCAACAAATAATTTTTTTAATCATATTGTGAATTTTTCATCTTTGGTCCCAAACCTCTCGTTCTCGTTGTAACGTTAGTATCTAAGTTTTGGGAAAAAAATAAGTTGATCACTAATTGTTTCTTATAGTTGCAAAAGTAGACTACAATATATGAGATTTTCACTAAATTATCATATAGTTCTAGTGATAACATATCGTGCTTTAAATTGTTTTGGGCACAAACTTAAATTGGACTAACTTTATAAAGTTAAATATGAGTGAAAAGTGCAAACATTGAAATTAGACTTTATTCTTCAAATCCAATTAGTGTCGAGAAATTTGAAGCGTTACTATGAAGGTCACATGAGCATCTAATAAAGATTTGAATAATTATTTCCGTTATTGGAGATCAATTGCAATAAAAAAGTTGATAAGTAATTTGCTTCTTTTCAAACATTGGAGACTAATTTGCTACCTAAGGAATAGGTTGCGGATCAACGGTGCAATCTCACATTTCTTTCATTCATTCTCGAACTTACCTTGTAGTTTAGGACACATATTAATTTTAGGGATAATTGCAGCAAAAGTCTCAAACCTTTAAAACGCTAGCAGACTTTTCCCAAAATCTTTGATTTATTGCACCTGTCACACCTAACATTTTGAAACGTTGCACTTGAGGCCCTTTTGGACGGTTTCCATTTAAAAATATTGCCAGTCGACCCAAAAAATTGATTTTGACCACATTTTAATCAATTTTAGAAGGGCAAAATGATAACTATTTATTAATCACATTAAATAATTAAATAACAAACAAAAAAAAAGAAATTAAAAAAAAAAAAGTCAACCCCAAGCCAAAACCATTAGTTCTTTTCTTTTGCCTCCAAGCATTAAACTCCAACGGCAGTAGCATGCGACATCAAAATTGCTCGTAAAAAGCTAGGCAAGTCCAATAAATCACGCTCCGTTTCTAGATTTAAGACCGACCCATCTTTGTAAAGATTCAGGTTATTTATTTATTTTTGTCGAATTTGAAGGTCCATGAGTTGTATGAGATGAGATTGAGAAGGAAACTGCAGTTTAAGAAGAGAAGACAATCCAATCAAAGACAGGAATGCAAATCTTTATTGGGTTTTCTGAGTTTATTGTCTATCTTTTTTCTTCAATTGTTTATGCGACCCCTCTGCTCTTTATCCCTTTTCCTTCTTTTTGTTTTTTGTAGGGGTGAGAGGTTGGCTAATTGAATAGATAAAAGAAAATAAAGGAAACAAGGGAACATAAAAAGAGTTGTGCAATTGATTTTTTTCCTAATTCCGGCTTTCTGTCTATGCATACTCTTTATCAATGGTGGGGCATTGTTAAACAATTCTTTCTTTTTCTTTTTCTGTTTTCATGAGAATGTACCGCCTTTTTAGTAGATCCATATAATATGTATTTTATATTCTTATGTTAGGTGCTCACGGATTCGAAAACTGTGAGGTGGTTGAACCATGCTATTGAAAAGAGTTGGCTTGTCTGCGTGGAAGAAATAGTTTCTAAGAAAATTCTTCTCCCAATGCTTCTGGTTTGGGGTGGGGTTCACTTTTTATTTTTATTTTTTTTTGTTATTTAATTATTTCATATGATCAATTGATAGTTACCATTTTTTCCTTTTAAAATTGATTAACATAAGATCAAAATCAATTTTTAGGCCAATTGACGCTATTTTGAATGGAAACCATCCAAAAGGGCCTCACCTACAATGTTTCAAAAGGTTAGGGGTGACGACCGAAACAAATCAATTTTTTTGTGAAAAGTCTGCAAGTGTTTTAAAAATTTGGGACTTTTGCTGCAATTATCCCTTAATTTTATACGCTTGTCATTATATTATCAAGTATTATAACATACAAAGTGTAAGGATTTTTTATGAAATAATTTGTTGAACAACCAAAGTAAAACACAATCACAAAATGTAATTAAAATAAAAACACAATAACACCAAAGTTGTCGACCCAATTCAGCCAATTGGCTTAGTTTGGGAGGGTTGAGGGACTGTAGCCCGTTCCACTAGTGCAAAATAGTCTTCTAAGAGATAGTATAGCGTACATCAAACCACTCAAAACCTCTGATTTGATCATCGATTTGTATGGATCTACAAAACCATGACACAAATCCTTCACAACAATCAACCCTAATCAGTCCTGACCAAACCTTAGAACAACACAGATTTCACACGGCCTAGAGTTACTGTAACAAGACAAATATTACAGGATCAATCACAAAAATTAGAGTTACACAGAAGGATTTCAACCCAAAGAAGAAGAAAAAAAACCCTAAAAAACTAAGAGTCTGAAATAGAAGAGACAACAGAAAAATCAAAAGTGCCGCTACAGTAACCGTCCAGCCTAATTAAATGAATCGTTTATACCAAGAATAAATCTCAGCCATCCATTTGATCAAACAGTTAATATCCTTCCTCAACTAACACAATCCATGCCACAACCAAAGAACCATTTGTAGGTTGCCACATGGGCCGTCCATAATCCAAATAATCAGCCAAGGCAAATTTCAGAAATAACACCAATTTAATAGTGTTTTGAGAAGCACACACTTTCAATTCTTCACCTTGGTTCTCAATAATACCTTACTCTCTCTGGTTGCTAAATTTATACATGGAAATTACAGTCCATCATCATCGCTCAATACCTGCAAAAAATTTAACCCGTGTCAATATGCAGCATATACAAACAGGATTTAAATTTTGCAACCGATAAAACTTTTGTTCCCATATGTGAGGGATTTTTATCAGTATGAATTTTGCACAAATTACCTTCACATGTAGAGATTTTTTCCCTAATAAAATGATACTTAACCTCAATATGTTTTGATCTTTCATGATATACATGATTTTTGCTAAGTAAAAGTACACTCTGAATGTCAGTAACCATAATGAGAGTTTCATGCACAAAGTTCAATTCATTTAAAATTCCTTTTAACCATATGCATTCTTTCACAACCTCAATAATGACAACATATTCAGCTTCAGTACTAAATAATATTACCATTGATTGCAATTGTGATTTTGAAGTTATGCAATTGTCGCCAATTGTAAAAAAGTAAGCAGTGGTAGATTTTTTGTTATCTTTATCACCAGCAAAATCAGTATCCACATAACCTTTTAAGGATAGCTTATCAGTTCTTTTTTCATACACAAGTCCAAGACTTAAAATACCAATAATGTATCTTAATAGCCATTTCAAACCTGCCCAATGGGGCTTACCAGGGTTGGACATAAATCTGCTCAAAAAACTCATTGCATAAGTTAAATCAGGCCTGGTTATAATCATGGAGAACGTAACAGAACCTATAGCATTAGAATAAGGTATGTTTCTCATCTCCCTTAATTCCTCCTCTGTTTTAGGAGAGTGTGCACTAGAAAGATTCATGTGAGCAGCTAAGGGAACATTTACAGATTTTGATCCTTTCATGCCAAATTTAGTTATAACTTTGTTTAGATAGGCTTCCTGGGAAACAGTCAACCTGTTTTCAGGCCTATTTCTTTTTATAACAATTCCCAAAATCATTTTAGAATTCCCTAAATCTTTCATATCAAACTGATCTTTCATTCTTATGATTTCAAATTTGCTTAAATTAGCTAGAAGCATGTCATCTACATAAAGAACCAAATAAATTTCACAGCCTCTCTTTGAGTTATTATAGTACAAACAAGCATCATAATCACTCCTTTTAAAACCTATCTTAAGTAAATAGGCATCAAATCTTTTGTATCACTGTTTAGGACTTTGTTTAAATCCATATAGTGATTTTTCCAATTTGCACACAAAATCAGCTTTATCCTTCGCCTTAAAACCTTGAGCCTAACTCGTGTAGATATTCTCTTCCAATTCCCCATGTAGGAATGTAGTCTTAACATCAAGTTGTTCTAATTTCCAATTGAATTGAACAACTAATACTAAAATCAGTCTAATAGTCTTATATTTAATCACAAGAGAGTATTTCATTGTAACCAACTCCCTACTTTTGAGTAAATCCTTGGCCACCAATCTAGCATTATACCTTAGAGGATCACGAGGATTATTTCCTTCTTTAATTTTGTAAATCCATTTACATTGTACTATCATATGATCCTTAGGTTTGTTAACCAACTTCCAAATGTTATTCTCAATTAAGGATTGCATCTCTTCTTCCATAGTCCTTTTCCAATTTTCAAATTTTCGACCATTCACAACTTCTTCAAAAGAAACAGGATCAGAATGTTCAATGGCTTCACCTGAAACCAAGGCAAAATCAGTCAAGTTTTGAGATTCATATCTAGGGTTATGTCTTATTTCCTTTATTTCCCTATCTCTTGTAAGTTGGTAATCTTGAATAGAGGTATTATCAGTTGGAAGGATAGACTCAACAGTTTCAGTGTCATTTTGAGGTTTATCTTCCTCAACAGGTTTAGTAACAGGTTCATGTTGCTTAGCCAAAGGTGTTTGACTTCCAATTTCTATAGGTTGAGATAGGTTAAGAGATTGTCTGGCCGCGATTTTTTCCTGCTTTTGATCAGTTTTTGGACCGTTAGGTGGGGCCCAGCCTCTCACAAGAAATCAACAATCGTGGCTCAACGGGTGGAAATCTGATTAAAATCTTCCAAAAAACTTTTGCTAGACAAGCTATAAATTTGGTTAACTTCACCTTTCTCAGAACACTCTTACCATTTTTAGATTCAACAACCTTTTCAAATTCATGTTTTAGGCGTAGCATTTCAGATTCATTAAAGACTACATCTCTACTATTAATAATCTTAATGCATTGCACACCCAAAACCCATAATTTGTACCCTTTTACCCCTTCAGGGTAACCTAATATCACACATTTAATGGCTCTAGGCTCTAACTTTCTCTCAGATTGATGTGCATAAGCAACACATCCAAAAACTTTTACGTGTGTTACACTTGGTGGTCTCCCAGTCCACAGTTCTTATAGAGTTTTAAAGTCTACAAAACTGGATAGAGAGATCTATTGATCAGATAAGCAGTAGTAGTGACTGCCTTTGCCCAGACACCTTTGGCTAAACCATAGTTAATTGACATGCATCTTACCTTGTTCATTAGGGTCCTATTCATCCTCTCAGCTATCCCATTTTGTTGGGGGTGTTAGTCTGACATTTCTATGTCTCATTATTCTCTTTTGGTTGCAATAATGGTCAAATTCAAAGTTACAAAACTCAAGCCCATTATCGATTCTTAGAGTTTTTAACTTTTTATCTAATTGATTCTCTACCATCTTAAGCCAAGTTCTAAACCCAAACCTTTCTGGAATAATCATCTACAAGAGACAAGAAATATTTATTTCCTCCAAAGGTGGGATGTTTTTCAGGCCCCCATAAGTCTACATGAACATAATCCAATGGTCTGTTTGTACTATGGGAACTAATTTCAAAGCTCACTCTGTGAGATTTACCCAACACACAGGTCTCACAAAACTTAAAGGTTCAATTTCATCTTTTCCAAGTAGATTTTGGTTACTTAGATACTTTAAGCCTTTGTTACAAGATGACCCATCCTATCACGCCATAGTTTAGATTTGTTTTCAGTAACAAAGAATAGAGTGGAATCAGGAACATGGATTGTATTGCCTTCAAAGTAGTACAATTCATTTCTCTTTGGTCCTTTCATGACAATTAGAGATCCTTTCATAATTTTCAGAATCTGATTGTAAGATTTAAAAACATGTCCCTCATGTTCAAAAATCCTTAAAGAGATAAGGTTTCTTTTGAGATTAGGGACATATCTAACATTCATAATTGGTCTTACAATGCTATCATGTATTTTAATGGCAATGTCACTAATCTCAATAACAATCTGAGAATTATTATCTCACATATAAACCTTCCTAGGTTCTACATCCTTATAGTTATAAAACCAAGATTTTATGGGACTCATGTGAAAGGTACAACCTGAATCTAATATTCAGTCCTTATTAGTTTCATCACTTGTTACAGTCATCACATGGAGGCTATCTAGTTCAGATCCTACAGTAGTATTACTCAGTTCCCCATTGTTCTGATCTTTTTGTTTCTTTTTCCAATCAAAACAATCATTTTTAAAGTTCCCTATTTTTTCACAGTGATAGCACTTTTTATTACTCTTGTCTTTAGATTTTGATTTTGATTTTGATTTCTCTTTCATCCTTTTATGTTGAAAAGTATTTTCTCTATTCTCGGGTCTTTCTCTAACAAACATACTCTCCTCTCTAAAGTTAGATTTAGGTTCCTTCCTAACTTCTAACTCTCTGGCTCTTAAGGCATCTATCACTATAGCTTGCTTCAATTTATCCCTTGAATATTTTATTCGGGCAAAGAATTCAATAAAATCACAGCAAGGTCTTCAACATCAAAGTTCTTATCATTGTGTGCTAGACTCTTAACATTGATACTAAAGTCACTCAAGTTCACTTTTAAATCATTTCCAGGGTCCATTCTGAAACTAAAGTGTTTTTCCAAAAGATAGATTTTATTTGGCAAAGTTTTAGTCAGAAACATGGTGTAAAGTGCAGTCCATAAAGCTTTAGCAGTTTTGGCTTCATCTACTTATCTAACAATATTATCAAATAAGTGCAAGATTATTGAACTATATGCAATTTCATTCATCTATTCAATTTCATCAGGTTTAGCTTTAAGTTCATCAGAGAAAGTTTCAGGATCATCAGGGGCTTTGACAACCCTTGTTGGACCAATATGACTCTCATTTTCTGCTTCCATATTGAGTAACCACTTTTTCGTCGAATTGTGATAACTCGACATTCGAACCCATTACAGAATATGTAAAAGGGTGGTTTGTACTCATGGACATAGTATGATCTTCAATTACAGATCAACTATTAGGCAGAAAAGGTTTTCCAAAAAAATTCAATTTAAAACAGTTACGGTGATACAGAAATTGAAGCAGAAACCGATAAGTTTGTTCAAGAATTGAGTTTGCATGAAACCCGCAAGCGTAAGGGATCATTGTATAAGTAATAAGATTTGTGAGTTAAAAGTATCGTTCCCACGAGGAATAAGATCTAATTTGTAGTTCAATAGCTACTATTAAATTCGAAGTGTGGTAATATTAAAAAAGAGATGATTTGTATGTAATCTATATTAATCCCAAACTAATAAACAAATGAAATATTTATTTATTATGTAAATGTTTGTATTGGAATCGTGAATTCCTCTATTGCCATTTAATTCAATTCTTAATTCGTAATATAGTAAATTCAGGAATTCAAGACAATCGATAATCCACTGTTATTCAATATTCTTTTCCAACATATATTAAACCTATGTTTAACATGATCCGATCATATCCTTAGTCCGAATTCATGTGAAAAATATGCATTGATTCACAAGATTTATCACATATGATTGCACATGCCATAGACATTGTTCCTAATACCTATTGTCCATGTGTTGATTTTTTGCTACGTTCTAGACTTATTGTGAGTATTCCTATACTACAACAAGTAACTTACTATCTAATTGGTGATCAAGCAATCAAATAGTTCAATGAGAATGCAAAATCAATCAAGAAAAATCAAGAAGTACTAAATTAATTGTCTCGAATTAAAACAAATAAGCAATATGGTTCATCATTCATCCAATACAATGAAAAACTAGTCTAACATTCTTACAATTAAATTACACAAGAATAATTGGAAAAATATCACCCGAAAATAAGAAAGATGGAAGAAGTAGGAAAAAGCCACGTTCTTGATGTGAATCTTGAATTCGGATGAAGAATCTTCAATATCCTATGCAATTCGCATTGATTCCACATTGTTAGCCATGTTCTTCGCTTCCAAAATATGTATAATATAGAGATTTTTAGGTCTATGGAGGTTCTCCATATGTATTATGCTGTTCTCTATTTGTAGGAGTCGAAAATTGATTGAAAATTACGTCCAAATTGATTTCCACAAGAGTTCTAATCGAATAGGAAAAGTTGCTTTCGCGCGTGGATTTTTTCGTCTCTGCACAGTAGTCCCTATTTTAGTCATAACTTTCTCTCTTGATATCCGATTGGGACGATTCAAAGTGAGTTGGAAAGATAACTTAGATGGGTACAACTGTTCTAGAAATAGATGTTTTGCAATTCGGACGTGTACTATGCCAAAAAGGGGTCTCAATTTTCGGCTAAAAATCTGAAATATATCTTGTGCTATTGGAAATTGACTTTGATAATATTTTGATCATATTCCATTCCTTTTTAAATTCTAATTCCATCAAATTGTCTCCTAACAAATTTCAAAGTATCTTCTTGAGATTCAAATCAACCATTGAGTATTTGCAATTTAATCCTCAAACTTTGGATTTCGCCATTTTTCGTTTCATTTTGCTTCTTTTCTCCAATTATTCTTCAAACATCGAGTTTTATCTACAAGATGCAACGTGACGCAATTTAGTTCATAATTTGCCAAAAGAACAATAAAATTCTATAATTTCAAGCCCCGTACACTTATCAAATTGTATTAGTATCAGTGATTAACGCAATGATAACAATTATATGCCAAGAATCTCATAAATACAACATGCTAACCAGGATAGACATATACATATGCAAATCAAACCTAATTTCTATACATAAACAATATTTCATGGATATATCATCTATCGTGCACACCAATAAAAAAAAAAAAAAACTTGCTAGAGATATGAAACACTCTCACCAAATACTGTTGTAAAACAGTAAAGAAGACCCTCAAGAACCCTAATTAGGAATCAAGGATCCACTCAATCATCGGAGATCGGTTCAGTTGGCGTACCGCCAAACAGTCGATTACTAATAACACCAAAAGGAAAATTAATCAGTAACCATTTTAACAGATTTAAAGAAAATCGACAGGTCCCCCAAAAAACGACCCAAACGAAAATTATTTTCTTTGGGAAAAAACACATTCAGAAACCTTAATGACTGTGATACCAATTTTGTAATTAGTTGAACAACCAAAGTAAAACACAATCACATAACGCAATCAAAATAAAAATGCAAGAACACCAAAGTTGTTGACCCAGTTTAGCCAATAGGCCTAGTCTGGGGGCTTATGGACTGTAGCCATTCTATTAGTGCAAAATAGCCTTTCAAGAGAGAGTATAGTGTACATCAAACTACCCAGAACCTCTGGTTTGATCATTGATTCGTATGGATCTACAAATCCAAGACACAAATCCTTCACAACAATTAACCCTAACTAGTCCTAACCAAACCTTAGAACAACACAGACTTTACATGGCCTAGAGTTACTGTAGCTAGACAAATATTACAAGATTAATCACAAACTCTAGAGTTACATGGAAGGATTTCAACCCACAAGAGAAGAAGAAAGAAAACCCTAAAAAACGAAAAGTCTAGAGAGAAACAGAAGAGACAATAGAAAAATCAAAAGTACCAGTAGGGTAACCGTCCACCTAATTAAATGAAATGTTTATACCAAGAATAAATCTCAACCATCCATTTGATTAGATGGTTAATATCCTTCCTCAACTAGCACAATCCATGCCATAGCCAAAGAACCATTTGGAGGTTGCCACGTGGGCTGTCCATAATCCAAATAATTAGCCAAGACAAATTTTAGAAATAGCACCAATTTAATAATGTTTTGAGAAGCACACACTTTCACAAAGATATCTTAATAGCTTGTATGGCGAGATAAAATGTAAATATACTAACCAATGAGAAGAACAAGTACTTACCAAGAGGAAATTTATATTTTTCATGTATAATTTAGGCAAGACGAAAGTACTTGTCCGATATTGCCCCACTTCGAATGATAAATGGGGTGAGATCGAGAAATATGTTTTCCGTCCCTAAATCTCGAACCTAATTTGTATCACTTTATTTAATTTAAATTTTAAATTTTTCATTTTAAATTTTATTTTGAAATCCATGATGTTATAGGAATGTAATGGACAATGATTAAAAAATAATAGGCTAATTAGCACAAAACGTCCCTACCTTTGGGGTGGATTTCGGAAATTGTCTTTACCTTTCATTTTTTGGCATTTTTACCCCTACCTTCCACTTTTTGTGCGTTGAACGTCCTTTTCACAACTTTTTGACGATTTTACCCTCCATTCAATTTACACAAAAAGAAGAGAAAAGAGAAACTAAAGAATTAATTTCAATGATAACCCCAAATTTTTAAAACCTACTTTTGAGCACAAATACTAATTTTTTGCCCCCAACCAGCCGCCAACTTCGGAGCTATTTTCAGCCACCTTTCGACCACCAAAACCACTGGATATTGATATCGATGGAAAGCTCTTAACCTCCTATATAATCACCACCCAACAACTCCCTAAAACACCAAATAATCTTGCCGAAATCAACTCTCAAATTCAACCATTCGAAAATCTGAAAACAGCAAAACCACCGGACATTAATACCACTAGGAAGCCCTCACTATGTCCTTCAATTCCCACTCAATATCATACCTCGAACAGCCCTGAAATCGCCGAAATTTGGACAAAATCGCCTGCTCATTTTGCTAAAACCGGCCAACAACTCCTTTTTCGGTGACACCCATGCAAAGCCCAACATTCTAATCAATTCTCCACCTCAAGACGCCCCTGTCCATTGTCCCCAACCGTCCCCTATTGCTCAGAATAAACACCAGTATGTGGTAGCTTCGAACACAGTGAAAACGCAACTTTCAGACTGATTTTCTGGCACCGGTGGTACGAAGGACGATTGAGAACCACCACCACTAGCACCTACTCCTCAAGGCGCATCCAATGAGCATATGGGTCTTCCTCAATTTGGTCGGGAAACGGCTGTTCGTTCAAAACAGGTTTAGCGTGCTGTGTTGGCTCCATTTTTTTTATTTTTGTTCACCCACTGCCCTAATCAACAAATTGCAACCACCAACATTCAAGTAAAGTTGCTAATACCATGGGTAATGGATCAATTGATTTAATTCGTCAGCCAATTAAAAGAATCTTGGATTTGGCCAATTTTTTGGCCACCAACAGTTGGAAGTGGTTGTGGATGAGAAAATTAGTATCCTGTGACTGAAAAGTAGGTTTTAAAAATTCGGGGTTATAGTTGCAATTAATTTTTGTTTTACTTGAATGAGGAGTAAAATTGTCAAAAAGAAGTGAAAAGGATATCCGACGCACAAAAATGTTGAAAGTAAGGACGTCATACGCACGAAATGAAAGGTAGGACGGACCAACGGTTTCCGAAATCCACCCCAAAAGTATGGACATTTTGTGCTAATTAGCCAAAAATAATATCTATAATATATTAAATATCACATCAAGTGAGAATTACTTTTTGAACAATTTTAACCATACTATAATTTAATTATTTCAATATTACATTACTTTTTGTTTATGTAATAAATAATATAAAATCCTTGTCATGTAAGAATTTCGTGTCATTAATTCTCAATTAATTAACATTCACCTTAATCTAAATTCAATGAATTTTGACTAGATATTTTTTGATCTACATGAATCTAAAGTTATTATAAATTAATTTATTTCTATTAATATATTTTAGAATTTTAATGTGAGTTTAAATTTATGTATTAGGTGTGTACCAAATATAGTATAAAAATGTTGCTCATTTGTAGTATTTCATCATCAAAAAAATTTTGAATAATAGAAGTTTAATTTTGAGAGTACAATTTTCTTCTCTTAAATTTATATCATAATTTTTTTTAAAATTTGTTTGAGACTCATCAAAGCTTTCCAACGAATTGGTATAAAATATTATTTTTACCGCACTTGTAAAGTATTTCGAAATAACGCTCAATACACATTCAACACTGACTAGTATAAATAAAGGCATGGTAGATGATAAGAGAATAATATATATCCCTTTTCTTTACTTTCCAATTTGTTTATTCTCTCATCGAAAAATAATATATAATTAGTCCAATTATCTTAGTCAAATTGACAAAAGGAGTTTATTATTGCAAACTTAAAAGGTTAGATATCAAATTATAAATAATAAAAGTTGGAAATTCAAATACTCAATTAGGCACAAATTTGGAAAAAATTATCACTAATTCCCCCTGAAATAAAATCAAAATATTCTCGACTTTCTTAAGCCCTTGTTTGCCCCCCATTATATCACATTCCATTACATTAATTTTTTCTCTCTCTTCATCTCAACCATCCATTCATCAAATAAAATAATAATACACACAAATCAAAAACTTTTCAACTACACATCTCCCATCAATCACTATTCTAAAAATTATCTACCCCCCAAAAATTTAAATTAATGGGGGCAAACAGGGGCTAAGTGAATGTTTGTCTATGCTTAAAACGTTTACTTATAAGTGAATAAGTAAATTTAAAATTAATATGTTTACCTGTGAAAATGAAATTTCTAGAATTTCACAAGTTGATGAGTCTCCTTTCAACAGCTCTGTGTTGTTGACACCTGGTATACCTCGAACTTTGTCTTACTTTTCTAACCCGTCTTTCTCTCACATTGTTAATCCTCACGAACTCTTTACCTTTTTCTACAGTGTGGAAAGGGGAGCACTTTTTTGGGTTTATATATTAGAAGAGATATAGGAGAGGATCAGGACTGAGTGAAATGATAAAAACAGAGAGTCCTGGCTTGTGTTTTGAGAATTGAGAATATGTTGATTTTTGCTGGTGGCGCCGGCGGCGGTGGACGGTGGAGGATTAGTGAGTGGAAAGATATACCGGAGGAGCTGTTGTTGAGGATTCTTTCTTTGGTGGATGATCGGACGGTGGTTGTGGCTTCTGGGGTCTGTCATGGATGGAGGGATGCCATTTCATGGGGTCTCACCCATTTATCCCTTTCTTGGTATATACAGAATATTATGAATATATTATGAATTTTCACACAAATTTTAGTGTTTAAGGCTGCCCTGTGTCTAAATTAGAGGATCATGATTCTGTGTTTTCTTTATAACTACTGTCATGAGTTTTACAAAATTGCTTAAACAGAACTTGATAATCAAATTTTTTTTTTTTTTAAATGTAATAATTTTCTTTTTCAAGGCTGTCTGTATGGCATTTTTTTAAGATTCTTATTATCTTTGCAATCAAGATAAAAAGAGATTACACTTTGAGTTGATGTTTATTATCCAATCTGATTTCTCCATGAACTTGTTGAGCAGTTTTAATTGTGATCACATACTGTAATGATATGGTTGCGAATTACATTAACAGTACTAAGGCTATGTTTGGTGCACTGGAGCCGTATAAGAATTTTGTTTAGTTATAATGGATATTACTAGGAAGATTGAATTATGTTGGATTAAGGTGGATAGTGTTATTTTACTCTACAGAGAGTGATTTAGCGCTATCCACCGCATAATATACCAATGTTGGAGGTAAGTTTAGGCTGGATAAGGAAGATATACTAAATGACATTCATTTAAATAAAAAGTTAATAAATACTATCCACGTTAATCCATTACACTACCATCTATAATAATCATTATAATTTATACTAAGATTTTTATCCGATCTAATTCGGTGCACCAAACGTGACCTAATGTTGTGTTCAGAATTTTGCATTGGACAAGATTAAGGAAGAAAACATAGTTAGTCTTCTGTAGTACTACAATTTACTTGTGAGCACCAATATGTTTACTTGTTGACAGGAATCTCTCACGGCATGTTTGGTAGGAAAATTTGGATAATTATAAACATTTTTAAAATCTTATTCCCAGTACTTTCTAGAATTATCCAATACTGCGGACCATAACCATGCACTAAAAGGATTATGTGTAAACAGTTTTTGTTTGTTTTCTATTTCCCATGGAGACAATTTGATTATGGCATTTTGATGAGGTGGACTGGCCTTGACCGGACATGATTAAATAAACGATAAAAGAAGTTAAAAATCATAGCACTATTTAAGTATGGTCTACTGCTGCGTATCAAATATGCTCTTAGATCATATGCAAGGTGAAAGTGCATTGTAAGTTTAGTTCAAATTTAGTTCTGTTTTTGTATTTTGGAAACTGATATTTGAAGCAGTGAATTAGTGTGAAGTCAACTGTGATATCATCTAATGGAAGTTATTTTCTTATCAATATTTAGCCCCTGTTTGGCCCTCATTTCTAAAACACATGTTTCCTCAAATTTATTTTCTACCATAAATTTCATGGGACTCATAACTTTTGTCAACTTTTCATCCACACATTTCATCAACCTTTTTTTTTTTTCCAAAATCTACTAAAAATCTATTTTTAACTAAACCAAATAGGAGATTAATTTTATGGAGTCTTCAATTTCCCCAAAGGCAAGATGGTTTTTCTGAAAGTGATAAAAATTGCAGTCTGAGCATTCTCTACTATGCTTGTATTTCTGTTGTGTTCTCTTCTCTAGAGAATATGAACAGGAGAAGGGCAAAAGGGGAGAGAGCAGCAGGGGAACCTTTTGTGGATGTCGTTCACCCAAGTGGAGACTCGTAATTGTAGAAACCAATATATTTCTTGTTGAGTTATGAGAATAGTTCCACACTTCAGTTGTATGGTTTTTCTTGCTCATAAATTATGTTGAATGTTAATGATATTTTTTATATTCTTGAATTATTTCCATTATAGTTTGATTGTGTAAGATACTTTCTGCTCTAAATGGAAACCTATAAATAACGTCATTCTTCTTAACTTGTAGATAATCTCATGTTAATTTCATTGGTTTTTGTTCCAGTGGTTTTTATTGTTAGTAACTCATTTTAAGTGCCTAAAATTGCAGATTATACACACACACACACATTCTAAAGTACAGTTATGCATGAATGCTAGGTTGTCAAGTGCTTACTCTGTCATCAATGTGTGATAGTGGCTGTATTTTATGATCTTTATCTCCTGTATGCGGCTTTCTACTTGCCTAATGTTTCTACACACACATTCTAAAGTACAGTTATGCATGAAAGGTTGTTAAGTGCTTACTCTGTCATCAATGTGTGATAGTGGCAGTATTTTATGATCTTTATCTCCTGTTTGCAGCTTTCTGGGTGCCTAATTTTTCTGGTGATTAATAACTTGATATCTTTTTTCATTCAGGTGCAAGAAGAACATGAATAATTTGGTTCTATCACTCTTTCCAAACTTCAAGAAATTGCAGGTTTTGATTCTGCGACAAGATACACCACAGCTTCAGGATAATGCAGTTGAAACCATTGCAAGTTACTGCCACAACTTGCAAGAATTGGACCTTAGCAAGAGTTTTAAACTTACCGATCACTCCTTGTATGCCTTAGCACACGGTTGCCCAGATATTACAAAGCTGAATATCAGTGGGTGTTCTGCCTTCAGTGATACTGCTCTGGCATATCTCTCGGGATTTTGCAGAAAATTGAAATTCTTAAATCTTTGTGGATGTGTTAACGCTGCAACTGATTGGGCATTAAAGGTATGAAAACCAGTGTAGCAAAATGTTCAGCTAAGTTATACAAGTATTAATATAAACCATTTTTTATTGATCCATATTTGAAATAAGGTACTTATTTTGAAGGTATCGGTTACTTGAAAAATTAGTAATCTTTTTACTTGAACTAAGAAAAAAGTAACTTATCCGTTCGGAAACAAAAATATAGTTACCTCAGCCAACTACTAGTCATGGATTGTTAAAACGTATATGCTACATTTATACAGGCCATTGGATTCAACTGCAATCAATTGCAGTCTTTAAATCTGGGATGGTGTGATCAAGTTGGTGATGAAGGCGTGAAGAGTTTAGCGTATGGTTGCCCTGATCTTAGAGCCCTTGACTTGTGCGGCTGTCTTCTTATAACAGGTATTCACTTTGTTTTATTGCATTCACTTTCATTGTACTATGTTGGGTGAAGTAGACTTTTTCGGTATATAGATAGAGATTATTCAGCATGAAGTTCTATGATATTGATGTACCACTGGTGAAGTTGGTACATTGATTTCATGTGCTCTACTATAATTGAGATTGTGTTTTGAGTTAATTAAAATGTCAATCAATTTTACTGGGACTCGTGGAATTGACGTTTAGATGCAAAGCGGCTTAAATGTAGGAAATCCTGTATGTTTTAATCGATATTGCAAGATGCCACCTGCGAATTAAAAAGTAGTTTTGATTCCGTGTCCTCGAAAAAATTTAAGAAAAAAACACTTCTCCAGGAAAGACATGTTGAACTGCTGGAGTGCAATTTTCTTAAGTCATCTGTAAACGTAATCAGCTGGCTGGGATTAATTCTAGTATGGGGCAACTTTATGATTTGTTCTTGACCCGCTTGTCATGTTAGATAGAATTGATGTATACGCGTGATTACTTCTTATTTGTGAGTTCAATCTGTGTCCCGTGCTAATTAATGGGCATTTTTTCAGACGAGAGTGTGATTGCGCTGGCGAATAATTGCCTTCACCTTAGATCCCTCGATCTATACTACTGTCAGAATATCACAGATAGAGCAATGTATTCTCTTGCACAGAGTCGAGTAAAGAACAAGCATGGAACTTGGGAGTCTCCAAAGAACAAATACGAGGATGAAGGGCTGACGAATCTGAACATCAGCCAGTGCACTGCATTGACTCCTCCAGCAGTTCAGGCACTATGTGACTCATTTCCAGCCCTTCACACATGCCCTGGCCGGCATTCTCTGATTATAAGTGGCTGTCTGAACTTAACATCTGTGCATTGTGCCTGTGCTGTCCAAGCACACCGTGCTGCAAGCATGCTAACTCATCTAGCTCACTAAGGAGTGTTCAGGAAATCTTTTGGTTTCCTTTTTCGGCTGGCCTTTTGTCTTGCATGTTTGTTTGCAGTCAAAAATTCAGGGAAATATCTGGTTTACGTAATCTTGTTGAACCTCCGAAAATGCATCATGGAAACCGTTGGTTTCAATATTCCTCTGACGACTGGCCTAAATCTGCTATGAATATACTTTTCGATATAAACCTCTAGATTATCAGAAAGAGATGTTTTATCTATATTTTCATGGTGATACGATTTGCAGATGAAGTAGATTATGGTTTGTATAACCCATCCAAACAAAATCAACTTGAATTCTGACGATAAAGGACCTCAAATGCAACACTTCCGCTGTTTGCAGCATCCCAAATTTCCATCCTTTCACCAGAAAACTTCTGAAAACAGTTTTTATCAAGAGAGATTCTACCTGGAAAAGATGAGAATTGCAGCAAAAATCCTTTCCTTTTATCAAATCCTTGCTCTTGATCATGACTTCAATCCCATATGAATCTTCCAGCACTTATACAACACCAGCCAGATGCCAGACCACAGTGCATAAAACTCCAATATGATCAGCAGTCAGCACAAATGTTATGTAAGAGAATGCAGAAGAAAGTGACCATGCAACTGTAGGTGATGAGTTATACCATCTTGAAAAGCAAATATGTAGTCCATTCAAGTGATGTCAGATCACAAAGCTTGTCGTATCTTGGCACCCCTGCCAGAGTAGGGTATAATGGAGATTCATTGTGTTACCTTTACATGTATGGACGAGTATGACAATGAGACTTAACCCTTGACTACTCTATTGCAGCATGTTGTTTGAAGTAGCCTATCCTAGGAGTTAATTGTTTCAATGGTCACTGAACTTTACGAAGTGTCACGTTTCACTAACCGATCTTTAAGTTGCATCCCATCACTTACTGAACTTAGTAAAGTTGCACTCCATCCATCACCAGATTAATTCCGTCAAAAACGGTTGCCTACGTGGATGACGGTTTGCACACGTGGCCGTTAAATTAATCCAGGTGGCCGAGTTAATTGTTTCAACGGTCACTGAACTTTACAAAGTGTCACGTTTCACTAACTAAACTTTAAGTTGCATCACATCACTCACTGAACTTAGTAAAGTTGCACTCCATCCATCGCTGAGCTAATTCCGTCAAAACAGGTTGCCTATGTGCAGGGACGGACGCAGATCTTAAAAGTTAGAGTGGCACAATCGAACTTGCAAAAAACTCGGAAGAAATTTTACAATTAAAAATTTACGTCCAAAAAAATCATACCCCATATAATTTTACATCCAAAAATTTACATACGATATGACTTTTTCAAATGTAAAATTTCGAAAAAAATTTATATCATATTCCATATAAAATTTCCTAATAAAATGATGAAAATTATATTGAAAAATTTGTATCGCAAAAATAATAAATTTTAATGAAATAATTGAATTAAAAAAAAAAAAAGAGTTAGACGTCTTTTTTTAAGACTCGTGTTTAATATATTTTTAACTATTTTCGATATCTGTTTAGACTATTCGATATGCCCATAATGTAGTTCTCGAACTAACTTTTGAGATGACATAAGCAATTTGTAAATTCGATTGGCGTACGATCGTCGAATAATTTCAAAAACTAGCATGCTATCAAAATTTAAATTTATTGTGATTTTGCCTATGTTTGGTGGATATTAAAATCATTTTTTTAGTAAATTTTGATAAAAATTAAACAGTTATGAATTTCATGAAATATGTTATAAAAATTAATTGTTCACTTTGATTTAAATTAAAATTTAGATTTCCCTAGGACCCCCCTAGGTCCGCCCATGCCTACATGGATGACGGTTTGCACATGTGGCCATTAAATTACTCAAACTGGTCATTAATCAGCATGCCATAAATTCTTAACACTCAAACACGTCTCACCCAATTTGATCTCATGTCTAAAGACAGCCAAGGCACGGCTAGTGCATATGTGATTGTGGATTTCGAAAGCCAACGGAGACGTACCAAGACCATTTTTAGGATCTCAACCCTCAATGGAATGAGAAACTCGAATTCATGGTCCATAATGTCGAATCCAAGATGTCGGCTCCAGCTCCACCTGTGACGGAGGCGACGGTCGAGAAGGCTGATTTCAGAGATCAAATAGGGTGAGACGTGTTTGGGTGTTGAGAATTTATGACATGGCTGATTAATGGCTAGTTGGATTAATTTAACGGCCACGTGTGCAAACCGTCATCTACGTAGGCAACCGATTTTAACGGAATTAACCTGATGATGGATGAAGTGCAACTTTACTAAGTTCAGTGAGTGATAGGATGCAACTTAAAGTTTAGTTAGTGAAACGTGACACTTTGTAAAGTTCAGTGACCGTTGAAACAATTAACTCGGCCAACTAGATTAATTTAACGGCCACATGTACAAACCGTCATCCACGTAGGCAACCGATTTTGACGGAATTAGCCCGGTGATGGATGGAGTGCAACTTTACTAAGTTCAGTGAGTGATGGGATGCAACTTAAAGTTCAGTTAGTGAAACGTGACACCTTGTAAAGTTCAGTGACCGTTGAAACAATTAACTCCCTATCCTAGTCAGGAACAAGAAACGCCATCTTGATGGAACAGTAATACCTTAATGAGAAGTTAATTCACTAAGTGCCTGTTTGCCACTCTTTAATTTATTTTATGATCAACTATAGGATCATTTTAAACATACACTCATACAATAAAATATTCTATACGTATATTTAAAACCTTTTCCAATTTTTTAACTACAAATTCTCCTAAATATCACCATTCAAAACTCTTATTTTCTACTAAAATGATTGTCAAACAGGCTCTAAATTTTGTGATTTTTGCCTACTACAAGGACGAGCGGATAAATTTCTTACAAATAAGGACAAGATGCAACTCGAGTATTCTAGCCCCCACAAACAACAGCCAAATGAAGGCTTCAAAACAAAGCCTGGCTCATTGGATCGCAAGTCATCCTGATGTATCGTTACAATCTGCAACACAGTTTCTAATGCTAAGGCCTAAGGGTCCTCAGAAGAAGCAATAGCATAACATGCTCGTGTAACTGCTAAAGGAGTTGATGAACAAGCCTTATTCAAAACTAATATTAGCTTTCTAGATACTAGTGAGAGAACAAAAATATGATGATTCTAGTTCAGACAAAAAACTTAAAATGTCAAATGTACGAACATGGCCAAACTTTGCTAGAATTGTTAATCTGTGCAAACGAGACGTTTTGCTATTGCCTCATTAGAAAACGTTAACTAGATGAGATTCTACAGCACCTGACAATATTAAAGAAAAAAAAAAACTCGTTGATTATAACATTTCACACTATCAAATGCATCATACTAAATATGAACTTTTGAGTCCCATGATTTCTAGAAGTACAGGAGATGCAATCTGCCATGAAATTGAGAACCCCCATAAGGGGAATATACATAGTATTCTAACAATTCCATCAAAATTGATAAATTACATATTTTTAACAGAGAGAAGTAGATTGCAAGTAAATTCAGTGCTTAACACCAACAAAACACAATCCCACTTCAGCTTGAGCCTGCAGCTCTTCCAAAGCTTTCACAAGCTTCTCGCGGCTTATTGCAGTTTCTGTTTGCTCAGATAGGATTTTCCGTAATCTTCGAGCATCAGCCACAAATAAATTAGTTAATTAACAATACCATATATTAGAAAAAGATGCATGAGGTTAAAGATCTTCTGGTTATCTGCAATAATAATAATAATAATAATAATAATAATAATAATAATAATAATAATAATATTGCCACTTGATATTCAAGAAAATGTTGTCCTTGCAAAATTTCGCATAAACTGACATGGTAGGCATATCGTTTAATTTTTTGTGCATATCATTTCTTATATGAGTTCCTCTGTTTTGAAATTTCTGAACCGGGAAAAGCTTAGGGTGCTTTGATTTGCTATTTTCAAGTTGTTCTCAGTTTTGCAAAACAATGATAACGAGTTTGATATGGTATGTTTGAAAATACATTTTCGATAACAAGCATAATTATAATATAAAACTTAAAACGTATTTTTGAAGTTTTGAGTGTTTTCAGAATTCGGTGAATTTTTAAAAATCAAGAAATAAATTCTAAAAATAAAATTGATAGATTCTAAAAAATTAAAGAATAAAATCTAAAATTCTAAAAAATAAAAAAATTATAATAAAAATAAAAATTATAAAAAATAAAAATAGTTCAAGCTCATAATGATTATTTATAAAAAGAAAAAATTCTAAAAACATATTTAAATTCGATTTGTATTTGTATTTTTAATTCCTATATTTTGAACACAAATTATTATTTATTTTTATTTTACTTTTGTAGTTAGAAAAATATTGAAAGATTCTCCAATTGTAAAATGTATACATTACTTATTAATATATTAACATAAAATTGTTCGATTTTTACTGAATAATCAAATGTTATAAAACAATTGTTTAAAATTTCAAACCAAACTTATTTTCTAATCTTCAGTCTTGAGAAACAATTTTTAAAGATGACAAATCAAACGCATTTTTAGCAATCTTAAAACAAATCCTTTAAACATAAAATTGAAACATGGATCAAACAGGACCTTAAATTTTGATTACGTTTCTTATTTATCTGAAACTAAACATGTACCTCACAAAAGCTAGAATCTGAAAAAAGGAAAAAGTTGCATTTTCTCCCCTGCTCTGCTAGAAGTTAAATCAACACATAATGAATACTTCATACAGTATGTTGAAAATCATTTAAGATTGAAATATGACTCGTCTTTAGAGTCCTACAATTAGTTATATCTTTTCAATCTTTCTGCATAGGCGACTTAATGATTCCTACAGATTTATTATCCGTATCATAAAGTACTTTCTTGATCTATCATGCAACACATTTATTTTCAACTTAATATTAAAGAAAATTAAATAATAAGATGGGGGACTTCTTCAGTTAGACTTCAAAAGATTCAACTAGCCAATGTAGTATTTGAAGTCTTCCATTCTCGAAAAATGAAAAAGAACCGAGGAAAAGAAAATGCGAAGAGAGAGAGAGAGAAATAATGGCAGAGAGATGAATGCAAAACCATGTTTATCATACAGAAGCAATACGACAACTTACCTATGCACGACTGCTGTGTCTCCATGTCCAGTGCAGATAACAAGCATGGCATTACGAGGAAGACTGGAGTATATGCTTTTGACTCCACCATTGATACGACTAAGTATTTCCTTTAGTTCTGAGGTGACACTATATCCGATGCTTTTTTTACCAGTAGGTTGCTCACATGTAAGCAATGATATCATCTCTGCTAGCTTTGTATTTAGCTTTTCATCATCATTAGCTTGTCTCTTGAGATAGGTGAACAATTCTGAGAACTGGGCCCAAACGAAGTGCACCTTCTCATTTTTTACCTGTGCATCACCATAAACATAGGATAAAGATACATGAACAGACTCAGTTGAGGAATTGCTTATGTGATGGGAGAGAACAGAACACACTCCTAGACCTGCCCCCTGCCCTTCCAGCTCGAGCTCACATGCATGAAAACCCTGTCACACGCTCAATTTATAGCTGTTACAATTTAGTCACTTAAAAGTTTTTTTCCCCATATTAGTCACCAAACTCTCATTTATGCTTCAGCTCTGTCATATGTCAACCTCTGTATGCTAAACTAACGGAAATGCTCAAATGGTGGTGGTTGCAATTACAGTAGTGGTAGACGTAGGGAAGTTGGCAAGTGAGTTTACAAGTTTTCATTTTTCATACATTCAGGCTTTTTTCTTTTCTTTTGTTACTTTTTTTTGTTATGCATTTTGAGGCAGAAATAGTCCAAAAACACACATTTTTGTCCAGCTAGATGATAAAAACAATGCCCTAATTAATTCTTTGCACCATGTCATTTTTTCTGATTATTATTTCCATTAATTTAGCATATGGATTGCCTGAACTACAACGCAAATTGGAGTTCAATGACTAATTTGAGAAAATAGCCCAAATAAACAATTGCATAGATTCGGTGTCTAACGGTGTTTTTAATCTTCAGTCTACTCCTCTTCTACACCTTGAAATCTTCATCTTGTGAGAATTACAAATGTGAATATACCTCTTTTGTGGCTTTCGAAAGAGCTTCATCATCAGAAGATACTGGAATTGCATGAGATGTCTCAGAGGCATATCGCTTCACGATGGATATATTATCAACTAAAGATGAGATTTTGCCAAAATCGCCCAAAACTGACAAGAGTTTCTTCCTTGTGAATGATGGAGGCAAGCCAAAATCAGGTCCTAACTCCAAAAACATGACAAATAAATAAGCATGTTACTCAAGAATCTACATGTATACATAACAAGCATGATATTCAGTCAGTGAAAAAGGTGTTCAGAATGTTGCTTCTACACATTCAAGACATGCAAATTTTTTATTTGTTAATACAAATATACTTGCTTTTTTATTGATTTGGCTGATCCAAAGGTTATACATAAGCCAAACGACATCATAACCATAAAAATTATGGGCAGAAGTACCCCCAAATTTGGTTTGAATCACAGCTGGAGTATTAATATTTAATACTAATACTTGTTTTTCTATAATAGGATAAACTGTGCGCCGTACCCAACATACACTCCCATTTGCACTTTTATTCACAACATTTTCCTTAGTGTTAAGCTTCCCAGTGTTCCATTTTAAACGCAATTAGTCTCTACTCACAATTATTATTTTCCTTTTATTTTCAATTCTATATTTACCTGTTAACACTTCAAAATGTCCCATTTATTTTATATCTTGGAAAACCATGAATGGGGACCAATTGCACCAAAAATTGGAACTTCAAATAGCTTAATGTCAAGAAAAAAGTGGTCGGATAAGACTGCAATATACTTCGGTGATGGCACATGCAATTTATCTTTCGTAACAAATGAAGATGTGATAAATCACCGCTGGCAATGTATATCAACCTGTAGAATATATTTAATCAAACATGTAGATTACTGTAAAGCCTTGTCCAACTACCCCGATCCATATGATAATACTAGAAAAAGTATCATAAATAAATATAATATAATTTTTAGGAAAAAATTATTCCTAGTTATAACACAATCTGCTCAAATATTTAAGTGCAGATGTTTTAATGTACATTGACAGACAAGATAAATTGCTTACCATGTGTAATTTTTAACAACGCCAGTTCCATTGTGGCTCTTGCATCTTCAACACTATCGTGTCCATTTCCTGAATCTTGTATCTCTCTAGAAAGAAATCTCCTCGTTAGTATGCGTAAAGCTGTTTTGTAAGATCGGCCACGTGGGTGCCTATATAAAACCGCCGTATCAATCACCAGATCATGACAGATCTTCAATGCTAACAAATCATTTTCTAGTGAATGTCCAACGAGAATCGTCTCTTTGTAAACAAGTTGAAGAAACTCTTCCTGAATATAGAAGCAAATGTTAGAAATGTATAAATAAGATTTCTCCTGAGCATGTTTCTCTAATCTTAGAAGTAATATTTACCCTTTTTTTGCTAACAAAACTTGCTTTTCTAGGAAGGAAGTCTTAACTTCCTTGCTAAAAAAGTAACTTTTAAGCTTAGTCAAAACTGCTCGAGCATAAGATTGTCAACATAATAATAACAATAATAGGCAGTAAGACTGGCTCGCACAAGAAACCTGAATAGCTTCAATAGTTGTGGTCACTCCATCCAACATCTCGTGTGTGATTCCACTGTACCTGCAACATCTCAAAACTACATAATCTCACACAATAATACAATTTGCTGGCAAAAGGAATATATGTATCAGTCCCAATAATATCCTGAAAGCCAGGTTATCTCATAACTCGGTAGGGGTGTCCAAAAGTCCCGAACCAAAACCGAACGGTTCTTCGTAAATTAAATACCCGAACAGGTACCCGAATCGAGAACCAATGGGTTTGGTTTGGGTCGGGTCTCGGGTCTAGACCAAGAATCGAAGAATCGAAGAATCGAATAAGAACCGAAACTAAATAATTTTTTTATTTTTTATATTGAATTAATTAAATTATTTTATTTTTTTTTATACAAATTAGCAAATTAATTAAATAAATTAGATTATTTCATAATTTTAATTTTAAAGCCCAAATCATTTTTAAAATCCATTAGCCCATTTTAATTTGAAGCAAATGAATATATTTTATGTAGTTTTGCTGTAATATTAATATCTACTTTTTGATATTTGTATGTATTGAATTAATCTTATTGGACCACTAGTTTTTATATGTTTTTGAATTTGGCTACATTAATTTGTAAAAGTTACGAATGAAATGTCATTAGTTGTATTTATATAGTGTTGCTGAAAATATCAAAAAATTTAATTATGGTACGGAACCGAACTCGAACGGTTCCATAATTATATTTGGACCCGACGGGTCCATTTATTAAATACCCGAAAGTTTTGGGTCGGTTCGGGTCTTCAGAACCGAACCAAACCGACCCACGGACAGCCCTATAACTCGGATATGAGAAATTGCCAAACAAAAATCAGTTTGTTACTTCCCTGAATGTTATCTACTGTTTCTAAATGCCCTTCAGCTAATTCCTATCTATCAAAACTTAAAAGGGTAAATAAAACTAGTGAACTTGAAAAGTCCTTTAGCTTAAGGGTATCGTACAGCACTTAATCACATTACAATTTGAAGCCATTGTCACATGAAACACAGGATAGATTTGGCAGTATTTAACCCCTCCAATCAGAAAATGCGATTATGTGAATAAGCAATGTAATTGCAATATAGATGTTAAAGATGGATGCCAAGCCAAACTACAAAGAAAATAAAATAAGATATGAAGATCGAGACAACGAGTGAAACTCATACTGATTGAGATAGAATAAGAAATGGCAACTTAGATAGTTAGGACATCCTGTATAAACCTAAAGAAACTCTCATTCACAATAGTAATATACTAATATGGTCCCACTAGAACAGCACAGAATAGTGAGAGGTGGATCAGAATTAACATGATATGGTCGTAAATTTTTTTTATTTTATCCAACTGGACCTTCACGCAGATTTGTGGTGAATCAAATGGAATTGCAAGAAAGGATTCCGTGTGGCCATCTCGGAGTTTAATCGCTGACAAGGCTAAAAAGCTTGTAGCTTGAACCTTGGTTACAAGAAAGCTACAGTTCTGGTTCCTTAACCAGTAAGATAAAGCAAATAAAGAAATTTCTCTCTGTAAACTTCTCCAGGAGGCTTGCTTATCATAATTCGAGTGCCATGCCATTATTGTCATTTGCTACTTGGTTTGGAACCAAGAAAATTTTGAGAGACAAAAGTAGCATACTCATGTACGAATTCATAGTAAATATTTAATCAAGGATTTCTAGAATGACAGAACAAACATTATAAAGCTCATTTCGGCAATCTTTGCCCAGGTAACCAGTAATGAATAGCTTGTACCATAACCAAAGGAGAACATAGTGAACATGTTTATGTTCAAGTCATGCAATGCAGTTTTTAGAAAATCTAAACCAGATACCCAAAAATTATATCCAGATGCGCTTTTCAGTAGAGATTCACAAGAGAAAATACCTTGTATTGTAATCGACAATTGCATTTGCTGGTTTGACAAGTTTGTCTAATACTACCTGCAAAAATTTGATAGAATTAACCTAAATGTAAGCACTCAAACTCAAAACCCAGAGTGCCACAAAGAACAAGCACTTCCATAATTGCATTATTCAGAAACAGGAGGTATGCAGATAGGATGCCAACATAAAATTATGATATGATAAAACACCTCACATTATACATCAATATGGTGTACAGAAGAACTCACGGTGACACTTAAATAATACCAAAATGCCTAATGAGAATTATTTTGCAAGATTGTAACCAAATACAAAAACCACTAATGCTCATAATGATCCACAACAAGTACGCGGGTTGAAAGTACAAGGTCATAAGGATGCAAGCAATTGAGAAATTACAGCATCATAGTTTCAAATATACCACAAATGTTTGTTCCTACTTTCACAGCATGAATGAAGCGATTGGAAAGTGAGATTAGAGAATTATATTACGTAATTTTGATTACATTTACAAAAAGTGCAAACTCAAGATGTGAAGCCACTGTATTCAACTGATGAACCAATTGTGTTACCATATGCTATGGCAATCCAGAGTGTTCTTAATGGAAAGAAGATACTTTTCCACCTATGACGTTGACAAATGCATATAGTTTTCTTAATCTCAAGTCCTCTACACTCACAAAAACTATATGAGAGAGAGAGAGAGAGAGAGAGAGAGAGTAGTTAATCATGAAGAAGGAAGAGAAAAGAGTGGGAGTCCACAAACAGGAACGTGTTCATCGTGAAGAAAAAATCAGAAACCAGTAAGTAATATAAAGTCTACCTGTCCTTTAACATCCACCAGTGTAACTCTAGTAAGCTCAAAACCCTCTTTTGTAATACACTGGTACGAAAAATTCAACAAACATAAAATAAAAATTAAGCCCAAAATTAATGAAAACATACAAAAGAAGTCTAATGTTAATATATAGTACAAGCTGCATTTCCTACAAATCACCTTGTTTTCAACAAGAAAAACAAAAATGCAGTTACAATATTTTAAACAGTCGATAAAAACATCAAATACAGAAAACAGAAATTTTTTTTTTTTTTTTTGATAAGTAATCGAAGAATATATTAAAAAACAGTAGATAATACATGGGAAATGTATTATCAGTTCAAACAGTACAGAAACGACATGAAATTAGGCAACCCTTCAATATGGTTGTTAGCCACAGTACTAAACCAACTATACAAAGTCAGATAGAACAATTCTCTGAATTGCTCTGTAGTTCTTGCTTGGTCTTCAAAACAGCGGCCGTTCCTTTCTCTCCAAACGCACCATACTATGCATCCCGGAATAAGATCCCATACAATCCTGCTATCCTTATCACGAAATTTCCTCCTCCATGCCCGCACCACATCCTCAATTCGCCTAGGCATCACCCAGTCCAAATGTTGAGAAACAAGAATGCTATTCCAAAGCCACCGAACACCCTCACAATGAATGAACAGGTGATCAATCGTCTCCCCATCCTTCTTACACATATAACACCACTCGGTAACACAAAAACCCCGTCTTCGAAGATTATCCACAGTTAACGCTTGCCCCCGCACAACCGTCCACAATAAAAAGGCCACCCGTGGAGGCAATTTACATTGCCACACCATCTTCCATGGGAATGAGCTCTGCACAGGTTCTACTAAAGATCTGAAATAAGAGCGGACTGAAAATATACCATTCTGTGCCAAACTCCACCTGCTACAATCGCCTACTCCAACCTGAATGTGCGCCTCATGCAAACAGGTCAGAAACAACGCATAATCATCTAATTCCCAATCCTGTAGACCCCTCTCAAAAACATAAATTTGCTACAGGGTGTAGGATGTTTCATGAAGTCATGAAGATATCCAAGTCGTCTTTGAAATTTTTTCTCCATAAAGCAGAGTCACCTACAAAATATTTTAAAAGAAAATGTGCATTTTCTTTCCCATCAACTGCCAACATAGCAAGAGCTCAGAAGCCAGATTTGCTTAGGTTTCTGATTTTCAAATTCTTTCGATTTTGTACAGACTGAGTAAATGGAATCTCTACGTTAAAAAAATGTGGCATCAGTGTAGGTATCAAAATAAACCGGAAGAAAAGGAGGCCAAGAAATCAAGAATTAACAGAGCCGAGACGACCATGTTGAGAGTTATTTCCCAAAGAAAAATGTAAATCGTGAGAATTTTGAGGAAAATAAGAAAAAGAAACGATCTCAGAAAGAGTGGATCTTGTTCTAATTAATGTACTAACCCAATTACCATTTACATTCACGTCATTATCCACTATAATATTTTCAATGTTAGCACAACGCAGAACCAAAAAAAAAATGTGTCCAACCAAACAGCATAAAAAGGAAATAGAATAAGGACAGTCCTCTTTTTCTGATTAGCCACATCTGACTTTCTCAATCAAGAGGAACAGCAGGTGGTAATGGAAATATATAACACGAGAACATAGTGGACATTAAGTGAGAAGTGATGTGATGCATCCTATAATATGAGATGCGAGAATTTTTACTAGCCATTTGATGAATTTAAGTTCATTGCCACGTAGGCATGCCTAAATTCTCTCACAATCATAAAAGGACTATGCTACATGTACCAAATTTTTTTACCAAATCCCTTACCGACTACTCACAATAGAGGGGTGGGGACCACATCTTGGGATTTTTTTATTCACGCGGGGCCCGCGTGCATGTGAGAGGGGGTAAACAATTCGGTAGATTTTTTATGTACAAATATCTTTATCCATCATAAAAATGGAAAAATAAATATTGGTGAATCAGATAGGAGGCTATTCTATTACTGATCACATATAATAACAAGTCAGAAAAACCATCTTCCAAACAGAAGGAATATGGACTCAAAAAACACCTACTACCACTTTTGTCATAATGGGCAGGGAAACAAAGAGAACGGTCAAAGCACTTCCAACTACTTTTTGTGCACGATAAACTGCTACCATTTTTTATAGTAGCCTTTCAAGTATTCTCGCACACTAAGTTAGGATTAACATCTGCAGACATACCATCTCACAATCAAGTGCCAACATCTCATAAGGAGGAGTTCCAGAAGGAGCTGGAAGTGTTGATAGAAATTCTGCATTATGTCAGAGAATGTGAGGAATTATCTAATCCATAGCATCATCTGGAAAAAGAAATGAAATGAAGCAAGCGAAAACATTTGATGAAGCACAACACCTGGTCGATTACAGTATCCATTATCTTCTAATTCCTTAGCATTAAGTGTGTAATACGTTATTGGGAATGGCAAGTTTTGTATGAGATCAGCAAAGGACAAACTGATGGAGCCAGCACAAGTTTCTGTATGAGAAATAATTGTTAAAGGGAATCATTAACATAGTCTATCCAGACAAAAAATCAATTGAAGATTATCACCGGAATAAATTGCATAGCCATCGCAGCCTTGCAGGGTGTCTAACAAACGAAGAAATCAAAATAAATTTTTCATTCCTCCTTTTGTTTCCTTCTTTTATTTTCTTTTATCCGTGCTAGTTCGTACTCTTCAAAATTGTAATATATGCACATTTCAAATCAAGAAGAATCTGACTTGTCCATATATGAACTAGGCACTTTAGTCGTAATCGTAACTGAATAAGTTTCAACCCTAAATGTAAGTTTGCTGTATAATTTCTTTATAATATGCAAGTGACACTTCCACATTAGTGTTGTCTTTGAATACTATACAAACCTTGAGTAGATTCCTGGGAAATTTTCTTTTGAATAACTTCCCCTTCAACCCTTTTTCTTTTAACTCTGCTTGTAAGAAGTGCATCTACGGTCTGAATTCCATCTGATACACAGCTAGCACAAAACAAAAAAGGAACAATTATTTATATAGGACATGTTTGAGCCCCATTCTTTCGCCAACATGCATTTTGAAACAGTGATTTGATGGAGAATGTGTAGTTATAAAATAAGGAAAAGTTTTGGATTTACGTGTAATATTATTTTACTAAAGAATGTATGGTTGTAAAGAAGATAGAGAAAATATATTTTGAAATTAATGGGGATCAAGCATACTCATAATAATAAAAACACATCATAGAGTTCAAATTTTCATATGGGAAGTGTACCAATTATTACCAACCTTAGAGCTAAAACTGCCCGTGGAATACCGCAGCATTCTTTAAAACTGTTTAGTACTTTAGACTGCGATAAATACAATGCAGCGTCAAGGCCAGGGATATACAACATAACCATCTTTGAGATCAGGGGCTTGTTCTGCATATCAGAAGAACAATAATTGAATACAAATTTGAATAAATTCACTGCAAAATTTATGAGGTCTTGAGCATTATTCATAAAAGTAATAGGCAGCTGATTTTTCCAGTTCTTATGTTCCAACAACACTGGTAAATAAACAGGTGTTTCCATACAGATATATGTGCAAAGTAAAATGCAGATAAATATCAAATATAAATGAGAGAAATAAGTTCTTTACTTTTATAAAAACCCATGACGGCATGAAACCTTCACCAAGCACCCAGGTGACAAGTCCTTGGACGTCCTGAATATACATGTCGAACGAATCAATGTTATTCTAATTTTAACTTATATTGATTTGCAAGTTACAGAAATACAAGATAGTGAACCAAAACATACATGAAGATTCAAGGTTGAGTTTGCTTCCGGTTGCTTGAAAACAATATCAGCTCTTGCCTGCATCACACCCATAACCCACTTTTCATATTGGTGTGCAAGAACATTATACAAACAGCATGGCCAAAAATTATCCACCCCTATATTATGCTAATGTAGAGGCTCAGTTGATCACAAACAGTAAACATCCCAATTTACATGCTTTCTAACATACAGATTTCTAATCATTTCTTTATATTATCAAACGCAGCAATTGCATTGAAAAAAAAAATATCTTAAGAAAAAGAATAAGTGATAAGAAAATCTAAGGCGGTTAACTCTAAAATAATTTGAGGAAGAATTTCAGAGAAACATAACTAGAAGGTTTACACTTTAACAGCGAGGCATTACTATGCCAAATCATCAAATAAATTAATAACAGCCCAGGAAAATTTTAAAAACAAAAAACAATTAGGTTTAAAAAATCCCATAATCTATAAGGTATCAATTTTTTAGTCAAACCTAAGAAAACTGACCTCTGGGCCATAGACGTCGAAATAGATCTTTGTATTATTGTTGTTAGATTTTCCTTCTTGGGGAGCTTCGATTTTCCGGTTTGGAGAACTCATGCTCGGGACACAATAATGTCGCAGTCCGCATTCAGTTGAACGAGGAGAATTATAAAATTAACGAAAACATTGTACTTAAATAGTTTTTATATTATTATTGAGGAAAATTCTGTAAATTCGTATTATTATTATATTAATTATTAGGAAATTTTGCTATAGAAGTCCTCAACCTATGGAAACTTGTGTATTACAAACTTAATGTTTTGACTTTTACGTCCTCACAATTCATTTTGTAGCAACTTGGTTCTCTATTTGATGGTGCTGTAGGAGTGGGATCGCAGTGCCTGGGCTAAGAGGGGGAAAGTGCAAGGCGAGTGGGATTTTGCCTTTCTTTTCTATTTTTATTTTTTCTCTCTCGTCGTTTTCAATTAATATTTTCATGTCATCATACATGTAATAGAGTTGTTGGAACAACTGAAGCCCATAGTAGGGCTAGATGAAGTGAGGCGAGACCCTGCCAAAAGATGGCGAGCTTGTTGGAGCAATTGAAACCTGTAATAAGGCTGAATGAAGATATGCGATGACCTTGTCAAAGAGGGCGAGCCTATTTGAGCGATTGTAATAAGGCTGAATGAAGTGGGCGATGCCCTCGCCAAAGAGGGCGAACCTGTTGGAGCGACTGAAGCATGTGATAAGATTGAATGAAGTGAAGCAAGGCCCTTGCTAAAGAGGGCGAGCCTGTTCGAGCGACTGAAGCCTGTAATAAGGCTGAATGAAGTGAGGCAGGGCCTTTGCTACAGAGGGCAAGCCTGTTGGAGCGATTGAAGTCTGTAGTAAGGCTGAATAAAGCGAAGTGGGGCCCTTGCTACAGAGGGCTAACCTGTTGAAGCAATTGAAGCCCGCTAATTGAAGCAAGACGAGGCCCTTGACTTTCCACCAAGATGTGGGCCCCCAATTATTTTATCAATCTCTCTAATGGGGACGTTTTCCACATCTGCAAAGGGTTCTCTTCTTTGCCTTTGGGCACCTTTAGGCCTGCTCTTAGCTTTGTCATGCCTTTACCTAAGCGATTCATCACTATGATGTCATCTCGCCTTGTCACGTCTAGGTTCTTGATCATGCCCGGATTAAGGCGCATTCTGTTGGGCATGATGTGTATTCCTCCTTTTAGTATATGAGTTCTTTGGCTCTGTGTGATATAGCTAGGACATACAGTCATTTGTATCGTGACTGTAGGTTCGGTTGCGATGGTCAATCAATTTCTCGTTGACAATCTAGTTCCTTATCATTTCCACCAAAACGTCATAAGAGGTAGAATTCTTATTTCGCACATCTCTCCAGGAAATGGTGTTCATGTTGAGGCCTCTCCTTAAAGCTGAAAGGGCCTCCCTATCAGTGACCTGCTCACAATACATCACTTCATTCGATAATCGAGGTAGATAGCTCTTCAAAGTTTCGCCCGCTCGTTGTCTCATATCGTGCAATGTTTGGATAGGGGCTTCTCTTTCTTTGATTGACAAATATTGGTTCAAGACAACATTTTTGAGATTCAGCCAACTTCTAATACTACCAACGGTATGCGACTATACCAAATTTCAGCAGCCCCAGTTACTGTGAGGTGGAAAGCTCTGCATTTCAATGTCGACCGTCTCCCCTAAGAGACATGTGGGTCTTATAATTGTTAAGGTGCTTCGCCGAATTGCCATTTCCTTCGTATTTGGGTATTTTTGGCAGTACAAAGTGGTTAGGAACTTGGGCATTCCTCATCTCTTATGAGAATGGGAAACTTTCATCATCATCATCCAATTCAAAAGATTTGCATGGACCATTTGAATCCTACTCTTCAGCTTGGTAATGAGACGGTTGAGAAGTTTTGGCATGGTTCCTCAAGTTTGCAGTGTCCCTTCTCTCTTGCCTATTTCTAGGCGGAAGGGCCCCCTGAGGTTCATGGCCTTGCTCGTGTTCTTGTTGCCTCTGCATGTGGGGTAACCGTTGGAGCCTATTCCTAGGCTTTGATGATCCAATTCTATTAAAGACACTGGTCGAACTCTAAGGCTTCCGTTCTTGGGCAAATTCTGGAGGAAAGTTTTCTGCCCCCTGTGGTAAGTTATTACCGAATCGACTGGAGGTATAATTTATAGACATATCCATCTCTACCTCCCTTTCAATTGGACCGACTTCCTTCTATCTCTCTGGGGATAAGCCCTCGTATCAATCTCATCATCTTCTTATTAAAATGCCTCTTGTTGGGGGCATTTGGTACCTTGCTTGTCCATGCATTTACATGAGTAATTGTTGCATGGCGACGTTCTGCTGAGCCATGTTCCTCATGTTTACAACCATCTTTCCCACCTCCATTGCTAAGTGTGTGGTAGTGCCGCCTCTTCGATGTTAGTGGTGGGGTCAACGAGTATTGACGTTCGTCTGGATGACTTCTTCTTCAAAAGGCCCCTCTTCTCGATTCCTACCTTGTGAATCATAATGACTAGAACTCATGGTGCAACAATAGCTCGTATGTTAAGAATAAGCTTCCAGAGATGCCTCTTTGACGTCCTCGGCCGTTCTTTCTTCAAGAACCGCAACTTTTTCCAAGGTTTGGTTGTGGTATAACTCATTTTTGATGGCTTTCACAACAATGATGCTCGCGATTATAGTGCGGTTACCCATATACTGCATCAATCTGTTAATCCTAAAAGATGTACCTCCAACGTGGCCAATAGATAACAAGGCACATCACGTTCATGGAAGCTTAATTCCTACACACTTGGACAAACTGTTAGCCACACGTGGCCATCTCCGATGGGGTGAAGTTGGCCGTGTGCACTCCGACGATCAAGTCAATTGGGGAAGTAAATATATTTGTGTGAGAGAGCTTTAGACTTGAGTCTCCAATGTAAAAAGGGAATCGACCTTGGGGGTGATAGATAAAAGGGTGATATGGTAAAGTTATAACTTGAGAGAATCTAAACTTGTATTACCTTCAAATGACACTAAGTGTGAGTTTTTATACTAAAAAAGATGAATGAGGGTTGTTGGATGAAGAGACACGTGGTCTCATCCATGCAGCGATGTCTCTTATCTTAGACATCAATTAATCATAAGCCTTAAATACTAATACCACTTTAACATCCATAATGACTAGCTTGCGACTTTGGACTTGATCGGATATGATGGCAGTGGCGACGACGACAGTGAATTGTCACATCAATTACATATCAAAAAATTGCTTGAGAGATCTTGTGTTAAGCTACTTCCGTGACCTCACCTTTACTCACGGACCGGTTCTTTCCCATAAGCGTTAGATGATTAGGTGGGGTAGACAGTCGACAAGCATATTGGTTCGGCCACAAAAAAAGGGTTCGATTAGATCAGTCTCGTGTTAATATCTTCTGGTGATGTAGGACCCTACCTTCACTGGCCACGTATGATATTTAGGGCCTTGTGAAGAAAGGCGTAACAAACACAATAGCAATAATGCTTTCCTAAAACATTTCGCAACATTTTATGCAATTCTTTGGTCTGAAAAGAAACGTGCATGAAAAATGGTAAAATGCGTGAATCATGTAGAAGAAGAGAAATACTTTGTCACAATTGTAAATGGAAAAAGCCAAAAAAAAAAAAAGGATAAATATAAAAAGTCTTGCAGGAGTTGTATGAAAAATCTCATTCTTCATTTTCAAAATCTCCTCAAGATTTTCTTTATATTCAAAAATACGCTCTCTAAAATATTGAGCATTGTTAGGAATGCTCTTATACTTATAAATCAAACCCTAAATTAACAAAATAAACTTAATACACACTTAACTAAAAGATTTAAATATTAATTGAACAAGGTTCAAGAGTTTGTTTTTTCTAAACTATATTTCAAGTTCAAATAAAATCTTTCCCTCGAATTTTAACTCATGGCCTCTCTTTCTTTCCTGAATTTCAATTTTTTGGTAACTTTATAATTGAAACGACAAGTATTTAGTTTACAAATTTGTACTTGAGAATGCAATATATCCCTCAAAGAAATTTGTTAAATAAATTCAATTACTCTATATTCATTTTCCTTCATATCAAGAAATTAAACATCACTACAGTTGAATTAAAGTGAGCAAACTGTTTTTGGAGAAATCAACATGGTACTAGTGATAAAGACAAAAGATTACATTGAAAACATGCCGTGTTGGCCCCGACAATAGACGGGGTAGGCAATCACCCAAAGTCCTACTTTGCTTAGGACCCAAAAAAAATTATTATACATTATAATTATAAATAAAGAAAAATTCTCAAAAAATAGAGTTCTACATTCTTACACTTCGAAATATGACAAATTTTGGTATAATTTTTTTTTTTCTAGATAATGTGAAAGATCTAATACTTAAGCCACTATTACAAACACGTTAAGAACGTTAAGTTGAAAGTGTTAAAACAATAAGATTTCAATCGCTAAAAATAAAAACCACTTTAAAACACATAGTGGAAACATATGATAACACTAAGATATTTTAGATATGCTAAAATTTTATTTACTGACATTATAATTTTTAAGCTCTTGTTTGACATGATTATTTGGTACAATATATTATTTGCTATTAATAGAATAATAAAAATGTTACAAAATGAGAATATGTCATTTAATGCTACTATTAGTAACTTGAAAGCACTTATTTAATTTTTTAAAGCATATAGAGAAACTAAAATTGAATTTAACAAGATTACTCTTCAAAAAATGGTTGTTCAAGTAGAAGTTGAACCTACATTTTATGTATTATCTATAGAAAGAAGCAATTTGATCAAAATGTTAATGAAGAGATAAACCAACTGAAAAAATCTTTTAGAGTTTATTATTTATTATTTATAGTTGATTAATCTCTTTCATCATCTAAGTTAAGATTTGAACAATTTTAAAAATATTAAAAATACTTTTGAACTTCGGTTTGATTTTAAAAATTGTAAACTAAAGATATTGTTTGAAGCGTTGATGTCATAATCTTAAAAAAAAAAAAAAATTAAACATGACTACGATTATGATATTGATAAGAATAAGTTTATTTTTTGAGCTGCAAATTGTTGGAAACTGTTTGGCTCTATATTTGAAATTGGTCCAAGGTCTCCAAAATCTCGATGCTGGCCTTGAAAACATGAGACGCTTGAATGGCGCCATTTTAATCATATGGTACTTTAAATGATGAAGAAACCAACGTATAGTAAAAGGGCTAGAACATCTACTTCATTTGGTCATGATTTTCTAGTAGGAAATAATCCACAGACATTCAATGAATTAAATGTCTACACCAAAAACATTGCATTGTAAAGAAACTATCAATAATGAGATAGATTCTATAATACAAAATTATACTTGGGAGTTGGTTGATTTGCCACCAGAAAATAAGCATTTAGGGTGTAAATGAATTTTCAAGAAGAAATTAAAATTGAATGGATCCATTGATAAATATAAGGCTAGATTGACTGCCAAAAGATATAGGCAAAATGAAGGACTTGACTTTTTTTATACCTACTCACTTGTGATTAGAATCACTTCAATAATGTTGTTTATTGCAATTATTGTATTACAAAATCTTGAGATCCATCAAATAGACGTGAAAACGACATTTCTAAATAGTAATTTAAAAGAGGAGATATACATGGAGCAACATGAAGGGTTCATTGCTCCTAACCAAAAACAAAAGGTTTATCAACTCATTAAGTCCCTATACGAGTTGAAACAAACTTCTAAACAATGACATCAAAAGTTTGACAAAACAATGTTGTCAAATGGATTTAAAATTAACGACTGTGACAAATATTTATACATAAAACAGACACCAAATGCCCATGTAATTGTATGTCTATAAGTTGACGACATGTTGATTATAGGCAATAGTCACGAAATAATCATACACACCAAGAAGATGTTAACGAAATATTTTGACATGAAAGACAAGGGCGTGGCTAATGTGATACTAGGGATTAAAAACTCTAGAATTTCAAAAGGAATAGTACTTTTCCAACCTCATTATGTTGGGAGTGTGCTCAAGAGATTTAATGTACTTAAAGAAGTCCTGCGAAAACCCCTATTGAATTAAATTTACACTTAGTAAAAAATATGGGTAAACCAGTGTCACAAGTAAAGTATTCATAGGTTATAAGCAGTCTAATATACACTACGAATTACACTCGATCGGATATAGCATTTGCTATGAATAAACTTAGTAGATTACGAGTAATCCAAATTGTTAGAATTTGCGTTTGACCCGAATTCCTTGTTTGAAGTATTGAAAAATTCTAATTGTAGTGAACATCAAGAAAAAATCAATTTTGGAATGCTATTGTAGTCCTATATCAAGTTGAAATTCTATTTTGGAAACACATTGGGAGTTGAAAATTGATATTAGACTTGAAGAAGAGTTCGGAATGGAGGAAAACACTTTGGAAGCATTTTGGAAGAAATTGGGCCGAGACCTGGTGCCTAGGTGCCATGGTCGCGGTGCATAGGCACTACCTGTAGAATTCCGAGTTTTTTTCATTTTTTGATTTCTACTTCGTTTTGGACTTATATTTTGGGCATTATACTTCATCAACAACTCTACCAAAAGGGTTTGGACATCCCCTACATGTTCCCTATAAATACTAGACTCTTCTATACAATTTTTTGTAACAATTACATGTGAGAAAATAGATTACTAGAATTATAGGATCTATTGTAATTTTCTCTCTTCTTCATTATTCTTGGTGTAATAAAATCTCGTAATTCCTCTGTCATATTTTTGTCTTCTTTTATTCTTTTACTTGATCATATATTTCATTATTATTTGTCATATAACTTCAACATCTTCATCTGGTGATCGACGTCACAACAAGTGGTATCATTCCTAACAAGTGGTATCAAAGTCAAGGTTTAGTAGTTCCGCAAGAGCGCGGTGTTTGATTTGTTCGAAGTTTTTTTTGTGATGGCTTCCATGAAGTATGACATTCCGTTTTTGGATAGAAGCACTAGTTTTTCGCTATGGCGGGTTAAGATGCGTGCAGTACTCGCATAGCTGAATTTGGATGATACGTTGTTGGGTATTGACAGGATGCCAGCAACTTTAACCGCATAAGAGAAATTATGGAAGGATAAGAAAGGCAGTTTCTCACATTCATCTTCATCTATCAAATTCCATTCTTCAGAACGTTTTGAAGGAGAGGTCAGCAGCTGCTTTGTGGTTGAAGTTTGAGCAATTATGCATGACCAAGAGTCTTACAAGCAAATTGCACCTCAAACAGCGGTTAGACTCTCATCGCATGGCAGAAGGAGGATCATTGTAAGATCAACTGTCTGTATTTAAAGAGATCGTCGCTAATTTGGAAACATTGGAAGTTAAGTATGATGATGAAGATTTGACTTTGATCCTATTGTGTTCGTTGCCCGTTTCACTTTCTTCATTTAGAGACACGATCTTATATAGTCGTGATACTCTCACCATTGAAGATGTTTATGATGATTTGTTTTCAAAAGAGAAGATGAAGTATCTAGTTTCTGATACCAGAGATGGATAAGGTCTGGTTGCTCATGGTGGTTCTGGAAAGGACAGATCGAAATCTAAATTCAGTAATCAAATTTGTAACTTCTGCAAGAAAAAGTAGCACTTGAAGAAGGATTGCTACAAGTTACAGAATAAAGAAAAGATGGCTGCAAGTAGACATTTAGATACTTCAGGCGAAGTAGACCTCGTGGAGAACATTGTAAGTATGGAGAGCTCTTAGCTATTTCTGACGTCGAATCTAAATCAGATGATGATTAGATTCTGGATTCAGCGTGTATGTTTCATATGTGTCCTAATAAGGACTTGTTTACTACATATGAAACCGTTTTCAAAGGTGTCGTGGTTATGGGAAACAACACACCTTGTCGGGTTGCTGGAATTGGTACAGTCAGATTGAAGCTTTTGGATGAAACAATTAGAACACTTGGCCAGGTTCGACGTGTTCCAGATTTGAAGAAGAATCTCATATCTTTGTCTATCCTTAATTCAAAGGGTTATGAGTTATTTAGTGGATGTGGAGTTTTGAAGGTTTGTAAGGATGCCCAAGTTATATTGGAGGGATAGAAAAGGTCTCAGTTATACATCTTGCAAGGTCATGTAGAATTCGAAAGTGTCAATCATGTTCAGTACCGTGGTGGACATTCAGTATGGTACAATACCTTTAGGAGCTCATAAATGGTCAGATTTGAAGAATACAACTCGGTGGAGTTTTGAAGACATGGATAATACCGCTTTACCACCATCACCTGCAGTTCCTTTGTATTCAGTTGCTAGAGTTAGACCCAATAGAATAAGGTATGTGGATGTTGATTTTGTTGAGCATGCTTTAAGTGAAAAAAAAGGTGTTCAATCTAACAATGAGCCTTCATTATAAGCATTTGGTAATGATTTTACTTTGGGGTGTGTTATAGCCCATTTTGGTTAATTCAAAATCATTATGATTTTTTGGAATTTGAGATAATTCTGTAGAGTAGTACTTGGATTCATTGGAAGAGGTGGGGTATTTTGTGTCTGGTTGGAGAAATTTTTTTTTATTGTTGAAGAAGCCAATTCATTCTTTGGTGGAATTCGTGTCAAGGTAGAGATTGTTAGAATTTGGGTTTGACCCGAATTCCTTGTTTGAAGTATTGAAAAATTTTAATTGTAGTGAACATGAAGAAGAATTCAATTTTGGAATGCTATTGGAGTCCTATATCAAGTTAAAGTTCTATTTTGGAAGCTCATTGGGAATTGGAAATTGATATTAGACTTGAAAAAGAGTTCGGAATGAAGGAAAACACTTTGGAAGCATTTTGGAAGAAATTGGGCCGAGACCTAGCGCCTAGGCACCAAGGTCTCAACGCCTAGGCGCCATGGTCGCGGCGCCTAGATGCCAGCCCCAACACCTAGGCGCTAGGGTCCAGCTCCTAGGCGCTACCTGTAGAATTTCGAGTTTTTTCGTTTTTTGATTCCTACTTCGTTTTGGACTCATATTTTGGGCATTATACTTCATTAACAACTCTATCAAAAGGGTTTGGACATCCCCTACATGTTTCCTATAAATACTAGGCTCTTCTATACAATTTTTTGTAACAATTACATGTGAGAAAATAGATTACTAGAATTATAGAATCTATTGTAATTTTCTCTATTTTCCATTATTCTTGGTGCAATAAAATCTTTTAATTCATCTGCCACATTCTTGTCATCTTTTATTCTTTTGCTTGATCATATATTTCATTATTATTTGTCATATAATTTCAATATCTCAATTCGGTGATTGACGTCACAACAAGTGGTATCAATCCTAACACAAATTATGATCATTGGAAGGCTTTGATTGGGTCTTAGGTATTTCAAACATACCGTAACTTTTGGATTACACTTCACAAAATATACAATGATATTGGAAAGATATTATGATGCGAATTGGAAATCCGACATGATGGATTCAAAATCTACTAGTGGTTATGTATTTAGCATTAGTGGGGGCTACTATATCATGGAAGTCTACAAAACAAACTTGTATAGCTCGATCAACAATGGAATCGGAGTTTATGGCTTTGGACAAAGCAAGTGAAGAAAATATTCTGTTGAGTTCGTTGTAGCCTTATAGTTAGGGCTGGGCAAAATGTCCGAACCGAATCGAACCGAACCGAACCGGAACCGAACCGAACAAAACCGAACCGAGCGGGTTTTTTGAAATGAAATACCCGAACGGGTATCCGAATCGAGAACCGAATGGTTTGGTTCGGTTCTCGGTTCTAGACCCAGAACCGAAGAACCGAATAAGAACCGAAATTTTTTTTTTTAATATTGGATAAATCAAATTCTTTTATTTTTTCTAAATAAATTAATAATTTTTTTCTTATTAAATCTTATTAGTTGAACAATTTAGAGTTTATTTATGTTTGTTAGTTGTGTTTTTTTCAATTTTTTCTTGTATAGTCTCTTAATAGTTAGTATGGAAAGTCAAGCAACTGATTATTATATTAAATAGTTGGTAAGTATTATCAATACTTTAAAATATTTTATCTTTATTACTTCTAATTTATATTTCATTTTTATATAGACTTGAATGTTTGAAGCAAATGAATTATTGATATGAATTATCGAAGTTTTGTTAGTAATATTTACTTTTTCGTATTTGTATTTGACAACTTATTATTTATATGTTATTAAATTAGATTACGTTAATTTGTAAAAGTTAAAATTGAACTTGGTATTTATATATACTTTTTGTTATTAATATTAGTATCTACTTTCAAGTGTATTTATGTAGTATTATTTTAAATGTTAAAAAATTTAATTATAGTACGGAACCGAACAGAACCGAACCGAACCGAACCGAACCCGAACGGTTCCAAAATTATATTTGGAACCGACGGTTCCATTTACTAAATACCCGAAAATTTCTGGAACCGAAAAAAACCGAACCGAACCGAACCGAACCGACCCGCGCCCACCCCTACTTATAGTTTGACATACTTCTACTACAAAGAAATAATCTGTTGTATATTGGAAGACAATTGTCGTTACTCCATTAGCTTCGTTACGAGGCAAATTTATCTTAAGGAAAGAGTGTTTTCACTTGCCTTGGATACTTTCATCTATTCTTCTTCTTCATTTCTAATTTTTTTTTATTCATCCAAGTTGTTACTTTGTTCATGTGATGTTAAACTTGTCCTTTGATTTCCACATACAAAAAAAAAAAAAAAAATTATACCATACTCCCCAATAGTTAAAATATAAGCATATAACCATTTATTTCTTTCCTCATCGTTAATTCAATTGATATCAATTGTTAATCAAATGAGATGGCTCAAGGCTAATACTACAAAGACGACTCTTGGTCTATTTTCCATGATTACGAACTTCTGTTAGCGATTTAGACATTATGGAATACTCGAACAAACTTATGAGGGGCTAAAGTCTCGAATATTTAAATTGAATGGCTCAAATGAACTTGTCGACGAGCCTGAACCCTACCTTAGTATGTGGTTATATCTATTGGTACTGTTGAATCTGAGCAGAACTAGTTATATTGATGGCATCAGACGGGAATTATTGTTAGTATTCACAAGGAAAATGGAAAAGATTTGGATAGTAATAGTTACTTTGAAATAGTAGCAGAGGTTTTATGGGATCGATTGTTTCAAATAATAATTGAAGTTGAAACATTATGCCCCTGTTTGGCACCCATTCTTATCTCATTCGCATTCTCATTTTTTTCTCTTTTTTTCATTTCAACCACACATTCTCATAATAAAATAATATTACACACAAATCTAAAACTTTTCATAACTTTTCAACCACACATTCTCCCATCAATCATTATTCCAAAAATTCTATACTCCAAAAAATGGGTATCAAACACCCTCTATATTTGACATGCCTCATATGCGCCACTCTAGTGTCGTGCAACTTCTTTTCAACTAGCCATCCAATTTTATGATGGTCGAATTAACTGCCGATCCTCCCAATAGTGGTTGGTTTTGGCATGTTTACAATGAAAGAATTCCTACATATAAACATGCAAGTCAAGAGAAAGAATACAAGTCGATATTCAGAAAATAGACAATCTAACAAATGAGTTATACAAAGCCAAACTATTTGAGAAAACCGAAAAAAGATCACTCTATGCTTCCCCTGGGGAGTAGTTGTCTCCTCTATTGATCTCAAGGTAAGGAACCAAGAGAGGACTCTTCGAAAGAGAAAGCAGAGGTCAAAAGCTCTAATTTCTCTTTTGTCCCTCCTTAGTCGGACACCCGACTTCAATTTGGCTCGTCCCCATCTTGGTAAACCTCGCAGTGCCTTCAGCTATGCAACAATATTCTCTTAAACTCCACCACCAAGGAAAAAATGCAAGCTGTACGAGTATGGTTATTCTACCAGCAATAACACGTCTATTTCTTTTGTAGACATGATCTTCTAATAATCGAAGTGATTGCATGTCAATAGACCATGCTCACAAGGATTTATACCACTTGTCTATGCCTTTAGGTATGAACTTTGTGTCTAACCATTAAAAATTTTTAAATGGTCACCTTTTGAATTTTGAAGTTATACATTCTCTAATGTTTGTTCTAAAATTTGTCGAAGATGAAATTATCCCGAAGGTTGCTTGCAGTAAATGGATCTTTTCAAATCCACTCTATCACCCCTCTTCAACTCAGATGTATAACAACAATAGAATCACATCATTTGAAATCATGAAAAGTTAATTCAGTGGCAGACATAGACATTTTGAGTTAAGAGGGCACAATCAGTGTTTTGAAATGGATGGTTTCTCTTATGATTTTCAATTTAAAAACAAAAATCTTTTTAAAGTTGGTGGATCACGTGAGGCAAATATCCTGACAATCAATGTGTTTGCTGATATCTCCTTGAACACATCGCGAAGATTGTACTTCATTAATTAGTCCCGATATTACTAATTGTTACTAGTTAAGTTTTCAATTGTATCCTCTTCATACTTGTCTAGCTATACATTTAATGTTCTTTAGTCAACTTTAATATGATGAAAATGTCAATTCAATAATGGCGAAGGATCGAAAATTTCAATAATCAAATGCTCATGCGCAATGCACGCCTTTCACATTAATCCAGGTGATTTGGTGCACGATTATCGATTTGAAGGTCGTCCTCTTCTCGGCCAAGCCAGTTAGGGGCTTGTTTGTGATAGTAACCCAAAAACATGAACTTAATGCAAGGTGAATATTGGCGAATTGGTTGCAACTTCAATTCCATAAAGAATATCCTTCATCTTGGCTAATAAAAAACGTATTTTTCCACCGTGCTATAAACTTCCTTAGGTTCCAATTTCACTTATCAAAAAATATTAACAGAGGTTGACGATTTTCGAGTTAACACTTACTAAGTAAAAATTTAAAATAAAGACAACGATTAACATAGATAGTTGTGATAGGGGCACGAGTTTAATATTAGATGGCAGTCCGATGATCTCATAATGGCTTCAACGAGCTGATATCGAAAAATATTGGACAATTATCCATACATTCGTGTCTCCTATTGATACTTCTCGTTTCTATAATAATTATGGTAGTTCAAACTTTACATGTAGGTACAATCAATGCTACGACCCATGGAATGAAGTTGGCGATGGTTTGTGTATCGCCTAGAAAATGACCTTGGTATTGATGATAGCAACGAGTGGACTTTCATGACAGATCGTCAAAGGGCCTTCAGAATGTGCTTGACGATTTGTTTCGGCTACTGCACATCAATTCTGTGTGAGGCACATGTATCAAAACTTTTTCAAAGCAGGTTTCAAAGATCAAATTTCGAAGAACTACTTGTGGAGAGCTACAGGTATCAATTATAGCAGATTATTTGATCTGGATGCAACAAATCAGATAGGTGTACGAAGAAACACACGGTTGGTTGATGAAAAGGGATCCATAGAGTGGAGCAAGTCTTACTTTCAGGATACAGTGGAGCAACGTCTTTTTGAATAATGGTTGAGGTTTTCAATAAGATGTTGATGGATGACTGAGAGAAATCAATACTTACAATGCTAACTTCCATTCAATTTACCTACATGAAGAGACCACAAGAAATGAGGGATAAGATGAAGGCCTATTAAAAGGGACTTTATGACCTAAGATCAAAAGAAAATTGGCGCGGAACACTGAGTTGTTAGATGGATGTGACATTGATTGGTGTAAAGGACAAAGTATCAATGAAGAGTGGAGGCGGGCAGTATGTGGTAGACTTGGAACAACGAACATGTGCCTATCGACAATGGGAACTAATAGGGATCCCAAGCTGTTACATGAGTTGCGGTTAGGACATGAGAAATCAGTCGAAGGATTATATGGAGGGTGCTATTCAGTGGAGAAGTATCTTGCTTGCTATGAAAACATACTCAATCTGATGAACATATCTTCTCTTTGGCCGACTGTGGATGTTCCTCCAATCTAAGCTCCTAAATGGGTGGATAAACAAATGATAGTGAGATAAAAAAAAAAAAAAAAGGGGACGGGGAGAAGGTGTTAAGAATTGGGGTTCCATCTTAAAAGGTCCCTTAACATGCCCCGCAAGATGGTAGCTCATTTGAGCAAACTAATCTTGAAATTCACGTGCTCATTTTAGAGTCTTGACGGGATCGAATCGCTCGTTGAAACATAATGGGCTCTAATACCATATTAGAAAGGATATTGGGCCTAATTCAACCTAACAAAATTGGCTTGTTAGGGGAGGATTGCCTTCACCTTATTAAGTGGATCTTGTAAATATCACCGGCCAATGTGGGATTCTAATACGTCCCCTCATACACAGCGTGGATCATGTCAAACAACTATAAACAAATCGATATTGGGTGCACCCAATATTGCAAAACTGGGTCTGTTCTGATACCATATTAAGAATTTGGGTTCTATATTAAAAGGTCAACCTTATTAAGAGAGGTAGCCCAATATCTTTATTAATTGGTCTGTGTCAACATCATTTATCGATGTGAGATATATATCCCTTAACATGTCCCCGCAAAATGGTGGCTCATTTGAGCAGACCAATCTTGAAATTCAAGTGCTCATTTTAGTCTTAACGGGATCGAATCGCTCGTTGGAGTATAATGGGCTCTGATACCATGTAAAACAGTTTAAGATTCTCTCAATTTTGTATTACTACTCTATATGAAAGATATTACACACACTTTACAAGAGTTCATATGAGAGAATAAATACACGATGACAAGAGCTAATCTAAGTAAGTGTCCTAGAATTAAGGCAATTGATTACAGAGTATAAACATGGAAAATATTGGCTGTTACTTCTTTGAGTGAAAGCTAAGAATCAGTCATTTTGTTGCGTAATTTGAGAGATCGTCTTGATTGGAGGATGTTTCCTTTACATAGAGTCGACTTCCTCTAACGAGAATTCGATCCCCACCTTCGAAAACACCCACCACCCGATTTCCACTCCACTATCCCCAACCGATATTCCTTTTATTGCTCTCAACATCTCTGCTCAAATAAATGAAAAAACTCACACAATCAACCTTCCCTCAATGGCGTGCCCAGTTTGAAGCCCTCCTCATTGGCTACAACCTCCTTGATTATGTCACAGGTGACAAACCTGCCCCCTCCCCCGAGTGATCTTCCCACTATCAATCCACAAAAAACCCACTGGATCAAGCAAGATAAACTTATCATCAGTGTCATTTTGGCATCCACTACCTCCACAATTACCCCATTCATTTCCACTGTAAAAACATCCCAACATGCATGGCAAAAATTGCATACCGTGTATGCGAGCAAATCTCACACTCAGGCCATGCAATTGAAGGAGGAACTAACAATGATTAAGAAGGGGAATCAGACAGTTCAAGAATACATGCACACTGTCAAGGCTCTTGCCAACGAAATCTCCCTCATCGATCACCCAATTGCAGGCGATGATCTCCCCTTGTACATCCTAAATGGACTCGGCAGTGATTTTCTCGAAATCGCGGCACCCATACGAGCATGCGAAAAGTCGCTCACGTTCGATAAACTGCATGATCTTCTTGTAGGGCATGATGCCTACCTCCGACGCCTTGAAATCACCACACAGCAATGGTGGCTTCGGCCAACTACTCCAATCGACGTCCTTTTTCTTCCTTCGGCGACCAACACTTTAAAGGTAACTCCAAAAACGGGTTTGGCCGAAACGGGGGTTCCTCATGCTAAAAATTCAATCAGGGCCCTTTTCACCCTTCTAGAGACCCAAATATTTCCAAGAGGTCCAATTGGCAGCGCCGATACACTCCAAAGTGCCAAATTTGTGATGAACTGGGCCACATTGTAAAAAATTGTCCTCAACTGCGATTCGCTGAGCCTACTGCCAGTTATGTCGCCACTTCGCCTGCCAAAAACAAAAAATGTCTTATTGATTCCGGAGCTTCCCACAACATTACTGGTGATTTGGCTAATTTATGCATTCACTCTGAGTACGATAGCACTGGTGAAGTTGTCATTGGCGACGGTTCAGGTTTGCATGTCTCGCACGTTAGCTCCCTGGTTGTCAACTCACCCACATGCACTTTTCATTTAAATGACACTCTTTGTGTTCCTAATATTCGCAAAAATCTCATTTATGTCCATCACTTTACCTCACAAAATAATATTTTTGTTGAATTTCATCCCTTGTTTTTTCTTGTTAAGGACAAGATCACGGGGGTTGTTCTACTTAAAGGTGCATGTGAAAATGGCGTTTACACTCTCTCGGAATCACTGATGCAAGCTTCTCCAAAAATGGTTGCCATTGTGCATTAACGGATCTCAATAAATGGGTGGCACAAGTGTCTTGGACATCCCTCTCAAAAAATCATTCATCACATTGTCAAGAATTTTTCTCTTACAATAATACAAGAAAAACATAGTTCTCATCTTTGTACCTGTTGTTCTATTAATAAAGCGCACAAACAACAATTTCGGACTAATAGCCTTCAAAGCTCTGCACCTCTTGATTTAATTTATACTGATGTTTGGGGTCCCTCCAATACCATTGGTGTTGATGAATCAAAGTATTATTTGATTTTGGTTGATCATTTTACAAAGTATATTTGGTTTTATCCAATGGAAACCAAATCTGGAGTAAGCATGATATTTCCTCAATTCAAACTTCTTGTTGAAAGGCAATTTCAATCAAAAATCAAAAGTGTCTACTCGGATAATGGTGGTGAATTTGTTGTCTTAAAAACATATTTTTTATACATGGCATAAGTCATTACACCACGGCTCCTCACATACCACAACAAAATGGTGCATCCGAGCATCGTCATCGACATTTGGTAGAAATGGGTCTTACCCTTTTACATAATGACTCTTTACCTCTATCATATTTGCCTCATGCCTTTTCAACGGCCATTTACCTAATCAACAGACAGCCAACTTCTCTCCTACATAACAAATCCCCTTTTGAAGCATTATTTCATGCCCCCCACCCCCAACTATCTTAAACTAAAAAAATTCGGGTGCCTATGTTTTCCTCTCCCCAAGCCCTATAACACACATAAATTGCAGCCCAAGGCAACATCATGTTTGTTTGTGGGCTATTTCCCAACCCAAAATGCATATAAATGTCTTGACTCACAAACTTATAAACTATATTTATCTAGGCACGTTTTGTTTGACGAGAGTCAAACCCATCCACTCCTCCGTTCAGCTGAAACACATGTACCAGCCATGTCCATTTCGCCTAAATCAGCCGTGCCGCTCATGCCTTTGCCGCAACCGCCGTCAATGCCAACGAGAGGTAACGTCATTTTTGCCTCATCTCTAGGCAACTATTCCAACTCATCTTCTTCTCCTTTTCGAGAAATGCAATCCCTAAATTCATGCCCTCATTTCTCTCCATCGCATGAGTCCCTGCATTTTTACTCCGATTCACGCATCAATCATCTCTCAGAACCCATGACTGTCCAAGATAACCATCACAGCCCCTCTCCACAGCCTCCTTTCCACCTTACTCACATCATGACCACTCGGTCAATGAATAACATTCATAAGCCCAAATAGTTCAATTCTGTGACCTCATGCGTCATGGCACTTGGGATCTTGTTTCCCCACCCAAAAATTGAATCCTATTGGATGCAAATGAGTATTCCGTGTGAAACGAAAATCGGATGGTTCAGTTGATCGTTTCAAAGCGAGGCTTGTCGCTAAAGGATTTAATCAACGAGAAGGGTTAGATTACAAAGAAACCTCCAGCCCAATTGTAAAACCTGCAACCATTAGGACTGTCTTAACAGTGGCTGTCATGCAGGGGTGGTCATTAAGACAATTGGATGTTAACAACGCTTTTTTGCATGGTCCTTTATTGAAACCGTTTATATGATATAACCCCTGGGATTCAAAGATATCACCAAGCCGAATCATGTGTGCAGGTTACGAAAGGCTATATATGGCCTTAAAGAGGCCCCAAGAGCTTGGCATTCAGCACTTAAACTGGCAATTATGGAACTTTGTTTTCAAAATTCTAAAGCTGACTCATCTCTCTTTATCTATTCCTAGGATTCTGTTATATGCTATTTATTAGTATATGTCGATGATTTGGTTATTACTGGAAATAATTCTTGCTTTGTGTCTAAGATTGTTGCACGGCTTGGTAATCGGTTTTCCTTAAAGGACATGGGACAACTTCATTTTTTCTTGGACATGGAGGTTATTTCTACAAAATCTGGATTTTTTTGTCTCAACACAAGTATATTCGAGACCTATTGTCCAAAACTAATATGACTGGTGCTAAAGATGTCTCCACCCCGTTGTCCACCACCACGTCACTCAAATTGGTTGATGGTACTTCGTCTACTAACAGTACAGAGTTTCGAAGTGTCATTGGTGCTCTTCAATACCTGTCCCTGACCCGACCGGATATCTCATTCTCTATAAATAAACTTTCTCAGTTTATGTACAGGCCTACAATGACACACTGGACAGCTGCAAAGCGACTTCTTTGCTATTTAAAGCACACTATATTTTATGGACTTCACATCAGAAAAAACTCCAACCTTAAACTCCTTACATATTCGGATGCGGATTGGGCGGGCAACTATGATGATAGAACCTCCACCTCTGCATACATTTCATTCCTTGGTGTCAATCCTATCTTTTAGAGTTCAAAGAAGCAAAGGGCAATAGCCCGTTCATCCACTGAAGCAGAATATAGAGCACTTGCAAATGCAGCCTTCGAGATATCATGGCTTCTCTCATTATTTAAGGAACTCGGTCTGCCTTTATTTGGACGCCCCAAGCTGCTCTATGATAATTTGGGTGCGACTTATTTCAGTTTTAATCCGGTCCAACACTCTCGAATGAAACACATTCAGATTGATCTTCATTTTGTCTGGGATATGGTTCAACGTAGGGTTCTAGATGTTCATCATGTTAACACTCAGGACCAGCTGGCTAATCTTCTCACAAAAGGCATCTCATGCAAAAGGACAGAAATTCTAAGGGACGAGATTGGCCTTGTCGATGGCAACTCCATCTTGCGGGGGCGTATAAAGGAAGCATCCTCCAATCAAGACTATCTCTCAAATCACGCAACAAAATGACTGATTCTTAGCCTTCACTCAAGAACATAACAGCCAATATTTTCCATGTTTATACTCTGTAATCAATTGCCTTAATTCTAGGACACTTACTTAGATTAGCTCGTCATTGTGTATTTATTCTCTCATATGAACTCTTGTAAAGTGTGTAATATCTTTCATATAGAGCAGTAATACAGAATTGAGAGAATCTGAAACTGTTTTACAAAGGGAACGAAAGAGGATCATATTCACCATTCACAAAGGAAGTCTAACTATCAAAAAAGGGACAGGCCATGATGACGTGTTCCGTCTGTGACGGGCAAGAGCATGACAACAGATATCACTTAAAGGCCAATGCTCCAAACATTCTCATCTTCTATTCATTTTCAACCACACATTCTTTAATAAAATAATATTTTCCATCATATCAATAACTTTTCTTTCTTTTTTAACCACATATTCATCACATCATTAAAAAAAAATGCATTCTCTCCTAAAAAATGTGTATCAAACAAAATAAATATAAATGTCTTCTCCATTTCTTCCTACCTTCTTGTCGTTACTTCTTCCATTTAGGAGTGGTTCAACACATCCCTGGAGCTGTTTGTTCTGAAAGAGAGCAGACCCGGACGTCTTGGAGGAAACTAACTCCGGACAGAGGATGTGTCGGACAGTCCACCCAACTGGATTGATTTTAGCATTCTGGTGAATTTTTTTGATGGTTTTTGGATGGTTGTTTTACATGGTGTATTGTTTGGCTGAATGTAATTAGTAGATGCTGAATTTTGGTTTCATAATGTTTGCTTGTCGTTGGACATTTGAAGTTTAATCATAACTTTTTGAATGGTACTTCATTAAAATTTAGTTTCACGTATCAATGTTGGATTGGAAGATCTTATTTTGGGGATTCAGATATGGTCCTATAATTATTTTATATACTTGTTCTTTAGAGGCTTTTATTCATGAGGGCACATAAAGCTTTGAAGAAGATTTTCATCCCATTTGGGCCACCTTTTTATCTCATTAAAATAAAAACTATGACCGTTATCCATCATATCAACATTTAAATTCAAATTTTCTATTTCTTGTGTAGACCCCAATAACGACTATATTTTTCATTCTCTTTCTACAATAAAGTGGTTCAAACAGGGCCCAGTAAGTTATAGTAATTGCTGAAAGAAAATTTTCAATCAGCTAATAAGCTTAGAAATCGATTGGTCATGCAGCTATGCTTGTGAAAATATAATGAAAAATTTTGAGAATATATTATACATTTATACTTCGCCTTGCAGAATCAGCAATTTATCAGTTGCAAAATTCAATAAACGGTTTCTCAGGGAAATGAACAATAATCGTTTTTATAAGTTCAATGGCCAAAGTTTGACATCTATCAAAATATAATGAGTAATCCAAAACGTTTTTCAAAATTTAGTGAGCAATCGAAAATGTTTTATGAAGTTCAGTAAGCATTTGTAGAAGTTTTCTTACGTGGCAATTTGGTAACAACGTTTGGCGTCACATGTGAGTTCTGTCAGCCACGTCACAAATTCCATTAGATATTTGAAACGGATGTTATGTCAATGAGTAACGTCCAACATTTGAATAAATTTAGTGGTCTCAACATCTTAAATTTAAGTAATCAATCGAAAATATAGACAGAAGTTCAGTAATTATTGAAACAAAATTAGAATCATGCTACAAGTACATTAAGTTTCACATCAAGTTTTACATTGTTCCACATGGCGCTATCACATTGGACAGTTTTTGAATTTAACACACTTTCCCTCCAAACCGTTTTTGAATATGCACACAATGTCAAATTTCGTGTAAAGCAAAGAATGTACAAATAGCATTATTCACAAAATTAACTAGTCAAATTGTCCCTTCACCTTACCATTAGGCTTTGTTTGAGCCTCATTTTCCACAACCCTTTTTTTAAAAATTTATTTTTAATCGCACATTTTTTCATAAAATAAACTTATTTTCAATCGTACATTCTTCTGTAAAATTTTCTTCCATATAATAATTTTACGCTTACTAGAAAAAAGGTACTATTTTCAAATACATTTCTCCCAAAAATAAAATAAAATAAATATTGCTCAAACAAGTTTTAGCCCCCATTTGACACCCAATAATTTCTCATTCTTATTTCCATTCTCATTCTCATTTTTCATTTTAACCACACATTCTCCAAATAAAATAATATTACATACAAATCAAAAACTTTTCATCACTTTTTCACCACACATTCTCACGTTAATCCCTATTCTAAAAATTAGATTCAAACACACATCTAATTTTATAGCATTGCCGTGGTTCATTTCCCTTCCAGACTCTACCCCGTCTCCCATTTTCTTTGATCGACTGTTAAATTCCCCATTCAAAACGTAGATAGAGAAACAGAGATGTCGAAGACTCTGGTGCAGCCGATTGGGCAGAAAAGATTGACAAACGTGGCAGTTGTTCGCCTCAAGAAACACGGAATCCGCTTCGAAATTGCTTGCTACAAGAATAAAGTCCTCTCGTGGCGGTCCGGCGTGTATGTTTTTTATGTTCTGATGATGATTCGCATATACTACGTCTTGAGCTCTGTATTTGAGTTATATTTGTGTAAATTTGACCTTAACCTATGGAAATTTGGAAAACCAGGTCTAATTTTGAATTAAGTTTACTCTAACTATAATTTTAGCGTCACTGACATGCTTTATGTTATTATTAGTGCAAGTTCTGTGTTTGAATTAGTCCCGAATTTTGACGTTAATAGTTGGATATTGGGGAAGACCCAGTACTAGTCATGAGTTAAGTTTGCTCTAATTTTAATTGAAGTGTCTGATTAACATCTGTAGATTACGAAATAATTATAATTATCGCCATGCTCTAATTTCTATAATATTTGTAGATTATGAAATCGTTTTTTTTTTTTTAACTTTTATTAAGGTGTTATTACTTTTATTCTAGTTTATGAGTAAAAGAAACTTAGGGTCTTGGACACATTTTGATTTGAGATTAATTAGTCATGACATGTTGTTTTTAAAATATGGCTTCTGGAGAATCCAGTTCAGATTTGGATTAATTTTCGTCTGATATTTATTTTAGTGTCTTGTTTCCATGCCGAAAATAAAATGATGATATTATAACTAACTATTCAGTGAACTGACATTTTTTAACAGTTAAAATGATTTCGTACTATAATTAGTGCTTCGAAATTTTGGGATTTGTTTGTTGGGGTTTTCAATAGTTTTGTTTGACCGTAAGCTCAATGTAAGAATTGAAATAATGATGTTGGTGAGATTTTGTAACAGAGAGAAAGACTTGGATGAAGTGTTGCAGTCACACACTGTTTATTCAAACGTTTCGAAAGGCGTTCTTGCTAAGTCAAAAGATTTATCAACGGCATTTGGGACAGATGATCAGGAGAAAATATGTTTGGAGGTTAGTATAAATCCATTTCTTTGTTATATGAATCCTTTTTTCAGATTCAATTAAGACTCACTTTGATGATTTTTTGAATCAAAGGATATAGTTTATCTTTCTGAGTCAATTTATTGGCATTGAAAATTTGTGTATTAAAGGATACAATTCATCTTCTGAATTGGTTAATTTCATATCTATATGAATAATGCACCTGAAGCATGCATCTGTATAAATATATTCTCCTCTAAAGAGGGAAAGCCCAGTCAAGTGTATGATAGTGATATAATTTGCAATTGCAGATTTTGGATAAAGGAGAGCTACAAGTTGCAGGGAAGGAAAGGGAGTCACAGTTATCGAGTCAGTTTAGGGATATTGCTACGATGGTAATGCAGAAGACCATCAACCCTGAAACACAACGTCCTTATACCATAAGCATGATTGAGCGGCTTATGCATGAAATTCATTTTGCAGTTGATCCACATAGCAGTTCAAAGAAACAGGTACGTTCAGGTGGTACTTAAAAGTTTTAGTTTCCAGAGTCGATTTTTTATTAATAGATTTCACTCTTTTTCCTAGCCAAATCTTTAGGTGGATATACTGCCTATATAACATCCATTTTCTGAAAATGCCTTTTCCTTCTCATTTTGAAGTTAAAATATATATTTTTTTAATTAACCTTGATTTTTCCATCTGTGAATTTCAATTTAGTTTGCTTCTTAACTTCAACAATAAATATATGTACTTCTGAATTGGGGCCAAGTGTTTGTAACTAACATCTGTTGCATCTTGCTGCTTGAGGCATGAACTGCGTGCTTAATTGAACTCATTGCATCTGGGATTCTGGACTTAAAACTCGTTGAAATTACTTTTTGAACAAGCTAATAGTTGATGTTATTATGATAATCTACAGGCATTAGAAGTCATTCGCGAGCTCCAAAAGCACTTCCCCATCAAACGTTCCCCTATGAGGCTACGACTTACTGTACCCAAACAGAACACCTCATCACTCTTTGAAAAGATTAATGATTGGAGTGCTAGCATTGTTTCAAGAGATGAAATTGGAAGTCAGTTTTCTCTTGTAAGTCTGAGATCTCAACCTGCAAATACTATCCACATGTTTGATAAAGATTTTTTGATTAGTGATTCTTTGAAAAGTATGTTTTTCGGTGAATATGTGGTTAAAAAGTAAGAAAAGTTATGAGGAAACATGAAAAATGATTTTTTGGGAGAATGTTGGTTGAAAATGAATGTGGGAGTCAAGTAATTCTCAAAAGATAAAAATCAAACTAGGGCTAAATTTGTGGATATGCTTGATAAGATTGCATGTATCCTCTACATTTACAGTGTGAAATATGATTTTTTTGATTTTCATCATAAAATATTTTCATTTCGGGTTTAATTTAATTCAAGCGTTTTTTTTTTCCTGCTGAACAATAATCTTGATTTAGGTTATTCAACAAATAATAATATTTATGAAGGATACGATAGAATTTTATGCAAATTATCTTTTCATAATCAAAGGAAGAATAAGATAAATTTAATCATTGCCTTGGATTGAGTGGGTGTTAGGCTTATCCTGTATCTAGATCTATTTAAAACCCTGTATCACAATTTGTTTGAAGGCCTGTTGTTTTTCATAACATTTAAGCCCCTGTTTGGTTTGGATTAAAAACCAATTAAAATTTCAAATCAAAGTCAACAGTTAATTTTAACAACACATTTCATTGGACCAACAACTTTTCAACCACACATCTCATCAACTTTTATCAAAATCTACTAAAAACATGATTTTAATCTCTACCAAATAGGGGCTAAGTATTCCCAACTAAAACTTGCTTTCCACCACTCCTTTCCTCTTATCTTCCAGAGCTTCCATGGTTCCAACGAACCCCTCTGTTCCCATCTGATACCAGGACCATACCCTTGCTATTCTCCATCTGCCTGCTTCCCACTAGTCCACCCTGTTTCACCGTTTGAATGCTCCTTACCCTTCCCAAGCTCTCACCCTGAATCCCCCTTCACTCAAGCATCCTCGGAATAAAAAATTATAGTGAACACCACAACCAGTCTCAAACTGTACTGTTTAATTGACCGTGGATTCTACATCCACTCGAACTGGATCAACTCTCTTCCCCTCACCTTTTTCATGACATGGCCAAATGCAGTATGCACATAGGTTTACCTATATTTCATTTGGCCACGTGCTTTACATATTAATAAAATACACACAGGCATAGGGGTCATCAGTCATGTATGTGTTTATGAATAACATATATCTAGGTAAGCAACTTTGCCTTTTGGTGCTTGACTTCTTTTCTGTGTCATCTCCTTTAATTATATCTTCACCCATACTATACTTTGATTTAAGAATGGGATATTACTGCTGCTGATTTATGGACCTATTTTTTCAAGTCCATTTTCCTATTGGAGCTTAAACTTTCTTGTTATGGCACAGATTTGTGAACTGGACCCAAGTTCTTTCCGCAATTGTGATGCTTTGGTGAGGAATCTGCAAGGGAGATTGGAAATTCTCGCAGTGAATGTCCAAGTAGATAGTGACACCCAGGTGGATCATTACGATGATCATGAAGATGAAACATCCACTGTTCACAAGGATCCTGCAGTTCCTGTTATGCAACTGAGCGAGAAACTGCAGCAGCAGGGAATTTCTGTTAAAAATGGGAATTCTCAGGGAGAGGCCAAGCTGAACAAATGCAGCACATGCAATGCTTTGATAGGCAATGCAAAAGATTACAGAGAGCACTTCAAGAGCGATTGGCATAAACATAATTTAAGGAGAAAAACAAGGCAACTCCCTCCGCTTACTGCAGAAGAATGCATGGCTGATATGGAACTGGGTGACTCAAAGGCCGATTTAGAGGAATACTCATTTTGAGATGGCACCAATTTTTCTTGTTCCCTGGTATAGTTTTGTTCTTTTCCAACACTTGTTTCCAAGGTGTGTAATGGATAGCAATATGGTTCCTGGTGATGTTTGTTTTAATTGTTTACCCTTTCTATTATATCAGCATCATGATTAATGACAGGTATGTTGTGAAAAATATCTTTTATGTTCGGAAAAGAAGGATAATAAACAGCATAAATTGGTTTCCTATCATATTCTTAGTTCATTCGAGGAAATTGCACCATTGTTTCCCAACCTAATACCTTCATAGCAAGTTGATTTTTGACAGAATTAATGTTCAATAACACGAATGGTCTAAATCTTTGTTAAATCGCTACGTAGCATTTGGATGTTCAATGTTATGAAGTTCAGATATTCTTTTCAATACAGAATGATCTAAAATTTTAAGGACGCCTTGTAGTTTAACAAGGATTTGAATGGTTAATGTTATCATAGATTTGATTGTGCAGCTAATGATGAAATGTTTCAGTCTAAATCCTTTGCCGATGAGGGCTCAAAATCCTTCCTTGCACGTTCCTAGGAACTCAGCAAATTGAATGGATACTGTACATGTCTTGAAGCAGTGAGATGCAGTTCTCTCATCATTTAGTTAAGGAACTAATTTCCTATTAGAGCAATAGGTGGAGGACCAATTGTATCATTTAGCACAATCGGTTGGTAGAAAGTGCAAGAAGCTCTTTGCGTTGGAGGAGTGGCTTTTCTTTGCCATATCACAAGGCCTTCAGGTGCAAATTGCTGAGAGTTATTCTTTCCGACTTGTCCAGAGTCTAAAATTGCCAAATAAACGTTCTTAATGCTTTTACCCCCCATTTATTCCATGGACACTCAAAAATAAAGGAAATAGAAGTCGCGCAAAACTTTGACCCTTCAGTGATGATTCTTCTTTCCCATTTGTTTTTCCGTCATGGGGCTGTTTTGTCTGAAAAGTAGCCTCTTTTCTTTCATCTGTGAGACGAGTCTATAATTCACCCTAGGATCTGTTAGATATTTTTCATCATTTTACATGTATTATCTTTTGTTTTGCGAATGTTTTGCCGCTCCGACTAGTGTTTGCCGCTACGCAACGGGGATCGACCTGCCCGGTCAGGTCGCGGGGGTCGAGGGAGCAGCGCCCCCCGTGGGGGCTCGGGGGCAACGCCCCCGAAAGAGAATTTTATTTTCAGAAGTTTTTGAATAGGTATGTTTCTTCCAACAGATGCGTCCATTCATTTCAAGGGACACACCTATTTAAAAGGTTGCCTCCATTTCTATATCATCTGGACGAATTCTCATTTGCAAGATACTTTTAAAAAATTTCTATTCTTCTATCTTTCTCTTGGCATCATCAGTTTCTCTATAGAGTGTTTCTTGGTTTGATCAAATAGTCACAATTTGAATCAAACGCCTCCATTGTATCCTGAGAGAGATTTTCTATCATACCCCGGTCGTGACTTTGTTGGAAATGGGAGAAACATCTCTTAAAAGATAACGATTTTCGTGCCTTGGAGTTATTTATTGTTCCAGATTTCCTACATATTTCCCAACAGAATCTTTATTAATGTTCAAATTTGGAGGTGCTTTCTGTCTTTCAAACTTCCCTTCCGGTTTGAGAAATGTGTGATTGGTCACGACCAGCATGATTCAGAGAGCACTTTTAGCGTTCGTTTATGAATAGAAGCTTCCCTATCAAGCAAGAAGGAATTAATTTCTATATGGTCTACACGAACAAGCTAAAGAATAGCAGCACTACATATAAATAAAGTGACCAGATCAAAATTATCACGGACAAACATACAAACTCTCATGTCCTTGTTGAATCGATTCTTGGCAACTCCGGTAAGTTCCAATGTAAGCTGGTGGAGGCAAACTTTCACATAAAATAGTTTACAAATGCTCAAGGAAAGCTGTAATCCGGTTCCAGCAGTCAAGTCACAGTAATGGTTTGTTCAAGGTGGACTGTACAGTATCCAATGCTAGAAGCTAAAATCCTATCTATTTATCCTATCCAAACTACACAACAAACATGCCTCAAGGGTAAGCAGCTGTCACAAACCAGGCAAATTCAAGTTAGAAAAATACAATGTAACTTAAGATGTAACGTTTCAAATCATGAAAAACTATGTTATATATTTTCTTTTCCTATGAATTAGTACAACTGCAAAGAGAAGGGAGGAGTTATCCTTTTTCTTCCATAATGCACTTTATATTCCAGAGGACTAAAGTGAACTCTTGAATTTTCCAACAATCAAGGACAAGCGCAAAGTGAACATTGACCTAATCAGGGAGATGTCTTCCAGTCGAATTGAAGGTTGTTTAAAGCATTAACAGCCCCGAGACCACCAAGTAGTTGGTTTCCCAGATCCTGCTGCTGAATAGCACTTTGGTCTCGTGCCATTGTCATGCCTCCTGCTCTTCCATTCATAGAGTTACTACCCAATGCAGCTCGAATTCCATTGGCCAAGGCAGAATGGCCAAATCCATTGCCTGTATTCCTAAACACTCCACCACCTATACCCGGATTACCATTGGCCACTCCAGTCCTTATACCAGCATTGTCGCTTGTAGACAACATTCCATTAATATTTTTCACATCACTAGCCACGGTCCTAATGCCCGTCATGCCACCCCGACTAAACTGGTTTGATATCATCATGTCGTGTATAATTTTCTGAACAGAGCTTTGTGAATCATTTGCATCTGCATCCCCAGAAAGAGTTGGCTGCTGCATTGGGTTATTTGGGGAATTTGTCAAATTCATTTGAGCTCCATGTGAAGGTTGCGGTGGATTGTTTGATGAGGATGGCGTTGGTGATTGGAAGGGAGGACTGGGCTGTGGCTGTGGCTGTGGCTGTGGCTGTGGCTGTGTATTTGAAGAACCTGGGGAAGGCATTTGAACAGGATTTCCTCCAAAGGGACTGTTTGCATTAGAAGTCAGGTTTTGCCGTCTAGAATTCTGGTGATGAAGCCCAACGATGGCAGTAGCGGAGGAAGTTCCAGGAGCTGGGTTCAGACTGTCGTTAACACCTGGTATGTTATTGGTAGAAGTAAGTTGCACTGAAGCAGCCTGGACAGTGCTATCATTATTTAAGTTCTGTCCCACCGCTTGCTGCTGCTGCTGCGATTGTTGCAAGTGACCTTGAAAACTCCCAGGTGATGTATTTGTTCGCCGAGGAATCTTGGCCAAGCTCTCTGAAGAAAAAACCATTAATCATTATGTTTTATAACATTAGCACATCTAGAAACAATTTTCACATGTAAAATTGGAGACCAAACTCTTGAAGCTCGAATAACTGAAAGATAAAAAATAATCTTACAAAATTTATTTTGTACCATGAATTATGTAGAGTTGAGAGAAAATCCATGTGGGTTTTATGATTTAGCAACTCAGCTGTGTGTAAGGAAGACGAACAGGAAGCTCCCCATCCATGCACAATTTTTTGGTTTCTAGGTAAAAAGTTCCTGCTTTCATTTCTAGCGATTATACTAAACCCACTTTATACTTCAGAGTTGCCTTAACCAGGCAAGTATAAATCATTCTACTAGAGGGAATGCTGACATAAAATTTTGAGATGCTCATCTCAGATAATTAACTTTTGAACCCCAGTCTAGCAGGATAAAATATCATAAATTTAGAGGTTATCTTCTGTCATAAAAAGACAATTTCAGCCAAACCTAGCATTCAGCAGAGTTGGCCGACGTCATGATGCTCAAGTCACTAACATTCAACCACAGATGAATTGCATGGAATTATCTTGCGATGATATGTCTGGATGAGATGTTCAACAGATTGACTGCTGTAGTGTTGTTAAATAAAGTGGTAACTCAATTTTACTATTTTTTCAAGATCGACACATGGGACAAAGACGGCAGAGTAAAATAAAAGGAGGCAAAAGAAGAGAAAAACTTCCGGCTCCAAAACAAGGCAAAATCTTCATTGTTACATACTCATAATGCATGTTAAACATTATCTGAAGTCCAGAGTAAACTTGGATCAAATAAAATTAGATGCCCGGCAAGTATCCACTTTATCTGCATCTTTGATGCCTCAGAGATTATTAATGAAATTCTTAAATCAGCTCTATTATGCCTTATCCATGCTAAGGTCGGGCATATGGATCATGGTCTTCCATTCGGCTCCATCAAGGGTCATTTCCTCCATACAGTCCAGAAAGAATCTTGTGTTTTCTAATCACCTCATTCCATTTCATCCTCATTCTCCTGTTCAAGATCCATGTTCCAATTATACATCAAGTGGTCTGTCCAGACCATCTTAATCTCCTTTCTATTCATTTATCTTCTACTGTTTATACTTGTACCATTTAACTGTTCTAATCATTCCTTATTCTCCATCTCATTGCCACAGATCCATCTCAACATTTTCATCCTGCTGCATACCATCAAAGATGGCATAATATATAGCCCATAATAGTGTACTATTTTTCTTTCAGTTCATAGAGATTTGCAATTGATGCAGGACTTCAAGACTCCCTTGAAACACAGCTAATCTCTTCCAGTTTTAATCGTGTCTTTTTATCATGAATCAATAGAATGGACCCAAAGAAGAAATAGAAAAAATATTAAGCTTACCCATAGGACCAGTGCCAGTTTCACGGCTATAATCAATCAAATCTTTCATGCTATTCACCACTTCTGATATCTGCAATGTTGAGAAAAGAAACATCAGACAAAAAATCATCCACAAAAACTGACAATTAAATGCTGGGAGCAATATTGCATAATCTCATATGAATCACGATACACCAGTAATCACAGAATTTAGAAGGTTGCACCCTCCTCTTTTTTACACTATAGACAGAATCAATTACACATTCAGCAATTTGACATGAAATAACAATTCATAGGTTTTCCATCTCAGATGAGCTCCAGGATATGCATCTTATTTTCTAATTATTTAAGGAATTGGAAAATCACTGTGAATGTAGAAAAAAATGTAGCCATTATCCCTTTTCACATACAAGAATGTGCAACAGACGATGCATAGGCGTATGCAGACAGACATTTGTTACACACAAATATAAACATATAACACCAATTGCAACCATACACTGTAATCAATGACACCAAAAATAAGTACTGTTGATGGAAAAAAGATCACATAATTTTCCACTTTAGCAGTTACCTGATCAGCTCCTGAATTTGTAATGAAACGATTACAAAGCCGTACTAAGTCAACTGCAAAGAAAACCTCGAAGTTCCCCAAGATATTCTATAAGATACCCAAAGACCATAAACTCATCGGTAATCCTGCAACCTACCAGGCTACCTCAGTGGTGGATCATAAAATCTTAACACTCAATATTTCCATAAAATCACAAGCACCAACAATTGTTTCTGAAATTAAAAATTGTTCCCCCTTTAAAGAGAACCAAATCCTGGCCCATGCTTATAGTGGTATTAAAAATGGAGTAACATTCAAAAAAGGAGGGAAATATTTGACAGTAAGCACCAAGCATGAGCAAGATTTTCTTCTGTTGATTAATTTTTTAAAGGGTGGTGGAATTCCAATTTTGATGTTTTCAACAACTACACAGATCTGTGACTATAGAAAACTCAGAAACTTGTGTATTCTGGTCTCACTGTCCACGCAGATCAACCTATCCAAAAGACAAACTGTTCTTGGTTTAAACTATCTGAAGCGCAAAAGATCACTTGGAGAAGCATGTTCCCAGATCAACCAATCCAGAAGACAAACTGTAAAACACTATTGAATGAGGGTTAGTACTTTGTTTCAGACACATTTTGATATTAAATAAAAACACAGATTTTCTCCCTCTAAAAATTCTTTCTCCTCTCTCTCTCATCTGTTTCTCTATCCTCTCTCTATTCTTCTTCTCCTCTTCCCCTTTCTTCTATATCTTCTCCCCTCTCTCCTCCTTTCCTTATCTCCTCTCTTCTAATAATTCTGGTTCTTGTTAGGTTGTACCTAGTCACTAGTACATTAGCAGAACAAGACAGGAAGAATTAAAGTCAGTGAAATATAAGGAAAATGCCAACTTAGCATTTTTCATATATTATTTTCACGTGTTTATTTCATATCTCACATCACGATATGTAATAGATGCCAACAGACCTCACTCTTGAGGTCTAGAAAGGAGAATTTGTAAACGGGAAGCATAAAGCGCATTACCTGTAGGCATCGGACATATCGCTTTGTACATCCCAAATCGTGTACCAGCGGAACTTCCAAGGCTTTGGCCAACTGTCGAGCTGACGCAACAAACCTACAAATTAAAAAGGGGTTAATAATCACAATAATATATCATAATTATGATGGCCTGATAGGTAAGCGTGCATGCATGTTACTTATCAATCAAGTTAATTTTGCTTTAATGGGGACCAACTCCAGTAAAGAAATTAGTATGCACAGATCCCTATACCCAACTATATCATTAATATTGAGCCATGTTTAAAAAGGCTAAATCGGGTATCGAGGCATTTTGCCTCTGTGAGGCAAGGCGTAAGCAGTGACGCACTTGGAGGTGTAAGCCTCAAAGTAGACTAATAAATAATTCAAAAGAATATACAAGTACAAAAATATGTTCATAATAAATCATACACCAACTTATAAAATCCACAATAAAACAAATTAACAAAATTAAAAGTTTAGCTCGCAAACAAACATAAAAATAAATCAATAAAGGAAAGAAAATAGCCTAAAAAGTTAGGCAAGTAATAAATGTCGGGAAAATGCAAAAACGAACGAGCATACAACTCAGTCATCTTGAGGCGTAAGCCTCGCAAATGGCATTTAAGGGTCATCATTCGAGGCATTTTATCACATGAGGTGGGTTTTGAGGCGTAGGCCTCAATTTTTTTTTTTAATAAAGTGATATATTGAGAATAAAAATAGATATGTTATTTACCACGATAATATTTAATAAACATGATAGCTTGAATAGGTAAGAGTACATGTATCAATAACATGTATGTTATTTACCAATCAAGTGGATTTTGTTTTAATGGGATCGATTCAATAAAAGAAAGTACCAAAAACGGATCCCAATACCCGACTATTACTTTAATATTGAGAACATTAATAGCAAGCACAAATGCTTTCTCTAGACCCACAGTTCTAATTATTTTAGAAGTGGACAAAACTCCCGAATTGAATCTGACCCAAACCGAATTGAATAGTTCTTCTTAAGTTGAGTTTGGGTATCAAAATTGAGCACTGACGAGTTTGGTTCAATTCTCAATTCTAGATCAAGAACTGAATGTCTAATTTTTTTTTATTAAATTAGCCAAATTTTTTGAATTTTTTTCTAAATAAATTTGCCAACTAATTAATTGAGCCCAAAAATATCATTTCATGTTTCATTTGCCAACTAATTCATTGAGCCCAAAATATCATTTTCGTGTTTTCAAATCAAGCCTAACTTTGTAATTCAAATTTCGAAGAATCAAAATTAGGTGACCGAAGTTTTTCTCGATCATTCTGCAATTTCTCAAATAATCAAAGCTAGGCGGTTGTGCCTCTCTTCATCTTACCCTTGTCTACCCTATTCATTTAATTTCCTTCAATTTGATCAAAGTAAACTTCATCCCATTCCTTTCTAATAATTTCTCATGCTCAATGTATAAATATAATAATTTATGACTACTTTCAAAGATGTTTATTGTGAGCTCGCGCATTTGCGTGTTTTCCTTTCGTTCCATAGCTACCTTGCCATGTTTTTTATTTCTCTGATTCTCAGACTATTCGAAATGAACGAAATACCAGTGTCGACACGACATGGGTTTGGGTTATGTGTCGAATTCTCCAAATTTCAATCGAACACTTCGCCATTTCTGCTTCTTTCTTTTTCTTCTTTCTTTTTTTTCTTTCCCTTTTCTTCTTTCTCGTTTCTGCTCTCCGTAAACCTAGTGCCACCGCCGAGAGGGTGTAGGAAGGTGACGGCGCTAGCCACTAGGTTTTCCCATTTTTTCTTCTTTCTCTGTTCTTTTTTTTCCCCTTATTTCCCTCTCTGTACCAATAGTTTAGGATTTTCTTTATATAAAATGAAAATGAATTCCATATAGTGCTACTTAGTGTTCCAAGTTCAAATTGTAATCAAGTCCCTCATTTTCTATTTTATGTAACATTTAACAATTAATTTTCTGACACTTAGATACGTACCCATATCCGAGGCCGAGCGTCATAGCTTTATTTTCACCCTTATTTTGGCTGAATATTTTCACCTTTCTTTAAGTATATGTCTTCCATATTGAACATGTTATTAGTTGGATTGAAGTAGTGCTTTTGTAATTGTTAAAAATTTTAATTATGGTATGAAACAGAATTGTCGTAATTAAATTTAGACCTGACGGTTTCACTTACTAAATATCCGAAAATTCTAGTTCGGTCTATTCGACTCTCTTTAAAATCGAACTGAACAGGACCACGTTCAGCCCTAAGTTATTTCCTCAATTCTCCTCACATGGGCATACAAAAGTCATTAACAACTTTGAGAGAGAATAAAAAAAAAGGAAATCAGAACTCATGCCCACACAACGTTGCTAAGAAACACAAAAATTCCAGCTAACAATAAATTGGTAATTTTGTCCCGCAATGTCCTATTTAAGAATGTTAAAACCTGATAAATAAAAATTATTTACATCTCTCCAATCTTTAATCTTTCTGCAAAGAAAAAAATAAAAAACTTACATATTAACTGTTCAGTTGGAACTCGAGAAATTTAAATTCAAATCTGACCAGTTCCAAGTCCATCATACCAAACAAACACCAAATAGGAAACAGTTTTTTCTAACAATAACTCTAGTGTATTTGTCAAAGAATTACAAAAGATAGCTCAACCTAATGGATCAGATGGATAGACCTCCAAAATAAACTTTTATTATTGCTGACATACATCATATACACAAATTCTCTCTAGTTTAGGTAAAAGTAATCTAATCATTCAGAGTTCCGTGAACTAAATGAATGGTGTTGTTAAGAAATCTCCCTATAGTGCCAAATAACACCATATAATAACTAGGATCTTTGCCCAAACCTGTTTATTGCAATTGATATCCATGTAATAGTGGTCATCCATGAGTCACTGGTTGAATTAATCCAAACAATTACAAACATTCAATTCTCTATTGAGAAGCAAAAGAAGACATTGTTGAAGCACTTTTATTGGACTTGAAGTTTAATCATAAAATGAAGCTTAAACCTAACTACAATTTTTTAGATAATGACCTTGTCTCGAACACATATTAGTTAGCAGCTATATCTATTATCCATTCATGTGTGCACCAATTTTGAAATTTTTTACATGGTTCACAGAAAGTGTAACATAATGTCATGAAGATGTAAAAAGTTTGTACACACAAATACATGATCTGCATAATTAAATGGAAGAAGAACATCAAATGTAATCCTGCAGCAGCGTTAGTCATCGGTAATCCACGAAGGACAAGACAGGCCAGCCAGGAAGGCAACGCATACCTGTCTTTCTTTTCTTATGAAATTTATAGCGTCAGGGACTCCTGCTACTATAAAAGTAATGCTATGAACCTCATAGGTACCAAACGTCTTCCCTTACTAATGTTCAATCCAGGCTGAATAAAATGAGAGTACCGGTAATTCAGTATCTGCCCTTTATCAAGGTCTACAGGTCCAATTTTTCCAGGCATTGGCAAGAGAGGAAAGGTAAGGTGGATTCAGTATCCATTTCAATAATTTGTTAGTTTCTTGATTATACATCTATACACTTACAATGTTAGTAGACAAAAATATTTACTAATAGGTAATATAGATAGCAAGTACATATGAATATTTTTATAAAACTACATTTTAACTAGTTAACCAAATATACAGCAATCAGTATGTTCATACTGTCATTGCTCTATCACCTGGAATAGGTCTTTTTGATAGTGGAATAGGGCAAGGCCAGCATATTGATAAATGTATCCATTTACAGTACACATACATATATGCAGCTCTGTTATAAGTCTCGTGTCAACATCTAGTTGAACTCACATATTGCAGTTATTTTGTAATTCAGGAACAGATACGTTTGTTGATCCATTCTGGGTTGCAGCCTGGTATTTTTGGGCAGCCGCACCAAGTTGGCTAACCTGCATCACATATTAAAAATGTGAGAGATGATTTCAGATCCAGGTAGAACACATGAATGGTGCACAGTGTTCCCGCTGCAAGCAGCCAAATTAATTAACAATATAGAATACCTGAAACCAAAAGGCAGCAGTGGGAACATACAAATCAAATCTGAAGGTGCAGATAGCAAGAAACAATTACAATAACATATTCTTAGTCTCATATAATCACTTAGTTGAAAAAAGACAGTCTTCCAAACTTTGACTTGTGTATCTACCACCAGACCAAGCTTCAAATAAGAACATTTCAGTAGTTCGGCGCGACGGCAACAACCATTTACACAATTTACAAAATAGAGAGCTAACTTGCAAGTTGGGAAAAATAAGCTCATCTTCTCACCCAAAAGAATTTTAAAGCATAAAATGTGCACCTTCCACCTTGATTACACATGCTTGAAAAGACATGCATAATAGTTGCACACAGACATAACAGCAGTCAGGTTCAAATTCAAACCTGTGGTATGAGCGATCTTCTAGGAATAAGCTCTTCATGACGCCGAGCACAGAACTCCCAGGAGCATATCTGCCAAAGAAAAGAAAGAAGCAGAGATGTAAACAAAATATTGGGCCCATGGGTCTAAAGCAACTGTAGAAGTTGTTATAGTGTAACCTTAAGGTCTGGAGAGAACACAATTCGAAGTTGACCATCGCGAACAACACGAAGTTGCTCAAAGACAATCTCCTGGGTGGCTTTTGAATAATCTAAGACAATTTGTCCAGATGAATTCTGATATTCCCTGGGCATATCAACATAAAGTAGCTCTTCCAAAGTACCACTTTCATATTTTATCTTGAAAAGTCTAGGCAGAACCTCAGCAGTAGCCTCTGAAAGAACATATTAGCAATATCAAGCGCTGAATTAGTTCAATTCACTTGTTTACTTCTTGTCATTCATCCTCTCTTTTCTTTTTGCTTGTCAGCTTTTATCTTTATTTTTCTTCTTTTATATGGGTGGGAGAGGTAGGTGTTGCTAGTGGGTGGGATAGTTTAAACATACCTAAACAGAAATCTTAGAAAAGAACACAGCAAGAGAAGTTCAATCCCTAATGCCTCGTAAAGCAATACAAGTAAATAAAACACCATAAATACAACCTATCACACGACGGCAAAAAAATTGATAATAACATCTCAAAATCCAGCAGGAAACATACCAAATCCACGGCCAGGCTTGCGATTGCATATTTCACAATGCCAAACATCCTGCATACATGTCAACAATGATTAAACAGCACATCTCATAAACAAAGATTGATGGATTAATAACAAACTGGAGAACTACAAATGATCTACAACATATGCCCTAGAAATAATTTATTGTTAAAAATACCAATAATTGCATAACTAGAACAGTACAGTCCTGGAAGAATATGAAACATTATCCTGCCTACAGTCCAACAGACCTGAGGGAAAACTCCAGCAGCTTGACGGCCACTTCCATACATGGAAACACACCATCTTTTCTTGGCATTGGGTGCAAAATACTCGGCAACAAATTTTCTCCAGAACTCAATATTATTGTCCTACAAAATGACAATTAATGTTCTTATAAATCCATCCAACAAAAGACTGTATCATAACTTTCCTTTTTCCTGACAAGTGAATAACTCAATTGAAATAATATCTTACTTCAGGTCTGTGTTGTTGCTGATACATATAATGTGTCAATCGTCGGGCACACATCCCAGGCTCGTAAACCGGTTTTACAGGAGATCTAATTGGCAAATTAGGTTGAAACTGTGTTTGTAATGGGGGCCTTTGTGGAGGTATAGCCTTCAAAAGTTGCTGTTGTTGCTGCTGGTGGAGTTGCATCAGCCTCTGTTGATGCAAAATCTGTGCACCTGCAGCTGCTTGAGAGGACTGTCTGGACATTAGGAGCTGTTGTTGCTGTTGCTGTTGCTGCTGATGTAAAAACAATGACTGATCTGAATGTTGGGGTTCCATCTTGGCAGGTGGCAAGCTTCTGATACCTTGCATCTGCTGTGGCTCCAATTTTACAGTACCATGATTCCTCAGAACCTGCAACTGCTGATGTGTTTGATCATTCATCACTTGTGGTTCCAGCTTAACAGGTCCAATGCCTCCTAGTCCAGCTCGCAATGTTTGAAATTGCTGCTGATGTTGTTGAGGGTTGCTGGGAGCAGAAAACTGCTGTAACTGATGCTGATTCTGTTGAAAATTTTGTGAATCAAATTGTTGGGTCTGTTGATGATCTATTACCATCTGATTGCCAGAAGGGTTTGCAAATTGCTGTTGCCCTTGAACTTGACTGGTTGAATTTTGGTTGGTTGTTATAGAAGAATGTGCATACGATGAGGAAGGCGGATTAAATCTCACCCCATTTCCAGCATTGGAAAGTGGATCTGGCTCAGCCCCACTATCAATAAGTCCTCGTTGGGAGGTCCCCGGTCCAGAGAGCCCAGAACATAGACCCCCATTACCAAATGATCGATGGAGCAATGACGAAACATTAGGCACATTACCAAGCATGTTATTGTTATTAAACTGGGTGTGTGGCAATCCTAGAGACGCAAATGAATTCTGGGAAGGCATCCCACCCCCTTGAACACCCAACAAACCCGAATTAGAACGCAGTAGTGAAGGCTGAACAGGCTGGGGTCCTCCCCCAAGAGGAGTTGGAGGCCCTTGTGGCACCATTTTTTGCCCAAAAAACGCAGTACAGGACTTAGATACTTGTTAACAATAGTCTAACACCCTACCTCTAAAGATTGTAAACAGGAGCCACAAAAAACATAAAAAAGTCAATAAGTTAACAAGCCAAAACAAATGGAGAAGCCCCGCACCTAAACTAGCGTTCCTTTCTCATCACACCGAACAAAATTTAAATAAAAGAAACAAACTTTAGCTCTGAACATCCTAATTTGCCTTCTTTCGGCTAACTTACATCCCGTGGCGGCCTCCGGATCAGTCTCTGCAAAAGTAGTACGGTTCAAGTCAAAAATATCTTTAAAAATAGAAGGAATAATAATCCCCAAAAATAAAAATGCAAAGGAGCAAATTAAACAACAAAGTACGTCAACTTACACCCAAATAAGGCATGAACATGTAATTAGGGAAAACATAAAATCCCTAATTATTTACATTTTATAACCTAAAAATCAGATTTTTAGCCTTAAAAGAAAAAAATAATAAAGCTTCAAAACAACAAAAATACTGAATACGAACTTAAAAAACGATTAAATGCAATTCTGAAAACCATAAAAAATCGTATAGAGTTAAAAATGAAGAAAGGAAACTCGATCGAGTCCTAAATCTTGTATACAAGACAAAACCACTCGATCTAAAGCTTAAAGAAAACAACATTAATCCAGAGCTCCACTCCCATTACACCTATACACACACACGTACTAAGATATCAAAACAGACAATAAAAAAAGGGGGGAAAAATCGAAGAGTATAGACATACCAGAGTAGGATTTGAAGAGTAGACTCTCTCAAGTTCCGGGAAATTGAATTGCAATAGATAACAATTTTAAGCTGTCATTACTCTTTTCTTCTTCTTATTCAGTATTAATTAATTAATAAATCAAACCCAAATCAAAATTTGAGATACAGTAGGTTTACGTATAAGTATACGTATACTTGTCAAAGTCTTCTCAAAATCTTGGTTCTAGAGAGAGAATTGAGTTTCCTGAGTTCTTAGGTCACTGTTGAGAGAGGGATGGTTTTGGGGGTAGGGGTTTATATGGTGGACGTGAAAAAAGTATTGAATCGGAATGAATTTTTATTTTACAAATTTAATTTAAAAGGGCCTCAACTTAAAGATACATTCTAAAAGAATCCTCAAATTATATATACTACATTCACCTAACATCGAGCATGCTAAACTGAAAAAGATATATACCTCTTAAGTATTCTAAACCTTTTTTTATTTTTTAGTATTAATGGAATAAACTCTATTTGAAAATAAATTTACTTTCTGATACTTTTGAGCAAATTAAGACCCCGTTTGGGAGGGTTTAAAATCCAATTAAAATTAAAAATATGGTCGTTATTGGGTCTCACCCGTCTAATAAAAGTCAACAATAGCGGCTATATTTTCAATTTTAATCCCTTTCAAACAAGCTCTAAATAGTAAGTCGATATTGCCTTAATACAACAGAGTTATGATTGAATACTTGACTATAATTATTTTGTTTTCTCACTCTCCATCTAATCTCCATCCACAACATTTCCCATATTGTCTTTCTCCACTAAACTACATCACCTATCATTCAAACTATGTCATTTTCCTCTTATCTCTCTCCTTCTACAACGCACATGATCATTTCCTCCATTGCACTCCCCTCCTCGTCCACCTATTGCATTATCCTGCTCTCCATATGCTCTCAATTGCACTATACCCCTTCATCATGTTCTTTTGTGTTTCCTTTGTCGCGTCATTTTTGGTTTCTTTGATTTTTTGGTCATCGCAGTCTTTAGATGCCTATTGTGTGGATCTTGTGAAATTTTAAAAGTTGATTTGACCAATTTAAGGTTGTCTTTACCAAATTCGTGTCTAAAAAAAAATGGAAACAATATTATGCTATTAGGCTCTGTTTGAAAACAAAAATTTTTCATAGAAAATGGAATTTGAATTTCGTTTTCCAACTTTTACCCTGTTTGATACCATAAACTTGCCTTGGAAAATATTTTCCCAAAAAGTTTCACACGTCCACTATTTCTTGGATTTGGAGGAATTGGGTTTGGTGGGAAATCTGATTCTAGATTTTCAATTTTTTTTTTTTTTTTATGCAATAGAAGCAAATTTCATAACCAATTATAAAAAAATTCAATTTAATAGACAATTTTCATGTAAAACAAAATCAAACGAATACTAAACTTTGATGAAAAATGATTTTTTAGGAAATATTTTTTTTTTTTTTCGCAATAGAAATAAGATTTTAAACCAATTGAGGAAAAAATTATCATTTTAATGGATAATTTTCATGTGAAACAAAGTCAAACGAACACAAAAATATCCAAAATTTTAAAATTTCCCGAGTAGAAAATTATATCAATCAAATACACTTAATTAACAATTCCTGCAAAACAAGTTCTAGACAATTACTTCCTCTGGAATTCATTTTCTTTCCACCTATTTTCCACCGTTACAATTAAACAGACCCTTAGATTAATATATGCTCGAATATGTTAAAATTAAGCCTAAGTTTGATTTAATTAAAAAAGTTGATAAAAATTTAAGTAAAAATCAATAATTAAATTTTATAGAAGCCACAATTTTTTTCAATTTTTCAACAATGTATCTCATCAACTTTTATCAAAATATATTAATTTTTAACAAAATCCAAGAGAGGTAAACTTTTATAATACATATAAATTATTAAGACTCCGTAGCAGTTTAAATAAATAAATATATTTGGTTCCAAAAGTTCTGTGAATTTTCTTATTATTATTCTTTTAAATTTGAACTTCAAATAGGAATATGTTCCACATTTCCATTTGGTGCCTATCTACTGAAATTACAACTAGTTAGGTTATTACATCAAATTGTCAATACACCGATGTGTATACTTTTTGAAATGGGAACAATTCGTTAAATTCCTCAAATATGTGCAAGTTCATTATGAATATTCTTTTTATTGGGCTTGCTTAGCCCCATTTCCGAAGACTCGTACTTGTTAGGTTTCTTGCATTCACCTTTGTTACCACGGTGAACGAACCATCACTACAACAAATGTTACTAATGCATGCCGTAAATGCTTCTTTAAGGCATGCGGCCGCATGCCGTATAAAGCCATGCCGTAAAAAGTGAGATACTAATCATACCCGTTGCACAATTTTACAGAGATTCGCTCAAGAGAGGCATTGGACGATGACCCATAAGCTAAAAATTCAAGCCCTCTTCTTGAATCTTAACACCGTGATGCCCTTCATACTTCTCAAGTTTCAACCCCCTCAAAATGCTGATCATGTCGACAACACTTGGTTCAACCATATAAACTTGCTGGAAACGCCTCTCAAATGCAACATCTTTCCCTACATATTTCCTCTACTCCTCAAGAGTTGTGGCTCCCATTGATCCCTCAGTGCGCCCAGCACCCAAAACAAAATGAATTTCATTAATAAATAAGATAACTTATCCTTTAGCTTCTTCAACTTCCTTTAGAACAGCCTTCAATCTTTCTTCGAATTCCCCCCTGTATTTTGCCAAATGGTTGTCACTTCATTATTCAATGACTTCCAAGTAGGTTTAAACAAGGTCAACTTCTCTAAATCATAAAGCTGTAAATCAGAAAGCCCTAAATTCCTAAATCCCTAAATCAAAAAATTATAAATTAGAAAACACAATTAATTACAGCCACGGGAATGAATGATCCCTAAATCAAAATTCAAAAAACTGGAAGAAAACACTAACATAGATACACTACAGACAATAAAAGTGGAAGACAACAACTGAAATCAAATGTCAATTTGACATACCTACTAGAAAACGGGCGGCAGGGGCAGGCGCCACTATAGAGAGACGCGGTCACACGGCAAACCGCATAGGCAAAGTTCTGTCTATGACGGGCACTGTGCAGACGGATGGGAGACGAGAGCAGAACACACAAACTTCGAATTCTTGGCAACAAATGGATGAACTCAACAACTCAAGACACAAAGTGAAAACTTTGGAGACTATATTCCATGAATCGGAGATGGCAAAGGGGGAAAGAGAGATGCCGACGGTCACGGGACACACAGCCGGGGAGGGAGGAAAGGTCGAAGACTCAAAGTCGGAGAGAGTCTGAGAGTCGAAAGAGAGAGTGAGAGTGAGAGGATGCAGCGGAAGAATGAAATGAAAATGCAAGTTTAGGTTTTCTATTTTGATAACTTTGCGGGCAAGAACGTATGTCCTAAATTGTAGCTTTTACCATTTACGGCGTGCTTTAAATGTATGTCGTAAAAGTTTACTTTTTACGGCATGTCATCAATGTATGCCGTAAATACTTTTAGTACCTGAATTATTACGACGTGTATTTAAGGCATGCCGTAAATAGTCATGGCATGCCTTATATGCATGCCGTAAATACGGGCCGTAAAAGGCAACATTTGTTGTAGTGTATATAGTATTAGCTACATTGTTCCTATTCGACACCCCAAAACCATTTGGAGCCTGCATAATCACGTCGTCTAAAAATTTATAAGGATGAGTAGAAAAAATATTTACATTTGTTTTTATGATTTCTTGATTTAGTATGCCGGCAAAGGTCAGGCCCCTTCACATCTCAAAAGTGAGACAACAAACAACAAGCTTAAGATGAGAGGACTATTGCTTGCGTACTTAGTAGGTGGAATTTAATTTTATTAAAAATTACATGATACTTGATATTAAAATATAAAAACACGACCATTTATTTTTTTAAATTATTTATTTAGCACTCGTTTGTAATTTTCAAAAATTTTGAGACCATAGTTGCACTTAATTCTTTATTTAATTATTTTTTCTTTGTATAAAAAGAATGATATATTTGTCATTTCACAATACTTTACTTAGAAAATGTTTTATTATGCAAAGAAAATGTCATATAGAGGGTTTTCGCCAAAATGAAATGATAGAGGGTATTCTACAATAGAGACAAATAGTATGGATATTTTGTGTTAATTACCCTTACTTATATTATATTAATTCATTATAACCGTTTTTAGACAAATATTGATTAATGATCCGATTTTTGTATATTTTTTTCAAATTTTGATATTCGTGAAAATGTATATATATTGGTAGTTACGAATTTTTCCTACAAAAACAATGCCCATCGCGAGAATATGAGGCAAGGACTGACATGGTTTCCACTTTGGCTCTTAAAATATAATTTTAATTTTATATTGTATCTAAAAGGAAAAAAATATGAAAAAAAATAAGTAAATACAAAATGTAAAAAAATTGGAAACGTTAATCCGCAAGTTAATTGTTTAAAAAATCAATCAACATATATGATCACGGATTGCTCATTGAATTTTAATTTGCTTCGCAATGCTCACTAAACTTTCGTTATTTTGCACTCCATCCATCACTATAAAACATCGTTAACACTTCCGTTGACAAACAAAATCCTGATATGGCAAGTAACGATTGGTTAAACGACGCCAACTCAGATTTGGACTGCAAATCAGCCAAAACGCGTGTCGGTGTCTTTAAAAACACAATTTTGGTGAATTGCTAAAAAAATTGAAATCAAAACCAAACCCTGCTACTGGACAAACATATGCAACACTTCAATTAAAGAGAAGTCCCAAATCTAGAATTTTCCTAAACCCTAATAATCAATTAATACATACGCATGGCCCCACCAGTTAAAGATTCGAAGACTACACGTATGGAGGGACCATAGGAAGGTACGTTTAACCTTTTAAAAAAATTGGATTTTTCGCACGTTGTGTGACCACATGTCCGACTTTCGTTGTTGGAATCAATCAAGTTTTTGTTGTTTTGTATTGGTAAAATCAATTATTCAAAAATTAACAAGTTATATTTCATTGTTGTTGGCACCCAATATTACCTTACGATTATATAGAACTTGTAATTTTTTTACAAATACGTGGTGTGTTCAAATTCTACCGTCATTATTCTAAAAATTTTAATTTTGCAGAGGATGACACAATTCCTAAAATCAACACCTTTGGAAGTGATGAGAATGACATGGACTGGGAAGTTTTTAGCTCGGACGATTACCCAGTTTTTAATAATTATAGGAATGAGTTGGATTCTAAAAGGGATGACATTCTATATGAATGAAATGTGATGGATGGGATAGAGTAAGTTTTGAATGTGGGTGAGGTGGAGGATGTGGTACAGAACGAAGTTCAAGATGATATTGATGATGTGAATTATTTGGAGTATCAATCTTTTGAAGAGATTCACTCAAAGTACATCAGACGATGATGTTGGTTATCAGTTTCCAGAGTTTTTGGCCAACGTGGATATGATTGATCCATAATTTGAAGGTGGTCATCTATTTAGTGATGTGGTGGAGTTCAAAAAAGTAAGAATTTATGGTACATTGAATGAGTGTAATTTGAGGGTTAAGGCCAATGATGAGAGGCGAGCCCATGAGATATGCAAACGCGATTGAAGTTAGAGGATATGGGCATCCAAACTGGGTGAAACAGGAAGCATCCAATTGAAGTTGTATTCTCTCGAGCATACCTACAGTTACAACTAATACAACAGACATTGCAATTACCAATTATCGACTTGTCGTTATATCGAGCAATTCAAGGCAGATCCTAATTGGAAAACAAAAAGTATTCTGGGACAATGAAGGATGATTTGGAAACTGATATCACCAGAAATGTTGCATGAAAAAATGAGAAGATACGTAAACGAATTGCTGCATGAGACAATTGAGGAGCAGTTTGCATAGTTGTGGCCATATGGTACAAAGGTCTTACGTACCAATCCAGGCTCAAACGTGACCATCAACACATTCAATGATGTCTTCTAGAGGTTAAACATTTGTTTCGAACCATGTAAAATGGGCTTTATAAGAGGTTGTAGGAAGTGCTTGGAGTGGAAGACTATCGGGGTTATTTTGGAAGGATTTTGCACAAAGATGTTGGTCTAGATGCAAACGATTGCATATATCCCATTGCGTATGCTATGGTTCAGAAAGAAAACACACCATCATGGAGGTGGTTCACAAGACTTGTATCGATAGATATTGAAATTGATACTGGGAATGATTGGACTATAATGACAAATCATCCAAAAAGGGTTTGTAGAACGTAATTGATGAATATTCCCGGACTCTGAGTATAGATTCTGTGTACGCTAGATGTATTCAAATTTTTCTAGTGTCGACTTCAAGGGAAAGACTTTAAAGGATTATATTTGGTGTGCAACCAAGTCAATGACTATTTCTGATTACAAACACTAGATGTAGCAAATCCATCAAGTAGATAAGGAGACTTTTGAATGGTTGATAGAGAGGCCTCCTCAAGAATGGTCGAAGTCATATTTTGAAGTGCATTCGAAGTGCGATATTCTATTGAACAACGTGTGTGAAGTGTTCAACAAGATGTTTTTCAACAAGGTAATTTGTGGTGGACCTTAAGGACAAATCTTGTGCTTATAAGAGGTGGGAGCTGATTGGGATACCATGTATTCATGTGATGCCTGTGATACAGGAGTATCAGAACGAACTAGAGGATTATATCGACAATTTCTAGACTACAAAGATATACTTAAACTGCTATAATAGTATCTTGAACCCTATCAATGGGTAACGACTGTGGCCAGAGGGCATTGTAGACACTATAAACCCATTAGTCTAGACAGTGCCTAAGAAGGGACGGTAACAGAAAATGATAAGGTAGAATGCGGAAGAAGATATGGTGCATACTCAAGGGAAGTCTTACGTGAGAAAAAAGGACACGTGAGCATGACACGCTCGTATATAGTGTGCGCAGATATAAAAGAAGACACCATTCAACTGTACATGTTGTCTTGGACATGAGTTCATTGCATTTGCTTTGGTTTTTCAAATTCGCAAAAACTAACATTTTTTAGATTTTTCATTATAGGATCTATTCAACGCCCCGTTTGCAGAAGTAGAATCACATCACAACCAACAAATGTCTCCACCACAAGTGTAAGTTGTTAGTTGCAAGTGTCATGTAAATATGTCTAATTTTGAAGTGTTATATTCCTTTGGGAAAGTTATATTCAAGAAGGAAAAATCGTCCGTCGACAAGCCGGACAGAAGCTTCACAAGGTGGAAATTTGGATCCGTGGGCATGTACCTTGGATTACATAGTGGACAGCTTTGCAGAGATACTAGCTCATGAGTTGTCGCAGTTGCGAACTGCTATAGTGTATGGTTGACACCATGTGAAGATGATTGCGGCCATATCTCGCCAGTCTTGATAACTGGAGGGTGCTCTTGGACAAATTTGTTTGCCTACTTGACTATGAATGGGTGGACAATATTTTGAGTTGCTTTTGGAGTAGTTAACTTAGAACTTTTAGTTACAAAAATCTACTATGTTACAATATTTTGGGTCCATGTAATTAACTGCAATGTTAGTATCTATGTTATTAGCCTTTGCAATGTTTTGGAAGCTGCGTATGGACCACCATGTTACTATCTATGAAATGCCATGAACTATTTTTTGTTTTAATTGTTAGTCTCATTTTGGAAGCTTTTGGTTTGGTTTGCAAGATTTTGATTTTTCCATTCTATGAATATGTCATGATTCAACTAAATATTAGGGACTTGTTTGCAATTTGTGTGGATTTATTCATCTGAAAGTGCACACATTATAACACAATATCAATTTTACAAGAATTAAATTAGAAACTCAAGCCAAAACTTGCTTCGTGTTCCATGTCATTGATTCAAATCATCAATCTTAGTTAGGTCAATTATTTGCCACATTGACATCGAGTCATAAGCACATGACATCTTAGAAAGTAACAATCTGTTTTCCCAAATTCACACAAAAGGAACCCTCTATGAAATCACCATATCATAAACAGACCAAGAATTACCATTATACTACTTTTTCTTAATTGCATAATTATAACCAGACCCTGCAAAATGAATATGCATTAAGTCCTTAGTGCAAACATACACAAATCAAAGCTTTTGGTACGTTAGTATCTATTTGCCTACTCTATGAGGGTGTTTGGTAGGGATTAAAATTAGATTTTTAGTGGATTGTGATAGAAGTTTTTGAAATGTGTGGTTGAAAAGATATGGGACCCATGAAAGATGTGGTTAATATTGATTGTTTAACTTTGACTTAAATTAAAATCAGATTTTAATCTGACCCAAACTGCCATATGTACGTACGTAGAAAAACATCTAACGACCATTCCACCCAAGATAAACTAAATCCATCAAAAACAACACATAATAATTACCTTCAACTACATACAACAAAAACTAATTCCAATACAACATTAACGATAAATCCACCTTAACAATACAATATTAGCATCAACGACAATGCACGATTCAACCGAAAATACTAGACTTACAGCATTCACATTCAAACAACAAAATAAATACTAGGCTGACAACAACCACATTCAAAGGATTAACATAACCACAAGTACAGTAAGAACTACCCAAAATGCAACTTCTTCAACTTTGTTCTTCGATTGTATCAAACCACTTATTACTGCCTTGTACCTTTCATCCAGTTTAGTGTTGACCCAATCGAAGAAATTGGAGGCCTCTCCCGTTCCATATGAAGGGCAACCAAGAAACATGTGTCCAATGTTCAATGATGTCCAAGATGTCTTAACATGTGTCAAATGCCCACAATAGTAGAACCTTTGTGACCCCATACTAGATGCTTTAGACAATTTCACAACAAATTTGGAGGAATTATTCACGAAAAAATTAAATTTTGTTGGAAGTGGATAGTGGGTCTTGGTGTCGCAATGTTGTCATAAGTGGTCTTTTAAGTTTCTACAGTAATTAATCTCCTATATTTCAGATTTTATGGAAAAATCGATTACATGTACCTGGGAAGAAATCGACTTCTAATTTCAGGATGAAGGAAGAATGATATGGGTCCAACAGCCGTGTTTGGTTTTGATTTCAATTTTTTCAGGGATACACAAAAATTGTGTTTTCAAAGAAACGCGGCACACCATTTTTGTTGATTTGCAAATTTGAGTTGACATCATTTAAACGATGATTACTTATTACATCAAGATTTCATTTTCCATGTCAACAAAAGTGTTGACGATTTTTTTTTAAGGTGATGGATAGAGTGTAAATGACAAAAGTTTTGTGAGCATTGCGAAGCAAATTAAAGTTCAGTGAGCAGTCCATAACCATGATATGAGTTGAGTGATTGTTTAAATAATGAACTCGTTGATCCACATCCACCTCTCGAAAATTTCCATAAAAAGATAAGACTAACCCTTTCTATTGCCGTCCCAAATTAGCTTTTGCAAAAATAGATGAAATAGCTCAACAGTAAGAGCAAATAAGAATGTACACTATCTTTGAAACGAAAGTATCAAGAACCCAATTCTATTGAAGGTAGTTAGGCAATTTGCATGGCAAAATAAATGACCTTTAAGTTGAAGTATTACCTTCAACATCACAGTTTCCAAACAGTAGTAGAGCCAGGACCCAACTAGGGGCACGTCCTCGCGTGCTAGCTCCGCCAGACTTGCAATTGCCGTCGAGAAGCCAGGCAGCCAGGAGAAAGCTTGCAATAAGGAATATGATGGGGCCATTTTTTTCTATTCAATTTTTTGAGCCTTTTTTGCATATGTTGTTATTAAAAAAAAGTTTAAGCCCAAATACAATCAAGCTCCTTCAATTTAATTTTTTATAACAAGTACATTTACCTAAATTCTTAATCCAAATTCTAACCTATTCGGCTATTCCAATTTGCAATTTTCAAATCAGCGACTGAACTTCCTCCCGCTACCCTATCACTACCCTATGCCGGCTACAATCTTCGCAATGACTCGTGTATCGTAAGCCTCATTTTTTTAGAAGGAGAGAGGGGGTAGGATTGTTCTTCTATTTCATTTTTTTTAATTATCATTTATGAGTTATGATTTCACAATAAAGGCTAACAATAAAGGCTATGCTTTATGGTGGATTCCAATTTCCTGATGCATGATTTTTTTATGTTAATTTCTTAAGAAAATAGAAATTCCTCCTATTAGACAATTTGGAATTTTGGACCCAAGTTTTATTTAACTTTTGAACATAAATGTAATACCTTACTAACGGTTAGAACTTAGAATTTTCGAAGGGAATCTGGCCTTCATTTTTCTTTGTTTCGTATTTGATCCAAAACTTAACTTATTTTTAAGAGTCTAAATTCTTGGAATTTTCTGTTCGGACTCTTATCTATCTGTATTTTCTATTTATTAACATTCATTCTTAATAATTGGAAATATATTCCAATTTTTTACAAGTAACTATTGTAAAAATAAAAAAATAAAAATGATGGTGGTTGAAACAATTTTCTATTTATTAACATTTATTCTTAATAATTGAAAATATGGTTAATTTCACAAATGGTCACTGAAGTTACTCGAAAATAATAAAACGGTCGCTAAAGTTTAAAACTTGCAGAAATGGTCATTGAAGTTTCGTGCGGTTTCAAAAACGGTTACTGAACTTAGTTTTAGTACTATTATGTTTTAATTCAAACCTAAAGCACCAAAACACGTGGACATAGAAGCTGGAGGACCTCAAGTACAAAATTCAACTTAAAATCTCCTCAACTCCAAACCCAGACCACCACTTTTCGCTCCCCATTCCACCACATTTCAGCCACCAAAACCTCCGAACCAACACACCATCTTGAAGCCCTCGCTTCCCTCTATGCAACCCACTCAAGAACCGCCCCTACCTCCGAGGGTGGTGACCGAAATTTCGTCCCAAAGTGGGCCTCTCGCACAATCGGCAGTTTTGTGCTTTGTGAGAGGCCCACTTTTGGACTAAATTTCACCATTTTTCATCCACCAAAACTATAGGACCAACACACCACCTTGAATTCCTCGCTGTCCTCTATGCAACCCACCCAAGAATCATCCCTAAATCCTCCAAAAATGGCCGAAATTTCGTCCCAAAGTGGGCGGCTCGCACCGCAAAAACTGCCAGCCGCCACTTTGGGATGAAATTTCGGCCACTTTCCGGCTGATTTAGGAGAGGTTCTTGGATGGGTTGCATAGAGGGTTAACCGTATTCTGAAACACGGAAAAAAATCATTGGCTTATCAAATTATCTATCGAGCCATGAAAAAGATTCAACAAAAGACAAAAACAAATCTACTATATGTTTTACGTCAAGTAATACATGGAGTAACTCCATCAAGGGCTTCAAGACAGTGTGTTGATCACTTGGTTTTGGTGGCCAGAAAGTGGTGGAATTTGGTCCCAAAGTGGCGGCTGGCATTGCTGCCCTGTGCGAGCCAGCCACTTTAGGACTAAAATCCGGCCACTTCCGGCCGATTTCGGAGCAGACCAACATACCACCTTGAAGCACTCATTTTTCTCTATGCAACCGACCCAAGAATCATCCCTAAATCCTCCGAAAAGTGGCCGAAATTTCGTCCCAAAATGGGCGGCTCGCATAGCAAAAATGCCAGCCGCCACTTTGGGATGAAATTTCGGCCACTTTCCGGCTGATTTAGGAGCGGTTCTTGCATGGTTGCATAGAGGACATCGAGGGCTTCAAGACAGTGTGTTGATCACTTGGTTTTGGTGGCCGGAAAGTGGTGGAATTTGGTCTCAAAGTGGCGGCTGGCATTTCTGTCCTATGCGAGCCCGCCACTTTAGGACGAAATTCCGGCCACTTTCTGGCCGATTTTTGAGCGATTCTACAGTGGATTGCATAGAGGACAGCGAGGACTTCAAGGTGGTGTGTTGGTCCGATAGTTTTGGTGGATGGAAAGTGGTAAAATTTCGTCCAAAAGTGGGCCTCTCACACAGCACAAAACTGCCGGCTGTGCTAAAGGCCCACTTTGGGACGAAATTTCGGCCACTACCCTTGGAGGTAGGGGAGGTTCTTAGGTGGGTTGCATAGAGGGAAGCGAGGGCTTCAAGATGGTGTGTTGGTTTGGAGATTTTGGTGGCAGGAATGTGGTGGAATGGGGCGCGAAAAGTGGTGGTCGGAGTGTCAGGGAGATTTTAAGTTGAATTTTACACTTGAGGTCCTTCAACTTCTATGTCCACGTGTTTTGGTGCTTTAGGTTTGAATTAAAACATAATAGTACTAAAACTAAGTTCAGTGACCGTTTTTGAAATCGCACGAAATTTCAGTGACCATTTCTATACGTTTTAAACTTTAGTGACCGTTTTATTATTTTCGAATAACTTCAGTGACCATTAACCCATTGGAAATATATTCCAATATTTTACAAGTAACTATTGCAAAAAAAAAAAAAAGATTGTGGCAACAATTTCTGAGAATAAATCGAAATCATAGTAATATGAACTATCGTGTTTAATTAAGGGAAAAATTCATAAATAAGGTGTATTCTTTACACCAATTCAAAAATAAGGTTTATAGTTTGAAACTTCAAAAATCAGGTTTTTTTTTTTTTTTTTTTTTTTTTTTTTTTTTTTTAAATTCTAATATAATATAATATAATAAACCCACCCCACATGCACCACCCCCTACTCCGGTGACTATTCCGACGACAATTTTGACCACCACTTTTCTCCGGCTCCGATTCCGCGCTGATCGCTCCGATTCCAGCGACCAGTCCGGCGAGGTCACAGATTTTTAAAGAGTCACGTATTATTATAGTCACCGGTCACATTTTGGTCACAGATTTACAATTTAGTTAGTCACATATTATTTTTCAGTCACGGATAATAATTCTTATAGGTCACATATTATTTTATGGTCGAGTTCAAAAATTTTGTAGGTCACAATTATTTCTTTGGTCACATATTTCAAATTTAGTTGGTCACATATCAAAATTTATAGGTCACACGGTCACATATTTCAAAAACTGTTTGGTCACGATTATTTTTGAGTCACATATTACTAAATTTTTAGGTCGCTTAAGTAATCGATCCAGATTACCAAATATTTGGTCACATACCCTCAAATACTTGGTTACATAACCAAGTAATTGGTCACATACACCAAATAGAGGTCACACATCACATCACACCACACCATACCAACACCACTTGTCACAGATTAAATATTTGGTCACGTATAACCAAATATTTGGTCACACACCACCAACAATAACCACCAACGTGGCCGCCCCGCCACAAAATCGCCACCACCACCATAGATCCACCAACAATAACAACCAACACACATCACACCACCAACAATAACCACCAACGTGGCCGCCCCCGCCACAAAATCGCCACCACCACCATAGATCCACCAACAATAACAACCATAGATCCACCAACAATAACATCACTCAATAGCCAAAAAAAATAAAAAAACAAAAAAAACAAAAATCCAAAGAAATAAATGCTGTCGACGAATGATTTTGCTGGCAAAGAATAAATCGCTGCCGAAAGGGGCAACAATCGTCGCTCACAAAGAGCCGATTTCACGCCTTTCCTAAGACGATTTCGTTGCTCACGTGGCAGCGATTTCGCCCTTTTCAGCAATGAATGAAATCGCCAAATGATTTCGCTGTGCAAAGAAATAAATCGTCAGGCTTCGAGGAGGGGAGGGGAGGTGGAGGCGCGGCGGCGGCGGCGGTGAGGAAGAGAGCGGCAAGAGAAATGGAGAGAGAGAGAGAGAGAGAGAGAAGGGGGAGGGGAAATCAGGCGAGGCGAGAGAGAGAGAGAAGAAATCAGGCGAGAGGGGGAGTGGGTGGAGGATAAAAAATTAGGGTTAGGGTTTTTATGTAGTACCTGATTTTTGAAGATTCAAACTTGGTCCCTGATTTTTGCATTTGAAACTTTAAATACCTGAAATTCTTGAATTTCTCTTTAATTAATGATCTCGGCCTAGATCCAATTCCTAGATTCGGCTATACCATGCTCAAGTAAGAATATATCTTTTCCATTGGGCCTCATGACATTATGAATGAGACGAAATCATCAATTTTTCAACAAGACTTCAAATATCAAACCTTTTGAAACCCAAAACAAACCCAAATGAATGAGTCTCTCAAAGAACTCAAATTCAAGCTGGTCTTATTCTATACGAAATTTGATCTTTCAGAAGAAATCCAGAGATGCCATTTTAACATACAAGCAGAACCGTGGAAGTAGCAACGTTATATTGGGTGTAATCCCTTTAGTGCTCAAAGCTTGTGCTTCAATTTCTATGCCTAGCCTTGGCAAGGCATTGCATTGTGAAACCATTAAGTTAGGAGTGGAAGTTAATGTAATGGTGGGGACTTCTTTGGTTGATATGTATGGGAAATGTAGAGATGTAGTGAGTGCGCGTAAAGTGTTTGATTTTATGCCTGATGGAAATGCTGTGACATGGAATGCGATGATCGGAGGGTATATAAAGAATGGTGACATAAAGTCTGCTAATATTTTGTTTGAGAAAATGGCAGGAAAAACGTCAGTTACATGGAATGAGATGATTGATGGTTATGCAAAAAGTGGTGATATGGTGATGGCAAGGCAGGTTTTTAATAACGTTCCGGAGGAGTTAAAGACTGTGGTGACGTGGACAGTGATGGTTGATGGGTATGCTAGTAATGGGGATATGGAGGCTGCACAGGAAATGTTCGAGAAAATGACAAGAAGGAATTTTTACGTCTGGTCAGTGATGATATCTGGGTATTTTAAGAAGGGTGATGTTGACAAGGCAAGAGGGATTTTTGATAGGATGAGTTTGAGGAACTTGGTTATTTGGAATTCATTGATTTCTGGTTACGTGCAAAATGGGATGTGTGAGGAAGCAATGGAGGCTTTCAACAGAATGCAAGTTGACTGTTTTGAGCCAGATGAAGTTACAGTAGTGAGTATTTTATCAGCTTGCGCTCAGTTGGGATTGTTGGATGTGGGTAAGGAAATTCACGAAATGGTTGTATCGAAAGGAATTAAATTAAATGAGTTTGTTCTTAATGGATTAGCTGACATGTATGTAAAATGTGGGGATCTGAGCCAGGCAAGATTGATTTTTGAACAAATGTCATTCAAAAACTATGCTACTTGGAACGTTTTGATATCTGGATTTGCCATTCATGGTCATTGTAGGGAAGCTGTAGACTTCTTTAGCAGAATGGAGAAATCCGAAGTAAAGCCTGATGAGGTAACGTTTCTATCTGTTTTATTTGCTTGTGCACATGGGGGACTGGTGAAGGAAGGTTTAGAAGCATTCTATAAGATGGAAAAATATGGATTAACAGCCAACATCAAGCATTATGGGTGTCTAGTTGATCTTCTGGGACGGGCAGGTAAGTTGCAAGAAGCGTTTGATTTAGTCAAGGGAATGCCTGTAGAACCAAATGATACAGTTCTGGGGGCACTACTTGGCGCATGTCGTATTCATTCTAACACAGTTATGGCAGAACGCATTTTAGAATTGGCTGGAAAACTAAATAGTGGCTGTATTTCAAATGATGGTGCACATTATGTACTACTCTCAAATATATATGCAGCTTCTGAAAGATGGCAAAAGGCTGAAGGGATTAGAGTGGTCTTTTCAAATAAAGGGTTGGAAAAGGCACCAGGATGCAGCACGGTTATGCTAATTTAGACTTGTTTTATTTGTTTATTGAATGCCGAAAAGGAAATTTCAATATGGAAAGGATGATTGTCAAAAGTTCATCAGTATTAGAAATTTCTGCTGAGTCAAATTGTGCAAAACTAGAGGTTGGACCTCTGTATCTTATGCAACATCAATGAATATTGACAAAATACATGTTCAGTGTGAACCCCATTTAACACTCATTCAATCATTACCCTCTCTAGTCAGGATTCTTGATTCGTCACTGTATGAATTTCCATTAGATAACTCAAAAAATAACGCTATCCTTTTCAAATCCTTATCGTACCTCTTCTATTGAAGACTTGCAATTGCAGTGATTAGCGTCTGATGTAGCTCTAACTTGAACTGGTAATCTTTTCTTGCTCAGTATGCTACTACTTTACAGCTTGTTAATATTTTTTTCCTCATTCTCCCCAATTATCTTGTGGCCGTATTCATGCTATTGTTGCAACTTGCATAATGAAGATTTAGCCGCTGTTAGGGCTCCATTTTTGTGGAAATGCATTTTTTCTTTCTTATTTTCAACCTCAAATTCTTCAATAAAATAATATTACACGTAAATCCAAAACTTTTCCTTATTTTTCAAGCACATATTCTCCAAAAAATCACTATTCAAAAATCTATTTTTTCCCAAAAACTATTTTTAATGGAGGCCAAACAGGGATAATATGTTCGAAAAATGTTTTGCTATGCTATATGTAACTTGTACGAATTTGCTTGCAAGTAGTTTTTAGGGAGCTCTTTTTTCAAGTAATGTGAATTTCACCGGAATTTAAGCAGGTAAACAGTTTGTAGATTCTGGATGTCTGTAAATCATTGAAAAGGAGCAACACATACAAGAAGGCGTCCCTTTTAGGACTAGCAGTTTTCAAATCCATCTTTGTCTCCTTGGGTAGCAATTGACACAGGAACCTATTGCAGAAAGGAACCATAAGACAACACCTCTTTGCTTTTCTCGGGGAAGTTCTCTTTGTAAATCTTCAAAATTGTTGGTCAAAAAGAGCTGCTGTCGTGGAATCAGCTGCCCTTACATAGCAGTATGGTTCCCAGTTATGAAGCACCGGAAAACAGTACCTACAACCTATGAGATGATAGGATCTATACATGGCCATGGCTTCCTTGACCTTTTATCAGGTTTTCTCATATGTCCTCCAACCTTTCTCTGCAGTTTCTTCCTATTAAAGATGAAAGTGACTAGGAAATTAAACCATAAATCACCAATGTATAAATATTTTATATGTTTACGGGGTGTTTTAATTTTATTGTGCAGGTTTGAAGCTATTAAATGTTCATACTTTGAGATGAACTCTGAATTATGAAAATAGGTTATGTATCTTCTTGTTAAAGAGTTTGTGAGGAGCAAGTGGGTATCTAATTTCATGAATTATTTATTTTAAACGGTTTACTTGGGACCCATGAGTGGTACTTTTAAAATTTCCATAGAAATTTATGCTAGTGAAAAAGTCTTAACGGTGACTTAAAGGGGGGGAAGTATTGGCAGTTGATATCCTTGTTAGCACGATCCTCTCCTACGCTAGAACCTAAGGTTCCCTGTTGTCGGTTCCAATCGAAAAATACATGTTATTTTTGGTTAAATGTATCCTTCCATTAATTAAATAAAAATGTTACTATAATTAGTATGGAGTTTGTATTATTTTGCATAAGGTAGAGATATGGCTATATATTTTAAAGTTTTAACTTTGTTCTATTTGAAGTACCAAATGTGGGGATCAATGTGGATGGACAAGATAATATGTTTAGGTTTTCAATATTATATAATTTAAAATTTAACTATATAGGGTGTACAGGACCGGACCCGAGCTGAAGCCCTAACTTTTTGGGGTCCAATATATGTAAAAAAAATTGTCCTTACAAAATAAAAATCTAAGGGTATGTTTGATTGCCAATATTTTCCATGGAAAATGTCTTTTTTCAATCCAAATTCTGACTTTTGTGCTGTTTGATTGATATTATTTTCCATGGAAAATATTTTCCTACTTTTTATCACGTGATTAGATTTTCCACGAAAACAAGGAAAATATTTTCTTAAGGTTGAGGTAGATTTTATTTTTCAGGCAATTGGTAATTATCATTTAAAACTGAACACCCACTAATCGCGTTACCCACCCTCTCTCTCTCGTCAATATTATCTCCTCACATGGATTTCTTCAACATTTCCTTCCCCATTCGACACTATGCTTCGTAAATTCCGTTGAATTATTTTCTGGACATTCTTGATTCTCGGCCAATCAATTCATAATCTTGGTTTTTTTCGTTTTCTCTGTTTTTAGTGCTTGTTTTGTGTATTGATTATTTGATTTATCATCTAAATTATGGGTTTGTTCATCCCTGAAATATTTAGTGTAATTGCCTGTTCCGGGTTTTGATTATTTGATTTATATAGGTCAACTGTTTTGGGTGAAATTGTGGTTTTCGATTAATGTTGTGCTCTGTCATTTCCTTTGGTTTCTATTTCTTCAGTTTTGGGCATCATTGAGCTTTTACTCTGTTGTAGAATCACATTGATCACATAAGAGAAAGTAATTGTCCCGTGGGATAAGTTAATGCAAATGAAAAAATGATATGCAACATATTAATGCAATTTTCATATTAGACGTATCTAATATCCGTGGTTGTTGGGGATCAGATGTTTTGGTATAATTGGGGATATCATTGCCCTTGCATTCACCTATGGCGTTATCCTATCCATACTTAAATTCTTGGAAGAAGAAGCTAAAACGGAGCTCTTCGACTTGGTCTGCTTTTATGTTCTTTTTCCAACATTGAAATTACTGCAAATTAAGAATATCAGAGTTTATTCCTTTCTTATTACATGCATTCTTTGTTATTTATAATTTATTTTTGGTAGTAGATATCCATGCAATATATAGACTTCTCTGGTTTAATGAGAACATACAAATTAAAATTCTTTTGCACAAAATATCACATCAAAAATCCAAATCAGTAACCAATAAAAAAGAACAAGGTAACATCTCAGAGAAATGAATATCATTTCTGTAATCTAGCACACTGAAAGATATATGTTTGTTTTATATTCAAAGGGATAAATTAATTATTTGTGTCTGATATAATTATAATATTTTCAAGGTTGAAAATTAAGTCAATCAAACACATTTAATTGGCATTTTCCATGCAAATTAGTTCTAGGCAATTCAATTGCCTAGAATTTATTTTCTTTCCATGTATTTTCCATGTTTGCAATCAAACGCACCTTAACTGCTAGAATAATATATTGAAAGCCTTCATAACTTGTAGTGACAAAGTTTCAAGTTTCTTTTATGGAAGGAAATGGGTTCAAATCCCAACTACCGTCGTGTCCTTTTCCTTCCATCTGCATATTTCTTCTCCCTTTTTTTAATATTATTTTGTCATCTTCTACCTTAATTTCCTCACGTTCACAAACGTAAAGTTGGCAAAACACTATACTTAACTCTCAATCTTTTTAGATCCGAATATTTCCTTCATTTTCAATCTTAAAATCTAGAAAACATGTTGCTCAATCTCTTTTTATGTATAAATCTTATCAAAATATAGTTTGGTGTACAGTCATTTGTGAAGAAATTGTGTAAAATGTCGAAAAAGGATGGTGAGTTTTAAATTTTTTTTCTTTAACTCGAATATAATAGTATTTTTTTCTTTACTTGTATATCGTGGATGAATATTTTATAGTTTTTACTTTATTATTGTATTTATGTGCATAGATAACTTTGATTTCCATTTTTTTTTTCACAATTTTCTTATGGGTTGTTTTCCTTTGTCATTTTCAGTTTACTCTCATACAAGGGCAACTTAAAGTTGGCTTTCAATCCTTAACATGTCCCATTGCTGAGACAATTGTCAATTCTGTTGTCAAAGAAGCTATACTGTCTAAACCCGCGTTTCCCCTCGTGTTACTTAGACTCCATTTCCATGACTGCTTCGTTGAGGTATCTTCTTTCTTCTCTTTTCTCCTATCTGATACTCTCTCTTGATATAAACTATAGGGTGTGTTTGATGGATATTATTGAAAAAAGAATGTACTTTAGATAGTGATATGATGGGAGATATGTGGTTAAATAGTAAGAAAAAGTTATTGATGTGATGAAAAATATTATTTTATTAAAGAACGTGTGGTTGAAAATGAGTTTTGAAAGAATGTGCGTCAAACAGGGGCACACCTATGTATACAGTTATAATGACAATTTATTTAATTTCTTTATGATTCCATGATAGGGTTGTGATGGTTCTATATTGATTGAAAAAGATCCAGATCCTGAGAAACGTGCAAATGGTCATCAGGGAGTTGATGGATTTGATCATATACAGGAAGTCAAAGATCACTTAGAAGCTCAATGTCCTGGAGTTGTATCTTGTGCTGACATAGTGACTTTGGCTGCTAGAGATACCATTGCCTTGGTAAAAAAATTCATTTCCCGATAAATTCGTAGTTGGTTACGCAAATTTCTTTTGTCCAATTTATTTTCCCAATAAATTCATATTGACCATTCTTTCCACTTCTTCTTTCTATATAATACAAAGTCGAGTATGTGAACCCCTCTTTTCCACTTCATTTTTTGATAAATTTGGAGTGGACTAGACTGAGCCCTTTTTCACAGTTTATTTCAAAATAAATTCGGTGTTGATTACAGAATCCTTTTTTTCAAAGTCGACTACATGAATCCTTCCCTTTTGTCCACTTCATTTTCGCGACAACTTTAGAGTTTGCTACCAAATTCCTTTTGTCACTTTATTTCCCCATAAATTTGGAGTCAGCTACCAAATTCCTTGTCACTTTATATTATAATAAATTCTGAGTTGGCTACACAAATTCCTTGAATCCACTTCAGCTCCTGATAAATTCCTTGATTATGCCCAAAAGTGTTACGTGGTGTTGTAGCGTAGATTTGAGGTATCGTATCCACAGGGGGATGGAAAAATGTTTAAAAGATCCAAAATGGATGGATTGTTATCTCAAGAGTGTAGTTGAATTCAATATTGAAAAAATGAAATTAAAAATCAATAATTTAAAACAGTGAAGCATCATAATTCTCTCGGTTGGATTGGATCATTCACATCAATTATTTAGTTTTATAACTCAATTAGAGGCTTTCATCCTAATACTTTAATCGAAAGATTTATCATGAAAACCAATTTATTTTACAAATATAATCCTAAAATCCAGATTTATGACATGTTTACACAATTTTATTGAAATTAGATTCATAAATCGATCATATACTTTAAGCATAAAGCAGTAAATGAATCACACCAATAAAATTGTTGAGATTTCAATTCAACAATTAATTCAATTCGTCGATAGAAAAAAATGACTTAATCTATGATTAATTTAATAAAATTTAAATCAAACTCAACATATATTCACGAAATTGAAATTCAACAAATATTTCGATTAAACAATGGAAAAAGCATGATTGAATGCATGAAAAATCTATTAAGAATTGAACCAATTTCATTGTAAATTTATAAGAATGAAAACCTAAATTTTAGCATTATTTGACAATGAAAAGATCAAAATAACTGAATAAAAGATATGAAATCACCAATTCCTACCGAGTTCTTTCGTAATTTCACCAAAATCTTTAGTTTCTCGTGTGTTTCTTGAGCCAAACCAATGAATGAATGATGTAGAATGAAAAATGAGGCGTTCTAGGGTGTTTTTGGGATCCACTTAGGGTCGAAAAGTCATGTAAGATATGTTATCAAAAGAGTTTGAGTTATAGAAGGAAACCAGAAATTTTATCATAAAAATGACCTATGTGGCTGCAAGGTATGAACCCATGTGGCAGCATGGAACAAAGAATTGCTACTCCTGGATTCTCGGTAGATGACCATGCAACATGCGGCCGCATGGTTATAATGTTTTCCCGTCGAACAGTTTTCAGTATTTTGGCCGTATCTTCCTCTCTTGATATCCGATTAAGGTGATTCAGGATGCATTAGAAAGTTATCTCAAAGGGCTACAATTTTGCTTCAAATACCATTTTCGAATTCGATCGTTTGCCATGTCAAAAACTGGTCTCAATATGAGATTGAAAATTGGTGCAAAACTTTTCAGCTTGAAAGTTGATACGTGATAATGTCTTGCCTATATTTCACCCCTTTGACTCCTTTATTCATCCAATTGACCTCTAAAACTCTCGAATATTCATCACAAGGTTAGAAACAAGTTTAGATTATTTGCACATTGGTCCATGAACTTTTGTTTTCCTCCATTTTAGTCATTTTTCACTTGTTTCTCCTTATTTCACGACATTAATCACTTTATCCTGCAAAACATGGCTTAACATAGAATTAAGCTATATTCCAACATTTTAATCAATAATTGATCATGTTTTGACAATCAAATAAGTATGTAAAAACACGTTTATCAATACTGATATTCACAGTCAACTACCCAAAGCCCTTTTGTCTACTTTATTTCTATACATCATTTCATTTAATTGAAATCAGATATTTTGCAAGAAAATGTTGACTGAATATGGTTTGTGTTGTAGGCAGGGAGGGGTGGCTGTTTATGAGGTTGAGACTGGGCGGAGAGATGGTAGAATTTCCAACGGTACATTTGCAAATGATATGCCAGAGGTGAATGATTCAATTGACACTCTCAGGTCAAAGTTCAGAAGCAAATGAATTTCAGAAAAAGAACTTGTTCTATTAAGTGCTGGTATAATTACATTTTCTGACTTCAATCTTCATTCACGCGTATCTGGCTAAGCTTAAAATATTTGCGCAAAAGTAACTTTGTTTATGAGTTTTTAAGTAAATTTTAAGCTTAACCAAACTTAAAGTATTTGTCAAGTTCAGTTGAGTCTATCAAACATGCCATTATTGAATTATCAAAAACTTGCGGGTGCACACACACACACTCTCTATTGGAACAACTGCTTGTTTCTTCATGCTTAAAGGATTATTCAACTTTACAGGAAGGGATGACAGTGATCCCAAGATAAAACATGCTTTTCTACCAGTGCTAAAAAATCAGTGCCCTAAAAATGGAAATGCTTCTGATAGAATACTACCCGACCAAGTGAGCATCGATAAATTTGACAATCAAAGTCTACGCAATATCAAGAATGGGATGGTCGTATTAGCATCAGATGCCCGTCTCTACGATGGTAATATTACAAAGAAAATTGTGGAATCCTATGCTGTTTCAAAGGGACATAATCGTGCTGCTGCTTTGTCATTTGTGAAAGATTTTTCAACTGCAATGGTGAAAATGGGGAGAATTGGTGTAAAGATAGGAACAAATGGAGAGATTAGAGCAAACTCCTTTAATTAAAACATCCCCATGATATTTTGTATGGTATAAGAAAAAAAATCAAACACGAGAATGAATGCAAAAATTATTACATCTTGGTTTGGTCATTTATTTCTCGTACTTGGTTAAAATTTCACATGTTAGAAATGTTAAGTCTTATTGAATTTGTTCATTAAGAATCTAGGGGTGGGGAATATAAACCGGCCGGTGTTATTTTGCCCCTTGGGAGAGGGTTCTACCTCCGGTTCTTGAACTCAAATCCTCGTGGCTTAACTGAAAGGGGGTAGTGAGGAAAATAGTTGTAATAAAAATATACAATAGTAGGACCATCGATCCAAATAAGTTTACAAGTATGTTGAGAAATTCAACAATGGAGTCGAAGCTCGACCCCATTGTAAAATAAATAAAATTTGGCCGAAACTCTTGATATATAGAAGACAATTCGACTTTATATGTTGATTATAAAATATAAAATTCAAATACTTCTCTACGTTCAATTGGAAATTTCAATACTTGATCTATGACGATATGTTATGATAGAACAGATTTCTAGATTGAATCTACTCTCACCAAACAAACGATCTAAATGCTCGCAAAGACTCGTGAACGAAATACTCCCAAAAATAAGAGTACAACAAGCCAAAACAGTTCAGGGGCACGATCTTTAGCTCGAAGAAAAAAGAAGGGGAAAAAATCATCTATATATACCATTTAAATGTAAAATTTCTGAATGTACTAGAATTTGAATTAATTTTCTATAATATTTTATAGAATATACTTTCTCCTATAATTACTCACATTTTTTTTTTTTTAATTCTTGTAACTGAAATTTAAAAAAGATCGCACATCATGCTGCAATTATTTCGTCCCAAATTAGAGGCTATTTCAAAATTGCATTTGTGTAACTTAGTAAATTCTTTTAAATTTTCAATTGGAATCTTTCTCGAACTCAGAATTTGTGTTTTTAAAAAATTTGGGTATCTTCATGAATGTTTCTTCACACTTGTAGCAGAATTTGATACCATATCTGAATTCACAAAAAAAAATTGTCTTCTTCAATTCTTGGACTCAAGGGCTTGAACTGCAGTAATATATGTAATGGTTTCTTTTTCATGCTTGATTGCAATCTTCACTTTCCAATATAACGTTTTGCTTCAAATGGCAAGACATTGAAGATAAACACATTACAAAAAATTGGTGCAATCCCTAATGTAACACGCATGTATGATATAGGAGAATAGAATTGAAATTGTATTTTAGGGAAATCGTGTGAATGTGTAGTGTTACTTATCTAACGAACATCGCATGATGAGATACATTTCAGATTTTAAAAAAGAATGACTCATAATCGTAAATATAAATCTTACACTAGAAGCTATATAGTTCAAACATGAGAAATAATTCAATCTAATCAAACAATCAACAATCATTGTGTTCACCGACAATAGAATGATGATCTGGGATCTAATTCAAACGTCAACTTGTAATGATAAAAATCTAATGGTATGAAAAATCTGAAACCTATGGGACGAATAATGGTACTTCGCGTAAAAACGGGTAGATGCTATTTTAAAATGAAATAAGCATATATTAATAGTGCTTACTCTTATTACGTTTGGTCGAAGATTTTGTATGTTATTTAAAATCCATATTGTTATTGGTTGATAATGTTGGACTACATTTTTCTTCTTCAAGTGGGAGTCGATTACAATTTGCAAGAGTTGTATATTTTACAGCAGTCTTCACTTAGAGAGCAGATTTTTTTGCAATCATTGTAATATTTTCTTTTGTAAAATCCAATTTCTTAGCTGTATCCAAATCATGCTTCGCTAATGGATAGCCGGATGGAGTTCTTTATGTAGTCGGATAAAATGAGAAATGATGAAGTTTCGATTTGGGAATGAGTTGATACAAAGAGTAATTTATGGATGAATTTGGGAATTTGATATAAATAATTGAGATTTGATTGTGATTGAATAATACCCATTTATCTAGGCCTTTAAATATAGATATTTAGAAATTCTTATAATTAATTATAACCTTCTAATCTCGTGCATTTATTATTTTTTAGGTACAATTCAATGAATTGAAGGAAAATTGGAAGAAAAAATGAACGAAAAATATGATTTTCAAAGTTTAGAAATCAAATTGTAAATATTCAATAGTTGATTCAGATCATAAAATGATGATTAAAGATCATACACGATCGATTAGATGACATCAGAAGCCAAAGAATGAAAATTTCATGTGAAATTGACTCGAATTAAACGAAAGAGGAAGGTTGGGGGGTGAAATGAACAACCGCGGAAGATTTTTACTCCATGCTCGCACGCAACCCTTTGGTTTTCCAAACCCAAGGCTATTTTAATATACCATGCGTCAGCATAGAGTTATTTTCGGGCAGATGGGAAATTTCCTTCTATGATTGAAAATCAACTTTGGACGATTTCTTGACCTAATTTTACCAACTACATATAAAAGAATGGGGGCTAACATTTAAGATATCTCTTTAGCCTCCCTAATCAATTCATATCACGAATTTCATTAAGAATAAGAGGTAAATTCGCCATCTTTGCAGAGAGAAGATCAAATTTATTAAGGAATTGAAAGCAAATTACACGAAGAAGCTGAAGAATCAAGGTTTGGAATTGAAGATCAAGAACATCTAACACAAATCACATTAAATTACATAGGTAGAAATTGAAAACACCTCTCCCCTTGTTTATTATAGCATTCGACCATGTCTACTATTGTATACTACTGTGTACATTGACCTTGTCAAATTGAGAAGAATGAAAATCGGGAACACTTTTATTCAAGCACTCGTTTTAAAGTTGAAAGATGATGTGACACGTTTATCAAGTTGGAGACTTTAGTCGAAAGATAGCTTTATAATGGAGTATGAGCAAGTGGTCTCCAACCAGGAGGCGAAGAAGTGCTATAGTAGGCTTTCGAAATTAAATAAAATATATTTCTTCATTCATTATGAACCATTGATTTCTCCACAACAAGAGATCAAAGCGATGTTCTTCCTTTTCCCAACAAGTAGAAAAGGAATATGACCTGGGCATAACAAGAAACTATTACACCAAATTACTAGAAAGTAGTAACATTTGATACAGAACAACATTAGACACTATAAAGAAAGATGAAGAAACTAAATTTTATCATTATTCAGATTTCTATTATGAACCAACACTTTTTTAAGGTTCATAGCAGCGAAATGTTCGGGTATTCCCTACTTGGGTGGGGTAGGGTGGAAGATTTGGCAACATGAGTATCATAAATGAAAGATCTGTATATAATAAATAAAATGATGAAAGATTTGAGGCCGTTGTTACAATTATCCCCCTTTTTACATGTTTTTTTTTGGTCCCATTTAATGCCTCAACTAGTGGACTTGGATGGTACAACGGTTTTCCTCATGGGAAAGGTCATCTAGAGGCTTTTTTTGGTCAATCTAGAAGGATATGGAATATTTCGCAATAGAGGCAAAGGTGATGAAAATTTAGCGTCAATTACCTTTTTGTTTAGCCACTCTAAATTTTTTTATTTATATTCTAATTTTGTTTCGGTTGGGTGACTAGTAACGTCTATTTTTACATGAAAAGCTTGTCTTATTCGAAGTTATAGTCACATTAGTTTGTTGTTCTAATTTGACAAAACTGTAAAACTCCACTTTCAACATAGAAGTAATCCTATCGAAAGGTAATATCTAAGAAAGTCAATATAGGCACGACTTTTAACAATCGAAATACATAAATTATTACACAATTGGACAACTAATGAGAGTCATTAACATCCATATTCTCCAAGAAAATACTTCTACCACATCGAAGATGACGGAAAATTGTTGAATAACTAAAATGAAACTCCGGACAAAGTCGGGTGACCTCTCTCAATATTAACAAAATCGAAGATAAATCTGTAAAGCCCAAGTTTCAGGCCCAATCTGGAAAGCCCAATCGTATCCCAGCACTACTTCACTCCCTTTTCCGCTCTCTCTTCCCTTGCGATTTCATCTTTTCTAGGGCTTTCTCATACACAACATACATTAAAACCCTCACGCAGTGATCAATCTATATTGCAATCGAGTTTCTTACGAAGGAGGGAAGAAATACTTGTCAATCCCAATGCCTCGTAGCCGATACGATGATGATGACGACCTGGAGCCAGAGGAGGAAGAGGATTACGAGCCGGTGGACGAAGAAGATGAAGAGTACCATGACAGCGGGAAGGCCGGAAGGAAACGGACGAGATCGGATTTTATAGACGATTTTGCTGAGGAGGACGACGATGAAGAGGAGGAAGATGATGAGGAGTATGACGGCGGTGGCGGCGGTCACCGAGGTAAGCGGCAGAAGAATCGAGGGTTGTCGAACTTCTTTGATGAGGAAGCACAGGTTGATAGCGACGACGAGGAGGAAGAAGAGGAAGGCGAAGACGGTTAGTTTTTTTTGGCTGCTTTCATTTTATTTTAGGTTATTGATTACTTAATTTATTGGCTTTTAGTATTATAATCTGTTGAAAATTTTCGTTTTAAGTGGAAGTTCTGAGAATGAAAGTGGACGAGGCGAACCTGTAAATTTGTTATTATCAATTTGAAAATGTAAAAAATGAGAGTTGATTTACTTCGAAGGAGAAGTTACGGACATAGGGTTGGGGACATTTCTTCCATCTATATATTGTATTTTATATAAATCAATAAGTAAATCAGTTGAAGTTTTCAGTTTTGAGTGAATCATTGAAATAGCAGTTGGTGAACTTGTTGAATTACACGTATCAATTTGGGAAAAAAAGGAACAATAAAGTGGCCGTGTCCATTACAATCTGAAAAAGAGAAGATGCTATTTTTAAATATTTATGTTAGGACTGTTAGGAACTTTATATAAAATAGTTGAACTATTAGAACTATGATTATCATCGTATTAATTTAATTATGTTTTTGAACATCTGGGTAAAAATAATTTTATCTTTTTCTGTGATTTAGCGAGGATTGAAGTGATTGGCGAGTGAAGTAGTAGAATTTCTACTTTTCACAGGGAAGAAATTAGGGGCTTGTGTGGGAGGGATTAAAATCAGATTAAAATTGAAAATATAGCCGTTATTGTTGACTTTTATTAGACGAGTGGGGTCCAATAACGGCCATATTTTCAATTTTAATTGGCTTTTAATCCCTCCCGAACAGGGCCTAGAGGAAAAGGTCTAGATTCTGGCTGTTGCTTATCTGAAAAGGGAAAAAAACTGTAGACTATCACTCAAAGTCTCTCATGTAGAAGGGTTGTTGATTGATTAGTTGATTCTGCCTCTAAAACAGGGATGGCTTGAATTTGATATTACAAGCTTTATGTTATTGTAGTTGTGGATGAAGTGGGAAATTTTGTTCTGCATAAATAGTAAAGATGAAGTGGGAACTTTTGTTCTGCATAAATAGTAAAGAGATTTGAGTTATTTTGTTGAACAGAAATTTGAGTTTAGGATGGGTTCTGTAGCTTTGTAGTGTTAATGATAAAGAATTCAAGATTATTAGATTGGTTAGTATGCTATGTTATGGTTAGATACTATATAGGCCGGACATTGTTATTTGTCTTTGCTTTATTATTATTGATGGTATTATTATTCGATAATATTTCTAGTTCTGAAGATATGCATTTTAGCCTGTCAAATTTTTTTGGGTACCTGGAAAGTTCCTTTCCAACTACCATTTTTAACAGTGCAAAATGTGATGCTTTCCAAATTTATCTATTTGAGTAGGTAAATGCTTAGAAGTTACAAACACTTGTTCCCCTTCAGAGAAAACTGAAGTTCCCTTTATGAAAAATGGGGAAGATACCTGTAGGTTTTTGACAGCATTGCCCTTCTAATGCAAATCTTTGGTAACCTTTAAAATGATTTGTGGCCTAATATGAAGTGTTGTTGTTTGGTCAAGTCATCCGTTCCGGTTATCCACTATGGAAAACTTTGTTTAGGTGTAGATTTCTTAGTTTTTTGAATGAATCAGTCATTTGTTAAATTCTTTCCGCATTCACCTATTGTTTCACTATGTTGGAACACTGAGTGGACCTTCTTTTATTGTGTTGGATTTTTATTACATCTGTTGAAAGATGATGATTGAAAGTCCTTGATATACAGACTTCATTGATACTGGAGCCGATATACCTGATGAAGATGACAGACGGATTCATCGTCGTCCCCTCCTTCCACGCGAGGATGAGCAAGAAGACATTGAAGATTTACAGAGAAAGATAAAACAGAGATATGCCAAGAGCCATGATGTAGAGTATGATGAAGAGGCAACCGAAGTAGAACAACAAGCTCTTTTGCCATCTATTAGGGACCCAAAGTTGTGGATGGTGAAATGTGCGGTATGTTAATACAAGGCGTTTGAATGTACTTGGGAAAGAATGTGAAGTACTTCAGATTTTTTAGCTTCTCATTATCGTACCCGTTTGTGTTTTGTAGATTGGCCGTGAAAGGGAGGTTGCGGTTTGCCTAATGCAGAAGTGCATTGACAAGGGACCTGAAATGCAGATTAGATCAGTTATAGCACTTGATCATTTAAAAAACTATATATATATTGAAGCAGACAAAGAGGCCCATGTGAGGGAGGTATGTAGATTCCAATGCATGCCTGGATTGTTAGAATACTAATGCAATTTGTACAATTGTACGCGAGTGGTTGACAAAATTTAATGAATTCTCTCCCATTTTGCTTCAGGCTGTCAAGGGTATGCGTAATATATATCCCAGCAAAGTAATGCTCGTTCCAATCAAGGAGATGACTGATGTTCTTTCAGTTGAGAGCAAAGCTATTGATGTTTCCAGGGATACTTGGGTTAGAATGAAGATTGGAACTTATAAAGGGGATCTTGCAAAGGTAATTATTTCCTCATGATATCCCGTTCCCTTTTTAATTTTTTTTGTCTTTCTGGTGTTCTCTTTCAGCTTTCTTATTGACTCCCTATTACTCTGTTGTAAGGTTGTAGATGTTGATAATGTGCGGCAGAGAGTTACTGTGAAATTAATTCCAAGGATTGACTTGCAGGCGCTGGCTAACAAATTGGTATTCATCTATCGTATACTTTTATTCTGCTATCAATTATTTTTCTTTGTACTCCAATCTCTGGTTGTTTTTGAAGAGATCACGAGAACTGAACTTTTATGTGTTCCCTTTTTTGGTAACAATCTGCACTAATGTGGTTTCAGGAAGGGAGGGAAGTTCCAAAGAAAAAGGCCTTTACTCCTCCTGCACGTTTTATGAATGTTGATGAGGCTAGGTAATCTTGTTTAATTGAGTTCCTTCAATCAAATTTCTATGTACGTTATTTAATACAATTTTTTTCCCTTTTGTACAGAGAATTGCATATTCGTGTTGAGCGTAGACGAGATCCAGCTACTGGTGATTACTATGAAAACATTGGGGGAATGATGTTCAAGGATGGTTTCCTATGCAAAGCGGTGTCAATGAAGTCAATAAGCACTCTGAATGTACAGCCTACTTTTGATGAACTTGAGAAATTTAGACAGCCTGGTGAAATAGGGGATGGTGATATGTCTAGTCTATCAACACTGTTTGCAAATAGAAAAAAAGGTCACTTCATGAAGGGCGACAGGGTTATTGTCGTGAAGGGGGACCTGAAAAATCTGAAGGGTTTGGTGGAGAAAGTGGAGGAAGATACAGTACATATCAAACCCCACGAGAAAGGCCTTCCTGTAAGTGAAGAGATTCCTCTATTACATATCATGTTTTGTGTTATATGGATGGAGCTCCTATTCTTCTTTAAGAGGTAATTATATATCTCCTGTTAATTTACAATTTGTTTTGCAGAAAACTTTAGCTATTAGCGAGAGAGAACTCTGCAAATACTTTGACCCTGGAAATCACGTGAAAGTTGTCTCTGGAGCTACTGAGGGTGCTACTGGAATGGTGGTGTCAGTTGAGGGGCACGTTGTAAATATAGTGTCAGACACTACCAAGGATCTTGTATATCATCCAGTCTTTTACAATTTTACGTCATGTATGTGATCTAAAAATTGATTTAATAATTAGTTTCTGTTTCTAACGAATTCAGCTCCGTGTATTTGCGGACAATGTCGTGGAAAGCTCTGAGGTAACATCTGGTATCACACGAATTGGAGATTACGAGCTTCATGACCTTGTTTTGATGGAGTACGATTTTTTTCATTTAGGCATTTATTGTCGTCCTAATCATTATTGTCTATAATATTTACTGAGGTCAGCTGTTATCAAATTTTTTGTGCAGTGACAATAGTTTTGGTGTGATTATACGTGTTGAGAGCGAAGCTTTTCAGGTGAGCTGCTCGAGTTAGAAGACCAAAGTGATTGTGCAAAATTGTTGTACTGAAAATGGTTTATCTTTCACTAGGTCTTTAAGGGGGTCCCAGAGAGATCAGATGTCGCACTTGTGAGGTTAAGGGAGGTCAAATACAAGATTGACAAGAAACTTTTTGCAAAAGATAGGTACAAGAACACGTTATCAGTGAAAGACGTAGTGAAAATTTTGGATGGTCCATGCAGGGTCTGGTCTCAACTCTTCTTATCTTTCATGTTCTACTCTTGGACTGAGTTATCAATTTCTGACTCAATTGATCTATTTGTGGTCCTCATTCCTATTTTGGTCACACTGTAGGGGAAACAAGGTCCTGTTGAGCATATCTTCAAAGGAATTTTGTTTATTTATGATCGACATCACCTTGAACATGCTGGCTTTATTTGTGCTAAATCTGAATCTTGTATGATGGTTGGTGGATCACGAGCAAATGGAGATAGGAATGTAAAGAATCTTAGGACTTGACCGTTTCAGTTGTTACCAAATTAAGGTTTATGTTCTTAGTTATGTTTATCCAATTGTGTAGGGTAACTCGTTCCCATCAAGATTTAACCATCTCAGAACCCCACCTCGTGCTCCCCAATCTCCAATGAGAACACCTAGAGGCGGTCCTATTAATTGTAAGTTGCAAATGTTAAAGGCTTCATCATACTTTGGGTCTCACTCGTCGCCCTCTCTGTGTGCGCTGCCCAGCTTGAAAGGCTTCTTGGTCTGTACTGATGTGATATGGTTACATATTTTTGTCCTTCAATGCTACTTAAAAGTTCTGCCATCATCATCATCTTCTTCCTTAGTGCTATCTTTTTTATGTGCTCAGGGGAGTTATTGGCTTTTTTATTTTGTCACAATTTCTCTCTTGTAACTGTTATTGCGTTTGATAGTGGGTGGAAGACATGGAGGTGGACGAGGGCATGATGCTTTAGTGGGGACTGCAATAAAAATTCGACTGGGCTATTACAAGGGATGCAAAGGCCGTGTTGTAGACGTTAAAGGTTCCTCTGTTCGGGTTGAATTGGAGTCACAAATGAAGGTTGTTACAGGCAAGTTTCCTTTGTTCTGACAACTTATTTCCTTTTTTTTTTTGTTAGCCAACTACTATTGTAAAGATGGCCTTTTTGTGCAGTTGATCGTAGCTATGTTTCTGATAAGGTGAACGTCTCAACGCCATTTAGGTAAGTAGATGTTTTTACAGTTTTTTTCTTTTTATAAAATTCTTCTTTTCTTTTTATTTAAACTTTCTAACATTGGTCCATTGTTCCAGAGAAACATCCAGATATGGTATGGGAAGTGAGACACCCATGCATCCTTCTCGAACTCCACTACATCCATATATGACTCCTATGAGAGATCCTGGAGGTATGCATTGTTTGGTCCAGCTTATCTCACAGCATCTTTTAGTTGTTGATTGTAGTAGTTCTAATTTTTTTTGTGTAGCTACGCCTATTCATGATGGTATGAGGACACCTATGCGTGACAGGGCATGGAATCCATATACACCTATGAGTCCACCAAGGTATGTTGTCCAGTGAAGATGTAATTTTATATATACTTTCTGTTTATTCAACTTATGAATCGAAGTTGATGTTTTGCTCTCTATTCCAATTTGGTGCTTTTCTCTCAATATAGAAATCACATTTATGGTAAGTGTACTGCAAAAGATTTCTTAAGAAACATTGATGTCATGTTTTCATTTTTTGATTCTCTTACTATATGATTAAAAAAAGAGCATACTGCTACATGGCATGTATGTACGGATGTTTGTATTTTCTGTGGCGTGTTTGAGCTATCAAAGAATATGTGCTTATGTACATTGACAAGCTGATTACCTTTTCACTGATGTTATTATTCCTGTGGTGTAACAATTTGGGTCTGGTAATTTGTAGTTTCCATGTTACTTATGTAAGGTTAAATACCTTCTATGAAAAAATATCAGGGACAATTGGGAAGATGCAAATCCTGGTTCTTGGGGAACTAGTCCACAGTATCAGGTTGGTAAAGTTTCTCGACGTTAGTCCTAACATAGGTTGGCCAGTCCTAAATACACACACTAAGTGAATTAATCTCAAGACCATTTTCAGCCAGGAAGTCCTCCTTCGCGAATGTATGAAGCACCTACTCCTGGTTCTGGTTGGACTAGCACTCCTGGTGGCAATTACAATGAAGTGGGCACTCCAAGGAATAATACTTCGGCATATGGTATTTACTTCTTTACAATTTTTCTTGAAGTTGTATCTGCCAAATAGTCGCTCTCCTATCTCATGATAACCTTTTTTCTTTCTTGCAGCAAATGCTCCTAGCCCGTACTTGCCTTCTACTCCTGGTGGACAGCCTCCAATGACTCCAAGCTCAGCGTATTTACCTGGTACACCTGGAGGGCAACCGATGACTCCGGGGAGTGGTGGCCTGGATATGATGTCACCTGTTGTAGGTCTGTCGTTCTACCTCTGTGAGATTATTGGGACTTTTTCATCCATGTGCATTACATTGTCATTGAAAATGTTTGTTTTGCAAGTTTATAGTGTAGAATTCAAGATGCATGCTACATTGCAGGTCCTGACAGTGAAGGACCTTGGTTCTTGCCGGACATTTTGGTCAACGTTCATAGGTCTGGTGAAGACAATGCTTTGGGAGTTATCCGAGAAGTTCTTCCGGTATATATGTGTATATATATATTTCTGACATGTGCCTTAAAATATTATGTTTTTCTTTTGCTAGCTGTACATTTTCCTTTAGAAAAGCTGTTATATGTTTGAAAGCATTTCACCAACTTCCCAAGTATACTGGCAAAACCTCGTCAAATATTGACCTGTATGTAGTTGAAATCAATTGGGAGCTGTCCTGTGAAAATGAATAGATGTTGATCAGCCATATATTGAAATAATGATGATATTGGACAAACTTTTGAATTAGTTTGGATTGAGAGCAAGAGCTGCACGCGGGTTTCTGCTTCCCATGCCCACATGTTTAGAGCACGATCTTCAAATAAAAAATGTTCTGTTATGAGGTCCAAACAGTGCTTTATGGTTTTTTCTGAGTAGGAATATATCGACTAACTGTGGATTCTGGAAGTTGTCTGGGAAGTTGGCCGGCTAGAACTGTTTTTTTGTCTTGGTTTAACTATGGGTTCTTTTTCATTTTTTCGAAGGAAAAAAAAGGGAGAAGAACAGGTCTTAAAATCTTAGGTGAGGAAAATGTTCTCTTGAACTTGAAATCAATGTCAACTGGTATGACCCTGAAATGAGTGCTTAGTGACTTCTTTTAAGAGCTTTTGTGATCCTTGCTTTTGTTTGTATATAATGAAAACCACATAGTTATTGTTCTTGTTCTTGCGAACAGTCAAATATCAATTGAGGAGTCCAAATCTATGTGAATACCATAAAAATTTACGTAATATAATCTTTTTTATGTGAACTTCTATTTAGTTTGTATTGCTGTAAACCAAACAGCCTTGTAAATCAAAACAGTGATCATTGACAATCTTGGAGATGGATGAGGTCAATTTGCTGATGGCATTATGTTTTTTCGCTTTTTAGGATGGTTCATGTAGGGTTGCTGAGCGCTGTTTTTTTTTTTTTTTTTTGGTTTTTTAGGATGGTTCATGTAGGGTTGCTCTAGGTTCCAGTGGGATTGGTGAAACAGTCACCGTCCTTCCCAGTGAGCTTGAGGTTGTTGTGCCAAGGAAGTCGGACAAAATTAAGATCATGGGTGGTGCACAGCGTGGGGCCACCGGGAAGCTTATTGGCATCGATGGTACTGATGGCATTGTTAAAGTTGATGATACTCTAGACGTGAAAATTCTAGACATGGTTATATTGGCCAAGCTTGCTCAAACATGATGATGAGCCATTTATACATGCCCGAGTTGATGCCATTGACTGATGCCAATTTGTTTATGTTATTTCCGATTTGTGACTCGTGGGTATACTATTGATACGTCAAAGCAAAACATGGTCATCACTTTCGTGCTGTTCTCAACATGCTGTTTGAGAAGACTGTTAAGGCGTCATGGTGAGGAAAGAAAACAAAAAAAGGATAAATGGCGTTTTCCTTCTGCTATGTCGGGTGTGAAAGAGTGGAGAGAAATGGTAAGGCTCGCCTGTCCTATTAGAAGTGGTCGTTTTCTTTTTCAGCTATTTTTTATGCTATGGAAATGTATATTTTTATATTATTAGAAATGAACGGCCTTTAACAAAAATGATGATACGGAAGCACTTTAAGAATTTGGATGTTTTCCTATAAATAATGACAATTCTTTTCTCTTTGATATACTCTGAGCTTCATATCAAGTGTGAAATGTTTCTAGTTTCATCTGAAGAGAATAGAAAGTTGTGATGTGATAGTATGGGACTGGCTTGGAAGATTTTATTGTTGTCTTTTCGTGCAACTGGTTTGAATTCCATTTTTGGAAGAAAATGAGTTTTCGAATAATGATTTTTTGAAAAATGTGGTTAAAAGTTTACATGTAAAATTATTTTATGGGAGAATGTGTGGTTAAGCTTTAACAAAATGGAGTCAGGAGCTTATGATACATGAGAAGTCATAATGTAGCATTCAAATCAGGCACTTTCTTCGGCTGTACATAGTGAATTCTTTCTTCATTATAGCACATTATTTTGTTTGATTTCTTCGAAGTATACTTCAATGGTACGATTGATACTATAATTAGGACAATATTCAGCTTTGGTAACGATTATGAATAATTTATAACTAATCAAATGTCATTTTCGATCATTCATGTCAAAAGATCACAAAGTATTATTCACAAGATGAAGTCGAAATTTAGCCAGAAATCCCCCATATACAACAATCAGTGCTAATAGGCACTTCTTGTCCAATTTCGAAGTGTTTTCAATACAACATAAAAAAAAATAAAAAAAAATAGAAAGTATACAATGATTCAAGCAAAGATATGTACTTCCCAAATAGAAATAGCAAAAACATAGAAGAAACCAATGCAGACAACTATTAGAAGGAAAAATCTAAAACTGAAACTAAAAGGTACTTGATAGGGCACCCTCGGCAATCAGATTATAAGCCATCCACAAATCATCAGCTTCTTCTGGGACCATCTGCGGCAAAACCCAAACACCAAAACATAGAAGAAAAAAGAAATTATTTCTATTTGAACCCAAAAAAATTGTTAATTTGAAATTGATATTTTCTTAAAGGAGTTAAAGGGAAAATTGATGTTTTCTTCCTTCCATCCCTTTCAAGTGGAATTTCATTTACACCGTCTGTGTACATCTTCATAGGGTTTGAAAGATCTCACGATTGAAATTTCTCTCGGCTCTATAGCTCTACGATGCTTTCCTATGGTGCTGAGTAAGTAAATCCTGCATAAACCATCATTGAAGTGAGCTTAAAAGTAAATTAAACTTATTGTTAATTTGTTTATGTTAAGATAAGCCAACCTTCAGCTCATCATACCATCAGTTGATCAGCTTATCATCTCTGGTTGCTTATCTGCTTTTCGAAAATCTGTTACACCAAATTACCAGATTATGCTTGCAGGAATTCTGTTATTAGTGCTTTGCAGTCACAATCCATAATTCAAGGAAATTGCTCCAGCTGTGTAGATTCTAGAATACTCATGTAACTTATTCTTCAAGCTTATCCTCATAGTAATATATATAAATTCCCTCAACTGATGCTGCTGCAACTTAGTTGAAAGTTACAGAGAAATATAAATCATATTTCTTAACTTTGTATTAGAGTTGAAATGGCCAATGCTAATGATACAACACTAAACATAAATTCCAACTATCCTCCAACATCAAAATCAAGCACAATGGGCCTCCAATGCAGGGAAGCAACCACCATTTCTCCCCATCTGGTGTCTACCTAACTCAAACATTGTCTGTCAAGTTTGACAAGAACAACTTTCTGCTGTGGCAAAACATGATCATCCCTATTATTTGAGGACGATATATTTTGGGGACAAAGGTGTGTCCTCCAGAATTCGTTAGCACCCAAACCACTGGAGATGCAGGAATGACAGTTGAGATGAAAAAGAACCTTGAATACGACCAATGGATGTCAACAGATCAACTGCTAATAGGTTGGCTCTACTCATCAATTCCCCCTGACATAGCTATGAGGTTCATGGGCTTCAGCAACTCTAGCAAACTGTGGACCGCAATGAAAGAGAGCTATGGCATCCAACAAATCCAGGATAACATTTCTCATTGGGGAACTTCAGAAATCAAGGAAAGGAACAATGAACATTGATCAATATCTTAACAAGATAAAGCTTCTAGCAGACAATCTTGAGATTGCTGGAAAAACCATCCCTCATTCAGACATTGTAACTCAAGTTCTAGCTGTTTTTGTTGAAGAGTACATGCCTATTGTTGTTCAAATCAACAACATGGATTTCATCTCTTGGGGAGAACTCTAATCAACTCTCATGACTTTTGAAAGTAGACTTGAACATCTCAATGCAATCAAGAATGAAATGGCAGAAATCAATCTTAATCAAACATCAATCAATTTCACCCAAAAACCTGGAGGAAACAATCATCACTTCAGAGCCTACATTCCAAACAATGGTGGGAGATTCAACAGAGGAGGAAAAAGAAGCAAATACAAAGGTGGTGGATTCAACAGCAGTGACAAGCCTATCTGTCAAGTATGTGGCAAAATTGGACACAAGGCAAACATCTGCAACTTTAGATATGATGAATGCTATACAGGAAGATCACCAAAATAGGGACATATCTATATCTTATCACTAGTGGTGGCAAATGAGTCGAGCGGTTCGTCGGCTCGCCCGCTGGCTCGTATTGTTCACGCCCACGAGCCGCTCGGGCTCGTAAAAAAACGAGCCCGAGCACGAGCCGAGCGGGCTCATGGGCTAGACGAGCCGAGCCCGCTGGCTCGTCACTGTTCACGAGCGGCTCACCGAGCCGCTCGTGAGACGAGCCCATGTAATAAAAAAAAAATAATAATAAAATAAAATAAAATTGATGAAAATGGGGTGACCAGAACGGTCACTGAATCAAGTGACCAAACGGTCACTGATTCAGTGATCGTTTGGTCACTTATTTCAAAAAAAAATTTTTTTTTTCTACTTTTCTCCAATTCTTCTCCTATAAATACCCAACCCATTACAACATTTTTTTCCCACCAAACTTTCATTCTATACTCTCTACTCTACAATTTACAATTTACAAATCATTATCAACAATTCTATAATTCTCTTCTACATTTTTTTACATTATTATCTTCATTTTACAACTCATTTTATACATTAGCCAGTAGTACATAATCGTCATTTCTACATTTCTACATTCTATTTCAACAATTCACAAATGGATCTACGAGCATTTGTTGAAAACTTGTTCGGTATGGAAGGTGAAACACCTGCCCAAAATCAATTTGGGAATGAATTTGCCGGTCTCAACCAACTACCAATTCCAGAAGACATTGACGATTTCGACATTCGTGAAGCCGATCCGATTGATTTGGATGACGTTGATGTTGATCCTAGTATTCCTATTGATTTGGAACAAGATGAAGAACCTGCACTAAATATTCCCGATGCAAGAGGGAAGAGAAAGGGGAAGAAGCAGGCAAAATGTTGGGACCATTTCAAATTGGTTAACACTGGTCGTGTGATCGATGGACTTCCAGAAACGAAAGCGATGTAACATCGGCCAACAACGACTGGCATGGCAAAAAGGCATTGGAACCACTCACCTCAACATTCATTACAAAGCATGTGCGGCCAAACATGGGCTTCTTGAACGTGGACAAACGCAACTACAGTTTGGTACTAGTAGAGACGGTGCTACTACTTCGCCAATTTCTACATGGATGTATTCGGAGGAGGAAGCACGAAAGGGAATGATGAAGTTCGTTGCCGCGGCGGAGCTGCCACTAGCAATAGTGGACAACGAATATTTCGTAAACTACGTCAAACAATATCTTCAACCAAGGTACGTTGGGGTAAGTCGAAATACTCTTCGTTCTAATACAATTGAATATTTTCTTAATGCAAAGCGATTATTGATTGGGGATTTAGAAAAATACGGGGGTGTCATATCTTTAACTTCGGATTTATGGGAAGGGATTAATAAGAGAGGTTATATAGCTGCAACTGCACACTATATAGACCCACTTTGGGTTATGCATAAAAAAATTATTGCTTTTAAAATAGTTGAGTATCCTCATAATGCTAACACTATATTTAATGCAATTATGTTAATAATTAAAGAATATAAATGCGAGAGTAAAATTCGTTCTTTTACTTTTGACAACGTTTCTGTAAATAAAGTAGTTATCGATAAATTGTATAGAGTACTTCAACCCGATTTTGGTGGTTATTTATTCCATATTCGATGTGTGTGCCATATTTTTAATTTAATTGTACAAGACGGTTTAAAACATGTGAAGGACGAAATTAGTCGAATTAGGAATGCACTTACGTATATCACGATTACACCTAGTAGAAAACAAGCATTTGAAGAATTTTGTGAACAAGCTGGGAACTCTAAATACAAAAACTTTTATTACTGACGTAGGTTATAGGTGGAATTCAACTTACTTATTATTAAAATCATGTGAAGGTTTTGAACCGTTTATCACTGAATTTTATAACAATAGGCATATTAGAGACGACGACGATGATATCTTAAATGAATCCGATTGGAATACAATTTTTAAAATTAAGAAATTTTTGGAAAGTTTTTATACGTCTACGAATATATTGTCTGGTGTTTATTATCCAACTAGTTGCATGGTTCTTGAACGTCTTTATATAACTGCTAGGGCTTTTAATAGATATCAAAATGACCCTGATTTTCATGTCAAGTATATATGCTATGGAATTAAAATTTAGAAAATATTGGGAAGAATTACCTATGTTATTTCCTTTAGCATGTCACATGGACCCCGATATAATTTATCGGGTACTAAATTTATAATTGACCAAATTTCAAATGCTTTAACTTTTAATATGCCTACTACTTATAGGAATTTGGAACAAACGTTAACTGAAATGTATGAATTATATGCTTCAAGAATAGGTACACAAGTTACTCGTATACCTACTCCTCCTCCCACTAATATAAATGATGACGACGCTGAAGTAATTAATTTATTAGAAAACATAGACTCAATTAGATATGATTCAACTGCATATGCATATGGTTCCTCTAGTAGTAGTAGTATGTCTTCCACTGCATGTACTCAAACTTCGAGTAGCAAACCCAAATGCGTTGCCATCTGAATTAATTGATTACTTTCGTTATACTATGCCTAGTAACAAATCAGTTAAGAAAAGTTCAGAAGATGTAATCGAATTCTGGCGAAATAATGAACGTCGATGGCCAATTGTTTCTGAAATTGCAAAAGATCTACTAACACCTCCGGTTAGCACTGTAGCTTCGGAATCTACTTTTAGTACAGGGAAGAGGGTTTTCTCTGAAATTCGAAGTCGACTAAAAGAAGATATTTTGGAAGCGTTAATGTGCGTGAAGGATTGGGAAGACGCTAATTATCGAATTCAACATAAATATGCCGAAATTGCATGTAATCAAGTAAGTGATATTTAATTTCAATACATTCATTACAAAATTTTATTTTCATACATTTATAATTTTTTTAAAAAAATTGTACACGTAAAAAGTTTTTCGTGTACAATTTTAACTCCGCCTACACGAAATTGAAGTAGCCGGTCCCAAGCCCGGATAAAGGAGGAGGGTTTATCTTTTTTTTTTTTAAAATAAATGTATATTTACTATTTTAAAAATTATAAATGTTTTG